>CM038679.1:759499287-760213570 GCA_021605205.1 Aegilops longissima
CTTCTTCATGGCCATAGCTCCTGCTGAAACATGGGCAGTCTGAAAAGCTTGCTGAAATTGATCCCATGTGACAGTGTTCACCGGTAAGTGGCTGTGAAATTCTCCCACCATGCTGCCGCTGGTCCTTCAAGCTGATGTGCTGCAAACTTCACTCTTTCACCATCTGCATCCTGCAGTGGTCAGCTCCTTCCTATCTTGCGGAGCCACCATCTGCTACAATCGGCTCGGTGCTACCGGAATACACCGCGGTTCAGTCTAAGGAAACGAGTCGATGATCCGCAGGTGGCGGTGGTGGTGGGTTGTTGTTGTTGTTGTTGCCTGGTTCTCGCACCAATGTTTGAATCAGGTATTCTCGCTGCTGGATCAATTGGGTGATCTCTGGCGGGAAAACGAATCCAGGGTCGCGTCTCGGAGGCATCTGATGGGTTTAGAAAAGAAGAGAAATTTAGAATAGAATGAGGTCTAAGGGGAATCACTACCCACATGCACATGAGCAAAAGCACAAAAAATCACTTCATTCAATCAAACAAGGGCTTACAACGATCTAACTATCGCAAAAGTGCGGTACTACAATGTTTACATGGAGGAAATACTACTAATATGTGGGGACTTCTACTAACTTGAACCGTGGAAGACTCCATGATGTCCGCTCCAGCTTCGCCTTCAAAGTCGGGTTCACTTGGATCCGAATCGGTGTCGCCGATGTTGATGTAGTCACTTGGGTAATCGACATACCGGTCTTCATTCCTGAGTGCCAACTTCTTCTTGAGTTCTTCGATCTCGTACTTAAGGTCGTTATTGTGTCTTGCCGTAGCTACGATCTCGCCCATGTAGTCCTTGCGTGTAGTCTTTAATTCTCCTTCCAGTTCGATGATCCTTCCTTTGTCTTCGCAACTCCAACATATCATTGCACATTTGGTTCTCCGACGCCGAATGTGCTGATTTAACTCCGGATGAAAGCTGCAATGGATCTATCCTTCTTGGTGCCGATAACGTCCCGCTTGTCATCTCGGCGTCCGCAAATCTGGTAGATGGTGTCCTTGAGGTCTTCTTGATAAACTTCTCCAATGCGTCCCATGGTGATGTGAGCTGCCATGCTCTTTCCTAGACTCCAAGTGGGTGCACTGAAAATACTATCTATAGGCTTGGTGATTGGGGCGAATGTCCTTCCTGGAACGTGAGCTTGAATCTTCCAGCGCTCCTCCTCAGGTAGAGTGGCGTTGAAAGTCCCGGTGAAGCTTGGTAGTCCAATGTTCAGGTACTTGGTAACTTCCTTCAAGTGAAATCCAAAAGGTGTGCCTTCATCTGGTTGGGTGTACTTGATCTTCGCGTCCGTCATCCTAAAGAGTAGAAAAGATGAGGAGTTAGAAAATGGGAAGAGAGTAGTGATCTATGGATTTAACTTAGTGGTCGTGTCCTATAGTCAGCGTGTGCTCTGATACCATTCTCTGTAGCGACCAGACCCGAATGGATTAAGTCTCGTGCTCGGTGTCATCCTGGATCAAGAATGTCTTGACACCACACAAGATTTCAAGGATTTATAGCAGAGTAGCAATCACACACTTATTACATCGTTGTCCACAAGGGAACTTATTACAATAATATGGCTTAAGGCCATCTAACAATAACAGCGGAAGGCTTGGAAGATAAGCGAGTCCATCAACTCCATCGGCATCATCGAGTATAGAACCACGACCTAACACCTTACTGTCGTTCTAAAAGTCTGAACGTGAAAGTTGCAGCCCAAAACGGTCAGACATGGAATATGCCGCAATGTAACACATAAGAGCAATGAAGGAATAAGCCTATACTACATGCATATTTGGCTGGTGGTAAGGCTCTACGGTTACATTTTTGCATAAAGCTGATTTTTCCCTACACCAAAGGAATAATTTTATTTAACTATCATGGTGGTTGTTAAACATTGAGAATGGTTGACAGCATCCTCAATCCCAATTAAAAGTACTCATCAAAACCCAATACATTTATTAGAAGTAACATGTTGAGATTCACATGATATTCAATTACCGGATACTCAAAACGTCCATAACCGGGGACACGACTAATCAAGATTAGTTTATACACTCTGCAGAGGTTTGCGCACTTTTCCCCACAAGACTCGATCGCCTCCGTTTGGTTCTCGCACTACATGGTGTTTGAGAGACGGATGACCGAGACATAGTCTTTCGTAAGCGCTTAGCACCTTACATGTGGGTAGACCGTACCAACCTACATCCCCTACATCAGCTAGCCTACCCGTAAGAGTTCGCACAACTTAGTCAACTACGCCAGAGCCCATAATTGGCTTGTGGCTGCACACGGAAGTTTCCAGCTTGAATAATCTTATGATCCCTTAGAGCCTGGGTGGAGGCCCAAGAAATACAGTAAATCTGATGGAAACCAGTGCCTCAATCCACCCAGATGTGTGTTTAGGTTGCCACCTTAGATAAACCATTAATTAACAATCTCACATCTGTCATGGATATTCACTCACCCAATCCACGCCTACTAGCATAGCATGGCATAATAAGCAAACGAGAAGTAACTCCCAAGGTTTCATCAAGAAACAGTAATAGGTACTACCTCAATCTACTTCCCAAACCACAATTTAATTTGATCCTAAACATGCAAGTGTTTGAGGGTTTGATCTAATGCAATAAAACTGGGTAGTAGAAAAGGTATGATCAAGTGTTACTTGCCTTGCTGATGATCCGCGAGACCTAGAGATTCGAAGTAACAAGCGGCGCACTCTGGGTGATCTAACGCAGACAAACAACAAGCATACAATAAGTACTCATCTAATGCACGGGGAAATCTCGAATAAAAGATCTAACCAGATAGTTCATCTTAAGAACCCTGGTTGCAAAAGAATCGAATCAAATAAAGCATCGAAAGTCGGAACTCGAGAGAGAACGACTTGGTTTAGCAATCTGAAACTAGGTCAAAATTTTACAGTAGCAAAACTCTGTGTAAGTAGGGTAGTCGGAACGGCGGTTTCGTAACGAAACTCCAGGCGCTTGAATCACCTGATTCCGATAAACGAGCAAGAAATAAAACAGATTTGAAAATCGGATCGGAAATCGAATCTGAAAAATAACGGATTAAATCCGATTTAAAGAAAACGACGAACGGATTAAATAACGGACGTTCGTTAACAGAACTAATCCAACGAACACATTCATTGAAACGAACGGTTCGGTGAACGTTCGTTAAATAAGAAAACCGAAAAAAATAAAACCATCTAGGGTTTTAAAAAAAACGAACATCACGAGAAAAACCGGATCGGGTTTTTCTAAAAAAACCGGATCGGGAAAACCGGATCGGGGCGGCGGCTACCTCCGGTGGTCTTCGCCGTGGGGCTCAGCGGGCCCGGGTGGCGAGGGGCGGCGGGCCGGAGGGGCGGCGAGGGGGCGGCGGGCTCGCGACGGCGAGGAACGGCGGCGGCGGCGTCTTGGCGGCGGGCTCGGCTTGGGGCGGGCGGCGGATGAGAGAGAGGGGCGGCCGGGTATTTAAGAGGGGGGGGTGGCGGCGACTTGGGAAGGGGCAAGCCGGGGGTCAAGCGGAGGCGGACTCAGGGGCGGGGCGACATGCGGCGGGGGCTCAGGCATGCAGGCGCAAGAGAGGGGAGGAGGCGGGTCGGGTCTTGGGCCAGGCTGGGCCTCGGTCCAGGGGGGCGATTTTTTAAACTAAACCAAACGAATTAAAAAATACCAAACGAACTCCGATTTTAATAAAAATAATTTTCCCCGACTCCTAAAAATGAGTCGAACAAAATGAACTTTAAAAACGGGCAAACATGCATATATTTTTTTAAATGCTCATTTTTGCCTAAGCAAAATAAATCTCCCAAAACCAAATTTGATTTATTTATAATATCTTCATTTTTCCTAAATGTTGGGAAAGTCATATTATTCCCTCTCTTAATTTTTTTATAGGAAAACTTTATGAAGATAATTAAATAAATCCAAATGATCCTATTTTCAAAATTTGAGAAATCCCAAATATGAAAATAATGAAACTTCCAACTCTCTCCGAGGGTCCTTGAGTTGCGTGAAATTTTCTAGGATCGGAAAAATGCGAGAAAAATATGATATGCATGATGACCTAATGTATAACATTCCAAATTGAAAATTTGGGATGTTACACTATTTTTTCTCATCGAATGACTTCATATAGGAGTAGATGGGCGTCGGAGAGCCACCAGGGGGCGCGCCCCCCACCCTCGTGAGCAGGGTGTGGACCCCCTGGCCTTCATCTTTGGCGACGATTTTTCTTTATTTATTTTATGATATTCCGTGGAGTTTCAGGACTTTTGGAGTTGCACAGAATAGGTCTCCAATATTTGCTCCTTTTCCAGCCCAGAATTCCAGGTGCCGGCATTCTCCCTCTTCATGTAAACCTTGTAAAATAACAGAGAATAGCCATAAGTATTGTGACATAACATGAAATAACATCCCATAATGCAATAGATATCGATATAAAAGCATGATGCAAAATGGACGTATCAGTGCATATTGTCACTTACAAACATGAGGTGCAGGAAGTCTTCAAATGATTTTCCTCGAGTGCTTCAACCAACTTTGGTGTGAAGATCAAGCACATCAGAAGTGACAATGGAACTGAGTTCAAGAATCCTGGTCTTGATGACTATCTTGATGAACTTGGTATTACTCATGAGTTATCTGCTCCTTATACACCTCAGCAAAATGGCGTCGTGTGATACGTCTCCAACGTATCTATAATTTACGAAGTATTCATGCTATTATATTATCCATCTTGGATGTTTATGGGCTTTATTTTACACTTTTATATTATTTTTGGGACTAACCTATTGACCAAGAGCCCAGAGCCAGTTCCTGTTTTTCCCTTGTTTCAGTGTTTCAAAGAAAAGGAATATCAAACGGAGTCGAAACGGAATGAAACCTTCTGGAGAAGTTATTTTTGGAAGGAAGGCAACTGAGAGACTTGGAGTGCATGTCAGGAAAGCAACGAGCGAGGCACGAGGCAAGGGGGCGCGCCCACCCCCCTGGGCACGCCCTCCGCCCTTGTGGGCCCCTCGTGGCTCCCCTAACGTATTTCTTCCATCTATATATATCCATATACCCTAAAACGATCGGGGAACAAAATAGATCAGGAGTTCCGCCGCCACAAGCCTCTATAGACACCAAAAACCAATCGGGACCCTGTTCCGGCACCCTGCCGGAGGGGGGATCCTTCACCGGTGGCCATCTTCATCATCCCGGCGCTCTCCATGACGAGGAGGGAGTAGTTCACCCTCGAGGCTGATGGTATGTACTAGTAGCTATGTGTTTGATCTCTCCCTCTCTCGTGTTCTTGATTTGGCACGATCTTGATGTATCGCGAGCTTTGCTATTATAGTTGGACCTTATGTTGCTTCTCCCCCTTTACTCTCTTGTAATGGATTGAGTTTTCCCTTTGAAGTAATCTTATTGGATTGAGTCTTTAATGATTTGAGAACACTTGATGTATTTCTTGCCGTGCGTATCTTCGGTGAAAATGGGATATCACGTGATTCACTTGATGTATGTTCTGGTGATCAACTTGCGGGTTTTGCCCATGAACCTATGCATAGGGGTTGGCACACGTTTTCGTCTTGATTCTCCGGTAGAAACTTTGGGGCACTCTTTGAGGTTCTATGTGTTGGTTGAATAGATGAATCTGAGATTGTGTGATGCATATCGTATAATCATACCGACGGATACTCGAGGTGACATTGGAGGAGTATCTAGGTGACATTAGGGTTTTGGTTTATTTGTGTCTTAAGGTGTTATTCTAGTACGAACTCTATGGCTGTTTGTGACACTTATAGGAATAGCCCAACGGTTTGATTGGAAAGAATAACTTTGAGGTGCTTTCGTACCCTACCATAATCCCTTTGTTTGTTCTCCGCTATTAGTGACTTTGGAGTGACTCTTTGTTGCATGTTGAGGGATAGTTATATGATCCAATTATGTTATTATTGTTGAGAGAACTTGCACTAGTGAAAGTATGAACCCTAGGCCTTGTTTCATAGCATTGCAATACCGTTTACGCTCACTTTTACCACTTGTTACCTTGCTGTTTTTATATTTTCAGATTACAAAAACCTATATCTACCATCCATATTGCACTTGTATCACCATCTCTTCGCCGAACTAGTGCACCTATACAATTTATCATTGTATTGGGTGTGTTGGGGACACAAGAGACTCTTTGTTATTTGGTTGCAAGGTTGTTTGAGAGAGACCATCTTCATCCTGTGCCTCCCACAGATTGATAAACCTTAGGTCAGCCACTTGAGGGAAATTTGCTACTGTCCTACAAACCTCTACACTTGGAGGCCCAACAACGTCTACAAGAAGAAGGTTGCATAGTAGACATCATCGTGGAGCGCAAGAACATGACTTTTGTTGAGATGGCCCGCACTATGCTTGATGAATACAAGACGCCTCGTCGTTTCTGGATTGAGGCAATTGATACGACGTGCCACATCATCAACAGGGTATATCTTCACAAATTCTTCAAGAAGACTGCATACGAACTCCTCACTGGCAAGAAACCCAATGTGAGTTATTTCAAAGTCTTCGGTGCTAAATGTTGGATTAGAGATCCTCATCACAGTTCAAAATTTGCACCGAAAGCACATGAAGGTTTTATGCTTGGTTACGGAAAGGACTCGCACACCTACAGAGTCTTCAATAACGTTCACCACAAAGTTGTTGAAACTGTAGATGTGCGGTTCGATGAAACTAATGGCTCGCAAAGAGAGCACCTACCTTCTGTGTTAGATGAACAGTCACCTGAGGAAACTATCAAGTTCAAGGCTACTGAGGATGTCATTCCCACCGAAGAATCTGTTGAAGAAATCATTCCAGAACGTGAAGAACGCCATGCTAATGCACCTGAAGAAAATGGTGCTGAAGAAAATGTTGTTCAAATTCCTCGACGACAACCCACTCATCCTTGCGTTGCAAACAAAGTGCAGATTGAGAAAATCATCAGCGACATCAACATTCCAGGTCCTCTCACACGCTCAAAAGCTTCACATTTGTCTAACTTTTGTGGGCACTTTGCTTTCATCTCTATCACAGAGCCCTAAGGTAGATGAAGCATTTCTGGAGCCTGAGTGGATTCAAGCTATGCAAGAAGAATTACATCAGTTCGAGCTCAACAACGTCTGGGAACTGGTCAAACGTCCAGATCCTCGCAAGCACAATATCATCGGCACAAAGTGAATCTACCGCAACAAGCAAGATGAAAATGGCCTTGTGGTGAGGAATAAGGCACGGCTTGTAGCTCAAGGCTACACACAGGTTGAAGGAATTGATTTCGATGAAACTTTTGCACCTGTTGCTAGACTTGAGGCTATTCGCATATTACTTGCTTATGCTAACTATCATGATATCACTTTATATCAAATGGATGTGAACAGTGCATTCCTCAATGGTAAGCTTGAGGACGAAGTATATGTTGCTCAACCCCTAGGTTTTGAATATCCAAAGCATCAGACAAAGTCTTCAGACTCAATAAGGCCCTCTATGGCCTCAAGCAGGCCCCTCGGGCGTGGTATGATACTTTGAAGGAATTCCTCATGAAGAAAGGCTTCAAACTTGGTTCACTTGACCCAACTCTTTTCACTAAATCTTATGATGGTGAATTGTTTGTGTGCCAAATATATGTTGATGATATCATATTTGGCTGTACTGACCAACGTTACAGTGATGAATTTGCCTATATGATGAGTGAAGAATATCAAATGTCTATGATGGGAGAATTGAATTTCTTCTTAGGTCTTCAAATTCGCCAACGGCGCAATGACATATTCATATCTCGGGAGCAATACCTCAAGGATGTACTGAGGAAATTCGGCATGCAAGATTGCAAAGGGGTCAAAATTCCTACGCCCACCAATGGCCATCTATGCACTGATGAAAATGGTATTGATTTCGATCAAAAGGTATACCGCTCCATGATTGGTTCTTTATTATACTTATGTGCATGTAGGCCGGATATTATGCTTAGTGTTTGCATGTGTGCCCGATTTCAAGCTACACCGAAGGAATCACACCATAAGGCTGTGAAGCATATTCTTCGATATCTAACTCACACACCAACACTTGCATTATGGTACCCCAAGGGCTCGGCTTTTGATCTCATTGGATATTCAGACTCTGACAATGCCGGTGATCGTGTGGACCGCAAGTCAACATCAGGCACATGCCATTTCCTCGAACGATCTTTGGTCTGTTGGTCCTCGAAGAAACAGAACTGTGTATCACTGTCTACTGCTGAAGATGAGTACATTGCTGCTGGTTTTTTACTGTGCTCAATTGCTGCGGATGAATCAAAATCTCAAGTACTACGACGTCAACATGAAGAATGTGCCTCTCTACTGTGACAATGAGAGTGCAATCAAGATTGCTCATAATCCAGTTCAGCACTCGAAGACAAAGCACATTCAGATTCTTCATCATTTTCTTCGTGATCATGTGTGGAAAGGCGACATCTCTATTGAGCATATAAGGACTGAAGAACAGCTAGCTGATATCTTCACTAAGCCCTTGGATGAGAAGAGATTTAGCAAGTTGCAGTGTGAGCTAAATATCTTAGAATCTTCGAATGTTCTTTGAAAAGGACACTCATCCTAACACTTATGCAAAATTGATGACTTCGATGTGCAACACATGAAGAAACGTTTTTCTTCAATCAATTGAGACTAACACCCTAAGTGTGAAGAAATTAACGAACAATTTGATTCTCAGAGCCGTACGACAATTGTACGTGGTGTCTGAAATCATCATTCTTATACGGTGGGTCACGCCACCACCAAAAGTTGAAAATCTTCTATTTGAGTTTTTCCTCAGTTTTTTGAAATTCCTCAGTTGTTCAAT
The DNA here is from genome assembly GCA_021605205.1 of Aegilops longissima. Taxonomy (NCBI): domain Eukaryota; kingdom Viridiplantae; phylum Streptophyta; class Magnoliopsida; order Poales; family Poaceae; genus Aegilops; species Aegilops longissima. The sequence continues at coordinate 759,508,179 of CM038679.1, forward strand.
TTCTTCAACTTCGCAATGTCTTCACCATTTCCATCGTTTTACTTCATTGGCTATATGTTTATATGAGTTTATGTCCTCTACAACATTCACTTATTGCTATTTTTTCAAGTTGCCTTTTTTGTACTAAGTGAATGTGATCAGACCCTTCCCCCTCTATGCTAAACTCAACCCAGTCTATTCACAATTTCTTCATGTGCGTTCTATTTGAAACTCGTTCAAAGTATTCACTGTGTCCTTGTCAGCTGAAGAAATTGCGAACGGAACTTTAAAATGTTCTAATCTGAATTTTCGGTTGTTGCCGCCTAAACCGTTCCACATTCGACTATAATACTTATCTATTCACCCATGATCTCACACGATCGCCACCTCTCAGTACGTGGGCGACACATGTCAAGCAAATGAGAAGGGTCAGGGGCACGTTCGTCCAATTTTTTCAGGCGAACAATTTTTCACTGTGTCTATAAATACCCCTCCCCTTCCTCACTTCGTTTTTACTCCGCTCGACCTCACTCCCGCTCGAGCTTCTCAAACCCTAGCGCCGCTGCTACTTCATCGTCGCCGGTGAGGAAGAGCTTCACTGCCTCGACCTTGTCGCCGTCGTACTCGCCCCGGCTGCGGATTTCTTAACTCTGCCGCCGCCGTAGCTGTCTTCCTCAGCCAAGTTAGGGCATGGAAGATCTGAACCGACGAGCTTCATATCTACAGTTCCTAGTTCGTCGTGTTCTTCATTAAGGGTAAATTAAAAGTTACTTTTACTTCCCTCTTTGGTTCAAATGTTTTCTACAAAATCTTCAAAAGGTGTTTATTCTTCAAATCTTCACACATTGAACACCTCTCATAACATTTGTTCTTGATCTGTTTCCCTAAGCAACGTTTTTCTTCAAGATTCCTCAATTGTGTGGATTTTTCAATTTGTACAACCCTGGAAGCTAAGTCAAAGAACGCTTAGTGAAATTCTTCAAGACTCATCGGTCAAATTCCTCAAACTTGTTCTTATTGCAAAACCTTCTGAGTACACATATGACCTCTCCAAATTCCTCGCAACTATACTCTGTTCACAGGTACACATGTCCGCTGCTGAATCACCAGGTTCTTATCAACTTAACTCATTTGCAGCGTTCCTTGAAAAAAAGTTGCCACCTCCTCAGAAAATTCCATTGCTCAAATTCCTCAACTGAAGAAAATGGCTGACGGTAAGAAGACACAGAAGGGAGGAAAGAGGCCTGAGGTCAATACTGCTCTTGAGATTCCTGATGACATATACAAGGATTATTACACTCCTGATGAGGCCAAGTTTGGCAAGGAGGACAAAAATCAGCGCACGGTGCGCGTCCAAAGGATAGAGAGGAGATGGGCATGGTATTGGAGGGAGTACAAATATGTTACTCCCAAGTATATGAATAAATTCGCTCTTAATCCTCCATGCCCAAGACCTCCATTGGCACCTGGCCAAGAAGCTGATCCCACTAGCCTCAAGCATGGTGAGGACTATCTTGATGAATGGGCCAAGCGTCAGGCCAAGCTAGCCAAAATAGCTAAGGAAGCGGTGAGGAAATTTAATGAAGACTTTGCTGCTGCTGCTACCACTGCTGAGGCCTCTGCAAGCAAGCCGAAGAAGGCCATGGCAAAGAAGCCTGCTCATAAGCCAAGTGCTTCACTCCCAATGCCCTCACAGCCAATTCCTCAAGCTGCTCTAGCTCCTCCAAAGTCCTCAGCTCCTCCGACAAAATCCTTAGCACCTGTGCATCTCGCCACGTGCTAAAGGACAACATGCATCTCTATTGCCTCAGGAGCTTTTGCTAGTTCTTCAGCTCCACTCAATTCTTCAACTGGCCCCTCTCTGCTGAAGAAAAAGGCCACTGCTGGACGAGGCTCTCGACCAAGTCCTCACAAGAAGCAGGTCGCCTTTCAAGTGCCGTCTGATGAAGACGAAGCTAATGATGAAGAACTTGCTGAAATCATCAGAGACAGGCACCTCAAGGCCACTAGAGTCAAAGGCACAAATGTGCCTCTGCTTTTGGATCCAAAATTGATCCTTGATTACATTGATCTCTGGCACAAGGACCCCAACACTCCTATGCCTGACTTCAAGTTGACTCCTGGCCAAAGTCATATGTTGACTGCCTTCATTCAGGAAGAAAAATGGAAATTTGAAAAGGCCGGGCAGTTGAAGAAAGCACAGTACAAAAAGGAGTGCTTCCTGAAGAAAAACGTTGTCTCTATGACAACTGAAGAACTTGTCACTATTCAGTCTGAGATCAAGAAACTCAGTGATGAATTTGACGCATACCGTGCTGATTGGTTGGGAGGCAAGGTCCGTTTTGTGAAACTAGCTGACGGCTTCACTACAAATGTTGCAGCCCCAACGCAACAAGAAATTCCTCAGGCTGAGGCATCTACTCAGCTGACTGAAGATCATGCCAGCACCGCTGATGAAGCTCAGGCTGCTGAAGAAACTCAGAGTACCAGGGATGACGACTGCATTCCAGCCACTGAAGAAATTGCCAGGGCAACCTCTAGTGTTGCGCTTGAAGAAATTGTCAGGCCAGCTGAAGCTTCTCCGCTGAGCCTGAAGTAAATGAGCAAACTCCCTCTGCTCTTCCTGTGCCTACACCAAGTCCAATTCTTCCTTCTGCATCAGATGTGAAGAAGACCAAGGCTGCGGAGCGTGCAGCTATGAAGAAAAGGAAAGCATCAACTTCATCAGATTCTTCAGCTCCGAAGAAGATGAAGCCACTGACTAGCTCTTTTGCGAATCCGATTGATGCTATTCCTGTCTCATCCATGCCATCAAAGGACCTTATTCCTTTTGATGAAGAATGTGTGATCCCAAGCGGATCAGATGAAGAGATTCCTTCTGCTGCTTCGTCAGAGCAGTTGGATGAAGAAATTGAAGAGGATGCAATCCCTTCAACCCCAATAGTCTCATCGCCCATGCCTCAGTTCACTGCTGAAGAGGCCGGCGTTGAGGAAAAGAGTGAAGAAGTAGATCTGGACATTGGGTGCATAACTCCAGTATTGAATGATGACTTGTGGGAAAGTCAGCACCCTAATTCTCCTCTGTTCACACCCCTTCAACAAATTCGTCAGTCCCCGATGAACACTGAAATACAGATGGGATCTGAAGAACCTCATTCCACACCGTCTGTCCATGAAGAGATTCCATCCACTAGTGCTGAAGAAAATGTTAATGAAGAATTGAAGAGCCAGGCTGCCACTGAAGCAGAAGCTGAAATTCCTCAGCCTGTGGATCCTGAGATTGCGATTCCTGAGGTGGTGATGCAATTGACTGATACCCCTCAGCCCAAGCCACAGGATACCTTCTTGAAGCAGCAGAAATTTAAGGCTGATGACTTCTTGGGCGAGCATGTGTTCTTCATAGAGTATAATCCTTATGACTCTGCTCGTCTTAGAAGGAAGCGCTTCTGGACTGCTAGCCAAGCAAATTTTTATTCTTCACTGCTCTTCAACAAGGACAAATTCTTCGATCACGAGCATATTCCTCACGTGGACATGGAATCACTGCCTTGCTTTACCCCGGTCCTCAGTGTGCTTCATGATGCAGGACTGCTCAACTTTTGCACGGATATTTGCGATTGGAATGAAGAGCTCATTCTTCAATTCTATGCAACTCTGCACGTCACAGGAGATGCTGATGATATCAACTCTTGGGTATTGGACTGGATGACCGAAAACACTCACTACAAAGCACCGGCCTCTGAATTACTTCACGCCCTGCCAATCAGTCCTCCTCTTGAAGGAGCTCGTTGCCTGTACCATGAGCCTGAACTCATTCCCATTACATGCAAGTGCTAATGAAGCCTCTGAAGCCCGGTCAAGCCCCAATGACCAAATTCCCCGTAAGGAATTGCTATATGTGCCAAGAACTGTCTATCGCATTCTAACGAAGACTTTGAGTCCTATCAAAGGCCACGACTCGACTGATGAAGAAGTCGTTGGCATCATGAAGAATCTGCTGTTCAATATCATGCATGGCATTCCTGTAAACTATCATGATTTCTTCATGAGGTCTCTGGCAAATGTTGCACTCTCTCCGTTTGATTTGAAGCCTTACACACCTTGGATTATGAGATTCCTCAGAATAAGGTCTTCACTCAACTACAAAGCTGATTTTCAGAATCACCTCAGCTACTTGCCCCCAATTGAAGTCCTCAAGCGGACATTTTCCTCGGCTGATGAAAAGGGCAAGGCAACTGCTGTTATTGATGAAGGAAGTCGTCCATTGGATGGTCTATTTCGCAAAGCTGCATCTTACTCCACCAATGATGACTCTGCCACTCATGATTCTACTGCTAATGCATCAAAACCAAATCCTCAAGCCATAGCTCCTAGAGTGATGACTGACCGTGAGCTTCTTCTTAGTCTTCACCAGAAGGTGGATCGAAACCACAAATGGGTTAAGCGCCAGTTTGGTTCTATTCTTCACAACATGACTGCTACACACAATGCAGTGAAGAAAAAGCATTACTACCTCCATGAAGTCTTCGGTCGCACCAGGGCTATTCTGTCACATCTATATGGTGAAGAAGATCTGAAGCAAATGGGTCTCAAGGAGGAATTTGCCTGGTCTGAACCACCAGCGAAGAAATTCAAAAAGGTCAAGGTTCCTTCCTTGGTGGCCAGCTCATATTCTTCATCACGCGAAACCGATGAGCATGAAGACTTGGACGACACTGCGGCAGGCCCAACAACAACAAATGACCCCAACAACGCTGGCGCTCCTCCATCATCTTGATATTCTTCAGGGGCGTTAGTCCTCACTTTTTGATCCTTTTGGTCATTCGATGACAAAGGGGGAGAGATTTGAGTTAGTCTTCAAGCGGTTCTACTTATATGGGCGTTTTTTTTTGCTAAGTTACAACTCTCGTTCTTCCTAGACTTTATTCGATCGAGTAGTAAACTTAAACTCTATGGTGGTCTGATACTTCTGCTGAGATTTTCTGCATGCTTATTCCTCATTAATGTTAATGCACGCATGATGAATTACATCAGTCACCATATTTCATCATGCATTTCAAATTCTTCATATTACATGTTAAATGCGTGTATGAATTACAAGATATAGGGGGAGATCTCCATGATTCTACTCTTCAAGTGTGCATTGCTTCAAAAGCAAATTCCTCACTATGCACATCTTCAGGGGGAGTTATTCTATATCTTGCAATCAAATTCCTCAATATTAGTACTTATACTTCATATGTTTATCCCCATTGAAAACTTAACCTATATTGTCATCAATCACCAAAAAAGGGGAGAATGTAAGTGCATCTAGTGCCCCTTAGTGATTTTGGTGTATTGGAGACTTATAGGTTAAGGGACTAATGTGTTTATGAGTGTACACAGGTCTATAAGTCTATGAGGAGTTTGATATTTGCAGAGAAAGTCGACCACTAAAAATGGAGTTCTTCGACTGAAGACTTTGGATTTCTGAAGACTTTCTGAAGACTTTGAAAGTGAAGAAATTGGTGTGGGACCCTAGAGTAATCAGTGTGTCGGATGGCGAGTCCCGGTAAGGATGGAGCTCCACCACCTCTACCCTAGCCATGGCGTCCTCCCTACCTTGTAGCCATGGATGGTCTTCTCCATTGGGATTTCAAGCCTGGCTAGGCAATCACGGATCAGGTTCGACGTCATTTTGGAACTACGGTTCATTTTTCTCCTAGCAATGGTACCAAGGAATTCTTCTTGGTGGTTTTCTTCTCCTCCGCCTCCTTCCCTCTCTCGGTTGAATCTGTGGGTATTGCTCTTCAATGTTGTATTGGAGGTGCTGCTGAGGGTTTCTCGATCTCGCAACTGGCTGATCGTAAGTTCCGTTTCTCGGTGGCGTCTAATCGAGTTGGTCATTTCATTTACCATCTCAAGGATCGTATTTGGCCGGATTTTGTTTGCCATTTCTCTCTATACCGACCTGAGGGACATGCTATTCCCCAGAGTGGTACTCGCTGGCATTCGGATCATCATTTGCAAGAGCTTTCTACACGCAACCCTATGGCAATCAAACATTCGTTCTCATTTGACTCACGGAATGCATCAATGGACCCTTCTTCGGCGTTCGAATTGGCAAAGTTTGGCCTTCTTGATCCAGTTTTGGGATTACAAAGGATTTCAGCAGTTGCCGGAATTTCTCCAGAAAGCTCACCGTCGGCCGACGTCCCTCAACGGGCAACCATGCCGGCTAATTCTGGCATTAATGTTTCAAGGAATATTTCAGGCAATGCATTTAATGCAAACATCCGTTTTGGCAGCTTTTATGGGGATGACGCACAATCAGGGCCGGGGGTCACGACGGCCTCTCCACATTCATTTCCGACCTCTGTCCGTTTTGGAGAATTTCAAACTTTGGTTCCACCCCCGGGCATTCAAATTCGCAACCAATTTCATGGACGTCAATTCAGGCACGATTGTTGGGATGATATTCCCCCGTTCATGTTGCTCTATATTAATGACCAGCGCAAATTTGGATATTCTGATACTCACATTGCCAAAATTTGGTCTATTGTATCGGTCCCACCATCGGACTACATTAACACACGCCTGAACTTATGCTATGTGTGTAATGGCTCCGGTCACCAAGCGGATTCTTGTCCCAATAATATTTGCAACACTGCCTCTGTTGATCCTCCTGTGGGCCCCTCAAGGGACGCTACTAATGGTCCGTCTGAAGATCAACGGGAACTTTCTGGATCGCAGCCATGCTATCTTTGTGGCTCGTTGGCCCATCTATATTTTACCTGCCCTGGGCTTTTACGTTGTTCTACTTGCTCATTTTTGGGCCACACACGCCACTTTTGTCACCCTCTGGCCCGTCGAATGCAGTGGACAGTAAAGATTAATTCTCTTTTTTCGGCTACTCAAATGGTAAGTCCCTGTGAATCTGCACCGCAAAAGGAAGAAAATACTCGAGATGCTTATCTCCTTGAGAAGGGCAAAGCAATTATGACAGATTCATTCAAACAAGTCTCCCTGATACATCAAATCAATCAGACTATAATTACTGATTCTTCGCCCGACGGCACTACTACTGCCTCTCCTTCGCCTGTGGCCGTCCGATACTCATCCAAGGGTCGCCCACGACACGTGTCCTCATCTGATGGGCTTGACGGGAGGCGGCCGCAGCTAGTCTGGGTTCCCAAGGGGACGAGGGCCCGTTCGGATACGCATTCTCCCCTGTTTCTCTGCTCCAATCCTGCCACCACTCCAGAGCTCCACCACCCTCCCATGGCGAACTTCCCCGTCAATGTGGTGCCCTACCTACCGCAGGGTATGACGATCGAGCTTGGTCCGGAGGACAGGAAGGTGAGGGATGATATGGTGGTCAGCCCAACTCCCCCGTTGCGCCATGACTTCCTCGCCATCACGGAGGTTAATCGCTTCGTGCCATTCCATCATAAGGCGGTGCTGCGCCATACCATTGAAGGTTTGCTGCATGAGTCCCAGTTCTTCCCCACTGAGATAGATGATCATCCTTTAGGAGTTGGGATTTTTGGCTTTGCGGATTCCATTACTAGAGACGCTGTTGTGGGCACTACCTTCGAACTAGATGAGGATGAAGAAAATATTTACACTGTTATCTCGTTTGTGCCTCATGATGCGGCTTTGAACATGCGCCTGACCACCCTTGGTCCCCTGATTTGGATTCTGTATATTGGGTTCCCGCAAGATTATCAGACCTCACACTACATGCACAAGTCAGTTGATAAGTTTGGCGAGATGGTCACTTGGCACAACCCAAGGGGGGATAGAAATTTTGTTTTACTGAAAGTTCGAGTTATTCATTTGCATCTCGTCCCAAAAAGCTTTGTTATGCATCAAATAGGTGGTGATCGACGTTGTTGGACTGTCTGTGTAACCATGCTACGCAGCAGTGACTGGGATGCCCATCTTCCTGAGGTTCCACCTGCAGGGATCGAGCCACCACCTGCGGATGGTATCCCTCACCCTCTTCATGGGGAGGGACTCACAGCGGAACAACTCTATCAAGCGCAACTGAATAATTGGATGGCTCAGAATGCGCAGATGAATGCAAATGCTGCCAATGCTGCCAATGCACCTGACGACAATCAGAACAATGAGGTTCACTTTCAGGCAAACTGGGGGCAATGGCCTCCATCCCCTCCTCCAGTTCTGTATAACTTTCAGGCCTGGCTTGCTCAGGAGGGTCTGCACGTTCAAGATGGGATAGTGCCTCACAATAACATGCTGGATAGCCCAGGTACGGCTTGGAATGAGTCTATTACTGTCTTTGGCACCTCTGATTCCAGTGAGACAGTGTCAGACAGTTATGTTTTGGTGCCTGCGAACTTGTTCCATTCGATGGTGGAAGGAGAGAGCTCGGATATGGCCACATCCTCTGCCCAGATTCCCTCACTGGCCCCCCTGCTGCTACAGTTAATTCGCTTGAAGTTATGGTTTCTCTCACTCAGCATGGTCTACAGTTTGCTATGACTGAACATGGTAATGTGATCTCTTCAATGCTCATTAATCAAGGTTTCTCTTTCATTAGGCTCAACTCCTTTCTGAGATCGACCATCATGCCTTTGGTTGCTTCCTATGGTCCCTGGAGCTCTGGTTTTGGACTCAGAAATGATTGGGTTCAAGTTAAAGCTGTGATTACTGTTGAAAATAATCTGGTCTCAGTGACTGCATCAAAGCAGACTAGGGAGTTGGCCTCCTCCCCTTTGCAAATTGAAGAGATCCTAGACACACCTGATCTAAACTCAATGGTCAGCCCTGACAGCACTCACTTGGAGATCCCTGTGGTAGCTCATCCTTCTCAGGTGATCGCCGATCCTTCTCTGCTTCTGCAACATGCCCTGTCTGATGACCAAGTGGTCCAACTGGCGCCTGTGGGTGCAGCTGTGGCAAATGCTTCTGGCTCTGGGGATGTGATTTCTGCGGAATCTTCTCCGCTCTTTGGAATTGAGCCATCTGAGGGCTTCAATACCGGTACCCTGGTTACGGATGGACAGAGCTCTGTTAATGCCCCTGGTGGAACGGGGCTTAATTCTGATGCTTCAACTCGCAAAGGAAAGCTTGCCATGCCCATGTCATCTGTTTCTCTTCGTCGCAGTGCCAGGTCTAATAAATATGATGGTTTTAAAGTACCGTCCATTACTGACAGCAAACCAAGAGTTTCCAAGGTCAAGCCCCGTACCAATCCGTCGGCTCTGCTGATCAGGGACCGTGCTGAAGAGGATGACAGCCCGGATGTGCCGCCGCCCACCCCGATTGCCACGCTTCAACTTATTGGCACTGTCAAATGCGCTATTCCTTCTGCCGAGCTCTCTGAAGATGTGCTAACTGAAGCTAAGGATGATGCTCGTTCATCCTCCTCCAGTGCTTAATCCTTCCTTTTATTTCATGGTTCTTTTGGTGAACTGGAATGTTCTCTGTTGGAACGTCCGTGGTTTAAATTCCGAACCTAAGAAACTTGCTCTGTTTAATGCTATCTCGGCTAGTGGCTGTGCTGTCATTTGTCTGCAGGAAACTAAGAAGCACTCTTTTGATAATAACTTTATTAAATCTTGCTGTCCGAGACGTTTTGATAAATTTGAATTTATTCTGGCCCGCGGTGCTTCGGGTGGAATTGCCACAATCTGGAATAGTTCAATCTTCTCTGCCACTGTTCTTGCATCCAGGGACTTTGCTTTGGTGATCCGCTTTCATTCCACGCAATCTGCACAGTCTTGGACCCTTGTGAATGTGTATGGCCCCTGTCAGGGAGATGAACGTAGGGATTTCATTCAATGGCTACTAGACCTTAATATTCCTACCAATGAAGACTGGCTCCTGGTAGGGGACTTTAATTTTATTCGTGGTCCAGACAATCGTAATAAGCCAGGTGGAAACCTTGGGGATATGATCACCTTCAACGATTTTATCAGGAACCAAAACCTGGTGGAATTACCCATTAAAGGTCGAGCTTACACTTGGAGTAATATGCAGGTGGACCCCTGTAACATCCCAAAATTTGGAATGTTAATATAATTAATTGAATTGTTTGTTTGTTTGCTTGAGTGAATTAAACTTGAGTGAAATTTGAACCTTTTCAAAAACTTTTGAATGAGGGGAATAAAATGACTTTCCCCTTCTCCGGTAAATTCAAATTCATCCTATTAAAATCAATGAGAGAAGATGACATGACTTCTTCAACTATAAAGAATTTGAACGGAGTTTTGCAATTTAATTCTTTCAAATATTTGCACTTGCTTCTCTATTTTTCTTCCCCGAGAAATACCCGAAAATAAATTCTTGCAAGCAAGAAAGAGCGGAGGAAAATGACCCTCCAAAATCAGGGCATTTTTGAAAATATTTGAGCCAAGAAAACCAAAGTTTTATTTAAAATTATTTGCAAAAAGAAATAAAGCCTTTAGGGATTTTCTGAAAAACATTTTTTTAAGTTTTTATTTTGGCCGTGGAATAATGCTCATCATCTACATTTTATTTTTCTGATAATTTTAGTATATAAAAACTCTTTATTCTGAATTGATTTGATTTCCTTTTTATTGTTTTAGTTTCCTAATTTTAAAAATAGGAATGGAATCGTTTTTATTAGGAAAAACCTGCTGGCCCATTAAGCACTTTCCTATTCTAGCCCAACAAGAGATCATCTCCTTCCTTTGTTTCCTCTCACGTTACAGAAGCTTTCCATGTCCATGGAGACAGGAAATCTCCACCTTCCCGATCTCCCTCGTCTTTCCATCCCAGCGCCTCCCGAGACCGCCTATAAAACCCCTCCTCTCCTCGTTCCATTTTCCCATCACCACGCCCTCCTGCCCGTAGCCTTCTCGCCACCATCCTCCTTTTCCTGCCTAGAACGCTCACCAGAGCTCTCCTGAACCTCCCATCGCCCAGCGCCACCTCCCCAGCGCCGACCCCTCCTCCGCCACCCCACTCTTGGCGACCTCGCCCCCTCGCCGAGCAGCCCTCCACATCGCCGCCTCCTTCCTGCCATCTCTGCCTCACGTACAGGTAACTCCGTTTTCGTTTTCAGATTTATTTCCGTAACAGATTTAGTTCTGTTCTTGTTTAGCTTATAACTTTTGATCTAGAAGTCCAATGATGCTGATTCTTTTTGCGTTAGATCACAATTTTCTTGTAGTTTCCAAAATATATAATTTGTCTATGTTTGGATTTATAAAAATTGAGTTAGATCAGATTTGAATTAAAGCTTGTTTTGCTTATTCGGGAGTTTCATAATAGATTTTTATTTAATTCTTTTTGCTCCTAGTTGCTTAATGAAATATTTTCTGCTTAGTTAACAAAAACCATGATTAGATGATGTTAAGAAATTTTGTTATATAAAACTATTTTTGTTGTTATTTGAAGTAGGAAAACTTTGAGTTGTTTTTTCTTTAAGTTTTCCCTTTGGGTTTTGCTTTGTTGGTTTTGGTGTGTTACTTTGTTATGTTATGTTATGCTATGTGCTTATTATAGTTATTGTTTGCCTCGGTAGAATTTCCGGAGTGCGAAGATTGCTACTACGAAACCCTAGTCTTTCGAAGATCGTCAACAAGGCAAGTTCACTTTGACCATGCTTTCTTACCTATGTTTTATTGCATTTAGTGGCACCTTTGCAACCACCCCTCAGTAGTGTTATTGAAATTCTTGTAGTTGAGTAGTATGCATGAGGTAGGAACCCATCACCCTGTTACCAAGCCCGGGACGTTATTTTATTCTAATGCTACGCTGTAGTAGACGGGTTTGGTATGAGTGTTCGAGTGGTGTGAAGAAGGAGGACTCTCGTCAATGTCGACAACCCCATGATGGAATCTGCAAGGACTGCATCTTCAAGACCTCAAGACTTCAAGACTCGAGACAAGAATTCAATACACACTCTGGGTGAAGGATTTGTGACGGGCACCTGGAGAAACCAGTGGTTGGCAGGATGCATGGAGAAGCGCCATGACATCTTGCGGAAAGCTTCACCCAGACTCAAAGAGACGGAAGAATACTTCACGCCGGAAGCTTACCTGTGCAACCGCAAGTCATTATGGGCTCTGGCTTGGTTGACCTTAGTTGTGACTCTGGCTGGGGCGGTGCTAGCAGATGTAGAACTACGGTAGGATTGGATGGGTACGGACAGTGGTCAGAGGAACTCTTTGGAAGACCATGTTTCGGTCATCTTGTTCTCAAACACCCTGAAGTGCGAGAACGTAAAGAGAGGGATCGAATCTTGCGGGTAAAGTGTACAAACCTCTGCAGAGGGTTATAACCTAATCGATTAGCCGTGTCCCCGGTTACGGACAATTTGAGCCTCTGGACCTGGATCTATCTCGGAACTCTCAACACCGGATTGATAACTTAATTGTGGGCAACTTATGATGATTTTGGGCTATGAGACATCGGTTGGCGGAACCATGTCATGATAGAAAACTCCATAGTACAGATTTCATTTATTCCTTTGATGTAGGGAAAATAAAATCAGCTTTTACGCAAACAAAACTCAGATACAGAGCCACAAAGCCATATTGCATATAGTACAGTTTTATCATCTGTTTTCTCATGTTGTGATCTTGCCGGTACATTCAATGTACTGACCTACACGGCTGCAACGTATCATGTTGCAGATATTTCCTCGACGAGTAAGAGTTACGATACAGGGTTACGGTCTACACTCAACCTGCCGATGGCGTTGATGGGACTCCACACCCGTTTGATTGTTTCCGCTGATTATTATGAGGTATATATCATTTTACGTTATTTATACATGTGATTGCACTTTGATATATACATTAATGTACTGTGTGTGCCAGCATACTGATCCAGGGATGGCACAGTAACACAGAGGCTTGACCGTCTGAGGTCGGGTCGCTACAGAAATGGTATCAGAGCACATGTTGGCTGTAGAACGTGACCCTAGAAAATGACTTAGTAATATGAAGACCCCAATAGGAATGACCTTTGTTTTGTACTACTCTCGTAACACCTCATTCCTTTTACTGAACCTTCCTTATCTCAAACTATAGATGGAGAGCTACATTCTGAACAAAAGAGAACACTACGAGAAGGTTCTTGGAGGCCCCTTCCTTGTGGAGCTAGTCAGGCTGCTGAAGTTACCGATACCTGAGATCAAGGCAACTAAGAGGACGTCCAGATCATGGGGAGTCAAGACCCAAATTTTTGGTCGTAAAGAAGCCCCCAAGACTGCAGACATCATCTTCGGAACTATAAATGGTGACTGTGATATGGGCATCAACACTGCCGTCCATGATGCTATTGCACGTTTATGCTATCGTCATCGTGCTGCACTAAACTCACACTTCTTTGGAAAGGTTGGATGGCAGAAGTCTGATGGAGCAACTATTGCCTTGACGGAAGCGCAAAAGATGAAGTTCTCCCCACTTTTAGTGTACAATCAGGATCTGGAACAATACGTCAAGAATCTTCAGATGGACCTCCTGGAAGCCCTGTTCGACAATGAAGCACTACGAGAAGAGGTCAAGACTCAGAGACTGAAGGTAAACAAGCTGGAGGAGGAGAACTTCGAGATCTCGAGAGTGCGTCAGGAACTGAAAAGCAGCAGGACCATGTCTCATGCCAAGGACGTTGAAATCCAGAAGCTCAAGGAACAACTTCAGGACATACAGGGTCGTCACAAGAAACTCCGTGTCGACAGAGAAAATCTAGCAGAAGAACTGGAGGAGATCAAGTCCACACGAAGAAGCCCGGTGGGGACAATGACCAAGTTCCTAATAAATTAGCTTAGTAGTATCCCACCATGAGAGAAATAAAGATGAACGCTTCCTCGATTTAAGTATCGACCATACCAACTTATGTGGGTGGCGATCTGTAGTATTGATTGAATAAATGAATGCTTGGTTGCTATTATTTTTGGTGTGTTTATTGAATGGTTGGATAGATGCGATATCGTGAGATTTGTATTTATTTCAACCATGAGAGACGTAAGTTATGGAAGAATGGTAGAAGGCCTTCATATGGGAACAGCATCAGGAATTGGGAAAACTCCCGAGCATTGAAGACCTGAAGAAATGAGGACTTAGAAACGAAACCATAGTAGAACGGCCCATTACAAGCGATAATTTTGTTGATGAGTGGGTAATTGCTTTCTCTTCTATCTCAACCAAACCCGGAATCTTGAACCCATGGACAACTGTACACCAAACTTTTCAGAGACAATTGCAATTTCCCCATGGAGATACATTCCTTGTTACGAGCACCCTCATATCCTACACATGCAGATGACAACCCTTTATGAGTCTTTCCTTAAGGGCCCTGAAACGATCATGACCCTGACAAGTGATCATGATTACCCGAAGATCTTGAAGGACATGATGAAGCATATTCACCTTGAAGGAGATGCAGTCTACAAAGGCTACCCCTTCATGCAAAAGGGAGTGGAACTTTGGTATGTGGAGGTACACCTCCACCGTTTGAAAGGAATTTGCCCAAAGAGGATGGGGCATTACTTATTCATCTCACGTGTGCCACAAGCAACTTTCTTCGACGCTGTTCGTGAAGCAGCCATGGAAGCCATACGCCAGATCGGAGAAATACTTGAAGCAAGACTCCGTTATACTCAGGAATACCTAAGCGAAGTGCATGCAGAGATGATGAAGGTGAAACTCAAGACCACCATGATGAAAAAGAAGATTGAAGATTTCAAGGCTCATGTCGCACACTTCCAGTGGGACTGAAGAATCCTCGAGGAGGATAAATAAATAAAGTGGAAGTAATGTCTGACCATACCAAATCATGTGGGTGGCAGCATTTGTAACAAGTACTTTTGGAATTTGGATTCTGAAAATGGTTAAGGATGTAATGAAAGATTGCTATGAAAATAATGAGATGTTATGGATAAACTTGTGCATTTATTTTGGTCATAGTACTCTGTAAAGCCACAAGATCAATGAAGAAAGAAATGTGTTATTCATGACGGTCCATAGAAGGAAGCTGAACAAAATAAGTTGGAGTTTTGTTTTGATATGATGGTATGAAGAAACAGAGTACTACTGGATTTAAAGGAGGTGTATTATGGAACAAGAGAGTTACTCCAAGGATGAAGCTAAAGCTGCACTAGTGTTGAAGTGGGCCTTAACCCACAGGCCCAGGATTTTGAGAAGGAACTAATGTAACCTTGATAAAAGGAATAAATTGGAGGAATCAACAGTCCAATCAGCATACGTTTCGTAGGAGATTACACTAAAACCTAAGAGTGGTGAAGTAACGATAGATGTCTTGTTTGGCTTGCAGAAACCATGGATTTACTCGAACCCAATTCGAGGACAAGAGAAATTCTGCAATGCTTGTGAGTATGCCCAAGTGTTAGAATACGTGATTCGATATTTATGTATGTGGTAATGATTCAAGTACGGGATGGATTGGCCCCCATACCGAAGACTTCTATCATGAACTATCATATGTTGATGGAAAATCAGAGAGCCTTGAAAACCTTTGAAGAGTGTCGACGCTATAAGCCCTAAAACCATAGAATGGTAGTACGATGGAACCCTTTACAGGCAACCGTTGCCAATCGTAGGATATACGGTGAAGTTCAACCCAGACCCGTTTTCTGCAGGAGAAAACCATAAATTGTAGACCACCATGAGTGTTTCAATAGTTGTTTAGAATGGACACAGACCCATCAGCTAAGAAGATCCAGTCTCGGACGAACTTCAACTTTGACGAACCGACCCAAGCTTTTGAGGAAAACTCTATGCTTCTGACAGAAGAGCTTTAATGAAGGAGCCATTGTAAGATATGTGAAGAGACATACATTGTCAGCCCTCCAGAGGAAATATCTGAGTTTATTGGAACCATGACCTTGTTTTTAAGTGTGGTAGCACCCGACCTTCGACCAAGACATTTGCTAGAAGACCCCAACCCTAACCTTTTCTTGCTAGCCTCTTGAATCTAGAGGACGAGATTCATTTTAAGTGTGGTAGGTTTGTAACATCCCAAAATTTGGAATGTTAATATAATTAATTGAATTGTTTGTTTGTTTGCTTGAGTGAATTAAACTTGAGTGAAATTTGAACCTTTTCAAAAACTTTTGAATGAGAGGAATAAAATGACTTTCCCTTCTCCGTAAATTCAAATTCATCCTATTAAAATCAATGAGAGAAGATGACATGACTTCTTCAACTATAAAGAATTTGAGCGGAGTTTTGCAATTTAATTCTTTCAAATATTTGCACTTGCTTCTCTATTTTTCTTCCCCGAGAAATACCCGAAAATAAATTCTTGCAAGCAAGAAAGAGCGGAGGAAAATGACCCTCCAAAATCAGGGGCATTTTGAAAATATTTGAGCCAAGAAAACCAAAGTTTTTATTTAAAATTATTTGCAAAAAGAAATAAAGCCTTTAGGGATTTTCTGAAAAACATTTTTTAAGTTTTTATTTTGGCCGTGGAATAATGCTCATCATCTACATTTTATTTTTCTGATAATTTTAGTATATAAAACTCTTTATTCGAATTGATTTGATTTCCTT
The DNA here is from genome assembly GCA_021605205.1 of Aegilops longissima. Taxonomy (NCBI): domain Eukaryota; kingdom Viridiplantae; phylum Streptophyta; class Magnoliopsida; order Poales; family Poaceae; genus Aegilops; species Aegilops longissima. The sequence continues at coordinate 759,524,651 of CM038679.1, forward strand.
TTTATTGTTTTAGTTTCCTAATTTTAAAAATAGGAATGGAATCGTTTTTATTAGGAAAACCTGCTGGCCCATTAAGCACTTTCCTATTCTAGCCCAACAAGAGATCATCTCCTTCCTTTGTTTCCTCTCACGTTCTGAAGCTTTCCATGTCCATGGAGACAGAAATCTCCACCTTCCCGATCTCCTCGTCTTTCCATCCCAGCGCCTCCCGAGACCGCCTATAAAACCCCTCCTCTCCTCGTTCCATTTTTCCCATCACCACGCCCCCCCTGCCTGTAGCCTTCTCGCCACCATCCTCCTTTTCCTGCCTAGAACGCTCACCAGAGCTCTCCTGGAACCTCCCCATTGCCCAGCGCCACCTCCCCAAGCGCCGACCCCTCCTCCGCCACCCCCACCCTCGCCGGCGACCTCGCCCCCTCGCCGGAGCAGCCCTCCACATCGCCGTCTCCTTCCTGCCATCTCTGCCTCACGTACAGGTAACTCCGTTTTCGTTTTTCAGATTTATTTCCGTAACAGATTTAGTTCCGTACAGGAAATTGATGATGTCATTAAATACATGCCTGTGGATAGGGCTCCGGGTCCAGATGGTTTCACGGGACATTTTCTCAAAGCTTGTTGGCACGTGATTAAACAAGACTTTTATCTTCTGTGCAATCAATTTCATGAAGGCAACTTAAACCTGGAGAGTATCAATGAGGGCTTCATTACTTTAATCCCAAAAATCAATGCTCCTGCTTCAGTCAATGATTACAGACCAATCACGCTACTCAACTGCTGTCTTAAGATCATTAAGAAACTCCTTGCCAACCGTCTACAAAAGATCATCCTAAAGATCGTACATCGAAATCAATATGGTTTTTTGAAGGGAAAATCTATTCAGGACTGTCTGGCGTGGGCATTTGAATACATTTACCAATGTCAAACATCAAAGAAACCAATTGTCCTCCTTAAACTTGATTTTGCTAAGGCCTTTGACACTATTGAGCATGAGCCCATGTTGGAGATTATGAGGCATATGGGTTTTAACGACAAGTGGCTAAACTGGATCCAAACAATCTTGGCCTCAGGTAAATCTTCGGTCCTTTTAAATGGAGTTCCAGGGAGACAATTCCATTGCAAAACGAGGGTTCGACAAGGTTACCCGCTATCTCCCCTGATTTTCGTGTTGGCAGCCGACCTTCTTCAAGCCGTCATTAATGATGCTTTTGCTCAGGGTCATATTCAGCTTCCTTTCCCATGTGCAACTCAAAAGGATTACCCGGTCATTCAATATGCTGATGACACTATTCTAGTATTACCGGCTTGTGAGACTCAGGCAGCCACGATCAAGCAGATTCTGTCGGATTATGCAACTTCCATTGGCCTTAAAATAAATTTCCAAAAATCCACTATCATCCCAATCAACTGTGATGAGTCCCTCAGCAACAGCATTGCACAAATCTTCGGTTGCATGACTGGCAAAATTCCCTTTACTTACTTTGGGCTGCCTTTGGGAACCACGAGACCTTCTGTTCAGGATCTAATGCCTTTGGTTTGCAAAGTGGAACGCCGCCTAACTGCTACCCTCAACATGATTTCGTATGGTGCAAAACTATCTCTAGTAAATTCAGTGATCACTTCGCTCATGATTTTTGCTCTTTGCACTCTCAAGTTTCTCGCCTCCATTATTGAGCTCTTAGACAAGATCAGAAGAAAATGTCTCTGGACTAAAAAGACTGAACAGGGGGAAACATGTAATTCACTAGCGGCTTGGAGCATGATCTGTAAACCTAAAGAGTGTGGTGGAATGGGCATTTTGGATCTCTGAACGCAAAGTGATGCCCTATTACTCAAATATCTTCACAAATTCTACAATCACTGGGAGTTACCTTGGGTAGAGTTAATTTGGAACACCTATTACTCATCGAAAATCCCTCATGCAACGGATGCTTGTGGTTCCTTCTGGTGGCGAGACGTCACAAAACTCATGCCTGTTTATAGGGGGATCACCAAAGTCACAATTCAGGATGGTTGTAACACTTTACTTTGGAAAGATCTTTGGATGGATGACATTTTGGCATCTACTCACCCAAGGGCATTTTCATACTCCAAATATGAGGATATCTCTGTCCAGGCAATGCTAACAGCTGACACGTTGGGTGAAACCTTCCACCTTCCCCTTTCTGCGCAGGCACATGCAGAGCTTCTAGACCTTCAGCAACTGCTGACTCCAATTACTTTGGCCCAAGGAGAGGACAAATGGACATGCGTTTGGGGCAAAGGAGATTATACTGCGAGCCAATATTACTCATACTATTTCAGAGAAATAAGAGCTCATCAGACATACAACTGGCTGTGGAAATCCAAGGTCACCATGAAAATAAAAGTGTTCGGTTGGCTACTCCTCTCAGATAGACTAAACACATGAAACATGCTCAAGAGGAGACACTACAACATTGGAGACAACCACACTTGTCTGCTGTGTACTGCTCCAATTGAAGAAACTTTGGAGCACCTTTTCTTCACCTGCCCTTTAGCCAAGAGTCTGGGGCACATATTAATATACCTTTGGATGGCCTTGCGGTACAAGACTACAATGGGTTGAGCATGCAAAAACTACATGGAATAGCCCGATGTTCATGGACATCTTTCTGCAGGCTGCTTGGAGCATATGGAAGGAGAGAAACAACAAACACTTCAGAGGGATTTCACCTACAAAATCATCCTGGCTGCCTAGGCTGAAGGAGGACCTTTCCCTTCTTCGTTATAGAGTGGGAGACAAACTTCAACCCTTTTTGTCCTCTTTTGTAAATAATATATAACTTTAGTCTTTTGTTCCCTCTTTCTAGTTTTAGACCCCACCCCCTTATTTTTAGTTTCATCATGGCTATGGATGTAAGGTTATAACTCTGTAAGACTTTTTGTCACTTAATTGAATATATCTGTAGGAGCCTCTCCTCTGTTTTCAAGTGTCAAAAAAGAAATTGGTGTGACCTTGAAGACTTAGTATTCATTCGAGGAACATGAAGCGTGAAGACTTTTATTTTCGTAGTTTCATTTTCTCTTTCTTGAGTCATAGGAAACACCGTCTTTGTTAAAGGGTCGAGAAATACTAAGGAAAAATTTCCAAGTGATGCTCAACTCAAAATCCTACACCTACCAATCCCTTCGAGTGAAGCCATTGGAAATCTCATACATGCCTGCGGATAGGGCTCCGGGTCCAGATGGTTTCATGGGACATTTTCTCAAAGCTTGTTGGCACGTGATTAAACAAGACTTTTATCTTCTGTGCAATCAATTTCATGAAGGCAACTTAAACCTGGAGAGTATCAATGAGGGCTTCATTACTTTAATCCCAAAAATCAATGCTCCTGCTTCAGCCAATGATTACAGACCAATCACGCTACTCAACTGCTGTCTTAAGATCATTAAGAAACTCCTTGCCAACCGTCTACAAAAGATCATCCTAAAGATCGTACAGCAAAATCAATATGGTTTTTTGAAGGGAAAATCTATTCAGGACTGTCTGGCGTGGGCATTTGAATACATTTACCAATGTCAAACATCAAAGAAACCAATTGTCCTCATTAAACTTGATTTTGCTAAGGCCTTTGACACTATTGAGCATGAGCCCATGTTGGAGATTATGAGGCATATGGGTTTTAACGACAAGTGGCTAAACTAGATCCAAACAATCTTGGCCTCAGGTAAATCTTCGGTCCTTTTAAATGGAGTTCCAGGGAGACAATTCCATTGCAAAACGAGGGTTCGACAAGGTGACCCGCTATCTCCCCTGATTTTCGTGTTGGCAGCCGACCTTCTTCAAGCCGTCATTAATGATGCTTTTGCTCAGGGTCATATTCAGCTTCCTTTCCCATGTGCAACTCAAAAGGATTATCCGGTCATTCAATATGCTGATGACACTATTCTAGTATTACCGGCTTGTGAGACTCAGGCAGCCACGATCAAGCAGATTCTGTCAGATTATGCAACTTCCATTGGCCTTAAAATAAATTTCCAAAAATCCACTATCATCCCAATCAACTGTGATGAGTCCCTCAGCAACAGCATTGCACAAATCTTCGGTTGCATGACTGGCAAAATGCCCTTTACTTACCTTGGGCTGCCTTTGGGAACCACGAGACCTTCTGTTCATGATCTAATGCCTTTGGTTTGCAAAGTGGAACGCCGCCTAACTGCTACCCTCAACATGATTTCGTATGGTGCAAAACTATCTCTAGTAAATTCAGTGATCACTTCGCTCATGATTTTTGCTCTTTGCACTCTCAAGTTTCTCGCCTCCATTATTGAGCTCTTAGACAAGATCAGAAGAAAATGTCTCTGGACTAAAAAGACTGAACAGGGGGAAACATGTAATTCACTAGCGGCTTGGAGCATGATCTGTAAACCTAAAGAGTGTGGTGGAATGGGCATTTTGGATCTCCGAACGCAAAGTGATGCCCTGTTACTCAAATATCTTCACAAATTCTACAATCACTGGGAGTTACCTTGGGTAGAGTTAATTTGGAACACCTATTACTCATCGAAAATCCCTCATGCAACGGATGCTTGTGGTTCCTTCTGGTGGCGAGACGTCACAAAACTCATGCCAGTTTATAGGGGGATCACCAAAGTCACAATTCAGGATGGTTGTAACACTTTACTTTGGAAAGATCTTTGGATGGATGACATTTTGGCATCTACTCACCCAAGGGCATTTTCATACTCCAAATATGATGATATCTCTGTCCAGGCAATGCTAACGGCTGACACGTTGGGTGAAACCTTCCACCTTCCCCTTTCTGCGCAGGCACATGCAGAGCTTCTAGACCTTCAGCAACTGCTGACTCCAATTACTTTGGCCCAAGGAGAGGACAAATGGACATGCGTTTGGGGCAAAGGAGATTATCTCATGAGCCAATATTACTCATACTATTTCGGAGAAATAAGAGCTCATCGACACATACAACTGGCTGTGGAAATCCAAGGTCACCATGAAAATAAAAGTGTTCGGTTGGCTACTCCTCTCGGATAGACTAAACACACGAAACATGCTCAAGAGGAGACATCGCAACATTGGAGACAACCACACTTGTCTGCTGTGTACTGCTCCAATTGAAGAAACTTTGGAGCACCTTTTCTTCACCTGCCCTTTAGCCAAGAGTCTGGGCACATATTAATATACACTAGATGGCCTTGCGGTACAAGACTACAATGGGTTGAGCATGCAAAAACTACATGGAATAGCCCGATGTTCATGGACATCTTTCTGCAGGCTGCTTGGAGCATATGGAAGGAGAGAAACAACAAACACTTCAGAGGGATTTCACCTACATAATCATCCTGGCTGGCTAGGCTGAAGGAGGACCTTTCCCTTCTTCGTTATAGAGTGGGAGACAAACTTCAACCCTTTTTGTCCTCTTTTGTAAATAATATATAACTTTAGTCTTTTGTTCCCTCTTTCTAGTTTTAGACCCCACCCCCCTTATTTTTAGTTTCATCATGGCTATGGATGTAAGGTTATAACTCTGTAAGACTTTTTGTCACTTAATTGAATATATACAGTAGGAGCCTCTCCTACTGTTTCAAGTGTCAAAAAAAAAGAAATTGGTGTGACCTTGAAGACTTAGTATTCATTCGAGGAACATGAAGCGTGAAGACTTTTATTTTCGTAGTTTCATTTTCTCTTTCTTGAGTCATAGGAAACACCGTACTGTTAAAGGGGTCGAGGAAATACGAAGGAAAAATTTCCAAGTGATGCTCAACTCAAAATCCTACACCTACCAATCCCTTCGAGTGAAGCCATTGAAAATCTCATACAGCTCAGTCAATTTCTTCAGTGACAGAGACAAATTTCTTCTGGTCTCTGAGGAATTTGTTCTGACTGAGGAGTTAGGAATTCGCCAGTGTGGATTGCCTACACAGTGAGGAACATGATAGCCCTGAGGAATTTGATACTCAAATTTCCGACCATTGCCGTGCTACGCCAGCTGTGCCAAAATATCTACCCACCTAACGGTCATATCATTGAAGGGCATTTATGTATTATCATGTCGGGCTGCTCCCTAGGCTATAAATAGCCGCCCCCTACAACCACTAGCTGGTTGGCTGCTCCGAGAGAAACTGACACTTGTCATTTGAGAGCATCCCATCCTCCGAGGACTTTGAGCGAAAATCATCAAGTGAGGAAAACCCAAACCCAAACACCTACAAACCGAAAGTGATTGAGCATCACTGAAGAGATTAATCCTGGGTGGATCCGACGCTTGTTACCTTTGAAGATTCTGCTTCTTCCAGACGGTCAGGCGTCATGGTCTAGAGCATCCAAGAGGAAATTCTGGATCACCGAGTGACCGAGTTTGTGAAGGTTTGGAACTCACCTGAAGACTTACCACGAGTGATTGGGCGAGGACTGTGTGACCTTAGCTCAAGGAGAATACGGTGAGGACTATGTGTCCAGGACTGTATGTCCTCAGGTTTAAATACCTAGCCGCTCCAACCAGACGTACAACTGACACAGCAGTTGGAACTGATCTACCAAATCATTGTCTTCACCAAGCTTACTGGTTCTATTTCCTCAACTCTTTCATTTCCTCATTACAGATGTTGTGTGCTGCTTGTTCATATCTCTTTGAAGACTTTCTCAATTTCCTCAGTTCAATTTCTTCAGTCTGTTTGTCTTCATCCTGTGTTATCCTGTGTTTACGCTTTCTGTGCTCTATGCTTGTCTGTTATGTTTACATCTGAGTACTTTTTCCGCTGCAAGTAGTTCTTCGCTTGTAGAATTTCCTCACCCGCAAATTCCTCAGTGAAGAATTCATAAAAATCACCTATTCACCCCCCCTCTAGTCGATATAACACACTTTCAGCCCTCATCAAACTTCTCCCTAAATCCGATGATGCCCGATCTCCCGCAGACTTTCGTCCCATCTTGCTTCAAAACGGCCCCATTAAAGGAGTCTCTAAACTTCTTACTAATCGAATCAAGCCACTTATTCCTCTCCTTGTCCACGCTGACCAAACGGGCTTCCTTGTCGGCCGCAACATCTCTGAATTTTTTTTGTACGCAGCTGATATCCTTCATTGTTGTGCCAAGCGTAAAGCTCCTTCCCTGGTTGTCAAAATTAGACTTTCGCAAAGCCTTCGATTCTGTTTGCTGGTCCTCCCTCCTTCGCACCCTTCGTGCTCGTGGTTTCCCGCAACGTTGGCGCGATTGGATCGAATCACTGCTCCACACTGGTTCAACTGCGGTCATGCTTAATGGTGTCCCGGGTAGATGGATCAGGTGTAAGAATGGACTACGTCGGGGTGATCCTCTCTCGCCCTACCTCTTCATCATTATCGCCGACATTCTTCAATAGCTTATTATCAAAACCAATCAGGATGGGCTTCTCATGCACCCTCTCAATCCCACCCTGCCCTGTCCGATCCTTCAATACGCTGACGATACTCTCACTATTGTCAAAGCAACCCCCGAGGCTGCCTCGCACCTGAAGCTAATCCTAGATAATTTTGCAGCCGCCACAGGTCTCCAAATCAACTTTCACAAAACCACCTTCATCCCTCTTAATGTGGACTCGGAGCAAGCCACTAAAATGGCCTCTGACCTAGCCACCAACATCTCTTCCTTCCCCCAAACCTATCTAGGGCTCCTTCTCTACCCCTACAAGCTGCCCCCATCGGCCTTCCAACCAATCATTGACAAGTGTGATATCTACCTTGCTGGCTAGGCTGCACTCCTTATCTTTCGCGGAGGAAAACTAGTCTTGTTGTCGGTCGTCCTAGATAGCCTGCCCACCTACTTCATGCTCTGCTTTTCTCTTCCTATTAGTATTCTTGAGGTCTTTGATAAACGCAGACGTACCTTTTTCTGCTCTAATGATGAGATTTGCTCTGGGGCTAAATGCCTCGTAGCTTGGGATAAGGTCTGTACTCCTAAAGTCGCAGGTGGTCTAGGTGTCAAAAACTTATGTGCACACAATTTTTGTGTACTGCTGAAATTTGCTTACAAGTTCATGCACTCCACCAACCTTCATTCGAAAGATTGGATCTTACATCACTCACCACTTCACATTGGATTTGGTAGCAACAGCTCCTTCCTTGCAAAAACTATTTATAAACAGTTGCAGAGGGATTTCTCACTATTCCGTTGGTAATGGACAGTCCACCTTCTTTTGGTTAGATCGTTGGCTCCTTCCTGAGCCTCTAGCTATCATTTACCCTGCTCTATTCTCCCACCACACCAAACAAAATGCCCTTGTAGCCACCATTTTACAGGAAGGGATCGAGCTTGCTCTTCGTAATCGACTAACCAATACTGCTGTCGCAGAACTTGCCTCTCTAAACTCTTTGTTGCAGGATGTGTCTACCTCACAGGAACCGGACACAAGGAGGCTGCTGAATGGTGAAAATTTCACCACGCGAGGCGCATATGCTACCCTCTCCACCCAGCTCAACGACCAAGTCCTTGCCTTGGTTTGGGACTCCAGGGTGCATAAGAGAGTTATGATCTTTGGTTGGTTATTTTACTTGGATCGCCTGAACACCAAGAAGAACCTGCTTAGAAGCACATCTTAAGCTCCGACACTTGCCCTCGTTGTAACAACACGGTGGAGGATCGTGATCACCTCTTCTTCACCTGTCCGGTGGCTCGCAGGGTATGGCGTGCTATCGGTATTCAACCTCAGTTCTATCCGATCACTGAGTTCTTCACCTCTGCCTTGCCACCTGCTCTGCCGTCCACAATCCGCCCCTTCTTACTACTTCTCATTCTCTGGAAAATCTGGGATGCTAGGAACAAAACAGTTTTCCAGAGTCTCGAGAATGATGCTAGAGGTACGATCAAAGCAATTCTAGGGGATCTTATACTTTGGTCTCATCGTCTCAGGACGGCATTACTTAAGGAACACGCGGGGCTGTGGTGCGATTTCCTCTCCTCTCGCATTGCGTGAGTTCTGTAAAACATTTCACCCCTTTTTGAAATATATTCAGGTGAGGAGCCCTTCCCCCGGTGACCATTTCAAAAAAAAAAGACTTGAATTGCCAAAAAAATAGACTTGGAATTTTTACTCTCAAGATAAAAAGAAACTTGAAACACAAAAAAAACTTATCAAGGACACATCACCCACTCCTCGTCGCCCACCCCATCTCGGACGCAGCTTCAGTGACTTTTTGAAGTGAAGTTACGCTGCGCCTTAGCCCCCAACATCCACCACTCATTCCACATCCAACGCTGAGGATTTATTGGGAGCATCCCCTAGCTCATTTGATGTTTTCAAAATTTCAAAGGTATGCTGCAGAAAAAAAATTGTACACTGAATATTAAATGTTTATAAATTTCATTCTTACCTTGTTCATTTTCTTTTTCTCACCTTGAGACTTTCAGTGTTTTATGCTTTAAAAAATTTCAGCGATACGCTACGGATGTGCACTGAATGTTAAATGCTTGCAAATTTCAGTTTCATGTCCTTCATTTTTTCCCTTGTCTAATGAGATTAGTTTTTTAGTTTCATGTTATGTCCGGTGATCAAATGTTTCTCGTGTTAAAATATTCAGGTTGGAGTGTCTAGTGCATCCTTGCAAGGTGAAAACTATCAAGTCCGGGTGTTTTTTTTTTTTTTGCCTTGCGTGAATCCTGAGCGTTGGATGTAGAATGAGTGGTCGATGTTGGGGGCTAAGGCGCTGCGTGACTTCACTCCACAAAGTCACTGAAGCTGCGTCCCCCCAGGACTCCCACCATCTCCCCACATGGCATCGCGGACTCGCTGGCGACCTCCACCACCGTCGTCTCCAGCCATAGCCCCCGCCTCTCCGCGCCCTCCACCCTCGACGCAGCTCACCCACGACGTCCTGTGCGGCTGCTCCTGTCGATCGCGACGCCGCTCCCCCCGCCCACCAACCACGGGCGCCCACTCGGTGGGAGAAGATCCATGCCAGCGTCGCGGCGCGCTAGCGAGCCAGCCCCATACGCTCTGCAGCTTGAAGCTAGCCGAGGGAGCTGCGCCTCCAGCCAAGACGACTACCTAGTTTGCCACTCTTCCTCCTCGGCATTGAAGATTTTCTTCCCTGCCTCCCCCTTAATCTTGAGTACCAATTTGACGATTTGCATGATCGATTCACCGCGAAATTGAAGGGCCGCCCACCATGCAGCAGCAGCAGCTTCATCCATTGGAGCAAGTACATAGGTGGGCTGTAAGACTTTAAATATTATATTTTTGATGATTTGGCGAAGAGAGAAGAGGAGAGAGAAGAGAAAGGGGCTACCGATTAACAGCCGGCTGTAGCAGGTGCTCCTAGACACTTTGTGGGAGAGCGAGGTGGGCCATTATCAGCAAAGTAGTACATATTTCTGTATAACTATTGGTTTACTAGCTATAATATTGGCTATAAATAATGTGGCAAGATTATAAAGCCAGCAGTTGGCTATATTATTAACCATGCTCTTGGGAGGAGGCGGAGGTACTGCTAGCTCTGAGGTACTGTTAGCTCCTTCTGATTAGGCTTGTACCTTTTCTATTCACAAATCTAGAGGAGCAAGCGAGGCGGATGGCACAGTTGAGCTAAGAACCTTTAGTAAACTGTCATTTTCTGAATGTCAAAAGGGGCAAAATCAGCCCACAGGAGCTGAATTTCCACTTAGGCTTTCTGTAAACTATAATTTCTATTGTTTGTTTGGCTCTAGGGATTACTTGGGCTGAGTTTTTTATCATAAAAACAAAGATCTACTTCACGCTTAGGGAGAAGACTTGTCTCCCAGGCCAAAGAACGCATCATCGCCAAGGCAAGGCGTAATATTTATACCAATTTTTTTTACTTATTTTTTAGTCATGAGGTTGGGTTATAATAAATAATTATATCATTAAGAGTGTTTTTTATACTCGAGCTGGAACGTCTATTTTGTATATATATTTTTTGCATGTGAACTATATTGAAATTTACATTTATATACTTTTAATTTCAGTACATTGAGTCTTAAAGTGATATGTAAATCCAGTCGCCTAAATGTAAGAACATAAGAAGATCATTAAGATTGTTTTTATGCTCGAGCTAGAACGTCTGTTTTGTATTTTTGCATATGAACTATATTGAAATTTACATTATATACTTTTTATTTAAATACATTGTTTCTTAAAGTGATATGTAAATTAAGTTGCCATCAATGTAAAAAATAAGAAACACAAAATTGCGTATTTTTCATGCATTTTGTGCAACATAGTCTAGATGTATCAATGTGTATTCTTAGATATATCTTGGTCGAGATCTCTAAAGCATATGTTCTCATAAATATCTTCATAGAAGTTTCCAGTTTATATATAGCTATACATAATAAATAAATCTATAATATTTATGAGGAGGTTGTCACCAAATCCTACGCGTGCTGCTTTATCATGTTTCTAAATAACTTGTGTTTCAGCGAATCAACCTGTGGTTGAGTTGGTTAGGTGGACAGTGGTATCCCCAACCCACCAGGGTTCAAATCCTGGTGCTCGCATTATTCCTGGATTTATTTCAGGATTTCCGCGATCTTTTTCAGTGGGAGGAGGCGTTCCCGTCGGCGGCGCCTCTGTGACTTCAAATCTCAAGATGATATGCCGGCTCAGTCTCTCGGAGGTGCTCATAGGGGTAGGGTGTGCGTGTGTGCGTTCATAGGGATGAGTGTATGCGCGTGTATATGAGCGCTTATGTCTGTACTGATGCTCAAAAAAAAAAGATAACTTGTGTTTCACATGTTACATTAGTTTGTACATGTATGCAATCTATATTTGGCACAGAAATATAATCACTCATACCTTGTGGAATCTATACATGTATGCAATCTACTCCCTCCGTCCGATAACATAAGAGCATATTTTATAGTGTAAAAAACGCTCTTATATTATGGGATGAATGGAGTATATCATAGCGAGTGTGTGACCTGTGCTAAGATATCCTTTAGTAGAATCTATACAAATATGCCGGAGAGAAACCTTATGAGGACAAGTTTTTAGTTATAGTAAACATGACCGTAATTGCAACGGGAGAAAAAAATTCGCATGCTCCTAATATAATAAACACGACTCAAGACCCTTCCACAGGTCCATGTTATCTATTTAAACATAGCACATCAACTGTATTGTCGCTTATCATCCTTATAACCTTTATCGCCACGGTCGTCGTGTCCACCTGACCGCATGCATCAGAACATGTTCAATCCAAAGTGATGTTCTCGGCCAAAGCACAGACAACTGCCATTGAACATGCCATTGCAAGTCAATGTCTATTTGCTTTAAAACTAATTTTATATTGTAAAAAACGCTCTTATATTATGGGATGAATGGAGTATATCATAGCGAGTGTGTGACCTGTGCTAAGATATCCTTTAGTAGAATCTATACAAATATGCCGGAGAGAAACCTTATGAGGACAAGTTTTTAGTTATAGTAAACATGACCGTAATTGCAACGGGAGAAAAAAATTCGCATGCTCCTAATATAATAAACACGACTCAAGACCCTTCCACAGGTCCATGTTATCTATTTAAACATAGCACATCAACTGTATTGTCGCTTATCATCCTTATAACCTTTATCGCCACGGTCGTCGTGTCCATCTGACCGCATGCATCAGAACATGTTCAATCCAAAGTGATGTTCTCGGCCAAAGCAGAGACAACTGCCATTGAACATGCCATTGCAAGTCAATGTCTATTTGCTTTAAAACTAATCTCGTAGAGCAGGACGTGACGGCCGCCCTTCCCTAACTACAGTCTACACCTTGCAAACGTGACTGTGCATAACACACCTGGTGGAAAAATATATTCCTCGCACGCCCGGAGCAATCCATCCATGATGAGAAGTGCCACTTCTATCCGTCACTGATGGTTGTTGTCTTCTGCATCTATTCACGACTAATCTGATCAATTTAAAGACCACGAGCTTGGTCATCACATTATAGCACACCGCTTCTATGGAACCCTTTCTGCACTGACTTGTAATTCTATGAACAAAGCTTGTATTTTGAAATGAAATAAATGTCAGCCCAACTCTTCGTGCATAGGGAATTAACGGGTCAAGCAAGGTGGTCTTCTACCCTCTGGCCCTCAGGACATGAGTATGCCTTGAGGCTAGTCATATGGGAGTAATTTAGGTAGTAACATAGCGTACTTCAAGATTTTTTTTGCTTATATGACATGTAGTTAATGAGGAGAGAAGTATTTAGAGTAACATAATATGTTAGTGTAACATAGAGCTTATCGAGAAAGAGTGAATCTACAAGCTATCAAGTTGTGTTTGCTGGAACCAACATATATTTTTTCTGGAACTAGCATTATTTTTGCTACAATTGACCGCTGGAGCTGTTCCCTACTAAATTTGTTTTGCTCGAACCGACATATTTTTTTGCCAAAACCTGGTATTTTTTGCTACAACTGACCACAAAAGCTCTTTTCCTACCGAATTTGCTTTGCTGGAACTGGAGTTTTTTTGCTGGAACCTAGTAATTTTTTGCTTCAACCGGCCACTAGAGGATTTTGTTTGTTTTTAGATTATTTTTTCGTTGGACACCACTATACAAGCTGACGGCCACGGCGAGCCGGAGGAGGTGACATCATGGGATGCTGCAGCCATGGCGAGACACTAGCTAGAACCAGCCGGGAGGACGAGAGCTGCATCCGGCGGTGACCGCGTCGTTGGGGACCCACTGGCGGCCATGACGCAATCCTGACGGCCACGGGTGGGACCCGACCGGAGCTCTTCGGCCACAGCCCAGACGGCAGCGAGTTGGGGCTGGGGGCTATGCTCCGTGCGTGGGAACGTGGGGAACGGTGTGAGGGGAAGAAGACGAATGAAGGGGGCAGATCAGTCGGCTGTAGATGGATGAATCAGACTCGCACGTAGTACTAGTCAAAATAAAGCATTCAGCATTCGAAATCACTCCTTCACATTTGCTCGCTCGAGCGATCGATTCCACCTCCCGCAGCCAACAGGCTATTTTTCCGGGACGAGTTACATGAGTGAGAGCAAAAGGAGTACTCCTTCGCGAGCCTCCTCAAGGGTCACTTGGGTGGGATGATAGCACACCTCTTGGCGCGCTCTCATCCACCGCACGTGTCGTCCTCTAGGCGCTCCCTCTGAATTTTCTTTTATTTTATTTTTTTCACACGCGCTTTTAGCTTTTTAGAAGGTTTTTTGGTTTTTGTTTTTAACTTTTCGGTTTTCCACCGTTATTTCATAGCTTTTTGATAGAAAAGTCTTGAGAAATATATTTCCACGAGAAAAGACATTTTTCTTTATTTTTCTTCCGTGAAAGGCATGGATTTGCTTTAGTGAGATGCATGGATTTGCTTCGATGAGAGGAACGGCTGTGCCTCTTGAAAACGAAATAAAACGTGTTTTATGTTCTTCTTTTCTTCCTCGAGAGGCATGGTTTTGTTTCGCCAGAGACATGGTCGTGCCTCTCCGAAACGGAAAAAAACGTGTTTACTCTTTTTTTCCCTTCCGCAAGAGGCACGGCCGTGCCCCTTGGAAACGGGAAAAAACATGTTTTCTCCTCTCTTTTTTCCTTCCACTATTCAATGTGTACCTGCAATGCACGTTAATTTGAAAGTATATTAAGTCATGTGGATATTAAGTAGGATATTATTTGCGTGTTATTATGTGATTAGCACTATATTTGGCATGAAATTAATTGCACGCTAAACGTGTTGAGCGCTCGACATTGAAACAGTCTGGGTCGTTGGATTGACATGATTTGATGGCCGAAATTAATTGAATCTACCCTATTGGGTCTTTTTATATTGGTATTGATTTTCGATTTTCCACCGATATTTCATAGCTTTTCGATAAAAAAGTCTTGAGAAATATATTTCCGCGAGAAAACACATTTTTCTTTATTTTTCTTATGCGAAAGGTACGGATTTGCTTTAGCGAGATGCATGGATTTGCTTCGATGAGAGGAGCGGCTGTGCCTCTTGAAAAGGAAATAAAATGTGTTTTATGTTCTTCTTTTCTTCTGCGAGAGGCATGGTTTTATTTTTGCTAGAGACATGGTCGTGCCTCTCCGAAACGGAAAAAAACTTGTTTACTCTTTTTTCTCCCTTCCGCATGAGGCACGGCTGTGCCCCTTGAAAATGGGAAAAACGTGTTTTCTCCTCTCTTTTTTCCTTCCACTACTCAATGTGTACGTGCAATGCACGTTAATTTGGAAGTATATTAAGTCATGTGGATATTAAGTAGGATATTATTTGCGTGTTATCATGTGATTAGCACTATATTTGATATTAAATTAATTGCACGCTAAACGTGTTGAGCGTTAGACATTAAAGCAGTCTGGGTCGTTAGATTGACATGATTTGATGGCCGAGATTAATTGGATCTACCCTTTTGGGTCTTTTTATATTGGTGTAGATATAGATAGATGAGATGCACATTTTTGCTTTCGCGAGAGGCATGACCGTGCCTCTAAAAAAACATGTTTTCTTTTTTCTATTTCAAATGACAAGTGTCATACGTGTGGCACTTATCATGGTCCATTTTCTTTTGCTTCCGCGAGAGACATGATTTGCTTCCGCAAGTGGCACAGATTTGCTTCTGCGAGAGATACGGTAAAGGAAAAAAAAGTTCATGCTCCCAGTTTGTTTTTCTCGTCCGCTTTTTCCGTGAAATAACTTTGTAAAAACCTTTCAACACGGGATTTAGTTTTGAATATCACAATGAGGAATTCAACGGTGAAACGGTTTGAAATTTGGAAGCACTGTTTAAGGGATAAAACATTTTGAATAAACGGATCTATGAAAAAGGAAAAACTCACAGGTCGCGACAAGTGACGTACATGCAACATGCCAGTTATCGCAAACTATGAAGTGTGGAAGTAATCTTTCAAAGGAGTGTTCCTTAATTAGTGATTTTGGGAGTTTGTGCACGGAAGGACTCGCTCGCATGCATGCCAACCTAATCACTCCCGCCCTGAATTTTAAGGTCTGGCCCACCTAAGTTTGTCTAATTTTCTTGGCCCCTGATTTTTAGACAAACTGCTCACTACCTAATTGAGGCGTCTTAAACCGAGGAGCGCGCGCTCGTGCATTAGCCAAGCGAACTGAAATGATAAGCAGGTTTGAAATTTTACCTGAAACTTTCTAAAAGAGTTAAATACATCACATGTGTCTTAACTTATTTGTTATGGTCAGTTTAATACCTAAAAATACACAAAATGGTTTCTATAACTTGTCACAGTGCGTCTATCTGTATGTGTACACACAGACAGTCCACATGGCATGCCATCTGGCCGTTGGCGCACATGTCAGTGGGAGTTAGGTGGATAGCCACTGGGTAACCCAAATGTGATATCCTTTTGCAGATAACACCCTCATATTTTCAGAATCTCTCAATTGGAATCGTGGGTCCCAACTGTCAATATGTGAGAGAAAAACAAAATACGCGTAGGCGATTAGAACCAGCGCCCTCTTGTTTAACACCGCACTGGCTGGCCACCAGGCCAACATATGCTTTACATAAACTTCAGCCAGAAGTCTAAATATTCATTTCTAGTATAGTTCGCCAAGCTGTTTGCCTTGGCAATTCCACCAACCATTCAGTAAGAGCTCGAAGCGTTTTTCTGTCGCAAGAGGCGATATCCAAGGCAACTAGGGTTTAGCCGGCCCGCCGCTGGCCGCCTCCTTGGTGGTGGCGCGTGTGCTGGCGCCTCTTTCCCAGGATGGCGACCGAGGTGCCGTGACTGGTCTCTCATATATCGGCCTTGCTAGGGTGCAGCAACAACTCCGGTGCCAGTGCAGGATTCATGTGTTGATGTCCTCGTGTGTGTACTGCTTGCATGTCATGAGGAGTTCATCCAATGCTTCGTTTGCGTGCAGCTTCTCTGATGGTGCTTACGGAACTTGCTTGTTGATTGGATCTGAAGACAAATTTGGAATTGTTCAAACTCTTCTGTCTCGCTGCTGCTTGGTGCAGTGATCGGTTTTCTGTCCCGGTGTTGTTTGGCAGCGATCGGTTCTCTTTACTACAGTTCTGGCAGTTTCTCGGTGAGTTTTTTGCAGGTCTATTCTCCATCTATTCAGATTGTGGGCAACTCCACTCGAGGGTGACCGCTAGGCGCAATGAAAATACTATGTTGGAACTGTCGTGGTTTGGCCAGCACCGCGGCAGTAAGATCACTTCTGGACGTCCAGAAGCAGTGGGGCCTGGATGTGATTTTCCTGTCTGAAACACATCTGAACACAAAGTTAAGGCAGAAAAAGTGAGAAGGAAAGTAAACATGGAGCATATGGAGGTAGTTGACAGTGTGGGAGTGAGTGGAAGACTAATTCTTTTCTGGCGAGATCGGGTTCGTATCCAAGTGAAAGATAAATCAAAGAATTTTATTGATGTTGTGGTAGGAGTACCGGGCGACGAACCATGGAGGTTCACAGGGTTCTATGGGGGACCGAGGTGGGAAGATAAACATCTCTCGTGGGGATACATTCATAGTCTGTACCAACAAAATCAGCTTCCGTCGATGGTAGGAGGTGATTTTAATGAGATCTTGTACTCACACGAAAAGGAAGGCGACCCTCCGAGACCAATGAATATGATGCAAAATTTTCGAGATGCACTGGTAGACTGTGAGTTGGAGGACATGGGGTTCACTGGCGATCAGTTCACTTGGAGGAGACGTAGACTGCATGAACGATTTGATAGAAGTGTTTGCAACGGCCAATTCCATGGCTTGTTCCCTAGCGCCAAGGTCACTAATACCTCACATACTAATTAAGTCGAGGTCTTTTACGGTAGGGACAAATGAATATGAGCCATCCATCGATCCGATCCAAGGGCCCAAATTCAACAATACTAGGAGCTATGGTGAGTAGTATTTATTGATCAAAGGGCAAAACCGGTAGTGAAACCAAACAAATCCCACAGGGCAAGGAGCATTTTCGGGAAAAGAAACGAATCGGACGAGCGGCAGGTGAAGGGCCGATCCATTCCCTTCAATTTCTCTTGCTCCCAAGCAGCATGCGGCACTAGGGTTAGCGGCCGCTAACAACCATCGCCTCATCTCTCTGCCGTCCCGTAGCTCCGACGCAGCAGGCCGACAGCCATTGCCTCCACCCCATGCGTGCCGAATCGAGAGGCTGGGAGGCCCCTCCTCTGCCTCCTCTGAGCGTCTCGCAAAACAATCTCCTCGTATGGTCGTACCGACGTTAGCTTCTCACGAGAACCCAACAAAATGGATCGCATGCATGTTGCAGCACTTTGTCCAGGCTAATCATTTTCATAACAAAAATATTCATCCCCATTATGTAGATCAGTACATGTGAGAAGCTATAATGTGATCAAATTTGAAGTTTCCTTTAAACTCCCTAGTAATGAACGTTTAATTTCCCCTTCTCTACTCGCTGGATTTTGCATGATGAACAAATGAACATTGACTGGCATCATGTTCCTCGTGCATATCAGTATGTGAGGTGTATGTAAGAGCAACTCTAGCAGACCCCGCATCCTGCCCGACCATAAAATAACCGCCAAAATGCGGGCTGGGGCAGAAAAACCAGCCCGATCAGACCCCGCATCCTGCCCCGGCCCGCAAAAATTTTTGGGGGGCGTGGCAAAATCCCTCCCTCGACCCGGGAAAACGCGGGTTTCCCCCTCGCGGCTGCGGTGCCCTGCATATAAGCGGAAGTGGTTGGTAGAGGGGACATTTCATCCCGCGCTTTCCCCAACCAACCACCTCTCCTCTCCCCCTCGCGCCGCCGCCGGCGGCCGCCCAAGATACCAGCAGGAGCACGGCAGAAGGCCGCCACGCGCACGAGGCCTCCCCTCCCTCCCCCCGTGTCGGCGGGCCGCCGGATTTCCGCCGGATTTGGCTTCTTCCGGCCGCCGGCCGCTGCCCCAAAACGATGGAGTGGTCTGGGAGCCTCTCCCGCAGCCCAGGGAAGGATGCATCACAACATGCAGGTACGGGTTCATCCGCCCGCCGCTGCCGAAGGTTTGCGGGCATGGGTTCGTCCGGCCGTCCACCGGGCTCGGCGCTCGCGCAATGTCTTTGTGGCTTGGCGATGCCGCTCATGCAGTGCGACGACTGCATGCGGAAAGTGCTGCGGCTCACTTCGGGCCATTTTGGCCGTCGACAGTGAAGTTCACCGGTGGGATGTTGTCTTTGGCAAGCCTAGCAAACACCGGCGGCGCTGAAGCACGTTGATATCACTGTGTGATCCAGTTGGCGAGATGTGGAGGCGGGCGATGGGGAGTGGCGGCATTGCTGGGCGGATGTGGAGGTGGCGGCAGGCGGCGAGTAGCCGGCAAAAAATGGGTGGCGGCGTCGGCGACGAAGAAGGCGGGCGAGGGTTGCTGTTGGCTGGGGGGTGAGGGGGGAGGCCAATGTGCCACCGACCAGCGGGCCCGGGAGAGGAGAAGGCGAGCGCGCGCGTCTGTCGCGTGTCCGCGCCGACGCAATTCCACTCAAAAATGGGCTGAAAATGAGTCGCCCGCGGATGAAAAACGGACGCGCGTCCGTTTGTGTTGGCGCGTTGGGCCGCCTTTTCTGTCCGTGCCGAACCAAACGGACGGCGGCGGACCAAATGGATCGCCCCATTGGAGTTGATCTAAAAGCAGAAGGGCGTTGAGATTAAAATGGAGAAAATAACAAAGTGGATCAAGACATGTATTGACTACTACATAAATGTAAGCTCTGGACCAGGAACCAAATAAATCAGATTACAATGCACACGACCAAATTCACCATTTGATCATCTAATCATCTTGCTTCTCCTGAGTCCCAGGACAAAAAAACTTCTTCTCGATCATTATCTTCAACGCAATCTTCCATTTACTCCAGCAGATGGGTATATCAACCGTCCATGCTAACAGAAACAAGTTGGGCATGCGGGAGATGCACATGGAGATCGAGGATGACGGCAGATTCTGTTGCTTGGATGACCGACAAGGTGAGCATGCAGGAGATGCAGAGAGAGACGGCTCGTGCCTTGGACGATCGGTAGACCATCAGCAGGGCCAGGACCGGACGAACGCGGAGGCGCAGCCGCAGACTGCCGGCAAGGGCGTTCGGTTGACGGCCGCCGAGGGGTGCGGCAACCAACTGTGTTTCCCTACGGGGCAGAGACTATCACACACTCCTGGACTAAATTGCCCTTATAAAAATGAAATAAAAACCCGATGGTGAATTGCCCAGAATACCCACACGATGGACGGCTGATATAGCTCAATACTACTCGTTGGTTGGACTAGTAAATTGCACCGTAAAATCTCTCATTAAGTCAGATCATAGACCTGTATTAATTTATACTGATGATGACGTTTCCGGTGATCAAGTCCGTGCCAAAATTAAACAGTTTGAGGCCCGCTGGCGTAAAGAGGAGGACGTGACGCGGCGCTAGTTTCAGATGCATGGGATCGAACCAACCCATACGCATCATTGGCGGACCGTACTGCGGCAGAGCATGCTAAGATGCAAGTATGAGACAAAGAGATCCTTAAGGCGCTTCACAAACGTCTTAAAGATTTGAAGGCTGATCTCGAAAATTTGCGGTTGGGCCCTCTCATTGACGAGTCGGCGGACCGGCAAAGAATGTTGTTAATTGAGATTGAGGAAAACCTAGGAAAAGAGGAAATTTATTGGGTTCGACAAAGCCGTGCAAACTGGCCGAAATTTGGAGATCGCAATACCAATTTTTTCAATAATTTCGTCACTGCACGGAAAAGAAGAAATCATATCTGACGGCTTATGAATGATAGCCGTACATGGCTAGAAGATAATGAGTCTATGAGAGGTTTAATTTCAGATTACTTCCAGCATCTTTTTTCTTCAGAAGTTGGTTTACCTGATGATAGAGTCTGGATTAAAGTGAAACATTGTGTAACGGATTACATGAATGAAACTCTTTTAGCACCTTACACAGCGGAGGAAGTGAAGAATGCTCTTTTTAGCATTGGCGACTTAAAGGCCCCGGGGCCAGATGGGCTACCATTTTCTATAAAAGGTTCTGGCCTATTCTAGGTGAGGACTTGATCAGGCAGTAAACAGTGGTGTAACACCGGAGGGATGGAATCAGACCACAATTGTTCTTATACCCAAAGTTGACAATTCAGAGAAGGTAACTCAGTTTCGGCCAATAAATCTTTGCAACGTTGTCTATAAGGTAATATCTAAAATGTTGGCAGCAAGACTGAAACTGTTATTTCCTGATGTAATTAGTTAGACGCAGAGTGCCTTCGTCCCCGGTCGGATTATCACTGGTAATGTTATTGTTGCATATGAGTGTTTACACACAATGAAAACAAGAAGACAAGAAAAGTGGGCACATGTGCGGTAAAACTAGGTATGCACAAGGCGTACGGCAGAGTTGAATGGGTCATTTTGAAAGCAATCTTGGGGAAGCTTGGTTTTGATCATAGATGGATTCGGCTGGTCATGGCGTGCGTCACTTCTGTTGAATACAGAGTAAGGTTTAATTCTGATGAAACTTTACAATTATCCCTAACAAGAGATCTTAGGCAGGGGGATCCCCTTTCACCCTATCTTTTTTTGCTTTGTGCGAAAGGCCTATCTGCACTCATTACCCATGAGGAGGCAGCTGGTAATTTGAAGGGTGTTCAGGTTTGTCGCGACTCTCCCAAAATTTCTCATTTATTGTTTGCTGATGATTCACTTATATTGATGAAAGCAGATGAGTTAAATGTCCAAACTCTGAGAACAATATTGGATGAGCACTGTTTGGCTTCCGGACAATTGGCAAGTGAGGCCAAATGCTCTATATTTTTTAGTCCCAATACTAATGTGGAGGTTAAAGCTGAGATATGTCAAATACTGAATATTATGACGGAATCACTCTCGGATAAACATTTGGGGCTCCCCTCTATGATTGGTAAGTGAGGCCAAATGCCCAACGTCCATGAACCGTGCCCTCATATACCCTGGAAGGTGCACATCCAAAACATGCTGCTCCTCTCCAAATCCGGAGGGGACCCCTGCCCTTTGCCTTGGCTCGAAAGGTGCCGGAGCGTCGAAAGATGGAATTGCCGCCCTAGAGCAAGGAATGGACATGAATCTGGGCACCAAGGGAGATACTCAGCCCGACACGCTGCGGCACGAAGGATACCAGACGAAAGTCCACACCGTAGCCCACTGTTACAAGCACGAAGAGGAAAAAACTGCACAAGGGAGCCGTCACTAAACAAACAAACAGAGAGAAGAAAATGGAGCATCCATAACTGGAGTCAGATCAGCCCACTGGAATCAGCTTCATGACCTCGCTACCGCATCTGGTTGCTACCAACAGAAAAAGAGAGGATCCATATCCCCTCCCCGCCCAAGGCAAAGACGTTGAGCAAGCAAGCATAGATCGGCCAACGACCAAATCAACAGGATAGCGGACCTACACTAATTCAGAGCAAAGAACCATGCTCCAAATCCCCCGCCAAAGACGCAGAGCACCATAGCGCTCTCCCACCTTGCCCAAGGAGGCGACGCACGATGCGCCGTTGTCGACCAGTCTCAGCAAGACAAGGGATTTCTCCCAGGAATGAAGCGGCAGGGAGAGGGCACGAACCTCGACGACGCCTCTGAGGAGGGGAAAGGCACAGGCCGGTGTCGCTGCCGTCGTGGCTATAGAACACCAGCCAAGGATTTCTCCCGATTCGGTCCGCACCTCCAGGCAGCCCAACAACGGATCCGGCGACCAGAGGCCACCGACGACCAGATCCAGCATGACAAAGAGTTGCGTGGGGGGTGGGAGGCTACCTTTAGATCCAGACGCGAGCGAGGAGGGCGCAACACCCGCTGCCCCTCGCCACCCTTGCGGCCGAGGAAACGGAGGGCCACCACCTGCAACGCTGCTTGCAGCTGAAGACACTGCTGCCTTGCCACCCGAGGCCGCTGCCTTGGCATCCGGAGCCTGTTCCCCTCAAAACGCTTTGAATCAGCTCACGAGAAAGAGGTTTTGCGCAGCGAACTTGCATGCTGCTTTTCTGCTTCTTCCTCCTTTTATTTCTGAACTTAAGATGATCATGCCGCAGTCCTGGCGCTCCTGCCGGATCGTGCCATCCCACGATCGAGCACGCAGCCCACGGCCTCCTACAATCGCTCCACGGAACGCAAAAGTCGCGTCTCGCGGCAGCTACTAACTAACCTGACAGAAAACACTAACGGAATCCTAACAGAAAGCTACTTCGAAGCAAAGTCTGAAAACTGAAACTTGACATGCTGGCTAAACTAGCTTATTGTGCAACAAACTCCCCCTAAGCTAGGTTGGCTTGCACCTGATGACCCCCACACGGTCACGCATCTCCTGGAACTGAATTCGTCCGAGCGCTTTCGTGAGGATGTCAGCAAGTTGATCACCAGTCCGCACGTACTGGACGTTGATGCTGCCGTCTTCAACACACTGACGGATGAAGTGGTAGCATAGCTCGATATGCTTGCTCCCGTCGTGGAAGACAGGGTTCTTGCTCAGTGCGATCGCGGTCTTGTTGTCAATGTAGAGATTGGTGGCGACGTCGTTGCGCCCGAGCAGTTCTCTGATCAGCCGCCTGAGCCAGATGCCCTGGCACGCGGCGACGTACTCTGCTTCACACGAGGAGAGCGCGACGATCTTCTGCTTGGCAGACTGCCACGACACCAGACTGCCTCCAAGGAAGAAGATGGTGCCGTTGGTGCTCTTGCGATCATCCAGGTCTCCTCTGAGGTCAGAGTCGCTGTAGCCGACGAGCTCCGCGCCGCGCGCCTGCTAAGAGTAACAACACCCTAGCTGCCGCGTATGAGTTGAACGAGGCTCGCCGGCCCCCTCCCGTCATTTTTCACCACTGTTAACCTATCTTGATGAGTCATTTATGCGCTACTTCCTACGTTCCTAAATATAAGTCTTTATAGAGATTTCAATATAGACTACATACAGAGCAAAATGAGTGTAACAACCTCATTGGTTTAGTTCTATATAGTTGCGCCCATGCTTCTCTATGGAGCTGCACCAGACTCCAAGCCCTCCTCATGAATCAGTGACGGTCAGTGAGTTGAACGAGGCTGGCTTCTGATGTAAAAACTAATCGAGATGAAACGGAGTAATGTTGTTTCCTATGGAACTTCTTTAGAAATATCACTACATTTTATAGAAAACTTAGGAATATAATCTCGAGTTCATAAGTTCTAGAAGTAGTTCATTCCCATGTACATCTGGACTGGACAACCCTATACAATTTGAAGGACCTTGGCATTATTATTTTATTAATAGACAAATAATAGGAACCATGCAGTTGCATGAATAATGGCTTCAGTTGTAGCAACTACACTAACCAACCTTAGTATGTTTCTTTGTTAGACTTGCCATATGAGACCATGATATGACCTACAATGATGAATCAGCCTTTGCCCAACGACCAATCATAATTGAGAGACTGAGAGAGTTCGTAGTATTTTTTCACAAACAACATTCAGAAAGTAAGGCATAGCTCATAACCCACCTTACCAACATTGTCTTCTCTATATTTAGGTGGATCGTTGGTCTCTTTGAATCTAGACCCCAACCACCATGGACATGTCGACCTAGAAAACAATGACTTGAGATCTTAATATGCATTTCAACCTATGAACGAGGGCACAATATTCTACCAACTAAGATGAAATCAAAATATAAAATGAGGAAAGCTAGAGGATTAACATACATCTCAAGTGACGAGAATAATTCTGTAAAGCAAAAGAAAAGGAGAGCAAGGTATCAACAGACCCAGCCTGATGCCACATAAATTCACTTGTTCAGTCCTCACCCGGACCAATCTTGATACTAATTTCTTGTTGCCTAAATATGAATAGAAGGAGTCAAACAAATAAAAGAAGTATAGGCAATTAAGAGTCTATGTCTGACACATAATCGTGGCGCTGATAGCAGAATGACCATTCTTTTTAAAGAATTTTAGTACCAAAGATATTAAATGGAAACTTCTAACTTCTGAGAGAACTCCGGGCCTTCTCATAATGCTGAAGTACATCCTTGCCTTCTCATCTAGGAAATGAAAAGAAACAAAGAAACGTGAACTCTTCTGGTCACTGAAATCATTTACATTGTAAAACAAATATATAGTCTTCGTACAACTACCTTATCTATTTTTTTTATTTGAAGGTGTGTTAGAAGACAATTAATTAAGCCTAACTGATGGATAACATTTTTACCGCCTAAGTGAACTCCGGCCCACTAGCCTCAAGCTCCGCAAATACGATCTTAACTTATGCGCCCACATAGGTTCCGACGCGTCTGCTTTGTGAACAACTGAATGGAACCCTCTCAATTGATCCGAAGAAACTGCCGATGATGTTGTACACCTTGTCCAAATTCACATTATTCTGTCTCGGGGGCTTCACTAGATCCTTAGTGTAAACACTAATGTACTGTTAAGATGGCTATTGTACTTTCTCACCCAGGCTGCTCGAACATCGCATGAGTACACACTTTGCTTTGCGTGTTCTTCCACTGCGACCTTCCATCTCAGCACCGCTCCGCCCTGATAGATCATACACAGATTACACTCAATAAACATGGATTCAGGCAACAGCAAAAACAGCAAATAAGAGATGCATTCCCAAATGGCAGCAAGCAGTTACAATCCTAGTCCTTCTCTCCTCGTAGCTTTCATCCTGTTCCCTTTCGAACTGCAACCTCTTGTACTGCCTCACGAACATGTGCATCGGGATTGCTGCTGGCATGTACATCTTCAGAGTGTTGTTTGCACCTCCCACCGGTGCTTGTCATCTTGGCGCAGAAAAACCCCTTGAAATACGGCTTCACCCACTTCCGTCTCACCCCATAAATCTGAGTCATATGTACATGTACGTGTGGGACTTCAGATTGTACTCCAGCAGCATTGCCCATGCATTCTCGAGCTCTGTCAACATATGGTTCACCACTTTGTGGAACTCAGCCCTGAAGTCACTCTGTTTCGTGTACAACGGCTCTAGTGTTTCTTTCGCTTTCTTCCGGACCGTGTTAGGTATCACCGCCTTGATTGCCACCTCCATTGCTCTGTTCTGGTCTGCGAAGCAAAGAATTGTTTGCGGAGTACATTGAAAGCATGCTCATAATGTAGACAACCATCTGTATCACACATACTTACCAGTCAGAATTGTTTGCGGAGCAGCCCCTCCCATCATACGAATGAATTCTGTGAGACCCACTCGAAGCTTTCAAATTGCTCGTCCCGCATCAGCACGCCACCGAGTATAATGCTCTTAAAATGGTTGTTCACCCCGGCAAACAAGTTGCAGAAATCGTACGCTTCGCCCCGGCTTGAGGCTTGACCACATTTGCACCTGGGTTATCTGCATAGTCCCTTGTGGACTTGTCTAGAGCGCTGACCCTTGTAGGGCACGGCGTCCTGTCCGGCGGCGCTGACCCAATTCGCAACCTGCAGAACACTCCCGCCACTTACTGCTGTCAGAGTGACCATCAACTTCAGACAAACAGCATGAGTAAAACGCTGTCAGTTAGATACCTCTTGCTCCAACCTGGAGCTTCGGGATTCACTTTCCCTGTAGATTCCACCGACTGCGCTGGCCATGCTTTTCTCGACGCCGCGTCCAAGCCGGCACAGCCGCCATCGTCGCGACAACCAAATTCGCCGAGCTCCATTTCCACCCAGGCCGTCAGGCCAGCACCAACGGATCTGGATGTTCTACCGCAACCGTAACCAGCGAGGATATAAACACAGCGGCACCGGCCGCTGGCCCCATTCGCGGCAAGCTTCACTGGTTCGCCGGCGGCGATTTCTCTACAGTCACCCTCTGCCTTTCGCCGCTGTTCTGCACTTCTTTTCTTTGAGAAGGCAACGAACCGCTCCGCCTTGCGCGCTGGCTAAGTCTGTGGGCCAGCAGACGAACACGACGGCCCAGAGTCTCGGAAACGCAGCGCCCGGCACGTTTAGTACCACATCGCTCGGCTAGAAATATTCTACGCGGCTTAAATAGCCAAGTGCTGAGCCTTTCATCGCCGAGGACGTAAAGTTGATTAATCAGCTCTGCCGAGGCAAAAGCATTCGCTACACACTTCTGGCCGGGTCTGTCCTGGCGGCCTGTGACCCTAGGTCTCTCCTTCCTTGGAGGTGCGGGGGGTTAGAAGTACGGTGCGAAGTTAGTCTTTTTAATTTTTCCTTTTCAGACCGGCCAACATGTCAAGTCTAAAATAGAACTTAATTTATTTTCCTTTTTCTAATATTTTCAGTTTTTTATTAGTATTTTTTATTTTACCTTCATAAAAAATATTTCTTCTTCATTTTCCTAATTTTTTTACTTTTATTTTTTTACTATTTTCTATTATTTAGATTCTACCAATGTTTTATCCTTTTTATTTTACTATTTTGTAGGTTGTGCAACAGGTGAACATGTAAAGTCTAAAACTAAAAACTATAAATAAACTAAGTTTTTTTACTTTTCCTAATATTTCCCTTTTATTTTATTAGTCCTTTTGATTTTTATTGTCCTAATGTTTTTTTCTTTTCTACTACTCTAAGGCTCATATACTAATATTTTGCCTGTTTTGCAACATGTGCACATGTAAAATATAAAATATAAAATAATAACTAAAAATAACTAAAATTTTCCCTTCCTGATATTTCCTCTTTTCTTTTATTAGTATTTTTATTTTGCTAATATTTTCCATTTTTACTGTTATAAGGCTCATATACTAATATTTTGCAGGTTGTGCAACAGGTGCAAAATATAAAATAAGAACTAAAATTAAACTAAGTTTTTTTATTTTCCAAATAGTTTACCTAAAATTACTGCTTTAAAACTAAAATGGATTAGCTCATGCCCCCTTACATATCCATTTAGAAAGAAGACACCCGTGCTTAAATTAGAAAAGTGATTAGCTCATGCCCCTTTACGAACCTATTTATAAAGAAGACACCCATTCCTAAATTATAAAAGTGATTAGCTCATGCCCTTTTATGTATCCATTTAGAAAGAAGACACCCATTCTTAAATTAGAAAAGTGATTAGCTCATGCCCCTTTACGTATCCATTAGAAAGAAGACACCCATTCCTAAATTAGAAAAGTGATTAGCTCATGCCCCTTTACGTATCCATTTAGGACACAGTAAAATGCACCTAATCCCTGCCCCCTCATGTGTTTATCGTTTCTGGCCGTCCATTTTCTGACCTCGCTGTTTTGAGCCTTTGGATCTCGTCTCTATAGCTATATGTATGGGCCAGCTGTCCTATGGGCTGCTGCTCTAGAGTCTGAAACCAAGCAATGTGGTGGTAAACTGGCCTGTTCGGCCAGCCCAACACCATTCCTCTCGGCAAGCCTATGCCAGCTCACTCGGTCTCTAACTCTCGAAGAAACAAGCAAACATGCTAATACACATGTCGTTGTGCCGCCACCTCCACCTGCTCTTCCTCTCGCAATTTCTTATGACGTTGTCCTCCCAGACGCTAGCGTCCTCGCTTTCTCCAGTCTTTCCCCTGCAGTTGTAGCACGGAGGTGCTCAACCTCATGGCGGCAATGAGATCCACTTTCAGACCGGCGTAGCAGGGAGGAAATCTTATGCATTAGGGATGATTTCCAATTCATGGCAGCGGCGGCTGTCAGCATCAGGACCAGTAGAAGCGACATAGATTTGCCCCTACAAGAACAACTCGACAAGGGCAAAGAAGGTATACTTCCCCATGGCTTCTGCTGGTACAAATCTCCTCCATTCCTTATCTTGGAAGTCGCTGTCGTCGGTGCCCTTGCGCTCAAAATTCATATCCATGTTGATCCACCATTCGGCTGTAATCCAGGTGTCTCTGTGTTTTAGCTTGATTTTCTATTGTTAAAGACCATTTTATGCAGCGTATTGATCTTTCATATCCATCTTTATGGTAGAGGTTCATGAAATTTGTTGTGCTTATGTTTCCTATGGTGAAAAGTTGGAACAATATTAGCTAGCTTCATGTTACATTGTCGTGTACTTAAGCAGAAAATTGTTGTACTTTATAGATCATGGTTGAAAGCAAGCAAATGATCCCGCATCCCACCAGTCTCACATTGGTATGCGGGATCACATTCTAATATTTTTCCTTTTACTGCTCCAAGGCTCACATTCTAATATTTTGCAATAAACTAAGCAGTCGCTACCTACTTCTCTCCCTATATGTGTTGGTGCTTATCACACCGTATACCCATTTAATTACCCATTGGTATGATTAGCAAGGGCATGTTACTATAAGTGACACGCCCTTTGAAAACTAGATGACCCATTGCGTTATTGGCGCAAAGACCAACTACATCCACAAAGTTAAGCAGACTACGTGCAACACGTCTAATAAATGTTTGTTTTATAAATCATCCCTAAAGGACATTAGTATGAATAAGAATACATATGGGAACAAACACCAAAAAGCAATAGATAGGCTAAAAACTGGGATAAGCATCCCTAGATCATGGCAAGTGCTTGTCCGCACTGGGCCCACTTAGACACGACCTCGGTGCCAGCTTCGGTTTGTCTTTGTACTTGGTTTGGTCACCCGGGAGTCGGACTCGAAATTTGGTACTCGACTACGAAGGAGGCGGGCTCAGTCACTCAAGAGTGAACTCGAGACTCAATCATGGGGTAGCCGTACTTGATTGCGGGGTAGTCGAACTCGGGAGTCGCTCGGGAAATAGCCACAGAGTAGTCATACTTAGCAAGGAAGAGGCAGACTCGACCATGGAGTCGGGACTCAACTATTGAGGAGGCTGGCTCGGTAACTCATGAACCAAACTCGGGACTTAGTCACGAAGTAGTCAGACTCGGCCGCGGGGTGGTCGAACTTAGGAGCCGAGAGACAATTGGATTATGTGTCGGTCACCGAGGAGTCGACATCGAGTAGTTAGACTCAGTGAGAGAGAAGCGGACCTAGGCATGCAGATTTGAGAGTTGGTGCTCGACTACGAGTTTGGTGGATTCGGTCAGTTGAGAGCCAAACATCGGGGCTTGGCCACTATGTAGTCTGGCTCAGGAGCCAGGACATGACCAGAGTCGAAGTCGGTCCATTGGTAGTCGGCCATGAGTATTCAGACTCGGCAAGGAGGCATACTCGGCCGTGGAGTAGTCATATTCCATCACTCAGGACTCAACAACGGAGTAGTCGGGGCTCAACCACGGGGTAAGCAGACTCGACCACTATGGGGTTAGACTAAGGAGATGAGACATTATCAGAGTCGGGTTCGGTCGTGAAGTAGTCACAATTAGACATTGACGGGTTAAACTTGAGAGACGGGAGACAGTCTTAATGGAGTTGAACTCGGGGTCGACGAGTAGGAGTCGTACAGACAACGGAAGAGGCAAACTCAATCACTCGATACTCATCCCTAGGAAATAGAGTAGTCGAACTCAGCAAGCAGGAGGTGGGCTCAGCCCCAAAGTAATCGTACTTGACCATGAGGGGCCAAACTCGATCACTTGTGACTCAGATTCAGCCGACTTTGGCCATGGTGGAGTCATACTCAAACACGGTGGACTCGTACCCAACGAGACGAATTCGGACTGGACCGAGGAGCCGGACTTAGCATTGAGTCTGGCAACCACCAAATGAGCCCTATGTGTAATGGGGAGGAAGTTGTAAATCATATGCATCCCAACATCATACAAAATTATCCAATCTGAACAAATATGTTCAATGTATATATTACACAGCAGTTTATAGTTCTTTCCTTTCCATTTGAACAAAGTTGTAGTATGCAGGCACTCTAAAACTCTGGAGTTACAGCCTAAACTGACCTAAGCAATGCATTATCGACATCTGATTGTTCAAAAGGGCAACCAATTGCATAGAGAGGTCATGGAATGTTAGAACAATTATTGATGTTGAGTTATCTAGCAGTGTTCCAAAAACCGTTGTGCTCTAATCATCCAATGTGCATAGAGTACTTTTGATGGCCACTTGAATACGATGGAGCTGAAATAACTTGACCAACACTAGATGATTTTGCAATGCCTCTAGGAGCCCACACTTATCCAGAACACATACCAAAGTACATCAGAGTTGAATTATTCTGCAACAAGACAAAATGGAACACCCATAGAGCACTACTTAGAACGGCTCTTGGACACCATTCAATGATCTATTGCTATGGTGAAAAATATGTACTCCCTCCGTTCCTAAATATAAGTATTTCTAGAGATTTAAATATGAACTACATATGGATGTATATAGACGTAGTTTAGAGTATAGATTCACTCATTTTGCTCTGTACGTAGTCTATATTGAAATCTCTAAAAAGACTTATATTTAGGAATGGAGGGAGTAGTGCATAAATGACTCAATATTTAGAGTGGTACGCATCAAGATAGGTTAACAGTGGTGAAAAATGTTAGATGCGTATAGAAAAAATGTTTGTCATTGTGTACAAAAAATATATACAAAGCAAATACGATGTGTATAAAAAGATGTTGATCATGTACTTCAAATGTTAAACATATACTAGAAAACAATGTTCTTGGTGTATCTGAAAAATCTAGAACGTACATTAAATAAATTTAGTCACCAAAACATATATTCAATAAAAGTCAATTTTGTATATTAAAATGTTCCTGATGTATAAGAAAAATGTACATTGTGTGTGAATATTTCTATTGTCATTAAAATGCTCATCGTGTATAAAAAATATTTACCATGTATTCAAATATTGTTAATCTTGTATTTGAAAAATGTTAAGTGTATGAACAAATGTATAAGATATATATTTTTACAATGTGTAGGAAAAATTAGACATAAAAATATAAGTTTTCAAAAATGTTAATCATGTATTGAAAAATGTTAAACATGATACTAAATATGATCCTGATGTATATGAAAGTGTTGTGTGTGTACAGAAAAAAGTTGAGATGTGGTGAACAAAAAACCCAATGAAAATCGACAAAGAAACAAAGAATAACGAAGAAACCCAGGAAAAACCAAAAGAAAAACAAAGAAAATAAAAAGAGAAGATTAAACATGAAGAAAAAAATGCAAAAGAATAAAAAACCCTGAAAACCAAACCAATGTAAAAATGGGAAAACAGAAGAAAACGGTAGAGAAGCATAAAAAGAATGAAAACAAAAGGGAAAAATAATTAAAAGGTAAAACAAAGAAAACCGGTAGAGAAACATAAAAACAAAGAAATATAATAAAAACCAAAAAAGAGGGAAAACAAAAATAAATAAAGAAAACGAAAAAACTCAATAATGAAATGTAACTAATGGAAACAATAGAAAATCGTTATAGATAGAAAAAAACAATGAAACAGAAGAAAACCATATAGAAAAGACATACAAAAAACCAAACGAAAACCGTAAAACAAAAAAAACTGATGAAAACCAAACCAGTGTAATTAATAGGTCTTAAAGAAGGAAAAAAAACTCAAAAGTTCTATTCTGATCCAGAGCTCAAATGCTCCCTGAGGAACAGTAAAATAAAAAAATAGTATAAAACTAAAAAAATTCTGAATTTTTGTATGTAACCTTTAACAAATGGTTTGTATGGCTGCACAATTTCAACATGAAATCACATTTGTGGATGGCGTGGCCAAAAAAAACAAAACCAGCACTCCAAAATGTTTTCTAACCTAGCATTTTGGAACCTCGATTTTGTTTTTCTTTCTGCCACGACTTCCACGAATGTCATTTCATGCTGAAATTTTGCAAGCATAGAAAACACATGTCAAACTTTATCTAAAAATAATTCAGAATTATTTGAATTTTTTTACTATTTTTAATTTTCTGTTCATGTGGGAGCATTTGAGCTCGGGAGCAGATACTCCACATAAAAAAAACTAAACTCTACAACGAGCAAAAGAAAGAAGAAAGAACGTTATACGAACAAGCAGTGATCGAAAAAGGCCAACTAAATGGGCCAGCCTAATAACTGCGTGATGAGAAAAAGCTTCACGCGGCCGAGCTTATCAAGCGACACGCTGCCCCAGGCTAGCCTTCTTAGCTAAAATATTTGTAGTTGCTATAGAGACAGAAATAGCTACAATATACAAATATTTTTTTGCAGCCATGGCCCCTGTTGTCTTGGGCCTGGCTACGCCTCTGCACACAGCCATGTAATTTGTGAACACACTTTATCCAATATTGAAACAACGCCAGACTCCAACGGTGTAGCAACCTCACCGTTTAGTTGTATATAGTTGCGCCCGTGCTTCTCTATGAAGCAGCACCAGACTCCAAGCCCTCCTCATGAATCAGTGACTGTCAGTGAGTTGAACGAGGCTGGCTTC
Source organism: Aegilops longissima (assembly GCA_021605205.1). Classification (NCBI taxonomy): domain Eukaryota; kingdom Viridiplantae; phylum Streptophyta; class Magnoliopsida; order Poales; family Poaceae; genus Aegilops; species Aegilops longissima. The sequence continues at coordinate 759,557,826 of CM038679.1, forward strand.
TTATGTAAAAAATAATCGTGATTAAACGGAGTAATGTTGTTTTCTATGGAAGTTCTTTAGAAATATCACTACATTTTATAGAAAACTTAGTAATATAATCTCGAGTTCAAAAATTCTAGAAGTAGTTCATTCCCATGCACTTCTGGACTGAACAACCCTATACAATTTGAAGGACCTTGGCATTATTATTTCATCAATAGACAAATAGTAGGAACCATGCAGTTGCATGAATAATAGCTTCAGTTGAGGAAATGCTCTTTTGATCTTGGATGCATATATGCTCCCTTTATCCAAAAAACATATTTTGAATTGGCAAAAAATTCCAGAATTTTTTTCCGCATGAACATCTCGACATTCTATGTGTGCATGTGAAGTTTTGCGAAAAACCAATATTTTTGTAGCTTGTGAAAAAAGACAAAGAAAATATCTCAAGCAAGACTTTTTAGCACCACATTTTTGTCCTCTTTACACTAGTAAGACAAAAGTTGGATTTACGTGGAATGACTTTGTGCGCACATGGTATGTCGAGGTGACACTGGTAGAAAAAGGGTCAAATGTGAAGCACATTAGTGCCGGTTTGATTTTGAGCCGACACTAATGTGTCCATTAGTGCCGGTTCCAACGGCTAGCCGACCGCTCTCATGAGTACCGGTTCATGGCAAACCTTTAGCACCGATTCGTGCCACGAACCGGTACTAAAGTGAGTGGTGGCAGGATGTTGTCAGTCTGGGGCCCCTCCAGCACCTTTAGTACCGGTTTGTGTTACGAACCGGTACTAAAGGTCGTCCTACATAAAACCTTCGTCCACCCGAGCTCGCTCTGTTCTTCCCCTTTCCCCTCTCCTCCTCTGTTCTTCCCCTCTTCCTCGAGCTCATCACACATTTTGCCCAAAATTTGTCAAGATTTGAAGGGCCCCATCCATTCAAATGATCACAAAGTTTAGCAACTTTGTCCTTTCATCTCTCATTGCTATATTAGCTCTTGCAATGCTTTGTATAGTGATTAATTTGTGAGTTTAGTAATTTGGGAGGAATTATATGTGCTAGTATTTGATTTATATGCAATTTGAGGTCCAAAATAACACTTAGTTTGCATATGTAGGTGTGGTTTACTTAGTGCCTTCTAAACCTCCGTCATAACCACCGTCGATGCCCGCACCGTCCCGTCGCCGGCACCACCTTGTGGTGAGGCTCTTGTTCATGAATGTTTTACATTACCAAATTGATGTTTGTGTGATTTGGATATATAGTTACTCATATAATTATCTTACCCGTACGTTGTTTGTTATACATAGTGCCATGGTTTTGATATCCGTCCCCGTCGGCCCTCGTCCTTGTTATGATTCGGATGTGGTATATTCTCTTTTAAAACTAGTTGTTGCATTTCGTGTTTATGACAAATTATGCCCATCAAGTTGAAACAGATATTTTTATTAGGAGGTATGTGAACTGAAAATTCCAACCGACCCTATTGTCGAGAGGTTAAATTTAGTTGAAAGAGAAAACGAGTATTTGAAAAAAAATTGAAAAGAATTGAGGGGGAGAAGATGGAATTGGAGTTGCATGTTGCCGATGTCATCGATGATCACAAGATCAAGATGGAGAAAATGCGCTTGAAGATGAGAAAGATTAGAAAATATGCTATTGATAGTGAGGCTTGGTATCATTATGCTGTTGGATCAATTGTTACCTTAGTTGCAATCTTGATCGCATTTGTTGTTGCATTTAAATGCTTTAGCTAGAGAGTTATTTGTTTGTTGCATTTAAGTGTTGTATGAACTATATATATGTATGAACTTTATGTATGAACTTGTATTAATTTGGTCTTTTCGGTGTTGTGTAATGAAGATGAGCCGACAATGGACGTATGATGACCGATGCTCTCCCGAGTTCATTAATGGCGTGCATACTTTTCTGCTTGCCGCGGAGGCAAACAAGTAGGCGGATGGTTTTATGCCTTGTCCATGTGCTGGCTATAAGAATGGTCACAATTACTCTACGTCAAGAACCATTCACGTCCACCTATTTGAGTCCGGTTTCATGCCCCACTATAATGTTTGGACCAAGCACGGAGAAAGAGGGGTTATGATGGAAGACAATGAAGAAGAAGAGGACGACAACAGCTATCCTGGCCATGGGTTCCCTGAATACGATGATACAATAATGGGGGAAGAAGCTGAGCCGACAATGCGGGAAGAAGCTGAAGAAGAGGCATCAGATGAGCCCGCTGATGATCTAGGTCGGGCCATTGCCGATGCAAAGAGAAACTGCGCAAGTGATTTGGAGAAGAAGAAGTTGCAGCGCATGTTAGAGGATCACAAGAAATTGTTGTACCCGAATTGCGAAGATGACAAAAAAAATTGGGCACCACACTGGAATTGCTGCAATGGAAGGCAGAGAATGGTGTATCTAACAAGGGATTTGGTAAGTTGCTGGTAATGATAAAGAATGTGCTTCCAAAGGACAACGAATTTCCCGAGAGTATGTATGAAGCAAAGAAGGCTGTTTGCCCTCTAGGGTTAGAGGTGCAGAAGATACATGCATGCCCTAATGATGCATCCTCTACCGCAGTGAGTACAAGGATTTGAACTCTTGCCGGTATCACGGTGCATTGCATTATAAGATCAGTCGCGATGACCCTGGTGATGTCGAGGGCGAGCGCCCCAAAGAAGATTCCTGCCAAGGTGATGTGGTATGCTCCTATAATACCATGGTTGAAACGTTTGTTCCAAAACAAAGAGCATGCGAAGGCGATGCGATGGCATGGAGAAGACCGTAAGAAATACGGAAAGTTGAGAGTACCCGCTGACGGGTCGCAGTGGAGAAAAATCGAGAGAAAGTACAGGGAGGAGTTTGCAGGTGACCCAAGGAACGTATGATTTGGTCTATGCGAAGATGGCATTAATCCTTTTGGGGAGCAGAGCAGCAACCATAGCATGTGGCCTGTGACTCTATGTTTGTATAACCTTCCTCCTTGGTTGTCCATGAAGCGGAAGTTCATTATGATGCCAGTGCTCATCCAAGGCCCTAAGCAACCCAACAACGACATTGATGTGTACCTAAGGCCATTAGTTAAAGAACTATTACAGCTGTGGAATGGAAAAGGTGTACGTGTGTGGGATGAGCACAAACAAGAAGAATTTGACCTAAAGGTGTTGCTGTTCATGACCATCAATGATTGGCCTGCTCTCAGTAACCTTTCTGGACAGACAAACAAGGGATACCGCGGATGCACGCACTGTTTGGATAATACCGACAGTATATATTTGGATAGTTGTAGGAAGAATGTGTACCTGGGACATCGTCGATTTCTTCCGAGCAGGCATCCCGTAAGAAAGAAAGACAAGCATTTCAAAGGTGAGGCGGATCATCGGACGAAGCCTCACCACCATACTAGTGCTGATGTACATGATATGGTCAAGGATTTGAAGGTAATCTTTGGAAAGGGTCCTGGCGGACAACCTGTTCCGAAGGATGCTGACGGGCGCGCACCCATGTGGAAGAAGAAATCTATATTTTGGGACCTGCCATATTGGAAAGACCTAGAGGTCCGCTCCGCAATCGACGTGATGCACGTGACGAAGAATCTTTGCGTGACCCTGCTTGGCTTCTTGGGCGTGTATGGGAAGACAAAAGATACACCAGAGGCACGGGAGGACCAGCAACGTATGCACGGAAAAGACGGCATACATCAGGGTCAGGCCAGCTATGCTCTTTCCAAAGAAGAGAAGGAAATCTTCTTTGAATGCCTGCTCAATATGAAGGTACCATCTGGCTTCTCGTCGAATATAAAGATAATAATAAATATGGCAGAGAAAAAGTTCCTAAACCTAAAGTCTCATGACTGCCACGTGATTATGACGCAACTGCTTCCAGTTGCATTGAGGGGGCTTCTACAGGAAAACGTTCGATTAGCCATTGTGAAGCTATGTGCATTCCTCAATGCAATCTCTCAGGAGGGAATCGATCCAGAAATCATACAATGTTACAGAATGGTTTGGTGCAATGTCTTGTCAGTTTCGAGTTGGTGTTCCCACCATCGTTCTTCAACATCATGACGCACGTCCTAGTTCACCTTTGCGAAGAGATTAACGTTTTGGGTCCTGTATTTCTACACAATATGTTCCCCTTTGAGAGGTTCATGGGAGTCTTGAAGAAATATGTTCATAACCGTGCTAGGCCAGAAGGAAGCATCTCGAAGGGCCATGAAAATGAGGAGGTCAATGAGTTTTGTATTGACTTTATTCCTGACCTTAAGCCGACTGGTGTTCCTGAATTGCGGCATAAGGGTAGACTGGATGGAAAAGGCACGCTAGGAGGGGATCAAATAATATGTATGGACGGACATTCTCTCACTGAAGCACACTACAGTTCTATAGAATTCGCCTTGGTGGCTCCGTATATGGAGGAACACAAGAATTTTCTACACTCCAAACACCGGAGCAGTCGGCGATTTGGATTACACGTGAACAAACGAGGACTTTTGCCGGTTGGTTGCAGAAACATGCCATGCATGATGGCGATATTGAAGATGACATGTACTCGCTGTCCCAGTTACCATCTTCGAATATAATGACTTTCAAAGGGTACGAGATAAATGGGAATACATTTTACACGATCACCCAAGATAAGAAGAGCACCAACCAAAACAGTGGTGTCTGCTTTGATGCAACAACCAACATGGGAAAGGAAACATATTATGGTTACATAGAGGACATATGGGAACTTAACTATGGAGGTGGTTTGAAGGTCCCTTTGTTTCGGTGCAAATGGGTCAATATGACACCAGGCGGGGTAATGAAAGACCCGCAGTATGGAATGACAACAGTGGATCTCAACAATCTTGCGTATGCAGACGAACCATTCGTCCTAGCCAATGATGTGGCGCAGGTTTTTTATGTGAAAGACATGTCTACCAGGCCGAGAAAAAGAAAAGATAAGGAAGCGAATGGATCATACGATGAGCTAAAGCGCCACATAGTTCTTTCAGGAAAAAGAAACATCATGGGAGTGGATGACAAGACAGACATGTCAGAAGATTATGAAAAGTTTGATGAAATTGCTCCATTCATAATGAATATTGACCCAAGCATCCAGTTAAATGATGAAGATTTTCCATGGCTATGGCGCAAAGGGACACACATGAAGAAAAAGTTTCACACCCAAAGATCTAGGATGTGATCGGCTTCACTATCATCACTTTCTTCTGTGTTTCACACCCAGGAGAGAATCTCTGTAATAGTTAGGGTAGTTATGTGTTTTGGCATTTGAAACGCAAAGAAATTTTATGTGCAAATAAATTCTTTCATGCATTTACTGATTTTTTCAGCTAAATGACCCTGAAATTGAAAAGCATTTCAAATGAACTCAGAAAAGGTTGAAAGTTGGCATGGTATCCTAATTTCACCCACATAGCATGTGCAAAAAAGTAGAGAGGGTTATCGCAAAAACTGGATGCACTTCCTGTACAAAATGGACAATCTCTTTCGAAGTATGAGGGTTTCGGACGAAAACTCATCTGTTACAAAGGCATTTCATTTTTTAAATAACCTAAGCATTACCAAATTGAATATAATGATAAAACACACTAATATTAAACATAAAAAAAGGAATCACTAAAAAATCTATTTTCAAAGTTAAGTTATTCACAAACTAGTGATTCACACAAATTTCAAATAATTCAAAATTTAAACTATTCAAATTGGAAAACTACCGGCACTAAATGAAAGTTTGTAATTTTTTGTACCTAAAGCAAAAATATTCACAAAGAAACTCTAAATACAGCAAAAAAAACAACTCAAAAATAAATAAAGCAAAAAAATAAGTAAATAAAAAGGCCACCCGTAAGGCGAGCAAAAAAGAAATAAACCAGAAATAAATAAAAGAAAATAAATAAAGCAGAAAAAACTATATAAAAAATTACTTAAAAATAAATAGAAGAAAATAAATAATGCAGAAAAGAAAAAACTATATAAAAAATTGTTGGGGCGCTGTGCAGTGGGCCTGCCAGACTTAGGGTGTGCAAATTCAGGCCGAGCTGGGCCAGCAGGCTGACATGGCAACGCGCCATAGTTAGGCATAGAAGCCTGCTATATAGAGGAGTTCGAAGGAGCAGCCGCGGCTGGGTTTATAAACCAGTGCGGCTGCCCTTCGCCCGGCGAGGTGGGACTAAACTTTGCGGCTGTTGCCTGGCAGCGCCCCCCCTTTACTACCGGGTGGTGGCTCCAACCGGTACTAAAGGGTGGGTCTTTAGTACCGGTTGGTGCCACCACCCAGTACAAAAGGGGGGGCGCTTCCCGCCGCTTGGCCTGGCCAAAACAGACCTTTAGTACCGGTTGGTGGCTCCAACCGGTACTAAAGGGGTGTTCTATATAAGAAAGCACTTAAAAAATTCAGTTTCTCATCTCTCCCTCTGCTTCTTTCTCCACATGTCCCGTCACCGCCGCCCCTCGTCGCCGCCCCCGTCGCCGTCCGTCTCCGTCCCCGTCACCGTCCCCGTCGCCGTCGCCGCCCCGGCCGTCCCCGTCCCTGTCGTCCCCGTCGCCGCACCCATACAATGCGCCGCGCCACGCCCGATCGTCCCGTCGTCCCGTCCCGTCGTCGCCGCCCGTCCCCATCCCCGTCGTCACCGCTCGCCTCCGTCCCCGTCGCCGCCCCCCGTCGCCGCGCCTCGCCGGTGAGCTCCTGCCCCAGCCGCCATGTCCACACACACACACATTAGTTTTTTAGTTATAAATGTTAGTTATAGAAATCTTTCTGTTTATTAGTTATAGAAATATCTATAGAAATGTTAGAAATTTGTCTGTTTTTTAGTTATAGAAATATTAGAAATGTTATAGAAATGTTATTTATATAGAAATGTTATAAATTTTTCTATTTTTTAGTTATAGAAATATTCATAGAAATGTTAGCAATTTTTCTGTTTTTTTAGTTATAGAAATATTAGAAATGTTATAGAAATGTTAGCTATATATATAGAAATGTTAGAAATTTTAGAATTAGTTTTAGTTAGATGAATTAGGTTAATGTCAAATTGTTAGATTTGCATATAGAATATTAGTTATCACAATCCAATCATTTAAAAAATGTTACTTTTTGCGGGCATATAGTATTTGTTCTCGACGATGCCCGGCCTGCATCCTCGCCGCCGACCCGTTCGCGACGACGTCCGGCTGACCCATGTCCGGGACTGGGCTCTGCCGGGCTGGCACCGGGAGGTGCTACCTGGAGGGGCGCGCCGCTTGGTGAGGAACCCGGCCTCGGGTCCCGTTGTCGACCCTGATCTCCTTTGGTGGCGTTCGCGTGGGCCACATTTGGTGCAGAGGGAGCCGGCCCCGTCGGAGGTGGTGCGTCGCCGTGTCAGGGAGGAGGACGAGCACGTTCATCGCTACATGGCTGCTATGGACGTCAGGTTCTCCAATACTTGGCAGGTTCTTTGGGCAGATGACCGGAGATATGATCCTGTGATGGTTCCCTCTTTTTGGATGTCCACCGCCCGCGCCTCAGGAACCGCGAGTGGCCTAGATTCTTATGTAGTATTCGATCTTTATTAGGTACCTAGCCAATGATGTATTCGATATATAATATTCGAGACGATGTATTCGAGATTATATATTATTCGAGACGATGTATTCGAGATTATATATTAATCGAGACGATGCATATTATGTACTATATGATTCAGTTTTTCCTTATTGATTGCATCCATGCATTGTAATTTGAATACTAAATTGTTTTATATTTCTTCTGTATTAGTTAAGTAAAAGCTATGGCGGACAATACCGGCAGAGAGAGAGAAGATGAATTGTTCGAGATCATACGCATCCCTCGCAGGCTAGATGATTTGAATGAAGCAGATGACGGCTCCCAATATCTGAACAATATCGGGGAGGGTGATGATAAGAGATTCGATCTTGACGACCGAGATGATGAAGTCATGAACTATGATTATGATTATGATGACGCAGACAATGTTTATGATGACACTGACAATGTTGATCTTGAAATAACAAAGACTACCAGCGAGGTATATTTATATAAGCAGGCATCTGGTGATCATCACATGTTTTTTTATTTGAAGATATATTAACGAATCGATCTTTCTTCTTTCAGCCCTCCGGATCGAGCAAATCTGCTTCTACAGACAGCAGGACAAAGTGAGGCCCGGGCAAAAAGTTGAAGGAGGGTGTAAAGTACAACATCGACTCCATCAAAGCTAATGGCGAACCCCTCACGCCTAAGAACATTGCGAACAAGTGGACTCGTCAGTGCGGAGTTCTTGTGAAGGACCAACTCCCGATCTCCATTCAAGAATGGAAAGAGCCAAAAACTAAACGTCCAGATGTTACTTGGGTCGACGACAGAGCAAAACAAAAGCTTTGGGAATCTCTGATGGAACATTTCACCCTACCAGATTATTTCACTGATGCAGATGTGCAGAAAGTCAAGGACGCTGCTCTTAAGAAGATGGCAATTGCATTCAACACCCAAAAGAAAACTGTATGGGCCAACTACCTCACTGCAGAAAGGAAGACTCCAGAATTCAAGGGAACACTGGAGAAGCAAAGAGAACACTGGCCCGCTCTCGTGAAATTCAAGGAATCAGAATTATCTAAGGAACGGTCGAGAAAAAACAAGGCCAATGCCGCAAGAAAGACGCAGTTCCGTAGGCTGAGTCTAGGTGGGTACGCGGAGGCAATGCCTAAGTGGGATAAGTCTGAGCAAGAGATGGAGGATGCAGGGTTCTATGCGCATGGGGGCGGGGGGGAGGGGGGGGCGTTGGACCCAAAGACATGCCTGGTTTCGAAGAAGGCAAGTCTAAAAGGAGCCGAACAAAAGATACTTGATGCAATAGAAGATGCTCGAAAGGGAGTGTTCACGCCCAACAGAGAGAACGACGAGCTTACACGCTCCCTGGGATATCCTGAACACCTGGGAAGAACACGAGGCAAGGGCGTTATTCCCTGGTATGAGGGCGTTTTGGAATGGAACGACGACTACATGACCCATGCAAGAAAGAAGATGGAGGAGGAGAAGAAGAGGAAGCAGGACGCAGAACGCCTTCAAGGCCTAGAAGCAAGGCACGCGGACTTGGCACTCAAATTCCAGCAGCAGATCGACTCACTTAGCCAGGAAAGGGGGTCTCAGCAGCGGCAACAGGAAGCGGATGATCGTCCAGCATTGGATAGCACCGTCCCATCCATGCCGAGAAGCAGCGTTGGTTCCGCCCCGGGCGACACACTGCTGGATACATACCCTGTGGATGACATCATAGAGAACACTAACTGTGAGCTACACTCCAAATTGAAGAACATATCCATGAAGGTGGCAGACGCTGTTACTTTTACAATTACCCCCGAAGAAACCTTCCATTGCACCCCGATTCCAGTGGGCTATGCTCGTGTCTTCGTTGATGAAGTGGTGGACCCATATTCGGGGCTATAGCTTGACATTCCTGGAGGTGACGACAAGCGCACACTGGGAGATGCCATACATCGTATCATCCTATGGAGAAAGGATTGCATCATCTTTCGAAGTCCACCGACACCGCGTCTGCCGACTCCTCGAAGTCCGCCACTGAGTCAGCAGACTCCCGCTCCTCCAAGTCCATGAACGCATGAGCCGACTCCTCCTGGAAGTCCGCCACCTCCTCCAAGTCCACGAATGCGTGAGCAGACTCCTGCTTCAAGTCCGGCACAGCGTCAGGCCACTCCTCCAGTTTCAAGTCCGACACCGTGTCAAGCCACACCTCCTGCTTCAAGTCCGGCACAGCGTCAGGCCACTCCTCCTGCTCCAACTCAGCCAGGTCAGCCGTCTCCGCCGTCTCAGCAATCATAGAAGAGACACGCCGCAGCTATGGTGCATAGCGGTACGAGTCGAGGTAGTACAGGAAGTACAGGCGGAGACAAGCGATATAAATATGGTCCAAGCCTCGCTCCTCTTCCTCAGAGGCCATACGACATGACCGAGGAGCAAAATGCAGCCATAGTGCAGGCCCAAGTGGACGCCCATTTTGGACCGAAACCGGCACCGCCGCCAAGGGAGAAAGTGCCTGAGAAAGTTATGGAGCACTTTATTTATATGGCAAGAAAACCAGCTCCCAAGCCTGTTGACTCAGACTATGAGCGTCAACTCAGGAAGCTACATCAAGCACGACTAAAGAAGGAATCAAGCTCGAGCTCGAGCCGACAAGCAGCTGTCAAAAAATGTGGGAAAACCGTTCCCCAGCTGGGAGAACAGGCGGCGCAATCGACCCCCCCGCTTGTTGTGCCAACAACACATGAGAGTACACGCGCCCAATATTATTGTGGGAAAACCGTTAACATTCCCCAGCTGGGCGATGTGGTAATAATCGAGGTGCATATAATGCAGGCTGAAATGCTCAAGATCATTGTTGGACAACTCCTCGAAATCGAGCCCATGTCTCCGCTTAGAGAGGAGGAAATAAAACGGAAATATGTTCGGGGCCAACCTTTGGTCGAGCCAGACGAGGTCAAGAACCTCCCAACGAGAACGTATGAATTGCATCAATGGTACATGAACATTACCAAGATTTCCAATCGAGAGTCCCTCATGGTGAATGTCAAGGAGGAGCATTACTTCCATGAGAAAGCTGTGTCCGTTGAGTATTCAGAACTATTTCAGTTATACAATCAAGACGCACTCGACAAATCTATCGTTAGGTGCTATTGTCTGTAAGTGATTTCTTTCTGTAATTTAAGTCTCAAGCTAGCTGTAGTGATCATTTTGATCAATCATTACATATTATTATCCTCACTATATTCTTTTATGTGGTATTATATGTAGGATTAAGATGTATGAAATGAAAAAATCTGGACGCTATGGCATTGGGTTCATTGACCCAAATACCATTAATGAGTACAAATGGAATATTTCAAGTTGTCGAGCAAGTTTAGTGAAAAGCATGCTAGAGTTCTTCAAGCGCCTCAATACCAATGAAGATATACTACTTCCTTACAACTTCCTGTGAGTCACGCTGTCTTGTACTACAAATTTTGTTTTTGCTTACTAGCTAGCTAGATGTTAATAATTAAGTGTATAGGGTTTACAGTAGTTGATTAGTGTTATGCACATGCCCGCTTAATTAAGACATGCAAACGTGTGCGCATGCAGTTTTCACTGGATCTTGTTAGACATTAAAGTTGAAGAAGGAAAAGTTGAAGTACTGGACTCACTACTTAAAAAAGAAAGTGACTACACCATCTTGAAGGGGATAGTCAACAGGTAATTTCAATCATTATTAGCTATATCTTGGCCTATTTACTTCGTCATTTCCTGATATGAACTATTTAATAACCCCTTTATTAATTTTCTTTGCCGGCGGGCAGGGCTTGGGAAAAAGTTCATCAAGGTGACTCCATGCAAATGGGCAATAAAGCTGTTTTGGTACCAACCAAAGGTAAGTAATTAAGTAGTACTAGCTAGCTAGCTAGCTACCATCTCTTTAATTCTTGTTTCAATACCATTAATTAATTATCATGCTTGATTAATCATTATCTGATTCAATTCCATTCTCGTAAAGGCCCTGAAGCAGGCGTCGAGGACTGATCTGTGTGCATACTACGTTTGCGAGAACATTCGCATGATGGCGTCCAAAAGGAGCAGATCTCAAAGACAGGACTGGGTACGTTTGTCGGAACACTATTCACAAATTTTTACACCATTATCGATATCTAGTCACACAACTAGTACACATGCATATTGATCTCCTTAACAGTTCAGAGAGGTGCGGGAGGAGCTCCTACCAACGGAGCGCATACTAGCACTTCAAGAGGAAACAACGGGATTTTTGCTCGACCAGGTCATAGATCCCAAAGGAGGAATACTATTACCCGCTACCGCCCCATGAACCACTTGTCATCGTGCTCAAGGCACCAAGGCAACATGTAGGAGAAATTGTATATATATATATATATATATATATATATATATATATATATATATATATATATATATATATATATATATGATTCTACAAGAAAATCTATTTATATATATGCATAACGTGTACAATATGTAGTATCGTAAAATATCAGCAAACAAAATATAATTAAATGGAAAACACAAAATTAATGGAAAATAAAAATAAAACCACCCCCCCCCCCCCAAACATTTAGTACCGGTTGGTGTGACCAACTGGTACTAATGGTCTATCAGCACCCGGGCCTGGCTCGTGCCGCGTGGTGGCAATTTAGCGCCGGTTCGTGCCGAACCGGTAGTAAGCGCGGGGGCTTTAGTCTCCACTCTTTAGTGCCGGTTGTAGAACCGGCACTAAAGGCCCTTACGAACCGGCGCTAAAGCCCGGTTCTGCACTAGTGTGAACACAAGAAATTTTTTCACATGATTTTTGAACATTTAAAAATGCGGTTAAACATATTTCAAATAAAGGGAGCATATGCTCCTGAGAGCAAGACACCGCTCCCCTTCAGTTGTAGCAACTACTCCGTTTCTATATATAAGTCTTTCTAGAAATTTCAATACGGGCTACATACAGATGTATATAGACATAGTTTAGAGTATAGATTCACTCATTTTGCTCAATATGTAGTCCATATTGGAATCTCTAAAAAGATTTATATTTTTAAATCGAGGGAGTACTAACCAACCTTAGTATGTTTCTTTGTTAGACTTGCCATATGAGACCATGATATGACCTACAATTCTGAATGAGCCTTGGCGCAACGACCAATCATAATTGAGAGACAGAGAGAGTTGGTAATATTTTTTCACAAACAACATTCAGAAAGTAAGCATAGCTCACAACCCACCTTACCAACATTGTCTTCTCTATATTTAGGTGGATCGTTGATCTCTTTGAATCTAGACCCCAATCACCATGGACATGTCGCTGACCTACAAAACAACGACTTGAGATCTCAACATGCATTTTAACCTATGAATGAGGGCACAATATTCTACCAACTAAGATGAAATCAAAAGATAAAATGACCAAAGCTAGAGGATTAACATACATCTTTAGTGACGAGAATAAAGCAAAAGAAAATGAGAGTGTCGGTGTCAAAACCGGCGGATCTCGGGTAGGTGGTCCCGAACTGTGCGTCTAGGCGGATGGTAACAGGAGACAAGGGACACGATGTTTTTACCCAGGTTCGGGCCCTCTCGATGGAGGTAATACCCTACTCCTGCTTGATTAATATTGATGATATGGGTAGTACAAGAGTAGATCTACCACGAGATCGAGAGGCTAAACCCTAGAAGCTAGCCTATGGTATGATTGTTGTTAGTCCTCACGGACTAAAACCCTTCGGTTTATATAGACACGAATAGGGTTAGGGTTACACAGAGTCGGTTACAATGGTAGGAAGTCTACATATCCGTATCGCCAAGCTTGCCTTCCACGCCAAGGAAGTCCTATCCGGACACGGGCGGAGTCTTCAATCTTGTATCTTCATAGTCCGGAGTCCGCCAAAGATGATAGTTCGCTATCCGGACACCCCTTGTCCAGACTCCTCGGTAGCCCCGAACCAGGCTTCAATGACGACGAGTCCGGCGCGCACATTGTCTTCGGCATTGCAAGGCGGGTTCCTCCTCGAATACTTCATAGAAGGTTTTGAACACAAGGATAGTGTCCGCTCTGCAAAACAAGTTCCACATACCACCGTAGAGAATAATTTTTGCACAGGTCCGCTGGCGTATTTCGCGGCGTGACATCACACCACGGCCAAGCCTTTATTCGAATCGTTTTTTACTATCCCACCTCAGCGCGTTTAGCGAGGCGGTTTCCTTGGCACGTCTTATCAAAGCGTAGATCGTGCCCCCTTATTCCGGGATTCTCATCAATACGGACGTGGGTAACCCAACCGCGCCATTGATTGCGGCGCTTGGGAGGCAAACGAGTTTTATCAGGCTGGTGGGGGACGCATAGCTTCGTCCGCCCATATAAGGGGATAAGGATCCACCTTTTTCCATCTACGCCCTCTTCCTTCTTTGCTTATCCATTCCTGCGCACTCGAGCTCCAGCGCCCAAGTCCGCACATCCTTCCTCAACCTTCTCCAACCATGTCCGGAGCGGGAGGCAAGTGGATGGCCTCCTCCGTCACCGAGGGGCACATCGAAAGGCTGCGGGAAGCCGGATACTTGTCCGGCGACATCGCGTGTCGACTCCCCAAAAAGGGGCAGCTCGTCCCCACCCCTAGGCCCCATGAGAGGGTGGTGTTCCTCACCCACTTCCTCCGCGGACTAGGTTTTCCACTTCACCCATTTGTCCGGGGGCTCATGTTCTACTACGGCCTGGATTTCCACGATCTGGCCCCAAACTTCATCCTCAATATCTCGGCGTTTATCGTGGGTGCGCGAACTTTCCTCTGCATCCAGCCCCACTTCGGTTTATGGTTGAAGACCTTTAGCGTCAAGCCGAAGATAGTGGGCGGCCGACAAGCGGAGTGCGGAGGCGCCATGGCGGGCAGGATGCCCAACGTTACATGGCTTGAGGGCTCCTTCGTGGAGACCATAAAGGGGTGGCAATCGGGGTGGTTCTACATCACCGAGCCGCGCGACCCCAAATGGGCGGCGGCCCCCGAATTCAGATCTGGCTTCCCCACACGGCTCACATCATGGAAAGAGACGGGCCTGACGTGGGGTGATTCGGAAGAGCTGACCGGACTCCAAACCTGCGTCTGAAACCTGGTGGACAAGAAGCTCAAGCTTGTCAACGTAGTCCAGGTTATGCTCATCCGCCGGATTCTCCCATGCCAGCAACGGGCCTTCAATTTGTGGGAGTTTGATCCGGCACAACACCGGACCTGGAGCCGGCTCTTCGACACTACGTACGAAGATGCCTGGAAGGTGCTGTTCAAGGGTGCCGAAGCTCCCGCATCCGCTACCGAAGATCGCGGATTTCGCTGCTGCGTCAAGCCAGCGAGGTAAGTTATTTTACCCTCTATGGGACTCTTTTTTCATAGTTTGACTCTATGCGGGATCTAAAACTCCCTATCCTCTGACAGGACTGGCTGAAGACGTCCGGACAGATTAACTGTCCGGCTCCCTTTCTAGAAGACCCAACGGACGCCCGCTTGACGGGCTGCTGGTTCCGGCACCCCACGTGGTGCCGGAGAAGAAGGCCAAGAAGGAGGCCACGGGAACTCGAAGGAGCTCCCGGCGCCAGGTGCTGTCAGACTCAGAGGCTGAATCCTCTTCTGAGAACGAGGAGGAGGAAAAGGAAGCCTCTCCCCCAGCGGGGGAAGAGAAGAAAAGGAAGGCCGCCCCGACTGGGGAGGCCGGAGGGTCCAAGAAGGGAAGAACCCTTCCTCCGGACGTCTCCACCAACGCCAACGACGGCGAGGAGGAGTGGCCCTCGAGGGCCAAGCCCCTGGCGAGATCGTAAGTGTCCGGATACCCATGGATTTTTTTATTCATTGCATAGTGTTCTCTAATGCCGAACAATCATGCAGCACGCCCAAGGACGAGCTCGCCGCTTCGTCAAGCGGGTCCCTGAATTCGTCCGAAGTGGAGAGCACTTCTCTTCCGGCCGCCTCCTCGCCTCACGCCGCCGACGACGCCGAGGTGGGGCCCCAAGGGGGGCCTGGTCAAGAGGAGGTGGCGCAGGAGGTGCCACAAGGCAGCCTCCCGGACTCCAGGCGCGAGGGGAGCGAGACCCCCAGGGGCTCTAAGCCCGACCCTTGTCCGGACTCCATACCGGAACCTTCAGCGGTTCCGAAGTCCGGCAAGCGGCCCCTTCGTAAGAAGGGTAAGACGCCGGTGTCCTCCGTCCAACCGGAGGCACCGGATAGCTTACTGGAGGCGCTTAACAGCGCCTCCATCGAGGAGGAGCACCGCACTGTTATGAGTGTGGTGATCCAGAAAGTTCAGTCCGCCAAGAGCGGGCTGACTGAAGCCTGCAACAGCCTTCTAACAGGCTTTGAGGTAAGTTTTCAATATATGTAAGAAGATTACCGCATAGACAGTAGCCCCTGATGCTTAGTTCGGTGTTCGGAAAGAAAAGCCGGACTGAGGATCTAAAAAGATATACGCAGGAGTCTAACATAATTATGTCAATATGGGAATGCAGGCTGCCCTGCTGACCTCTGCCGCACTGACTGCGGAGGTCAATGCATTGAAGGAGAACCTCGAGCGGTGCGAGAACGAGCTCGGACTTGCCAAGAAGCAGCTCGAGGACAAGGAAGGTAAGTAATACCTTACTAAAGTAATACCTTATAGAAAGAATTTGGTTGCAAAAAATGACAGGAATAACGTGAGTATTGCAGGGGCCACGAACGAGGTGGCGACCCTGAAGGAAGCTGTGTCCGCGGCCGAAATCAAAGCGGCCACGGAGCGCACCAAGCGAGAGGAGCAGGAGGTGCGGGTGGCGGAGGTGCGGCAAGAGCTCCAGGCTCTTGTGAAAAAACACGAGAGTTTGGAGCGTGACTCGAAGACTATAGAGTCCGAGCTCGCCTTGACTCTTGAGAGTGCCCAAGCCGCTAAGGCCGAAGCCCAAAAAGCCCTCCAGGAAATTGAGGCGATGAAGAAGATAGCGGCGGGTAAGGCATCTATCTATTATATAATTAAAACATAAGTCAAACAAGTCATCACGTTTATCCACACAGATTAAATTATCTTGACCATTAATTTTAAATATGCACGGCTGAGATTGAAGGATGTGAACGTTACATACAAATATTATGTACATGCATTATTTTGCACCTATGATGTATGCCACGTATATGGTCTATGAAGGAAAGTGCAAGCACGATTAGGTGTAGGAGAAGAAACTTCCAAGCTTACAATGCCATCAAGTTTGAATTCTAATAGGACAAGAAACAACAAAACCAGCCACGCTATCAATTGGCCAAAGCTAACTAACATTGGACTCCTACGCAAGATCGTTGTGGGCCATCCGCGAAAAAATAATCGTTGTGGGCAGGCAGAACAGGAGTCCGAACCCTATGAACCACATATAGATGATTCTTTAATTCTGCCACATATACACATGCTAATCATAGTCCAAGCTCTATTTTTAATATGGTTCTCCTAATACAGATCGGACAGGTTTCAATAGGTGCATCGGTGCATGCATGCCTGAGGATCACGTCCGCATGAAGCCTATTTTCATGGCATCAACCACCCTGAGTTCAATAGATGTAAAATTTTCTTTCTGCATGGCACATACGTACAGCCAAATAATTATGTCCTTTTAACTCCCAAGATTACTAAAAACAGGAAATCTTAGAATTGTAGTGTCATATCAATTAATATTCTGCATGGTTGAATTGGTATCAGTTATTTGATTGCAACACAGCAAAACAAAATATTCTTTCCAGGATATTTAAGTGGATGGAAAGTTACCTCTGCAGCGTCACGTACAGGGAGTGAATTATTAGGAAAAATTGTGATGATCTGAAATTTAATAAAAAATCCTATTTGAATCAAACAGAAGGTTAATCAGTACTATTAGTAATACAAACGGTATTTGTATGATGGGTTCTAATTATATTGGATGAAATTAAAAACTGCGCGTCTAGAACATATATGTGCTATGGCCGTATTTGCACCAGATGGTCAACAAATTCAGGACTACATGCCCATATCAATCGATGCATGCAATGACATCATAGCTGATGTCACCTACTAACCAATCATAGTACGTATATAAAATGAAATAATTGGTTAGAGATAGTTACTTAATCTCAGAGAGAAACATATTAACAAAAAAAGGAATATTGGCCAGGTAACCCATGTAATCACTTGCAGACCAGCATATGTACCAATCTATGAGCAACGCCCCTCAGCCAGGTTCCTGGAAATATTATGTTCCGTGTCATGCATGTTGGAGTTCTTAATGGCCTGATGCCGGCGGCAATGAAAAGCATAGGAGAAGCAAGCAATCGCAACGTCTCTCAACCCAACGTGGTTCACTGTGTCCACTTCCGAAGCAGACATATGCAGTCAGGAAACGACACAAAGTTGGTATGATCAGTGGCTAGCCTCCACATGTTTAAAACCCAGGAGCATGCTGGTGCATCTCCAACCTAGAGTAAATTACGTACCATGACATGTTTTCTTTGTTTAATATTTTATGAGTTGTGCCAAATATATCCACGTATATGATATTACCCATTTCATTCTTAGTTGTTACTTATTTGTTTCTTTTACATTTGGTATGGTGTATTTCTCAAAAGAACAAATCAAGAATTCTGGATTACAAGTATAGTTGCTGGATCAAGTCTTTTGGTAGATGATGCTACCGATCATATAAATAAACCTTTTTTTTTGCTTCATAGGACAACACCAGTTAGATGAACTTACTTGAACCATTTTAGAAATCACTCTTTGGTTCGAAAGAATTTCATAGTATTTTCTTTAAAACCACACTTTGATTCAAAAGAATTTGCATAGTATTTTTCTTTAGGATTATTATATCCTTTGAGTTTTTTCCTAGGAAGTTTTATACTACACTCTCCGTTCCAAAATAAGTGACTCAACTTTGTACACGGAGGGAGTATAAGGTTAAGATATAGAGCTAAAAAGGACGGTTCTGTTATAGTGGTTAGCATATAAGATATGTAGATAGGCATTTGCGTGGGCTCAAGCAAACAACTACGTGCTCTCTCCACGGATATGAGCAGCCCGCAGACTAAACTACCATGTGGGCTGACCTCACATGAAAATTAATCAATAACATTCCCATATTTGAAAATTATGATAAATATATTTTTGTAAGTCGCAAAACAGTACAATTTTTCAAGGAAAACAAATAGTATGCAAACTTGCAGGCGTCTCATAAATAATAATGCAAAAGTACCCAACACTTTGAATTCAAACAGAGAACACATTGTGCAAGCTGAACAACACAACATATAAAAAATGTCGCAAAATGGGAAGCATGCAACTTACTTGATTTATAGGTAGGCCAAATTAACATTGTGATACATCACCGAGTGTAGCCAAGTCCACCAACGTCCCACCCGACCTCATATGTGACCTAAGTCCACTCCATAGGAGTTTGGTTTGAAGAAAATGAGAATATTAAACCTAGGAGCTCTTGGTATGAGGCTATGATTGAACAAAAAAGGCAATGAAATCCTTAAAATGCCTGTGAAATTTATTTTAGTCAAACAAGCTCTAGATGTTGTCAGAAGGCTTAGGAGCCAAGAGTAGAGCAATGAAGGGAAACAAAGACATGTGATTTTTGATGATGAATATAGATTCTCATGATTTTATTCCACAAACTATACATGATTGGCAAGAAATAACAACTATACAACCAACCTTTGAAGTAATAATATAGTTGTAAAATGCCTACAATCTATAAAACATTAGAATTAAAAATAAATACATGAAGTGGAATTTAATCTCAAGGCAGTCTCTACTATAAGTAATGCAAAATTTGTATTTCACAAACAAAGTGCATTTAACTGATCGAACTATATGAAAGCATTAGTTGTAACTAAAAGGTGACCTACGTTTGTAAAGGCAAATAGTCCATTGATCCATTCAAACTTCAATTATTTTTTCAAAATTCTATCATTTTATAATAAATAAATGATAGAATTTCCTTGGAATGTAAAGAATTTGCTTGGATTAAATATTTTCCATTAGAAGATAACATATTTAATTAACAACCAAAATATAATTTGCATGTGTGTGTAATGATGGAGGCAATAATAAATCTAGCCGCGCAAATGCGTGGGTGAACCTGCTAGTTCTTTATACAAAGCAAGCATGTGAAGGTGAATTATCTGTTACTTACCCGAATCCGGAGCTCTCCAGGAGCATTCGCAGATCTGCCCCGCAGTGTGTCCGATGCTGCCGCTTTCTACCAAGCCGAGGAGGGAAGCGTGACGGAGAAGGTGTTCTGGTCTCAGTATGCTGAGGCCGGACATCCGGTGCCCCTAAGCGACCAGCTGAAGCAGCTGGTCGAGCTCCACAAGGTCGCCGAACAGGCCATGAAGGGCCTCATAGTTCGGCTGTGGCCAACGGAAGCCATGCCTAGGAGTTACTTCGGGTTGGTAAGGCGGCTGGTGGATGCCTGTCCAAGGCTTGAAGTCATCAAGCGCTCCGTCTGCATCGAAGGTGCCCGTAGGGCCCTTGCCCGTGCTAAGGTGCACTGGGGCAAGCTGGACGGTGAGAAGCTTGTGAAGGACGGACCACCACCGGGCAAGGAGCATCGCAAGCCCGAAATGTATTATGAGGGTGTCCTGAAGGGTGCCCGCCTGATAGCGGGTGAATGCTCAAAAGATGTAATTTTTGAATAGACTTGCATTTGTTATTCTGTACGCTGAAAACTTGTTCATATGCGCTAAGCAACGCTTGTGAATTTAAAATATTACCTTCTGTGCGACTGTTTATCAAAATTTGAGAGATGGCAAGTCGTTGGCTTCAGCCCCCATGCCACGAGTGCTGGGGTGTTCGGGATAAACTTGGCGCTCTTGTTCCCATTCTTGGGTCCTTGAGGCGGCGCAACGCAACGAACAAGTCGACCGGACTTATAGTGCTTGAACACTCTCACTTAGCCATAGAATTCTATTATTTTAAATTTCGGCGAAGCCCCTGGTATTCGGAAGACCGAGTTCGGGGCGCTATCCACGCCTTGGCCGGACAATGCCGGTTCCTCGCTCTAAGCGGCATAAGTCTTTAGGGACTCGAAGAAACCTCTCGAACAGCGACCGGCTCTCGCCTTATCATGACGGTCAGTTTTAGCTTTCTCCACTGAGGTGCTCAACCTAGCTCAACCGGGGCATAATCGCAGTGGTTCTCCCAGCGCTACCTTAGCCGATATAACGGAACGTAAGGTACCAAAACATGGGAGCCGGGCAAACCCAACTATTGACCCAAGACATGATTCGGAGCCGATGCATATAATGCTATAAGTTCGGGGTGCCGCACTTGTGAAAGTGTCCGGACTTGTCACACCATGTTTTTGGGGTACATAAGCCCCTGGTGTGGTGGCCGTACCAAATTGTACGGTTGCGCAATGTCATAGATGAACATATACAATGGGAAAGAATGCAATATTAGGCAAGAGCTATATATTGTTTATTCAAAAGAAACTGCAAATAAAAGCAGAACGATACAAATTTGGCGATAAGCAAGGTACGGGACTTTTGACATGTCCCCCTTCCAGGGGTAAGTTTGCGGTGTGGTATGTAAAACAGGTGTACTGCTCGTAATAGAGACCACCTGGACACTTGACGCAGTTTTCTGCTTCCCTGGCTGTTGCATCGTGTAGTCGGCACGAATGCCGGACAGGGCTTCTGGAGAACAGAGTCCTGAAAGTAAAAAGAAAAGAAAAAAAAGAAAAAAGGAATGACACAAACGGGAGCCCCTAGTGCGGTCTAGCCGCATTCTGGGCATGCCGTGGTCGTGGCCCGTCCCCTATGCCCATGGTGCTTCAGAGCGCAATTACGTGCGCGTAGTACTGGCTTCGCGAGTTCGCGAGGGCTGGGGTTGGGGCCGCATTACTACGCTTGTTCGGAACGTGCCAGGCGGTCTTGCTGTAGGTTACTCCGGGCGCGCTTGACAGTGTCCGATTGTTTATTGGCCGGACTGGAGAATTGCCTTAAGAGGCTGTTCTGCACTTCTGCCGCAAGGGCGGCCGTATGCTCCTCCGTTCGGAGGGAGCGTTCGGTGTTTCCATTGACCGTGATTACGCCTCGAGGGCCTGGCATCTTGAGCTTGAGGTACGCGTAGTGCGGCACCACATTGAATTTTGCGAATGCGGTTCGCCCGAGCAGTGCGTGATAGCCGCTGCGGAACGGGACTATGTCGAAGATTAACTCCTCACTCCGGAAGTTATCCGGGGATCCGAATACCACTTCAAGTGTAACGGAGCATGTACTGTTGGCCTCTACACCTGGAATGACGCCTTTAAAGGTTGCCTTTGTGGGTTTGATTCTTGACGGGTCTATGCCCATTTTGCGCACTGTATCCTGATAAATCAGGTTCAGGCTGCTGCCGCCGTCCATCAGGACTCTGGTGAGGTGAAATCCGTCAATAATTGGGTCAAGAACCAATGCGGCGAAACCGCCGTGACGGATGCTAGTGGGGTGGTCCCTTCGATCAAAGGTGATCGGGCAGGAAGACCATGGGTTGAACTTCGGGGCGACTGGCTCCATCGCATATACGTCCCTTAGTGCACGCTTCCGCTCCCTTTTGGGTATGTGGGTTGCGTATATCATGTTCACCGTCCGCACTTGTGTGGGAAAGCCCTTCTGTCCTCTATTGTTCGGCGGCCGGGGCTCTTCCTCGTCATCGCTATGCAGCCCCTTGTCGTTGTTTTCGGCGTTTAGCTTGCCTGCTTGCTTGAACACCCAACAATCCCTGTTGGTGTGGTTGGCTGGTTTTTCGGGGGTGCCATGTATCTGGCACAAGCGATCGAGTATTCGGTCCAAGTTGGATGGGCCCTGGGTATTTCTTTTGAATGGCTTCTTCCGCTGACCGGGTTTAGAGCCTCTGAATCCGGCATTTACTGTCGTATCTTCAGCATTGTCACCGTTAATGCGGCGTTTATGCTTGCTGCAACGCAACCTGCCATTGTTGTCCTTGGTATCCGAACTACTAGGGTGTTTGGCCAAGTTGTTGCTTCGAGCTAGCCAGCTATCCTCTCCCGCGCAAAAGCGGGTCATGAGTGTGGTGAGGGCTGCCATGGATTTCGGCTTTTCCCGTCCTAGGTGCCGGGCTAGCCACTCGTCGCGAATGTTGTGTTTGAAGGCTGCTAGCGCCTCTGCATCCCGACAGTCGACGATCTGATTTTTCTTTGTTAGGAACCGCGTCCAGAATTGTCTGGCCGATTCTTCTGGCTGCTGAATTATATGGCTAAGGTCATCGGCGTCTGGTGGTCACACATATGTGCCCTGCAAGTTATCGAGGAATGCGGCTTGTCCTCCCAACAACTGATTGACTCTGCTGGTAAGTTGTTGAGCCAATGTCGAGCTGGTCCTTTAAGCTTGAGTGGGAGGTATTTGATGGCATGTAGATCATCACCGCGGGCCATGTGGATATGGAGGAGATAGTCCTCGATCCAGACCGCAGGATCTGTGGTACCATCGTATGATTCGATGTTTACGGGTTTGAAGCCCTCAGGGATTTGATGATCCATTACTTCATTTGTGAAGCATAGTGGGTGTGCGGCGCCTCTGTATTGGGCTATATCACGACGTAGCTCATATGAGCTTTGTCTACTGTGTTCGGCCCGGCCGGGGTTGCTGTATCCGGCGTGACGGTAATCATCCCGAGTCGTTGGGCGCCCACGCGATCTGTAGATCAATCTTGTTTGCTTTGCCTTATCCTCCAGTATATCTCGCAAGTCCGGCGCGTTCTCCCGTGCCTTGGTAATTTTTGAGCGGCGTCGGGGCGTGGCTTGAGCGGAGAGCCGAGAGGATTCTCTGTCGCGGCCACGGGGTGGCCGGTCTGCCATGTCGTGCGCTGGTGACACGGGTGCTTCCTCCTCTGATCGAGGCAACGGCCTGCGTTTGGGGTAGCTTTTGGAGGGGCGTTCGAGTTCGTACTCTTCGGCTGCAAGGACTTCGGTCCATCTGTCAGCTAGCAGGTCTTGGTCAGCTTTAAGCTGTTGCTGCTTTTTCTTGAGGCTGCTTGCCGTGGCCATGAGCCTGCGTTTAAAACGCTCTTGTTCGACGGGATCCTCTAGCACGACGAATTCGTCGTCGTCGAGGCTTGCCTCGTCTTCGGAGGGGGGCGCATAATTATCGTCCTCTACCTCTCTTTTTGCCGCACTGTCGTGCGGACTTGCTTCTCCCTCCTCCTGTGCTGAATCCTGCTGGAGGGGGTCGTCTTCGGCATTGTCCGGGGTATTATTGTCTCCCGTGCCGGAATCACCGTTTTTACTGTGGCGGGATTTAGAGCGGCGCCGCTGACGTCGGCACTTGGGTTGTTTCTTGGAGGGGTCATCCTCCGCTGTTCCATCGTCATTCCCATCTTTTGGGATGTCCACCATGTATATGTCATATGACGAGGTGGCCTTCCAGTGCCTCGTGGGCGCTGGCTCTTGATCGTCTCCGGCACCGTCGTCCATACCGTCGATGTCTTCGGAGTCGAAGTCGAGCATGTCAGTTAAATCATCGACAGTGGCTACAAAGTGGGTAGTGGGTGGGCGTTGAATTTCTTCGTCGTCCGAATCCCAACCTTCCTGACCGTAGTTCGGCCAGGGCTCCCCTGACAAAGAGAGAGACTTTAATGAGTTCAGGATATCACCAAAGGGCGAGTGCTGAAAGACGTCCGCGGCGGTGAACTCCATAACCGGCGCCCAGTCGGATTCGACTGGCAGGGGCGTGGGAGGTTCGGAGTCCGGAAAGGAGTCCGACACCTGGGAGTCACGAGCTTCGAAAAGGACAGGGATGGTGTTTGGCTCAATCGCCGTAGAGATTTCAGCCCCCGAGGCGGTGTCCAACCAACCGTCCTCGATCGGCGAAACCGGCTCCGGATTAAGGGTCGGGCGGCATCGGTGCGGCCTCCGAGGCACTTTGTTCGGCGGCGAGCTAGATCGTACCCATCGAGACAAGGCGGCACGCCGCCGTGGCTCGAATCCGTCGAAGATCAAGTCTCCGCGGACATCGGCCGCATAGTTCAAGCTTCCAAATCTGACCTGATGGCCAGGGGTGTAGCTTTCAATCTGCTCCAGATGGCCTAGCGAATTGGCCCGTAGTGCAAAGCCGCCGAATACGAAGATCTGTCCGGGGAGAAAAATCTCACCCTGGACTGCGTCGTTGCTGATGACTGAAGGAGCCATCAGGCCTATAGGTGACGACACAGAGGAACTCTCAATGAAAGCACCAATGTCGGTGTCAAAACCGGCGGATCTCGGGTAGGGGGTCCCGAACTGTGCGTCTAGGCGGATGGTAACAGGAGACAAGGGACACGATGTTTTTACCCAGGTTCGGGCCCTCTCGATGGAGGTAATACCCTACTCCTGCTTAATTAATATTGATGATATGGGTAGTACAAGAGTAGATCTACCACGAGATCAGAGAGGCTAACCCTAGAAGCTAGCCTATGGTATGATTGTTGTTCGTCCTACGGACTAAAACCCTTCGGTTTATATAGACACCGAATAGGGTTAGGGTTACACAGAGTCGGTTACAATGGTAGGAAATCTACATATCCGTATCGCCAAGCTTGCCATTCACGCCAAGGAAAGTCCTATCCAGACACGGGACGGAGTCTTCAATCTTGTATCTTCATAGTCCAGGAGTCCGGCCAAAGATGATAGTTCGGCTATCCGGACACCCCCTAGTCCAGGACTCCCTCAGAGAGCAAGGTATCAACAGACTCAGCCTGATGCCACATAAATTCACTTGTTCAATCCTCACCCGGAATAATCTTGAAACTAATTTCTTGTTGAACAAATATGAACAGAAGGAATCAAACAAATAAAACATTTATAGGCAATTAAGAGTCTACTACTGACACATAATCGTGATGCCGATAGCAGAATGACCATTCTTTTTAAAGAATTTTAGTACCAAAGATATTAAATGGAAACTTCTAACTTCTGAGAGAACAATACTTGTTTTCTCATAATGCTCAAGTACATCCTTGCCTTGTCATCTAGGAAATGAAAAACAAAGAAAAGTGAAATTTCTGGTCACTGAAATGATTTACATTGTAAACCAAAATATAGTCTTCGTACAACTACCTTATCTATTTTATCTATTTTTTAATATGTTTGAAGGTGTGTCTAGAAGATAATTAATTAAGCCTAACAGATGGATAACATTTTTACGAGCTAAGTGAACTCGGGGCCACTAGCTTCCAGCTCCGCAAATACTTCCATTGTCTTTCTAACGTCATCATCTGCCCAATCTCAACTTATGCACCCGTACAGGTTCCGGCGCGTCCGCTTTGTGAACCCTCTCAATTGATCCGAAGAAACTGTCGATGATGTTGTACGCCTTCTCCAAATTGACATTATTTTGCGTTGGGGCCTTCAATAGATCCTTCTTGTAAACACTAATGTACTGTTGAGATGACCATTGTACCTTCTCACCCATTGTTAGTGACATGGAATGGGTGTGGTTCACACGATGCTCCGTGATAAACCACCCATTGTCTTCTGACCTTGACAACCGAATAATAGCCGGACACTCACACCGCATGACCTGCTGTTCTGTACCTCACCCCCTCCCCACCTGGCAAAAGAAATTCAGAAAATTAATAGGAACAAATCGTCTGTGCATCCTCCAATGGAAGAATAATGTGCAACTAATCTAGTCCACTAGGAATGCACACACAAACAACCTGCATTATCCTCTGTAGTTTAGATATCAGGTCCTGATGTGTAACGTCTTGTCCCAGCATTTTCCATCACATACACACACACACTGCACACACACACACACACACACACACACACACACACACACACACACACACACACACACACACACACAGTTCTACCATACTCATTTCATCCGAGCATAAGTGCTAATTCACATGGGCAAGTACCTGCCAGCAGCAAACCAAGACGAAGATTGATCACGTTTTCTGTACCACTGAGTGGAACCTGCTCTTCCCTCAATGCCACCTGCGCGCTGCCTCATCTTCCATATCCGATCACTGTGCTATGATTCTTACTGGACAGGTTTCTCAGAAGTGCTTCAGAGGCTTCCGTTTTGAAAATTATTGGCTAAAGATCAGAGGTTTCAGACAGGTCGTTCGTGAGTCCTGGGATATTCCTGTCACACATGGAGACGCCATGTGGCGGCTAAATTTCAAGATCTCCCGTCTTGCCAAAGCTCTGCGCCTCTGGAGCCGTTGTAGGGTGGGCAACATTGCTCTGTTATCTGCGATTGCTGAGCAAGTTATCCTGGGGTTGGACTATGCCCAGGACGCCAGGGACCTCACTATTGCTGAGTTGGGGCTGCGCCTTTTCCTGCGTCAGAAACTTCTGGGTTTGGCGGCAGTACAAAGGATCCGTATCCGTCAACGCTCTCGCATACTCTGGCTTCGTCCCAACCATGCTAGCTCCAAATTGTTTCACATCAAAGCCAATGGCCGCCGAAGACGCAACTTCATACCCATGCTTGCCACTGACTCTGGGCAGCTCACTCTTCAAGCGGATAAGCAGCAAGAACTCCTCTCTCATTTCAAGAACTCGATCGGCGCGTCCCCGACTAGGCAGTGCTCTATCAACTGGGATTACCTGGATATTCCGCGCCATGATCTGTCTGCTCTGGAGGCGGAATTCTCTGAATCAGAGATCAAGGATGCTGTTTTTGCCTTGCCATCCGGGAAGGCACCGGGGCCGGACGGATTCACGGCAGACTTCTTCAAATTCTGTTGGGACACAGTTAAAGTGGATCTGATTGCTACCCTGAACCAGGCATTCTCTCTCAGGGCCAAGCGCTGGAACTTGCTGAACCACGCCATCATCACCCTGCTGCCCAAAAACTCTGCAGCTCTGACAGTTAAGGATTTTAGGCCAATTAGCCTAATGCACTCAATTGCAAAGATCTTGTGCAAGATTCTGGCCAACCGATTGGCACCTATCTTGCATCTGCTTGTGCCGTCTTCTCAAAGCGCTTTCATCAAGACCCGCAGCATTCACGACAACTTTTTGTATGTCAAAAACGCGGTCAGATCACTTCACAAATCCAAGTCTGCTGCACTCCTCCTGAAATTGGACATTGCCGGCGCCTTTGACTCTGTTTCCTGGGGCTACATGTTCGAGCTGCTGTCTACCATGGGATTTGGTCCCAGGTGGTGCGATCTGCTAGCTGTCATATGGCGCTCTTCCTCCTCTCGGATCATGGTTAATGGAGAGTTGAGTCTTCCATTCTCCCACAAACAAGGGCTGCGTCAGGGAGATCCTATCTCCCCGATGTTATTCACCATTGCAATCGCTCCGCTGCACTGGCTATTTGCAAAGGCAAGCTCGGTTGGTGCTCTCTCTCCTCTCCGCTTGCCGGCCTCCCGCCTTCGGGTCAGTCTTTATGCTGATGATGCTGCACTCTTCGTTGCACCAACACTGGATGACATACACTGCACGCGCGAGATCCTGCACCTGTTCGGTTCGGCCTCCGGCCTCAAGGCCAATGTGCACAAGAGCATGTTCCTGCCCATTGCTTGTGATGACATCGATCTCAACTCCCTGCTCCTGCACTTTCCGGTGCCGCTTGGCAACTTCCCTTGCAAGTACCTTGGTTTACCACTACACTTCAAAAAGATCACTCGTGCTGACATTCAGCCTACCATTGACAAAATGGCTGCAAGATTGCAGATTTGGAGGGGCAAGCTTATGTCCCCGGATGCTCGTCTGAGCTTGGTTAACTCTGTCCTCTCAGCTATTCCGGTGCATCTGCTCATGGCATTCAAGTTAGATAGCTGGGCGATCAAACAAATGAACAAGCTGAGGAGGAATTTCCTGTGGCGCTCCAGGCCGAACTCTGACAAGGGCATGCCGTTGGTGAACTGGAGCACGGTTTGTCGACCGAAGAGCCTTGGAGGCCTTGGCATTCTCGACATCAGGAGATTCAGTAGAGCATTGCGCCTCCGGTGGAAATGGTATGACTGGACGGATAAAGGACGACCGTGGGCTGGGTCTGAACTGCCGTGCGACAAGGAAGATCTGGCCCTCTTCCATGCCTCCACTCTGGTTACTATTGGCAACGGTCTAACTGCAAGCTTCTGGCATGACCGCTGGTTGGATGGTCAGGCACCGCGCCACCTGGCACCTGACATTTTCAGACTCTGTTCCCAGAAGAAAATCTCGGTTAGCGACGCCATTGTTCACAAAACGTGGATGAGTGGGCTGCACCGTATTTCCCTTGTTTCTGAGCTCCGTCAGTTCACCTCCTTGTGGCTCCGAGTTCATCAGATTAACCTATCAGCTGACACGGAAGACTCAATCGCTTGGGTATGGAATGACTCGAAGGTTTACACGGCAGCCTCAGCGTATCAATGTCAATTCCTTGGGTCCTTTGCCAACATGCACTTTGACAAACTCTGGTCAGCCAAGGTGGAACCCAAGTGTCACTTCTTTATGTGGGTTTGGCTTCGCGGCAGAATTCTTACAAACAACAATCTAGAGACCCGCGGGATCCCACACAGTGAGCTGTGCAACCTCTGTGACCAGCAAGACGAGACACCTCTACACCTCATCCTTAACTGCCCCTACGCTCGATCTGTATGGTTCCTAGTGGCTGATGATCTGGGCATCCCCATGCTCATCCCTCCTACGCAACCTGCAACCTCCATCCCTGTGTGGTGGAATGAACTCGCCTCCCGCCTGGATCAGCGGGCAAAAACTGCAGCAATCTACACGGCATGGAACATTTGGAAGGAAAGAAATCGGCGCGTCTTCGAGCACAAGGCCTTACATGAGTCTGCTATCCTCCAGCTCGTCAAGCAAGACATTCTACAACCTACACTCTCCGCTCATTGGCTTTCCGATGTTGAGAATAGCCCAGAGCCTGAACCAGATTAACTCCACTCTTTTTCATATTATGGTGGGGGACATCTTAAAAACCGGCCATGTAATGCAACTTTTGTACTTTCATTTGCTCCTTCTTATTATATAGGCAGTACAAGCTGCCAATTCCTCAAAAAAATAAGTGCTAATTCATCGCAGAATTTTACCTTCAGTTCCTGCCTCCCTCAGCTGCAATGCACCTCTCGACCTTGTCCGTTCCCCTCTAGTTCCACTAGCTGCCACTGCTCCATCAAAGAACCAGAATTATTAGACGGAGCTTCGTGTAACCATGGTTCACTTACACAGTATAGTTAACTATCGTTTACTTACATTCCCTACGCTGCCTTCTGTCTGCATTCCGTGCAATCCTCGCGTCATGCTGCTCCATGTCGTCGTCCCTATCACTGCTAGAAGAAACTGGACTCTTTTCATGAGAGCGTTCCTTGCTGCCCGTCTCCCCGTCCCTGATTTCATTGATGGCTGCGAGCACCAGTCTTGCAGTTTTGGTCCTGCTGCTACTGCCTGCAAAGGTCCTCCCAGTTCCTCTTCTCAATCTCCTCAACCTGATATGCATTATCTTTACCGGTCGACCGTAAAGATCTGGCAGAAATTCCAATCCAGCGCCTTCACTGGTTCGCCGGCGACGATTTCTCTACAGTCTTGCTCTGCTTTTCACCGCTGTTTGGGCACTCCCCGCACTTGCGGCTCACTAGCGCGTTGGCTAAGGCTGTGGGCCAGCCGACGAACACGACGGCCCAGAGTCTGGGAAACGCAGCGCCCTGCACGTTTAGTACCACATCGCTCGGCTAGATATATTCTATGCGGCTTAAATAGCCAAGTGCTGAGCCTTTCATCGCCGAGGACGTGAAGTTGATTAATCAGCTCTGCCGAGGCAAAAGCATTCGCTACGCACTTCTGGCCGGCCTGTCCTGGCGGCCTGTGACCCTAGGTCTCTCCTCCTTTGGAGGTAAGGGGGGTTAGAAGTATGGTGCGATGTTAGTCTTTTTTTCTTTTACTCCGAGGCTCATATTCAAATGGTTTGCGGGTTGTGCAATAGGTGCCCGTGTAAATTCTAAAATAAAATAAAAATTAATAAAATAGGTGCACATGTAATGTCTAAAATAAAAACTGAAAATAAACTAAGGTTTTGAGCTGGTCGCCGGCCAAGTTGCTCCTGAAGAGCGACGAGGGGGCGTCCAGTTTCTTTGATCAGGCGTTTACCGTTTCTAGCCGTCCATTTTCCGACTTGGGTGTTTTTGGCCGTTGGATCTCGTCTCTATAGCTATCCTAAGATCTTGCCTTTTTACTATCTTTTTAAATTTTCCTAATATTTTCCCTTTTTAGTGCTCTAAGGTTCACAATTTAATATTTTGTAACAATTTTTTCCTTCTTTTTCCGGTTATTTTACCTTTTTTATTGCTCTTGCTCTTTATTATTTTTATTTCCCTAATATTTTATCCTTTTTCACTACTCTAAGGCTCATATACAAATGTTTTGCAAGCTGTGCAATAGGTACACATGTAAACTCTACAATAAAAATATAAATATGAATAAACTATTTTTTCTTTTCCTAATTTATCATATTCTTTTATTACTATTTTTATTTTTATTTTCCTAATTTTTTTCTCTTTTTTACTACTCTAAGCCTCATATTCTATTTTTTTTTCAGGTTGTGCAACAGGTGCGCATGTAAAGTTAAAAAAAACTAAAAATAAACTAAGGTTTTAAGCTGGTCGCCAGCCAAGTTGCTCATGAAGAGCGAATAGGGGGCCTCCTGTTTTTTCGGAATAGGCGTTCAATTTTATAAGTTCACACAATAATATTCCTGGATGTTACCTTCTTTTAGTCTCTCTCACGCCTAGTACCTACCATTGGTATAAGTAGTACTACTATCACCATAGAAAGCAATGCAAAAGAAGACACGCATGCTTAAATTAGAAAAGTGATTAGCTAATGCCCCTTTACGTATCCATTTTGGACAACAAAACTGCACCTAATCCCTACCACGTCATGCGTTCCAGCAAAGCAAATTCGGTAGGAAAAGAGCTCTTGTGGTCAGTTGTAGCAAAAAATACCAGGTTTTGGCAAAAAAATATGTCGGTTCGAGCAAAACAAATTTAGTAGGGAACAGCTCCAGCGGTCAATTGTAGCAAAAATAATGCTAGTTCTAGAAAAATATATGCTGGTTCCAACAAACACAACTTGGTAGCTTGTAGACTCACTCTTTCTCGGGAAGCTCTATATTACACTAACATACTAGATCATTAAAGGCGCGCGTTGCCGCGCCCGTCCATTTTTACAATGGAGTGGTAGGGATTATATAAATATCGTGAAGCATGATTACTACCAAGATTCAAGCCACGTAGTAACTTCATTGCTTCTGCAATTTCAATGAATCCTTACATATTATGAACTATAAAAATAGACTAAAGTATGGAAATACCAGTGGTCGTATTGAACAGGCATCTTTTTGCCGCATCTGGAAAGGCAAACCCTTCTGTTGTAACGTCCAGGAACAACTTTGGCCTAACTAACAAAAAGCGACAACTTCAACATGCTCATATGAGCAAAGAATTCACACATCAAACTTGCAATGACTGGATACAATTGCTATATCAAGAATTATCAGTACTGTAGTGTAACAAACTTACCAACACAAGGAGCACCAAAAACTGGAATCAAAGCTAAGTCTTGTTCTTCTTACTCTCTTTAGCACAAAATTACATAAACGCTAAAAACTGGTAAATGTCGAGGAAGAGAAAAAAAAAACTGTACTATAGTCGATAGCAGATATAGTTGAACGCAGTGTTACATGATTAAAAAAACTCGTATCCATCTAGATCTCTATATATATTTGCTAAAATTCAAACTAAATGGTCACCACAGGCAGAATTCTCCCTTCCAGATAGAAATAATTTAAAACAAATTTTCTTACAAAAGTAACCTGCAGGCAAAAACTATTAGTTTTAGAATTCAAGCATACTACAAATTGACTGTCTATTTCAGACAATCAAGTGGCAACTACCCATTGCTTTGTAAATAGTGAATTGTACAACAATTATTTTTCTAAATTCGGAGGAACACAGTCCTTGGTATGGTGAGTATATCATCTGGATTATCGAGTTGGAGTTTGTCAACTTACTTTCATATGTGCCATAGTTTTGGTCGTTGGTAATGGAGGATGTCAGGAGTGCAGGTTACAACAGTAGCAGAAATAGGATCTGTAGAACAAAAAAAATACAGACTAATCTGTTTAATGGAGCAATGGCAAGAAATAAAACCAAAACCTTAACTGGTAATAACAAACTACACCATCTGTGTGCTCTGAATAAAAGTCAGATATCATTTTAATGTAGATAACAGCAACATGGATGCAACTATGTGTTCGAAATTTATAGGCTAATAAAAAATGTATGTCAATGACTGTAAATTTTCTTTAGGTCCATGTAATCACACGAAGCACAGATTCAGACTACAAATTAGCAAGGGAAGATCCATCTAATATTTCAATGACAATAAAACATGGTAGCGTTTTCTGATTTTGGGCTATCACAGGATAAAGCCATGCGCTAGTTGGTGCTGCAAAGCGACATGACAGAAGAAACATTGATCACACATGTAAAAGCAGATAAATAAATCAGCAATCTACTGTCAAAAAAATCTATTCGGAAGCATGAGAAATTTCTGTTCTTTGGGCTTCACAAAAAGGAGCTAAAAGGAAGAGCATTGAGAAATATCCCTAAGAATAGAAAGAGCTGCCACGACCTTGTTATGTTTATGAATTTTTTCTGTCAGGTGGTGATGCAGGGTAGTAATGAAAACAAATTCATATAATGAAAGAGCGAACCTCTAGTCTAAACAGTAACTCTGTCACAGCCAGAATCTCTCATTTCTATTTACAATTTATTTGTCAGGCAGGATAAACACACATGATATCAGGTCAGATAATTTGATTTGCTAAAATTGGTCTAAATCACATTCAATGTGTACATCAATAGAACAAATTCTATTTTCAGAGCACGCACGTGAGAGAGGTTCTGTCCAATAATATTCTCGTGGGTGAATGCAAACAAGAAGGCATGACAGAATAATTGATGATTATAAAAAAAAGGCAGTACCTAGAGGTCTTCGATGTCGACACGAAGATCGACGGAGTCCTTTTGGTTGCACAATGACATATCAAGTTGTCCGACTATTAAGTTATCATCGTGGAATTGCTCGGCTGGATCCTGTAACATAGCTCGCCATCAGTTAAGCAACTTACCTTTCATGCCAGCACAATGTCAATAGAAAGTATATGTTAGTTGAGAGGATTAAATACACACCTTTGCAATAAGTACTGACCAATATGAATAATGACATTGTTCACAACCTACCAAAAGATGACACGTTTCTTCAGTTAATTGGGATATCCACCTAATAAATAAAGCAGACATATGTGCTGGTTGTTAATAAAAAAACATCATGCCACATGTTCAAAGAACTTTATGACAGTTATGAGGACTTTACATTATTAAAATACCAGCTATCTCAAAATAAAATGTACAACCAAACAGCGATTCGTTGTAACTATAGCACACCTTCACTCTGAATAGAAAAGATGGTTAGTGAACTACCCTTGAGAGCACCTTTGGCAGCGCAATCAGATCCTGCATTTCTTAATTCTCATGTCTCATACAATCCTAAATTAAACGATCCAAATATTGAAAACTAAACAGTCCCCATGGATCTTGAGCCAACTCTATCTCTTTTGAGAAACTTGACTGAACACTGCAGATACAGTTACAAGGCTCAGCCTCTCTTGCGGTTGTAGGGGCGGATGTAATTTTTTACATCCGCGCCCTACGCGGTAGTACCGCCCCAGGTGTGCGGTAGTACCGTGAGCCCTGGTCCGGGTCAGTAGCACGAGCGGAAGTAGGGGCGGATGTAATTTTTTACATCTGCTCCCTGTGCGGTAGTATCGCAAGCCAGGTGCGGTAGTACCGTGTCGGATTTTTACACTGTTCGATTTTCAGCGGGAGTAGACACAGATGTAATTTTATTCATTCGTGCCCTTCCCAGCCTAGTCCATCCTGGCCTTGCGGTAGTACCGCAAGGGGGAGCGGTAGTACCGCATCAGCGGTAGTACCGCTCTTAGCCTTGGCGGCTCTGGCCTGGACTAGCCCTGCCGCTGCAGCGGTAGTAACGCGGACCTCCACGGTAGTACCGTAAGCCCCTGCGGTAGTACCGCTTGTCTGGAGCGGTAGTACCGCAGGTCGCGGGCTGAGTAAGTGGATAACGGTTGGATTTGTCTCTCAACTATATAAGGGGTGTCTTCTTCCTCTAGTTGACGACCTCTTCCATCCCTAAGCTCCATTGTTGCTCCAAGCTCCATTTTCGCCCGATCTCTCTCCCTAGCCAATCAAACTGGTTGATTTGCTTGGGATTGGTTGAGAAGGCCCCAATCTACACTTCCACCAAGAGAAATTTGATTCCCCCCCCCCCCACTAATCCCTAGCGGATCCTGTTACTCTTGGGTGTTTGAGCACCCTAGACGGTTGAGGTCACCTCTTAGCCATAGTCCATTGTGGTGAAGCTTCGTGGTGCCATTGGGAGCCTCCACTTAAGTTGTGGAGATTGCCCCAACCTTGTTTGTAAAGGTTCGGTCGCCGCCTTCAAGGGCACCAATAGTGGAATCACAACATCTTGCATTGTGTGAGGGCGTGAGGAGATTACGGTGGCCCTAGTGGCTTCTTGGGGAGCATTGTGCCTCCACACCGCTCTAACAGAGACGTACTTCCCCTCGAAAGGAAGGAACTTAGGTAACACATCCTCGTCTCCACCGGCTCCACTCTTGGTTATCTCGTGCCTTTACTTGTGCAAGCCTATTTGTGTTGTATCCGTTGCTTGCTTATGTACTAGTTGTTATTGCATCATATAGGTTGCTCATATAGTTGCATATCTAGACAACCTACTTTGATGCAAAGTTTAAATTGGTAAAGAAAAGTTTAAAAAGTGTTAGTTGCCTATTCACCCCCCCTATAGTCAACTATATCGATCCTTTCAATTGGTATCAGAGCCTCGTATCTTTATTAAGGACTTTGCTGTCCGAAGAGTATGGTTGACACCACAGACGGTGTGGAGGAGCACTCCGGTGTGAATCCTATCTCGTCTACGGGCGATGGGGGAACCATGGTCTCTCATGAGGAATTCAATGTGGCTTTGGACACATTGAAAACCTCCATGACGGCCGAGGTTGAAAGCATGTTTACTAAATTCCTAGAAGGACTTAAACTGTCTACCGCGCCGATGAAAGTGGGTGATCCCACTAACAAGGTGACAGATGCTTCCTCCGACAAGGGGGAAGCTAATAGTGAAAAGGGTCCTTCTCCTAGTGGTAGAAATGGCACCGGCATCTATGCCCATGTGGAACCTCCTACTTATGGAGCACAGATTCCCTCTACTCATTTAAATCATGCCGGTCCTCCTCCTAAGATTGTGAAAAATGAGGACTTTCATTCTTGGGTGTATCGCTTTAAGCGTCATTTAAATCATGTGAATACTAATCTTTGGAGAATCATTGAAGAAGGTTTCTATCCACATGACGGAAGCAACTTCACTCCTAGAGAAGCCGTGGATAATCAATTCAATGAGAATTCTCTCTTCATCATCCAAGATGCTATTCCTCCCGAAGATCTTCCTTATCTTCGACCCTATGCCATGGACAAAGACGTGTGGCATTGCGTTGTGTCTCTCTATCGGGGAAGCGCAAGCATTCAACGCTCCAACTATGAAGTGGTGCAAGATGAAGCCGATGAATTTGCAATGAAGGAAGATGAAGAACCTCGTGAGCTCTTTCGGAGAGTAACCAAACTCGCGGTCTCACTCCGAGATCATGGGAGCAAGGACACATATGACAATTGGATCAAACACAAGTTCCTCAAGGCCATGATGCCCTACAACAAGGCCATGTCCTCCATCATCCGTCAAAGACCGGACTTCCACTCCATGACCTCGAGTGAAGTGTTGGATGAGTTCATTGCTATGAGCATCTTGGACAAGACCACCGACAACGCGGTGCTCCGTTCTCAAAGAACAAAGAAGTCTAATCTTGCTTTGAAGGCCAATGTCATTGTGGAAGAAGAGGAAGATGATGAGGGCAATCCCGAGGATTCAAAATATGATTATCATGAGCACATGGCTCTTGCTTCGAGGCAATTTTGGAGCAATAAGAACACAAGGCCTAATTTCAACAAGAACAATTCAAGTGGGCTCAAGGGCAAGCAATGAGTGAGAACTTGTTACAATTGTGGCAATGTGAGTCACTTTGTTGCGGATTGTCCTTACGAGAAGCGGGAAGACAATGGTGGCAAGCTCATTCGAAAAGACAAAGCCAAGTCCTTCCCCAATAAGAACAACTTCACCAAGAAGACTCCCACTCGAGGGTTAGTGGTTCAAGAAGAATACCATGAGGATGACGATGATGATGAAGATGGAGAAGCAATGGTCATGGCCTCCGTTGCCATTGCTACTACTCCCCGGGTGTCTCTCTTTGATTCACCCAACGAGAACATCACCGCCAAGTGCCTCATGGCTAAAGCCACTAACAAGGTAACCCCCAACATCAAAACCACCATCATCACTAATCCTTCCTTGACGGATTGCATTGATGAAAATGAGGGGTCTAATGAAGAGTTGAATGAGTTTGAGTTTTTTATGAGTAAACTCAACGGTAAATACAAGAAGCACTTTGTTGCTCTCTTGGAACAACTTGGTGAAGCCAATGACATGATCGAGGCTCATGAAGAAACCATCTCTAAGATGGAAGGTCATAGTCGTGACTATGCCGATGAGATATCGGATCTCTCTAATGCCCTCGAGGAAGAGCGTGGGCATCGTTTGACTCTTGAGGAGTCACACAACAATGACCATGCTAAATTAAAGAAAGATCTTGATCATGCTATTGTTGTCTCTCATGTGGCAAACTCCGAGAAGACTAAACTTGGGGTTGATCGCTAGACTCAAAGAAGAGTTTGATGGACTTGACAAGGCTCACAAGGCCTTGAAGGGTGCTCATGCTAGCCTCAAGGAGTCTCATGTTCAACTCCAAGTGAAGTTAACCAAGGAGAAATCCACTTTTCCTCATATGGTCTTAATTGATAATGCAAATGCTACTAACCCATGTTGTGAGCATGTGCATCTTGTGGAGGAGAATGCCCAGTTGAAAGAGCAATTGAAGAAAGGTCTTGTGACATGCATTCAAGGTGAGAAAAACCTCAATGACCTTTTGAGAAATCAAAAGGAAGTTGTGGCCAAGGAGGGAGTTGGGTTTACCCCCAAGTCCAAGAACAAGAAGAAGAATGACAAGACCAAACGACCTCCTCCTCTCAAGCAAACATTTGTGAAGGAGGGAGAAGGTGATTCTAAGGAGAAGAAGAACAACGTGAAGGGTGGTGATGTCAAGAAGGGCAA
Source organism: Aegilops longissima (assembly GCA_021605205.1). Classification (NCBI taxonomy): domain Eukaryota; kingdom Viridiplantae; phylum Streptophyta; class Magnoliopsida; order Poales; family Poaceae; genus Aegilops; species Aegilops longissima. Next base: position 759,595,677 of record CM038679.1, read on the forward strand.
TGCCACCCCTTCCAACAAAGCCGACGACTTTAATCCCTCATATGTGTTATGCCGTCCTAGTGATGGACATGTTTATGCAAAATTTGTTGGTTCTCCTTATGAGTATATTGAATGGTCTATTTGGGTTCCCAAGACCCGTGTTGCTAACATCAAAGGACCCATTACTCAATGGGTACCTAAAACCAAGCATTGATTTCATGTAGGGGTTTGCTTTCGGTGGAGGATCATGGTTGCTCGATAGTGGAGCAACAAATCATATGACCGGAAGCAAGGAGTTGGTGGTGGACAAGCACAAGATTCCATCTATGCCCACCAATGTCGAGTGGGGTGATGCCTCGTACTCTAAGGTATTGGGTCTTGGCAAGGTTGTCATTTCTCATGATCTAATGATCGAGAAAGTCATGCTTGTCGAGTCCCTTGCATTCAATCTTCTTTCCGTTCGTCAACTTGCACTCATGGGTTTTGCCACCTTCTTTGATATTGATACCGTGGCCCTCTTGTGGAGCAAGACTCTTAAAGTAGCCTTTGTTGGGCATGTCAAGAACGGTCTCTATGTGATTAACTTTTCAGAGCGACCCACTAAGACCGCGACATGCCTAATGGATAAAGTTGATGTGGCATGACTTTGGCATCGCCGTTTAGCCCATGTCAATATGAGATCTTTGCAAAGTCTTCTAAAGGGGGGCCATGTCCGTGGACTAACAAATGTTAGTTTTGCCAAAGATCGTGCTTGCAGTGCTTGTATCGAAGGGAAGCTTCATGAGAAGGCTCACCCTCCCACGACTATCATCTACTCGAAGAGACCCTTGGAGATCCTTCACATGGACCTCTTTGGGCCTCCATCCTTCGATAGTCTTGGGGGTAGAAAGTATTGCTTGGTGATTGTGGATGATTACTCAAGATATACTTGGGTACATTTCTTCAAGACGAACAGTGAAACTGAACAAACCGTCATCGACTTTGAAAATGAAGCTCAACGCCAACATGATGCAAAGATCTTGACAATAAGAAGTGACAACGACACCGAGTTCGAGAACTACACCTTGGATGAGTTTCTTAGTGATGAGGGGATCAAACATCAATATGCTGCACCATATACCCCTCAACAAAATGGTGTCGCGGAGAGGAAGAACCGGACATTGATGGATGCGGCAAGAACCATGATGGCGGAGTTCAAGTCTCCCTACAACTTTTGGGCTAAAGCCATCAACACAGCATGTCATGCATCCAATTGGCTCTATCTCCACAAAGGCTTGAACAAGACTCCTTATGAAATACTCACCGGCAACAAGCCCAACCTCAAGTACTTCCGGGTGTTCGGGTGTAAGTGTTTCATTCTCAAGAAAGGTGTTCGTTTGTATAAATTTGAGGCTAGAGCTTATGAGGGCATATTTGTTGGTTATGCTTCAAACTCCCATGATTACCGTGTCCTCAACAAGTCCACCGGACTCATTGAGGAGACGTGTAACATAGAGTTTGACGAGAATAACGGCTCCCAAGTGGAGCAAAGTGGTACTTGTGATGTAGGTGATGAAATTCCTCCCGAAGCCATAAGAAGAATGTGTATTGGTCATGTCCTACCCATTGAGGAACCCCTTGTGGCCGAAGGAGAAGGACAATGCTCCACTCAAGTGGAGCCATCACCAACCCAAGACCCACACGCTTCCGAAGAACATAGTGAAGGCCCTCAACCTCATGAACAAGACCAAGGGCAAGATCAACCTCAAGATGGTGATGATTCACCAAATGATTCCCAAGGTCAAGTTCTCCCCCTCGAGCAAGTTCAAGATCAAGAGCAAGCTCAAGATCTTGAACAAGCTCAAGACGGAGCTCGAGATAGTCAAGTTAATCCTCCACCCTCCACATTCGAGGAGGAATTAGAGTGTCGTGCCGTGAAGATCGCTTCCAAGCTCACCACCAAAGGTCATCTCATGGAGAATGTGGTTGGAAGCCTAAGAAAGAGGGTAAGCACTCGTAGACAATTAGCAAAATATTGTGAACCCCACGCGTTTGTCTCTTGTGTTGAACCCCAAAAGGTCTATGAGGCACTCGAAGATTCAGATTGGCTCAATGCCATGTATGAAGAACTCAACAACTTCGAGTACAACAAGGTGTGGAGATTGGTGCCAAGGACGTCGGGGAACGACAACGTCATTGGAACCAAGTGGATTTTCAAGAACAAGCAAGATGCTCATAGGAACATCATTCGCAACAAGGCAAGATTGGTAGCACAAGGCTACTCCCAAGTCGAGGGTATCGACTACGGTGAAACCTTTGCTCCCGTTGCCCGCCTTGAATCCATTTGTTTGTTGATTGCTTATGCTTTCCATCAAAACTTTAAGTTACAACAAATGGATGTGAAAAGTTCTTTTCTTAATGGTCCTATTATTGAGTTGGTTTATGTCAAGCAACCCCCCGTGTTCGAGGATCCCTACTTCTTGGATCATGTGTATCAACTCGATAAGGCACTCTCTGGCCTTAAACAAGCCCCACGTGCATGGTATGACCACCTTACCGAGTTGTTACAAGATCGCGGATTTGAGGTTGGGCAAATCGATCCCACTCTTTTTACTAAGAAGGTCAAAGGGGAGTTGTTTGTATGCCAACTATATGTTGATGATATTATCTTTGTTTCCCCTAACAAAGCTTTCAATGTGGAATTTGCCGCTCTCATGACCTCTAAGTTCAAGATGTCTTCGATGGGAGAGTTAAAGTTCTTCCTTGGTTTTGATATCAAACAAAGAAAAGAAGGTACCTTCATCAACCAAGACAAATACACTCAAGACATGCTAAAAAGATTCAAGCTAAGTGATGTCAAGCCGGCTTCTACTCCAATGCCTACCAAGTGCCAACTTGACATTGATCCCAATGGTAAAGCGGTGGATCAAAAGGTATATCTCTCCATGATTGGATCCTTGCTTTACCTTTGTGCATCTAGACCGGATATCATGTTGAGTGTGGGAATTTGTCCACGGTTTCAAGCCGCACCGACGGAAAGCCACTATGTGGCGGTCAAGCGAATCTTTCGATATTTGGCTCATACCCCAAACTTTGGCTTATGGTACCCAAGAGGAGAAAACTTCAAGCTTGAAGGCTTTACGGATTCCGATTGGGAGGGAGACAAAGTGGATAGGAAGTCCACTTCCGGAGGGTGCCAATTTCTTGGTTGCTCTTTGGTAAGTTGGTCTTCCAAGAAGCAAAGTTGTGTGTCTCTCGTCCACGAGCGAATATGTGGCGGCCGGTAGTTGTTGTGCACAACTCCTATGGATGAGTCAAACTTTAAAGGAGTATGGTGTCATTTGTGACAAAGTGCCTCTTTGGTGTGACAATGAAAGTGCCATCAAGATTTCTCTCAACCCGGTGCAACACTTCAAGATGAAGCACATTGAGATTCGGTATCACTTCATCCGGGATCATATTAGGCGAGGGGAGATCGAGCTCAAGTATGTCAACACTCATGATAACCTTGCAGATATTTTCACAAAGCCCTTAGATGAAGGAAGATTTCGCGAGTTAAGGCATGAGCTAAATATCACTGACTCGAGCAATGTGACTTGAACCCTTGCACATCCCACCACACTCAACTTGTTGTCTAGTTTAGGTGTAGGCATGTACATAAGGGGAGTGTTGTTCTCTCAATGAACTCTCCCTCCCCCCATTATGCATAAATTAATCAACTCTTTCACATTAGCCAATTTTGTTGGTACATGTGCTTCAAAGACGAGTTTTGGTCATGGGCCCAAGGATAATTCTTTGCGGTGCCATACCAATCAACTCAATCATAGGTGGCTTCGGCCACCGCCCCCTCCTTGGAGAGGTTGTGTCTTGTTTTGGTCTTTGTTGCCTCATGGTTGGGTGCAGTGTTTTGCTTGTTAGTTCGTTGGTGTGTGTGTTCTCTTGAAGGTTCCGTGCAAAGTTGTTTTGCTCCCGTGTTTGAAACTGCATTCTCTTGGGTTCACGGTACTACCGCAACCAGCACGGCAGTAATTTTTTACTGCCGCTGGTTGAGCAATACTACCGCCCATGGCGCGGTACTTCCGCCCGGGCGGTACTACCGCAAGGAGCCGCGATACTATTGAAAGCACGAGTGCTCCCTAGGTGGTTTTGGTAATTAATGTCAACATATCTCTTGTTGGACTAACACTTTTATCTAGTATGTTTCAGATAAGTTCAACAGTGGAGTGGCATGGACTAAAGGATGTGGGAACTCCTTCAAGATGCTAAGGACAAAGGATTGGCTCAAGCTTCAAGCTCAAGACTCTTCATTTTACATTTCAGTGATCCAAGATCACATTGAGTCTATAGGAAAAGCCAATACTATCAAAAAGGGATGAGGTGTTGCTTAATGAGCCTCTTGCTTCATGTGCTTAGTGATATGCTCCAAAAACCCTCAACCACTTTCTCACATCCACATATGTCCTAAACCTAAAGTCAAACTCGACCCCACTGATTATTTCTATCCGGCGCCACTGAGTTTGGATGTCTTAGCCACTGCCACAAACCCTAGGCAAATCGGTCTCACCGATAGGGATCTCGGTCTCACCGAGATGGGATTGTAATCTCTCTGTGTATGTCCATTATCAAAAGCGGTCTCACCGAGTTTGAGCAATCGGTACTATCGAGATTACAATGCAAACTCTCTGGTTAACTTATTATCAAAATCGGTCCTACCGAGTTTGATAATCGGTCAAACCGAGTTTGCCTGACCAACTCTCTGGAAATCTTATTACCAAAATCGGTCCTACCGAGTTTGTGTAATCGGTCTTACCGAGATTACGTTATACCCTAACCCTAACCGAATCGGTCTTACCGAGTTGCATTGCGGTCCCACCGAAAATCCTAACGGTCACATTATTTGCTAAATCGGTCTGACCGAGTTTAACGATTCGGTCCCACCGAGTTTGGTAGATTGTATGTAACGGTTAGATTTTGTGTGGAGGCTATATATACCCCTCCACCTCCTCTTCATTCGTGGAGAGAGCCATCAGACTAAACCTACACTTCCAGCATCCTATTTCTGAGAGAGAACTACCTACTCATGTGTTGAGGCCAAGATATTCCATTCCTACCATATGAATCTTGATCTCTAGCCTTTCCCAAGTTGCTTTCCACTCAAATCCTCTTTCCACCAGATCCAAATCCTATGGGAGAGAGTTGAGTGTTGGGGACACTATCATTTGAAGCACAAGAGCAAGGAGTTCATCATCAACACACCATTTTTTACTTCTTGGAGAGTTGTGTCTCCTAGATTGGCTAGGTGCCACTTGGGAGCCTCCGACAAGATTGTGGAGTTGAACCAAGGAGTTTGTAAGGGAAAGGAGATCGCCTACTTCGTGAAGATCTACCGCTAGTGAGGCAAGTCCTTCGTGGGCGACGGCCATGGTGGGATAGACAAGGTTGCTTATTCGTGGACCCTTCGTGGGTGGAGCCCTCCGTGGACTCGCGCAACCGTTACCCTTCGTGGGTTGAAGTCTCGATCAACGTGGATGTACGATAGCACTACCTATCGGAACCACGCCAAAAACATCCGTGTCTCCAATTGCGTTTGAATCCTCCAAACCCTTCCCTTTACATTCTTGCAAGTTGCATGCTTTATTTTCCGCTGCTCATATACTCTTTGCATGCTTGCTTGCTATGTGTTGTGAATGTTAAACTTGTGCCTAAACTCCACTCAATCTTAAAAGGGCTAAAAACTGCAACTTTGGTACTTAGTGTTTAATCACCCCCCTCTAGACACCTCTTCTCAAGGTCCTACAAGTGGTATTAGAGTGTTGGTCTCCATTGCTTTGGTTTAATCACCATTGGAGGAAGATGGATGAGTCTACTTTGGGGAGTCTTAGACATAGAGTGCCTATTCTTGATGGAGAGTATTTTCATGAGTGGAAAAATGAAATGCTTGTAATTTTCAATCAATATCATTTGAACAAGTACATTGCTAGTCCTTGTGCACCTTATGTTGATCCTATGCATCCTACCCTTGATGAGTCTATTGACATGATTAGGAATATTAGAACTGTTAATCTTATCACTAGAGGCTTGCCTAGAAACTTGATTTTAAAACTTCCTACTCTTGAGTGTGCCTACACTATATGGAAATTTTGTGAGGAACGATTTCCTGATTATTCTTTGAAAAATCTTGACGAAATTCTCCATAAGTCTATTGCTTTGAGTAAAATGAATTCTAGTGATCCTATGTTTGGTGATCGTCTATTTGAGCTTTCAAACCTTATGCGTGCCAAAGGAAATGTTGGTATTATTAGTGATATGATTTCCGAAGCTATAAAAATTCATAGACAAGATCATTGTCAAAATCACTCTAACGAATCACCCTCTCTAGGATTTGATCCACCACATGACGATGTTGAACATGGATACTATGATGAGGATGATGATAGTGACTTTGATCTTGATGATGCAATGAGACATTTTGGTCTTATGGCAAATCTTCGGGGATATATGTCAGTAGGAAAGGAATGGGTCCTTGACAGTGGATGTACCGATGACATGACCGGAGATAAAGACATGTTTCATGAGCTTGCCCATAATGATAGTCCTCGAAAGTATGTCACTTTCGGTGACAACTCAAAGGGTAAGGTGGTTGGCCTTGGTAAGGTGGCCATCTCACATGATAGCTCCATACAAAATGTCATGCTCGTTGAATCTCTTGGATATAACTTACTTTCAGTATCTAGACTTTCTGATTTTGGTTTCAATGTCCTATTTACTGAAGTAGATTGCCAAGTGTTTCGTCGAGACAATCATAAAATGGTCTTTACCGGTATATGTAGAGGTGATCTATACATTGTTGATTTCACTAAAAAGGCTCAACCTAAAACTTGCTTCATTGCTAAATCCTCAAAAGGTTGGTTATGGCATAGACGACTAGGTCACGTTGGTATGAGAAACCTTGACAAGCTTATTAAAGGAAATCATATCCTTGGAGTTAATGATGCCATATTTGATAAGGATAGACTTTGCATTGCTTGTCAAGCAGGTAAACAGGTTGGAGGAAGGCATCCCGTGAAGAACATCATGACCACAAAGAGGCCACTCGAGCTACTTCACATGGATCTTTTTGGTCCAAACTCTTACAAGAGCCTCGGTGGAAATTCTTTTGGTCTAGTTATAGTTGATGATTTTTCCAGATTTACGTGGGTGTTCTTTCTTGATGATAAATCGCAGGTTCAGAAGATCTTCAAAAACTTCGCTAGGAAGGCCCAAAATCAATTTGAAGTGAAGATCAAGAAGGTTCGCAGCGACAACGGAACGGAGTTCAAGAACGCAAATGTGGACACCTTTCTTGACGAAGAAGGGATTTCACACGAGTTCTCGGCTACGTACACACCTCAACAAAATGGAGTTGTTGAGAGGAAGAACCGGACGCTCATCGAAATGTCGAGAACGATGATTGATGAGTACAAGACGCCGAAGCACTTTTGGGCAGAAGCGGTTGAGACAGCTTGTCATGCAACAAATCGCTTGTATCTTCACAAGCTACTCGGCAAGACGGCATACGAGCTCCTCACCGGTAATAAACCCCAAGTTGGATACTTTCGAGTATTCGTCTCAAAGTGCTACATTCTTGATAAGCATCGTCGTTCTAAATTTGCTCCTAAGTCTCATGAAGGATTCCTACTAGGTTATGGCTCAAACTCTCACACTTACCGTGTCTACAACAATTTCCCCCGAAAGGTTGAAGCGACGGTAGATGTGAAGTTTCATGAATCTAACGGCTCGCAAGTTGAGCAATTGCCAATTGATGTAAGAGACAAAGAACCTTCGGAAGCAATCCAAGACTTGTCTATTGGCAAGGTTCGTCCAACAGAGGTGAAGGAGAGTACCTCGTCTGTCCAAGTGGAAGCTTCTACTTCATGACAAGGTGAACCAAGAGTTGACACGGAAGCATCCACAAGTGGGGCACACCAAGATGAAGGAAACAAGGAAGTGCATCAAGATGAACGTCAACAACCTCCTTCTCCACCACGACAAGAGAACGACAACACCAACAATGAAGAAGGCCAAGAAGAAGAACAAGATGAAGAAGATGTTTAACGAAGATCCAAGCAAAAGCTTTCACGAGTTTGAGCAAGAATTGCTAAATACCATCCCGTCAAGCAAATCTACAATGATATTCAAACCGGGAGAATCACTCGCTCTAAAACTCGTTTAGCTAACTTTTGTGAAAACTATTCTTTCATCTCTAGCATTGAACCTATGAAGGTCGAAGAAGCATTGGAAGATCCGGATTGGATAAATGCTATGAATGAAGAGCTACACAACTTTGAGAGGAACCAAGTTTGGACATTGGTTGAGAAGCCCGACAACAACCACAACATCACCGGTACCAAATGGGTGTTTCGCAACAAGCAAGATGAAGATGGACAAGTAGTTCGCAACAAAGCACGTCTCGTCGCCCAAGGCTACACACAAGTCGAAGGTATGGACTATGGTGAGACTTACGCCCCCGTTGCTAGACTTGAGTTCATTCGCATCTTACTTGCCTATGCTAATCACCATGATATTACCTTGTACCAAATGGACATTAAAAGTGCTTTTCTAAATGGTGAAATAGAGGAGGAAGTTTATGTTAAACAACCTCCTGGCTTTGTCAATCCTAAGAAACCCAATCATGTTTACAAACTTCACAAAGCTCTTTATGGACTTAAACAAGCTCCTAGTGTTGGGGAACGTAGTAATTTCAAAAAATTTCCTACGATCACGCAAGACCATGGTGATGCATAGCAACGAGATGAGAGTGTTGTCTACGTACCCTCGTAGACCAGCAACGGAAGCGTTGACGCAACGTAGAGGAAGTAGTCGTACTTCTTCCCGATCCAACCGATCCAAGTACCGAACGTACGGCACCTCCGAGTTCTGCACACGTTCAGCTCGATGACGTCCCTCGAACTCCGATCCAGCCGAGTGTTGAGGGAGAGTTTCACAAGACGACGGCGTGGTGACGATGATGATGTTCCACGGCGCAGGGCTTCGCCTAAGCTCCGCAACGGTATATTCGAGGTGTAGTTTGGTGGAAGGGGCACCGCACACGCTAAGGAACGATCTCAATGATCAACTTGTGTGTCATGGGGTGCCCTCTGCCCCTGTATATAAAGGAGGGAAGGGGAGGGGCTGGCCGGCCACCAAGGGCTGCGCCTGGGAGTCCTACTCCCACCGGGAGTAGGATTCCTCCCCCCCAATCCTAGTCCAACTAGGATTGGCCAAGTGGGAAGGGAGAGAGGGGGCGCCACCCCCTTCTCCTAGTCCTAATAGGACTAGGGAAGGGGAAGGTGCGCCAGCACTTGGGCCCCTTTCCTCCTTTCCACTAAGGCCCATCAAGGCCCATTGACCCCGGGAGGTTCCGTAACCCCGGTACTCGGTAAAATTCCCAATTTCACCCGGAGTGATTCCGGAGTCCAAACATAGGCTTCCAATATATCAATCTTTATGTCTCGACCATTTCGAGACTCCTCGTCATGTCCGTGATCTCATCCGGGACTCAACAACCTTCGTACATCAATATCATATAAACTCATAATAACTGTCATCGAAGCGTTAAGCGTGCGGACCCTACGGGTTCGAGAACTATGTAGACATGACCGAGACACCTCTCGGTCAATAACCAATAGCGGGACCTGGATGCCCATATTGGCTCCTACATATTCTACGAAGATCTTTATCGGTCGACCGCATAACAACATACGTTGTTCCTTTGTCATCGGTATATTACTTGCCCGAGATTCGATCGTCGGTATCCAATACCTAGTTCAATCTCGTTCTCGGCAAGTCTCTTTTCTCGTTCCGTAATACATCATCTCACAACTAACACATTTAGTTGCAATGCTTGCAAGGCTTATGTGATGTGCATTACCGAGAGGGCCCAGAGATACCTCTCCGACAATCGGAGTGACAAATCCTAATCTCGAAATATGCCAACCCAACATGCACCTTCGGAGACACCTGTAATGTACCTTTATAATCACCCGATTCGTTGTGGACGTTTGGTAGCACCAAAAGTGTTCCTCGGGCAAACGGGAGTTGCATAATCTCATAGTCATAGGAACATGTATAAGTCATGAAGAAAAGCACTAGCAACAAACTATACGATCAGGTGCTATGCTAATGGAATGGGTCATGTCAATCAGATCATTCAACTAATGATGTGATCCCGTTAATCAAATAACAACTCCTTGTTCATGGTTAGGAAACATAACCATCTTTGATTAACGAGCTAGTCAAGTAGAGGCATACTAGTGACACTCTGTAGGTTTATGTATTCACACATGTATTATGTTTCCGGTTAATACAATTCTAGCATGAATAATAAACATTTATCATGAGATAAGGAAATAAATAATAACATTATTATTGCCTCTAGGGCATATTTCCTTCAGTCTCCCACTTGCACTAGAGTCAATAATCTAGTTCACATCGCCATGTGATTTAACATTAATAGTTCACATCTATATGTGGTTAACACCCATAGTTCACATCGACATGTGACCAACACCCAAAGGGTTTACTAGAGTCAGTAATCTAGTTCACATCGCTATGTGATTAACACCCAAAGAGTACTAAGGTGTGATCATGTTTTGCTTGTGAGATAATTTTAGTCAACGGGTCTGTCACATTCAGAGCCGTAAGTATTTTGCAAATTTCTATGTCTACAATGCTCGCACGGAGCTACTCTAGCTAATTGCTCCCACTTTCAATATGTATCCAGATTGAGACTCGAGTCATCTAGATTAGTGTTAAAACTTGCATCGGCGTAACCTTTTACGACGAACCTTTTTCACTTCCATAATCGAGAAACATATCCTTATTCTACTAAGGATAATTTTGACCGATGTCCATTGATCTACTCCTAGATCTCTATTGCACTCCTTGCCAATCTTAGTGGTAGGGTATGCAATAGATCTGTACACAACATGACATACTTTATAGAACCTATGGCTGATGCATAGGAAATGACTTTCATTCTCTTTCTATCTTCTGCCGTGGTCGGGTTTTGAGTCTTACTCAATCTCACACCTTGTAACACAGGCAAGAACTCTTTCTTTGACTGTTCCATTTTGAACTACTTCAAAATCTTGTCAAGGTATGTATTCATTGAAAAACTTATCAAGCGTCTTTGATCTATCTCTATAGATCTTGATGCTCAATATGTAAGCAGCTTCACCGAGGTCCTTCTTTGAAAAACTCCTTTCAAATACTCCTTTATGCTTTGCAGAATAATTCTACATTATTTCTGATCAACAATATGTCATTCACATATACTTATCAGAAATGCTGTAGTGCTCCCACTCACTTTCTTTGTAAATACAGGCCTTTCCAAAAAGTCTGTATAAAATCATATGCTTTGATCAACCCATCAAAGCGTATATTCCAACTCCGAGATGCTTGCACCAGTCCATTGATGGATCGCTGGAGCTTGCACATTTTGTTAGCTCCTTTAGGATTGACAAAAAAAACTTCTGGTTGCATCATATACAACTCTTTAATAAATCCATTAAAGAATGTTGTTTTGACATCCATTTGCCAGATTTCATAAAATGTGGCAATTGCTAACATGATTCGGACAGACTTAAGAATCACTACAGTTGAGAAAATCTCATTGTAGTCAACACCTTGAACTTGTCGAAAACCTTTTTGTGACAAGTCGAGCTTTGTAGATAGTAACACTACTATCAGCATCTGTCTTCCTCTTGAAGATCCATTTATATAATATGTCTTGCCGATCATCGGGCAACTCCATCAAAGTCCACACTTTGTTCTCATATATGGATCCCATCTCAGATTTCATGGTCTTAAACCATTTCGCGGAATCTGGGCTCATCATCGCTTCCTCATAGTTCGTAGGTTCATCATGGTCTAGTAACATGACTTCCAGAACATGATTACCGTACCACTCTGGTGCGGATCTTACTCTGGAAGACCTACGAGGTTTGGTAGCAACTTGATCTGAAGTTTCATGATCATCATCATTAACTTCCTTACTAATTGGTGTAGGAATCACTGGAACTGATTTCTGTGATGAACTACTTTCCAATAAGGGAGAAGGTACAATTACCTCATCAAGTTCTACTTTCCTCCCACTCACTTCTTTCGAGAGAAACTTCTTCTCTAGAAAGGATCCATTTTAGCAACGAATGTTTTGCCTTTAGATCTGTGATAGAAGGTATACCCAACAGTTTCTTTTTGGGTATTCTATGAAGACGCACTTCTCCGATTTGGGTTCGAGCTTATCAGGTGAAAACTTTTTCACATAAGCATCACAACTCCAAACTTTAAGAAATGACAGCTTAGGTTTACTGCTAAACCATAGTTCATACGGTGTCATCTCAACGGATTTAGATGGTGCCCTATTAAACGTGAATGCAGCTGTCTCTAATGCATAACCCCAAAACGATAGTGGTAAATCGGTAAGATACATCATAGATCGCACCATATCATAATAAAGTACGGTTACGACGTTCGGACGCACCATAACGTTGTGGTGTTCCAGGTAGCGTGAGCTGTGAAACTATTCCACATTGTTTTCATTGAAGACCAAACTCGTAACTCGAATATTCATCTCCACGATCAGATCGCAGAAACTTTATTTTCTTGTTACGATGATTTTCCACTTCACTCTGAAATTCTTTGAACCTTTCAACTATTTCAGACTTATGTTTCATCAAGTAGATATACCCATATCTGCTCAAATCATCTTGTGAAGGTTAGAAAATAACGATACTTGCCACGAGCATCAACACTCATTGGATCGCATACATCGGTATGTATTATTCCCAATAAGTCAGTAGCTTGTTCCATTGTTCCGAGAACGGAGTTTTAGTCATCTTGCCCAAAAGGCACGGTTCGCAAGCATCAAATGATTCATAATCAAGTGATTCCAAAAGTCCATCAGCATGGAGTTTTCTTCATGCGCTTTACACCAATATGACCTAAACGGCAAGTGCCACAAATAAGTTGCACTATCATTATTAACTTTGCATCTTTTGGTTTCAATATTATGAATATGTGTATCACTATGATCGAGATCCAATGAACCATTTTCATTGGGTGTGTAACCATATAAGGTTTTATTCATGTAAATGTAACAACAATTTATTCTCTTACTTAAATGAATAATCGTATTGCAATAAACATGATCAAATCATATTTATGCTCAACACCAAATAACACTTATTTAGGTTCCACACTAATCCCGAAAGTATAGGGAGTGTGCGATGATGATCATATCAATCTTGGAACTACTTCCAACACTCATCGTCACTTCCCTTCAACTAGTCTCTGCTTATTCTGTAACTCCTGTTTGAGTTACTAATCTTAGCAACTGAACGAGTATCAAATACTCAGGGGCTACTATAAACACTAGTAAGGTACACATCAATAACCTGTATATCAAATATAACCTTGTTCACTTTGCCATCCTTCTTATCCACCAAATATTCAGGGGTAGTTCCGCTTCAAAGGACCAGTTCCATTGCAGCAAAAGTACTCAGTCTCGTGCTTAGGTCTAGACTTGGGCTTCTTCACTCGAGCAGCAACTTGCTTGCCGCTCCATTTGAAGTTCCCTTCTTCCTTTGCCATTTTCCTTGAGACTACTAGTCTTGTCAACCATCAACACTTGATGTTTTCTTGATTTCTACCTTCGCGATTTTAGCATCGCGAAGAGCTCGAGAATCTTTTTCGTCATCCCTTGCATACTATAGTTCATCACGAAGTTCTACTAACTTAGTGATGGTGACTAGAGAATTCTGTCAATCACTATCTTATCTGGAAGATTAACTCCCACTTGATTCAAGTGATTGAAGTACTCGCACAATCTGAGCACATGCTCACTAGTTGAGCGATTCTCCTCCATCTTTTAGCTATAGAACTTGTTGGAGACTTCATATCTCTCAACTCGGTATTTGCTAAAAATATTAACTTCAATTCCTGGAACATCTCATATGGTCCATGACGCTCAAAACGCCTTTGAAGTCCCGATTCTAAGCCGTTAAGCATGGTGCACTAAACTATCAAGTAGTCATCATATTGAGCTAGCCAAACGCTCATAACGCCTCAGATTCGCTCATATTGAGCTAGCCAAACGCTCATAACGCCCGCATCTGCTCCTGCAATAGGTCTGTCACCTAGCGGTGCATTAAGGACATAATTCTTCTACGCAGCAATGAGGATAAACCTCAGATCACGGATCCAATCCGCATCATTGCTACTAACATCTTTCAATACAATTTTCTAGGAACACATATGAAAACACAGGGAAGCAACAACGCGAGCTATTGATCTACAACATAATTTGCAAAATACTACCAGGACTAAGTTTCATGATAAATTAAAGTTCAATTAATCATATTACTTAAGAACTCCCACTTAGATAGACATCTCTAGTCATCTAAGTGATTACGTGATCCAAATCAACTAAACCATGTCCGATCATCACGTGAGATGGAGTAGTTTCAATGGTGAACATCAATATGTTGATCATATCTACTATATGATTCACGCCGACCTTTCGGTCTCCGTGTTCCGAGGTCATATCTTATATGCATAGCTCGTCAAGTATAACCTGAGTATTCGGCGTGCGCAACTGTTTTGCACCGTTGTATTTGAACGTAGAGCCTATCACACCGATCATCACGTGGTGTCTCAAAGACGAAGAACTTTCGCAACGGTGCATACTCGGGAGAACACTTCTTGATAATTTTAGTGAGAGATCATATTATAATGCTACCGTCAATCAAAGCAAGATAAGATGCATAAAGGATAAACATCACATGCAATAAATATAAGTGATATGATATGGTCATCATCATCTTGTGCTTGTGATCTCCATCGCCAAGCACCGCCATGATCACCATCGCCACCGCGCGACACCTTGATCTCCATCGTAGCATCGTTGTCGTCTCGCCAACTATTGCTTCTACGACTATCGCTACTGCTTAGTGATAAAGTAAAGCAATTACATGGTGTTTGCATTTCATACAATAAAGCGACAACCATATGGCTCCTGCCATTTGCCGATAACTCGGTTACAAAACATGATCATCTCATACAATAAAATATAGCATCACGTCTTGACCATATCACATCACAACATGCCCTGCAAAAACAAGTTAGACGTCCTCTACTTTGTTGTTGCAAGTTTTACGTGGCTGCTACGGGCTGAGCAAGAACCGTTCTTACCTACGCATCAAAACCACAACGATATTTCGTCAAATAGACTCCGTTTAACCTTCTCAAGGACCGGCGAGCCATACTCAATTCAACTAAAGTGAGAGAGACAGACACCGCCGGTCACCTTTAAGCAACGAGTGCTCGGAGCGGTGAAACCAGTCTCGCGTAAGCGTCTGGCGTAATGTCGGTCCGGCCGCTTCATCTCACAATACCGCTGAACCAAAGTATGACATGCTGGTAGGCAGTATGACTTGTATCGCCCACAACTCACTTGTGTTCTACTCGTGCACATGACATCAACGCATAAAACCAGGCTCGGATGCCACTGTTGGGGAACGAGTAATTTCAAAAATTTCCTACGATCACGCAAGACCATGGTGATGCATAGCAACGAGATGAGAGTGTTGTCTCGTACACTCGTGAGACCAGCAACGGAAGTGTTGACGCAACGTAGAGGAAGTAGTCGTATTTCTTCCCGATCCAACCGATCCAAGTACCGAACGACGGCACCTCCGAAGTTCTGCACACGCTCAGCTCGATGACGCCCCTCGAACTCCGATCCAGCCGAGTGTTGAGGAGAGTTTCACAAGACGACGGCGTGGTGGCGATGATGATGTTCCACCGGCGCAGGGCTTCGCCTAAGCTCCGCAACGGTATATTCGAGGTGTAGTTTGGTGGAAGGGGCACCGCACACGGCTAAGGAACGATCTCAATGATCAACTTGTGTGTCATGGGTGCCCTCTGCCCTGTATATAAAGGAGGGAAGGGAGGGGCTGGCGGCCACCAAGGGCTGCGCTGGGAGTCCTACTCCCACCGGGAGTAGGATTCTCCCCAATCCTAGTCCAACTAGGATTGGCCAAGTGGGAAGGGAGAGAGGCGCCACCCTCTCCTAGTCCTAATAGGACTAGGAAGGGGGAAGGTGCGCCAGCACTTGGGCCCCTTTCCTCCTTTCCACTAAGGCCCATCAAGGCCCATTGACCCCGGGAGGTTCCGTAACCCCGGTACTCGGTAAAATTCCCAATTTCACCCGGAGTGATTCCGAGTCCAAACATAGGCTTCCAATATATCAATCTTTATGTCTCGACCATTTCGAGACTCCTCGTCATGTCCGTGATCTCATCCGGGACTCGAACAACCTTCGTACATCAATATCATATAAACTCATAATAACCGCCATCGAAACGTTAAGCGTGCGGACCCTACGGGTTCGAGAACTATGTAGACATGACCGAGACACCTCTCGGTCAATAACCAATAGCGGGACCTGGATGCCCATATTGGCTCCTACATATTCTACGAAGATCTTTATCGGTCGACCGCATAACAACATACGTTGTTCCCTTTGTCATCGGTATGTTACTTGCCCGAGATTCGATCGTCGGTATCCAATACCTAGTTCAATCTCGTTCTCGGCAAGTCTCTTTTCTCGCTCCGTAATACATCATCTCACAACTAACACATTTAGTTGCAATGCTTGCAAGGCTTATGTGATGTGCATTACCGAGAGGGCCAGAGATACCTCTCCGACAATCGGAGTGACAAATCCTAATCTCGAAATATGCCAACCCAACATGCACCTTCGGAGACACCTGTAATGTACCTTTATAATCACCCATTACGTTGTGACGCTTGGTAGCACCCAAAGTGTTCCTCGGCAAACGGAGTTGCATAATCTCATAGTCATAGGAACATGTATAAGTCATGAAGAAAAGCACTAGCAACAAACTATACGATCAGGTGCTATGCTAATGGAATGGGTCATGTCAATCAGATCATTCAACTAATGATGTGATCCCGTTAATCAAATAACAACTCCTTGTTCATGGTTAGGAAACATAACCATCTTTGATTAACGAGCTAGTCAAGTAGAGGCATACTAGTGACACTCTGTAGGTTTATGTATTCACACATGTATTATGTTTCCGGTTAATACAATTCTAGCATGAATAATAAACATTTATCATGAGATAAGGAAATAAATAATAACATTATTATTGCCTCTAGGGCATATTTCCTTCACCTAGAGCATGGTATAAATGCTTGACCAAGTTCCTTATTGAAAAAGGCTTTGAATTTGGGAAAATTGATTCTACTCTTTTTACTAAAAGGGTTAATGGTGAACTCTTTGTGTGTCAAATTTATGTTGATGATATTATATTTGGTTCAACTAACCCTCATTTTAGTGAAAAGTTTGGGAAGCTAATGTCGGAGAAGTTTGAGATGTCTATGATGAGTGAACTCAAATTCTTTCTTGGGTTGCAAATCAAGCAAACTAAGGAAGGTACCTTTGTCTCTCAAACGAAGTACACTAAGGACTTATTCAAGAAGTTCAATATGCAAGAATGCAAAGGTATGACTACACCCATGCCTACTAGTGGACATCTTGATTTGACCAAAGATGGTGAACCGGTTGATCAAAAGGTTTATCGCTCTATGATTGGTTCATTGTTATATCTATGTGCTTCACGCCCCGATATTATGCTAAGTGTGTGCATGTGTGCACGATATCAAGCTGCTCCTAAAGAATGTCATCTTAAGGCTGTGAAAAGGATAGTGAGATACTTAATAAATACACCAAATTTTGGCATTTGGTATCCTAAGAGGGCCTCTTTCGATCTTGTTGGCTATTCCGACTCGGACTATGCCGGAGACAAGGTTGATAGAAAGTCCACTTCGGGTACTTGTCAATTTCTTGGTAGATCTCTTGTGTCTTGGTCCTCCAAGAAACAAAACTCGGTATCCTTATCCACCGCCGAAGCTGAATATATTGCCGCTGGATCATGTTGTGCTCAATTACTTTGGATGACCCAAACTCTTAAAGATTATGGGATATATGTGAAACATGTTCCATTGCTTTGTGACAATGAAAGTGCTATCAAAATTGGTCATAATCTTGTGCAACATTCTCGAACTAAGCATATTGAAGTTCGTCATCATTTCATTCGAGATCATGTTTCTAAGGGTGACATTGATCTTAAGCATGTTCACACCGAAAAGCAATTAGCGGATATATTCACTAAACCTCTTGATGAGAAAGTGCTTTGCAGGTTGAGAGGAGAATTGAACATCATTGATGCTTCAAACTTGGAGTAGAAAATCCATTGTTTACATGCAAGACATGAGCTTATGACTAATCCTTGATATTTCTCTTATGATGAAAATCTTACGTCTTGGTTATATTTGTATATTGCATGATATCTAACCTATGTAGGTACTTGGTTGAATCAAATTTCATGAGATTGTAATCTACTCATATCTTGAGCAATCTTTACATCACCAAGTCTCTATACAAAGGTGGTTGAAGACAAGGAAGCACGAAACCATTCAAACATAGCCTTTGACAAATTATATGTTAAGCTTCATGATTGTCATTTTTGGATACACAAGTGCTCTTTCTTGCAAGAACTAACCCATGTAGGTAGATGGACTCAAATTCCAAGTGGCGCTCCAAATTCTTGATGAGCTACATCAACCTCGAGCAACCCACACAAGTTCAACTACATGGACAACACCACCAACCAAGGTATGTTATTCCATCTAAGAGAAGCTTTACTCCAAGTCATGAGCTAATGCAACTCGATAAGATGTTTATACATCAAGATGCTTAAACGAAAAATGGCAACCCCATTTTGAGCTTAAACGATGAGTATGACCTATCATCAAGTGATCTCACTTGACTCCTAAGTCAATATACTCTAACATAGGTGACTTTGTCGCCGACCATCTCTAGATGAAGTTCTCTTGTGTTTTCTTCTGTGTTTTTGCATTTGTCTCATGCATATTTGTTTCCCTCTTTTAAAAAAAACTTCATCTAGATTTCTTTCTTTTTTGCTCTCCATTCTATGCATCCAATTCCTTGCATATCATTCAGTTAATTCCTTGAAAATCTTTGTGAGATCTTTCTAGTCTAGTGAGCTGAGGTGACAAGTGTTTACTCTGCGATGAACTTGGTTTCACCGATTTGTTGTTTTTGGTCCAACCGAAATTTTTTGGTACCACCGAAGCATACCACTCAGTGCCACCGATTTCACAGCAGGAAAAACAGTTTGCCACTTATTCTGTGTTTCTTCTGATCCAGCTCCACTCAATGAATCTTGTCCTCTACAAGCATCACATTTTTATCATTGCTTTATGTTGTGACTCAAGGATCAAACCCATTCACGTCAAATTCCAGAGAGAGAGAGAGATTACATCTTTATCAATCCCTTCTTGGAAATTGATGTCAAAGGGGGAGAGAGAGATCACATCTCAGAGGGAGAGAGAGAAGATCCTTCAAGGGGAGAGAGAGATCTCTAGGGGGAGAGAATAATAGTAGAAAGTATTTCTCAAGGATCTCAGATGCTTGGTGTTCAAGAGGAGAGATGCCACATGTCTTCTTGAGGGGAAAGACATGCTCATTTGTGCTTATTTGCATTAGCTTGCATTAGCTCTGTTCTTTATATCTTTCAGCTCTGATTTTCTGTTCCCTATATTCTCCCAGTATCCCATGCTAGATTCAGGGGGAGCAAGACATCTAAGGGAAAGAAATCATTCAAATTCTTTGCATATCTTTAATCTTGGGGACATGTCAATTCCAATGTGGTACTTAGGACTCACTCTCTACATGTTATCACAGTCTTGGTATTCTTGTGGTTTCTTCTGTTTTCTCTGGCTAGTAGATGTATCTGTGTTATCTAACCTTGTTTACGCAGGTTCATTCCATCCTAAGCCAACTCAAGACTACAAGGTAAGTATATGCATCACAATCATGTGTATGAGGAATTCTTGCTGATGTACATACTGTTTGCAAGAAGGACTCATGGGCATGAAGGTATTTCCTTCAATATTTTTTTTCTCTGATGCATATGGCCAAGATACATGTAACACATTGCCTGCTCTATCATGGTTATGCTCTCACATGCTTCTATATTTCATATTCACATGATTGCATACATGTAGGGGGAGCCTATGCTTGTTACATGTCTTTACAAAGCTTTACTTGCTATTCTTTATATCCTTATCTAAAGCTTTGATGTATGTTGTCATCAATTACCAAAAAGGGGGAGATTGAAAGCACAAGTGCTCCCTAGGTGGTTTTGGTAATTAATGTCAACATATCTCTTGTTGGACTAACACTTCTTATATTTACTAATTGGAGGCACCTTTCGAGTCTTTATATTAATCCACATCAGCAAGATTAAGGTAGCCATTAGATTTAAAATTTAATGGTCCGGATTTATTAAAAGAGCGTACAAAATCTTTATATAAAAACAGAACGTACCACCAACACGTACATCGAAGAGCCATCAACAGTCACGTTAAGTTTTAACCACCAGAAAATCCATGTGCCTTCTCCCTTTATGATTGAGAAAAAAACATACCATGAGTTTCCTCAAGCCTCACGTTAGAGTAGGAGTACACGTCCCACTTCCCACGCACAAAAAAGTAACCACGGGCCGCCTCCTTTCAGGATGGAAAAAAGGCACGTACAATGAGAACTCCACAAGCCCCACCACCCAAAAAAATCCACAAACCCCACGTCAATTCCACGTCCCAGTTCCCACAGAAAAAACATACATATTTCTTAGAAATAATAAAAAGGACACATAAAAATAAATACTCCTCGAACAGTTCCCACAGAAAAAAACATACATATTTCTTAGAAAAATTAAAAAGGACGTGGAAAAGAATACTCCTCGAGCATCATGTTCTAAAAAGACATAGTGAATACCTGATTGGAAAAGTAATTTTTAACCTACCTTGCCAAATGATGACCCATAATATATAAATTTACTATGTCAAATCACCTAGATTGTATTGTAACTAGGCAAATATACATAAATTATCACACATACGAAACTCATTTAGTAAAATAACCTGTTATTTATTATGGGCATTTTAAATAGAAATATTCCCTGACCACGATATTAAAATTTAATCTTACTGGGTAAAACAAAATTTCAAGTTTTACGATATACTCCACTGTTTAATTTAATACATGATAGATCCATTCTTTATGAAGTATAAGAATTTGATTACTAATAAAGTTAAAGGATGACTATTGCCCAATGCACTTAGAAAGAACAAAGATTCCATAAATGGTAAAATTAATAATGGTATACATGTACACATCCCCTGAAATCCGATACAAGATGTAATTTTTTAAAGAAAGAAATTTGGTTAGCTTAAAAGTATACATGAGGATATCTCACTAGATTTGGAAGTATATACCATGACTGATTTTTGTCTGCCTACTAAACGTATTCCGTCAATCCATCATCAAGTATTATTAAAATATTACTGAAATACAGGAGATTAAGGTGAAGGAAAACAAACCTAAGGTGAATGGACGACGACGTACTCATGGAAGTAGTTGTCATTAATCCTGTGCATATAACTCTTATTGTTCCAAAAAAATTATTGCTCAAAAATTGAATTGTTTTACACAAGTGCTAAGCAGTTAATTTTTTTTAATGCCAAGTACTTTTCAAGGGAAATCCAAGCAAATGGTCGTATACCCTTATCAGTGTATGTTACCAAAATGTGCCTAATCTTGATGCCGATACAGGGGTGTAAATTCAATTTATTAATTTGGCGAAAAAAGGCCTGACCAACTGAAACATAGTACAATTTCTTCACTATCATCATATGTGTCGAAAAATGTTTATATTATTTGTCAAAAATCCATTGTAGTTGACAATGTCATTGTAAGAGAATATTCTATTTCAAACTTAAGTATAAAACTAATCAAAGTACTTAAATATACATCTCCATATTTGTAACAACCGCAAATGGGACATCATTTAAAATATATTGGGTATCCATTCTAGATTAAAATAATCACAACTTTAGTATAAAAGTTAACATGTGCATTAAATTATATCACAATATAAATTATATACTATTCTATGAAAGTGCATAATAATATTACGATAGAACATTTTCTAGCCCGTGCAGACGCACGGGTTGATGACTAGTTTATCTAGTATGTTTCAGATAAGTTCAATAGTGGAGTGGCATGGAATAAAGGATGTGGGAACTCCTTCAAGATGTTAAGGACAAAGGATTGGCTCAAGCTTCAAGCTCAAGACTCTTCATTTTACATTTCAGTGATCCAAGATCACATTGAGTCTATAGGAAAAGCCAATACTATCATGTGCTTAGTGATATTGTAGCGACCAGACCCGAATGGATCTAGCGCTCTGTGCTCAGTGTCATCCCTGGATCAGTAATGCTGACACCACACAGTACTTCGAAGGATTTATAGCAGAGTAGCAATCACACACTTATTACATCGTTGTCCACAAGGGAACTGAATACAAATATGGCTTAAGGCCATCTAATAATAACAGCGGAAGGCTTGGAAGATAAGCGAGTCCATCAACTCCAACGGCATCACTGAGTATAGAACCACGACCTAACACCTTACTCGTCGTCTGAAAAGTCTGCAACGTGAAAAGTTGCAGCCCGAAAACGGGTCAGCACATGGAATATGCTGGCAATGTAACACATAAAGAGCAATGAATGAATAAGCCTATACTACATGCATATTTGGCTGGTGGTAAGGCTCTACGGTTACATTTGCATAAAGCTGATTTTTCCCTACATCAAAGGAATAATTTTATTTAACTATCATGGTGGTTGTTAAACATTGAAGATGGTTGACAGCATCCTCAATCCCAATTAAAAAGTACTCATCAAAAACCCAATATCTTTTATTTAAAAGTAACATGTTGAGATTCACATGATAATCAAGTACCGGATACTCAAATTGTCCATAACCGGGGACACGGCTAATCATGATTAGTTTATTACACTCTGCAGAGGTTTGCGCACTTTTCCCCACAAGACTCGATCGCCTCCGCTTGATTCTCGCACTACATGGTGTTTGAGAAACGGATGACCGAGACATAGTCTTTCAGAAGCGCTAGCACCTTACATGTGGGTAGACCGTACCAACCTACATCCCCTACATCAGCTAGTCTGCCCGTAAGAGTTCGCACGACTTAGTCAACTACGCCAGAGCCCATAATTGGCTTGTGGCTGCACACGGAAGTTTCCAGTTTGAAAAATCTTATGATCCCTTCGAGCCTGGGTGGCGGTCCGAAGAAATACAGGCAAGTCCTGATAGAACCCAGGTGCCTCAATCCACCCAGATGTGTGTTAGGTTGCCACCTTAGATAAACCATTAATTAAACAATCTCACATCTATCATGGATATTCACTCACCCAATCCACGTCTACTAGCATAGCATGGCATGAACAAGCAAACGTAGAAGTAACTCCCAAGGTTTCATAAGTAAACAGGTAATAGGTACTACCTCAATCTACTTCCCAAACCCACAATTTAATTAGATCCTAATCATGCAAGTGTTTGAGGAATAGATCTAATGCACAAAATCTGGGTATGAGAAGGGTATGATCAAAGTGTTACTTGCCTTGCTGATGATCCGCGAGTCCTAGAGATTCGAAGTAACAAGCGGCGCACTCCGGGTGATCTAACGCAGACAAACAACAAGCATACAATAAGTATTCATCTAATGCACAGGGAAATCTCGAATAAAAGATCTAACCAGAGAGTTCAACTTAAGAACCCTGGTTGCAAAAGAATCGAATCAAAACAAACTCCGAAAGTCGAAACTCGAGAGAGAAACCTCTCGGTTTAGCAATCTGAAATTAGGTCAAAATTTCACAGTGGCAAAACTCTGTGAAAGTAGGGTAGTCGGAACGGCGGTTTCACATTCTGAAACTCCAGGCGCTTGAATCACCTGATTCCGATAAACGAGCGAGAAATAAAACAGTTTTGAAAATCAGATCTGAAATCAAATTAGAAAAATAACGGATTAATTCCGATTAAAAAGAAAAACGACGAACGAGTTAAAAAGCGAACGTTCGTTAACAGAACGAATCTAACGAACGCGTTCACTGAAACGAACGGTTCGGTGAACGTCCGTTAAATAAGAAAACCGAAAAAAAATAAAACCAATCTAGGTTTTTAAAAAAAACCGAACACATATATTTTTTTTTTTTAAAAAAAACCGGATCGGTTCGGGGAAGAAAACCGGATCGGGCGCGGGCGGCGGTGGCTACCTCCGGTGATCGCCGGAGGGCGCTCCGGGGCTCGGGAAGAGGGCGGCGGGTCGGGAGGCGAGGGCGGGGTCCGGCCGAGGGGGCGTCGGCGGCGCAGGGCGGCGGCGGCCCACGGCGGCGGCGGCCAGGCGCGAGGGGCGGCTCCGCGGGTTGGGGCGGCGGCGCAAGGGCGATGTGAGAGAGAGGGGGGGGGGAGTATTTAGGAGGGAGGGGGGGCGCCGGCTTGGGAGGGGGCAAGGAGTCGGGCGGGCGGACTCGGGCGGCGGCTGCCGTCCCCGAGCGGGACTCGGGCGCGCGAGGGAGGAGGGGAGATGGGCCGGGAGGCGGCTGGGCCGGGGGCCTGGCTGGCTGGGCCGGCTGGGCCTCGGTCCAGGGGGGGGGGCGCGTTTTTTTTTTAAATAAACTTTAAAACAAAACAAATAAAATAAATATCAAACGAACTCCAAATTAATTAAAACAAATTTTCTCCGACTCCTAAAAATGAGTCGAACAAAATGAACTTTAAAAACAAAATACATGCAAAAATATTTTTAAAAAGCTCATTTTTGCCTAAGCAAAATAAATCTCCAAAAACCTAATTTGGTTTATTTATAATATCTTCATGTTTCCTAATTGTTTGGGAAAGTCATATTATTCCCTCTCAAGATATTTTTATAGGAAAAACTTTATGAAGATAATTTAAATAATCCAATGATCCTATTTTCAAAATTTGGAAAATCCCAAATATGAAAATTGTGAAACTTCCAACTCTCTCCGAGGGTCCTTGAGTTGCGTGAAATTTCTAGGATCGGAAAAATGCGAGAAAAATATGATATGCATGATGACCTAATGTATAACATTCCAAATTGAAAATTTGGGATGTTACAAACCTACCCCCTTAAGATGAATCTCGCCCTCGAGATTCGGGTTGGCTAGAAAATAGGTGAGGGTGGTCCTTAAGCAAAACTTCCTCTCTTTCCCAGGTGGCTTCATCCTTAGTGTGGTGGCTCCACTGAACTTTGCAAAACTTGATAACCTTGCTGCGGGTAACTCTGCTGGCATAATCGAGAATCTTAACTGGTTTTTCCTCATATGTCAAGTCATCCTTCAACTGAATTGCCTCCAGTGGCACTGTGTCTCTTAACGGTACCTCTGCTATCTCTGGGTGACATTTCTTCAACTGAGAAACATGGAATACATCATGAACTCCTGATAGTCCTTCCGGCAATTCCAACTTATACGCAACTTCTCCCATGCGTTGCAAAATCTTATATGGTCCAACAAAACGGGGTGCTAACTTTCCTTTAACTCCAAAACGCTTCACTCCTCGAAGCGGGGATACTCTGAGATATACTCTGTCTCCAACTTCATACTCAATCGCTTTGCGCTTTGAATCGGCATAGCTCTTCTGTCTGGACTGGGCTACCTTGAGCCTGTCTCGAATCAACTTAACTTTCTGTTCGGACTCCTTAATCAAATCTGGTCCAAACAACTGACGATCTCCAGTTTCGTCCCATGACAACGGTGTCCTGCACCTTCTTCCATACAAAGCCTCGAAAGGTGCCATCTTTAAACTGGTTTGGTAACTGTTATTGTAGGAAAATTCTGCATACGGCAAATTGTCATCCCAACTAGATCCATAATCTAGTGCACAAGCTCTCAGCATGTCCTCTAAAATCTGATTGACTCTCTCGGTCTGTCCATCGGTCTGTGGGTGGAAAGCTGTGCTGAATTCCAATCGGGTTCCCAATGTTTCGTGCAACTGGTTCCAAAATTTTGAAGTAAACTGGGTTCCTCTGTCTGATACAATGCTCCTTGGAATTCCGTGTAAACACACAATTCTGGTCATGTATATTTTTGCCAACTTAGCACTGCTATAGGTAGTCTTGACTGGAATGAAATGAGCTACCTTGGTCAAACGGTCGACTATGACCCAAATCGAGTCATATCCTGAACGGGTCTTTGGCAAACCTGTGATGAAATCCATGCCTAGTTTATCCCACTTCCATTCGGGTATCGGCAATGGTTGTAACAATCCTGCTGGCTTCTGATGTTCTGCCTTTACTTTCTGACATACGTCGCAAACTGCTACATACTCCGCAATATCCTTCTTCATTCCGGTCCACCAGAAAATATTCTTCAAATCCAAATACATCTTGGTATTTCCTGGGTGAATCGAATAGGGTGAATCATGGGCTTCTTGTAAAATCAACTTCCTGATCTCTGGGTCATTGGGCACATAAACACGGTCTTCAAACCATAGGGTATCGTGCTCATCCTCACGAAATCCTTTAGCTTTTCCTTTGCTCATTTTCTCCTTTATAGAGGCAACTTCCTTATCTGCCTTTTGGGCTTCTCTGATTTTCTCCATCAGTGTCGACTGAATCTCCAATGCTGCTACATAGCCTCTCGGAACTATTTCCAAACATAGCTCTCGAAGGTCCTCGGCTAACTCATTGGGTATTTCTCCCATCATTAGGGTATTGACGTGGCTCTTACGGCTCAATGCGTCTGCTACGACATTAGCCTTTCCGGGGTGATAATGCAATCTCATATCATAATCCTTGATTAACTCTAACCATCTCCTTTGCCTGAGATTCAATTCCTTCTGGGTGAAGATGTACTTCAAACTCTTGTGATCCGTATATACCTCACAATGATTTCCAATGAGAAAATGTCTCCATGTCTTCAAGGCATGCACAACGGCTGCTAACTCCAAATCATGAGTGGCGTAATTCAACTCATGGGGCTTAAGTTGTCGTGAAGCATACGAAACAACTCTTCCTTCCTGCATAAGAACTGCTCCAAGTCCTCGACGTGAAGCGTCGCAATACACCTCATAATCCTTAGTTTGATCTGGCAATATCAAAACTGGTGAGGTAACCAATCTTTTCTTCAACTCCTGAAAACTTGCCTCACAGTCCTCAGTCCATATGAATTTGTTTTCCTTCTTCAACAATTCAGTCATAGGCTTTGCAATCCTTGAGAAATTCTCAATGAATCTTCGGTAGTATCCTGCGAGTCCAAGGAAACTTCGAATCTCTCCAACTGTCGTTGGTGCTTCCCATTTGGTTACGGTTTCAACCTTTGTGGGGTCAACTGCTATTCCTTCTCCGGATATAACATGTCCGAGAAATCCAACTTCCTTTAGCCAAAACTCACACTTGCTGAATTTGGCATACAACTGGTGTTCCCTCAGTTTCTCCAAAACCAATCTCAAATGTTCCTTGTGTTCCTCTTCATTCTTCGAGAAAATCAAAATGTCATCAATGAACACCACGACGAACTTGTCCAAAACTCCATAAACACTTTGTTCATCAGGTTCATGAAATAGGCTGGTGCGTTAGTCAGTCCAAATGACATAACGGTATACTCATACAGTCCATATCTCGTGGTAAATGCTGTCTTGGGTATGTCTTGCTCCCGAATCTTCAACTGATGGTACCCTGATCGCAAGTCGATCTTGGAAAACACTTTGGCTCCTTGCAAGCGATCAAACAGATCATTTATCATCGGTAGTGGGTACTTGTTCTTGATTGTTACTTCATTCAATCCACGATAATCAACAACCATTCTCAACGATCCATCCTTCTTCTCCACCAATAAAACGGGTGATCCCCAAGGTGATGAACTTGGGCGAATAAAACCTTTATCCAATAGTTCCTTAATCTGCTTCTTAATTTCTGCCAAATCCTTTGCGGGCATCCTCAGACGGTCGCTTCGATATCGGGCCTGTTCTCGCAACAGCTCGATCAAAAACTCAATGTCTCTATCCGGCGGCATTCCTGGCAATTCTTCCGGAAATACATCAGGATAATCCTTCACCACTGGTACCTCTTCCTGTACCACTCCTGTTAAACAATTAACCTGTGCTCTCCTCGGCTCATGCCGTGATACATACTTAATCCTTCTTCCTTCTGGTGTGGTGAGCAAAATCGACCTTGTGGTACAATCTATGTTTCCTCCATACTTTGATAACCAATCCATTCCTAATATCACATCCAATCCTTGGGATTCCAGAACTATTAGGTCTGAGGGGAAAACATAGTGTCCAATCCTTAGTGGCAGTCGATCACACCATTTACTAGCCATGTACTCTGCTCCGGGTGAGGTTACTAGCATGGGTGACCTAAGGGCTTGGGTTGGTAACTTGTACTTATCCACAAATCCCCTTGATATGTATGAATGCGATGCACCAGTATCAAAAAGAACAACTGCAGTAAATGACTTAACCAAAACTTACCGATTACTGCATCGGGCTGATCTTCAACCTCCTCCACATCAATGTGGTTCACTTGTCCCCTGTTGAAAGGGTTGGGCTTCTTTCCAGAGCTTCCATTGCCATTTCCATTCTGGCCTTCTGGGCAGTCATTTGCATAATGCCCAGTCTTGCGGCACTTAAAGCAAGTAATGTGACTCAGGTCTACCTTGGATGGTGTAGACGGGTTGGTGCGGTTCTGTCCGTTGCTTCCTCCATTCCCGTTCCCATTCTTGGTGCCATTATGGTTATGCGAATTACCTCCTCCATGGGTATGCTGAAACTGA
Organism: Aegilops longissima; assembly: GCA_021605205.1. Taxonomy (NCBI): domain Eukaryota; kingdom Viridiplantae; phylum Streptophyta; class Magnoliopsida; order Poales; family Poaceae; genus Aegilops; species Aegilops longissima. The sequence continues at coordinate 759,624,450 of CM038679.1, forward strand.
ATTCCTGATTTAGGGGTATAACGAGGCTTCTGCTGGGCTCCAGAGTTATACTTTCCTTGTCCATACTTCCGCTTGCGGTTCTCTATTTGCTGCTGCTTTCCTTCAATCATGAGAGCTCGGTCTACTAACTCCTGGTAGTTATTGAAACTTGCTACCATCAACGGCATGCTGAACTCATCATTCAGTCCTTCTAGAAACTTCTCCTGTTTAGCTGCATCGGTAGCAACGTCATCTGGGGCATAACGTGCTAGTTTGCTAAAGTCATCCACATACTGGCCAACAGTCCTTCCTCCTTGGCGTAAGTTGCGAAACTCACGCTTCTTCATGGCCATGGCTCCTGCTGAAACATGGGCTGTGCGAAAAGCTTGCTGAAACTGGTCCCATGTGACAGTGTCTACGGGATAAGTGGCTGTGAAATTCTCCCACCATGCTGCTGCGGGTCCTTCAAGCTGATGTGCTGCAAACTTCACTCTTTCACCATCCGTGCATCCTGCAGTGGTCAGCTCCCTTCCTATCTTGCGGAGCCAGTCATCTGCTACAATTGGCTCGGTGCTACTGGAATACACCGGCGGGTTCAGTCTAAGGAAACGAGTCAGATGATCCGCAGGTGGTGGTGGTGGCGGTGGGTTGTTGTTGTTGTTGTTGTTCTGCACCAATGTTTGAATCAGGGTATTCTGCTGCTGGATCAATTGGGTGATCTCTGGCGGGAAAACGAATCCGGGGTCGCGTCTCGGAGGCATCTGATGGGTTTAGAAAAGGAGAGAAAGTAGAACAGAATGAGGTCTAAGGGGGAATCACTACCCAAATGCACATGAGCAAATCACACAAAATTCACTTCATTCAATCAAACAAGGGCTTACACGATCTAACTATCGCAAAAGTGCGTGTACTATAAAGGTTTACATGGAGGGAATACTACTAATATGTGGGGGACTTCTACTAATTTGAACCGGTGGAAGACTCCATGATGTCTGCTCCAGCTTCTTCTTCAAAATCGGGTTCACTTGGATCCGAATCTGAGTCGTCAATGTTGATGTAGTCGATTTGATGCTCGACATACTGGTCTTCATTCCTGAGCGCCAACTTCTTCTTGAGTTCTTCGATCTCGTACTTAAGATCGTTATTGTGTCTTGCCAGAGCTACGATCTCGTCCATGTAGTCCTTGCGTGTAGTCTTTAGTTCTCCTTCCAATTCGATGATCCTTTCCTTCGTCTTCTGTAACTCCAACATGTCATTGCACATTTGATTCTCCTGGCGTCGAATGTGTTGATTTAACTCCTGGATGAACGCTGCAATGGACCTATCCTTCTTGGTGTTGACGACGTCCCAGTTGTCATCTCGGCGTCCGCAAATCTGGTAGATGGTGTCCTTGAGATCTTCTTGATAAACTTCTCCAATGCGTCCCATGGTGATGTGAGCTGCCATGCTCCTTCCCAGACTCCAAGTGGGTGCACTGAAAACACTATCTATAGGCTTGGTGATTGGGACGAATGTCCTTCCTGGAACGTGAGCATGAATCTTCCAGCGCTCCTCTTCAGGCAGAGTGGCGTTGAAAGTTCCGGTGAAGCTTGGTAGTCCAATGTTCAGGTACTTAGTAACTTCCTTCAAGTGAAATCCAAAAGGTGTGCCTTCATCCGGTTGGGTGTACTTGATCTTCGCGTCCGTCATCCTAAAGAGAGTAGAAAAGATGAGGAGTTAGAAAATGAGAAGAGAGAGTGATCTATGGCTTTAACTTAGTGGTCGTGTCCTCACGACAAGCGTGTGCTCGATACCATTCTCTCAGAGCGACCAGACCGAATGGATCTAGCGCTCGTGCTCGGTGTCATCCATGGATCAAGAATGCCGACACCACACAAGATTTCAAGGATTTATAGCAGAGTAGCAATCACACACTTATTACATCGTTGTCCACAAGGGAACTGAATACAAATATGGCTTAAGGCCATCTAATAATAACAGCGAAGGCTTGGAAGATAAGCGAGTCCATCAACTCCAACGGCATCACCGAGTATAGAACCACGACCTAACACCTTACTCGTCGTTCGAAAAGTCTGCAACGTGAAAAGTTGCAGCCCGAAACGGTCAGACATGGAATATGCTGGCAATGTAACACATAAAGAGCAATGAATGAATAGGCCTATACTACATGCATATTTGGCTGGTGGTAAGGCTCTACGGTTACATTTGCATAAAGCTGATTTTTCCCTACATCAAAGGAATAATTTTATTTAACTATCATGGTGGTTGTTAAACATTGAAGATGGTTGACAGATCCTCAATCCCAATTAAAATTACTCATAAAAACCCAATATCTTTTATTTAAAAGTAACATGTTGAGATTCACATGATAATCAAGTACGGATACTCAAATTGTCCATAACCGGGACACGGCTAATCATGATTAGTTTATTACACTCTGCAGAGGTTTGCACTTTTCCCCACAAGACTCGATCGCCTCCGCTTGATTCTCGCACTACATGGTGTTTGAGAAACGGATGACCGAGACATAGTCTTTCAGAAGCGCTAGCACCTTACATGTGGGTAGACCGTACCAACCTACATCCCCTACATCAGCTAGTCTGCCCGTAAGAGTTCGCACGACTTAGTCAACTACGCCAGAGCCCATAATTGGCTTGTGGCTGCACACGGAAGTTTCCAGTTTGACAAATCTTATGATCCCTTAGAGCCTGGGTGGCGGTCCGAAGAAATACAGGCAAGTCCTGATAGAACCCAGGTGCCTCAATCCACCCAGATGTGTGTTAGGTTGCCACCTTAGATAAACCATTAATTAAACAATCTCACATCTGTCATGGATATTCACTCACCCAATCCACGTCTACTAGCATAGCATGGCATGAACAAGCAAACGAGAAGTAACTCCCAAGGTTTCATAAGTAAACAGTAATAGGTACTACTCAATCTACTTCCCAAACCCACAATTTAATTAGATCCTAATCATGCAAGTGTTTGAGGAATAGATCTAATGCACAAAATCTGGGTATGAGAAGGGTATGATCAAAGTGTTACTTGCCTTGCGATGATCCATGAGTCCTAGAGATTCGAAGTAACAAGCGGCGCACTCCGGGTGATCTAACGCAGACAAACAACAAGCATACAATAAGTATTCATCTAATGCACAGGGAAATCTCGAATAAAAGATCTAACCAGAGAGTTCAACTTAAGAACCCTGGTTGCAAAAGAATCGAATCAAAACAAACTCCGAAAGTCGAAACTCGAGAGAGAAACCTCTCGGTTTAGCAATCTGAAATTAGGTCAAAATTTCACAGTGGCAAAACTCTGTGAAAGTAGGGTAGTCGGAACGGCGGTTTCGTTACGAAACTCCAGGCGCTTGAATCACCTGATTCCGATAAACGAGCGAGAAATAAAACAGTTTTGAAAATCAGATCTGAAATCAAATCAGAAAAATAACGGATTAATTCCGATTAAAAGAAAAACGACGAACGAGTTAAAAAGCGAACGTTCGTTAACAGAACGAATCTAACGAACGCGTTCACTGAAACGAACGGTTCGGTGAACGTCCGTTAAATAAGAAAACCGAAAAAAAATAAAACCAATCTAGGTTTTTAAAAAACCAAACACATATATTTTGTTTTTTTTAAAAAAAACCGGATCGGTTCGGGGAAGAAAACCGGATCGGGCGCGGGCGGCGGTGGCTACCTCCGTGATCGCGGAGGGCGCCCGGCTCGGGAAGAGGGCGGCGGGTCGGGAGGCGAGGGCGGCGGGTCCGCGCCGAGGGGGGCGTCGGCGAGGGCGGCGGCGCCCACGGCGGCGGGCGGCCAGGCGCGAGGGGCGGCTCCGGCGGGTTGGGGGCGGCGGCGGGGCGATGTGAGAGAGAGGGGGCCGGGGAGATTTAAGGAGGGAGGGGGCGCCGGTGGCTTGGGAGGGGGCAAGGAGTCGGGCGGGCGGACTCCGGCGGCGGCTGCTGCCCCCCAGCGGGACTCGGGCGAGGGAGGAGGGAGATGGGCCGGGGCGGCTGGGCCGGGGGCCTGGCTGGCTGGGCCGGCTGGGCCTCGGTCCAGGGGGGGTTTTTTTAAAATAAACTTTAAAACAAAACAAATAAAATAAATATCAAACGAACTCCAAATTAATTAAAACAAATTTTCTCCGACTCCTAAAATGAGTCGAACAAAATGAACTTTAAAAACAAAATACATGCAAAAATATTTTAAAAGCTCATTTTGCCTAAGCAAAATAAATCTCCAAAACCTAATTTGGTTTATTTATAATATCTTCATGTTTCCTAATTGTTTGGGAAAGTCATATTATTCCCTCTCAAGATATTTTTATAGGAAAAACTTTATGAAGATAATTTAAATAATCCAATGATCCTATTTTCAAAATTTGGAAAATCCCAAATATGAAAATTGTGAAACTTCCAACTCTCTCCGAGGGTCCTTGAGTTGCGTGAAATTTCTAGGATCGGAAAAATGCGAGAAAAATATGATATGCATGATGACCTAATGTATAACATTCCAAATTGAAAATTTGGGATGTTACAGATATGCTCCAAAAACCCTCAACCACTTTCTCACATCCACATATGTCCTAAACCTAAAGTCAAACTCGGCCCCACTGATTATTTCTATCCGGTGCCACCGAGTTTGGATGTCTTAGCCACTGCCACAAACCCTAGGCAAATCGTTCTCACTGATAGGGATCTCGGTCTCACCGAGATGGGATTGTAATCTCTCTGTGTATGTCCATTATCAAAATCGGTCTCACCGAGTTTGAGCAATCGGTACTACCGAGATTACAATGCAAACTCTCTGGTTAACTTATTATCAAAATTGGTCCTACCGAGTTTGATAATCGGTCAAACCGAGTTTGCCTGACCAACTCTCTGGAAATCTTATTACCAAAATCAGTCCTACTGAGTTTGTGTAATCGGTCTTATCGAGATTACGTTATGCCCTAACCCTAACCGAATCGGTCCTACCGAGTTGCATTTCGGTCCCACCGAAAATCCTAATGGTCACATTATTTGCTAAATCGGTCTGACCGAGTTTAACGATTCGGTCCCACCGAGTTTGGTAGATTGTATGTAACGGTTAGATTTTGTGTGGAGGCTATATATACCCCTTCACCTCCTCTTCATTCGTGGAGAGAGCCATCAGAATAAACCTACACTTCCAGCATCCTATTTCTGAGAGAGAACTACCTACTCATGTGTTGAGGCCAAGATATTCCATTCCTACCATATGAATCTTGATCTCTAGCCTTTCCCAAGTTGCTTTCCACTCAAATCCTCTTTCCACCAGATCCAAATCCTATGAGAGAGAGTTGAGTGTTGGGGAGACTATCATTTGAAGCACAAGAGCAAGGAGTTCATCATCAACACACCATTTGTTACTTCTTGGAGAGTGGTGTCTCCTAGATTAGCTAGGTGTCACTTGGGAGTCTCCGACAAGATTGTGGAGTTGAACCAAGGAGTTTGTAAGGGCAAGGAGATCGCCTACTTCGTGAAGATCTACCGCTAGTGAGGCAAGTCCTTCGTGGGCGACGGCCATGGTGGGATAGACAAGGTTGCTTCCTCGTGGACCCTTCGTGGGTGGAGCCCTCCGTGGACTCAGCAGAACTGCTACCCTTCGTGGGTTGAAGTCTCCATCAACGTGGATGTACGATAGCACCACCTATCGGAACCACGCCAAAAACATCCGTGTCTCCAATTGCGTTTGAATCCTCCAAACCCTTCCCTTTCCATTCTTGCAAGTTGCATGCTTTATTTTCCGCTGCTCATATACTCTTTGCATGCTTGCTTGCTATGTGTTGTGAATGTTAAACTTGTGCCTAAACTCCACTCAATCTTAAAAGGGCTAAAAACTGCAACTTTGGTACTTAGTGTCTAATCACCCCCCTCTAGACACCTCTTCTCAAGGTCCTACAACTACCGTGACGTAGCGAGCGCGTGGGGGTTATGAGCGGGCAGGGGAAGTTCCAACTCCCCCATACCCATTCACTCCTTCTCCCCACGCTGCCTCTCTCTCTCTCTCCTGCCCCCGAACGGCGCATGAGGCCCTCGCTGGATCTCCCTCTCCGGCTGCTCTCCTCGGATTCCGACCGGTGGGATCGTTCCCCACCACTTCCTCCTGCCATGGACCAAGGTCTTTCCCCAAATCCCTCTCGTTTTGGCGTGTTCTTTTGCTTCTAGGTTTTGGGGAGATGCTAGTTGTTCTTAAGATTTTAGGCTAAATCTTTGCAAGAGTAGGATGGAGGAGAGTAGTAATGCGTAAAGTTTTTACATAATATGTTGTCCCGTGGTAGATTTGATCAGCCGTAGTACCGCTTGGTCATCACGGTAGTTCTCAGATTCAATTGTTGTTTCAGATCTGAAAACACGCGGTACTACCGCAACTCCGGCGCGATACTACTGCTCTCGCGGTACTACCGTACCTCCAGCACGGTACTACCGCGCGCACGATACTACCGTGATCTGTCGAGGCACTAATTTTTTAGTTCTGTGCGACCAAGCGGTGCTACTGTTGCTGTCAAATCTATCATGTGGCAATTATTATGTGCGAATTCTATTTGTTTCTCTATTTTGCTGAGTTCTTTGCACTGATCCTTCTCGTGTTTCTTGCATGTTTGTGTGTTGTGGCTCAGGCGCTCATGCTCGCCGGTCAAATCCAAGCCATTACATGGGCTCCAAGCGCCTTCGCAATCAAGACGAAGCTCCCGAGGGCTCCAGTGCCCCCCAACACAGGACCAAGACCACCACCACCAAAGACAAGGAACCCGCCATGGGTATGGATGAGATGCCGCTTGCTGAGTTCTACTCTCGTAGGAAGATCAATCCTTACGTGACTCCTCATGCCAACCTTCGAGGGAATGAGTTGTTCTGGACCAAGCAGCAAAACCTCATTTATTTGTATGTGATCAAAGCCAAGAGGAATATCCATGTGGATGTGCATTGGATCGACATGCATCACATGAGGGAAGAAAAGCACCGTGCATACTTTGGTGAGGCTCTGGATCTAGTGGAGAAGTTTGGCATTGAGCATATCATCTCCTTTCACAAAGACTATGATCCGGAGATTGTGGCTCAGTTCTTCGCCTCGGTGTACTTTCACCCTAATGAGGACAGGACGATGACTTGGATGACCAATGGTCGGCGGCTGACGGCTACATGGAAGGAGTTCATGACTATGCTTTGTGTTTCGGATGAGGGGCTCACCATACCCCAAGGTGTTCGTCGTCATGCCAATCCCGAGTCTGCCAACAAGAACAAGCTTCAGCCCTTCCTTGTTGAGAAGAAGCTCTCCAGTGGCAAGTCTTTGTGGGTGCTCAACTCTTTCCTTGACATCATGTACCGGATCTTCCGCAACTCTCTCTTCCCACACATTGGGGATAAGGACAAGGTACACGCTTATCTGGTGGACATGTTGCTCCTTTGTGAAGAAGCGCGCAACTCTCAGACATTACCACTTGATGTCTCACACATCATGTGGTGTGAGCTTCGGTTTGCCATCTTCAACCGCAAGGTTCCCATTTATGGACCATATCTATTTCTGTTGATCACTGCAACTTGGGAGAAGCTCTACCCTCAGGATGACTTTGAGGCTCCTGATTGGATTCACCATGATTCCATCCGGCTCCGTGTCAAGCCTAAGTGGGCTAATACCACTTCTCGTGCTGAGGCTGCGACTGCCATGGATGTGGATGCAGATGAGGATGAGGAGGACCCTGCAGATGAGGTCAGCTCTGAGGATTACACCCCTCCTACCTTGAGCCATCTTGGGCTAAGAGGCTGAAGAACAAGATGAAGACCTTGTTCTGCATGCATGCCAAGGGTCAGTACAGGTCTCATGTTGCCTCCAAGGAGAGTCGACGCCGGGACAAGAAGATCTTGAAGCTGTATGGAGAGGACGTCTCTGGCGGTTCTGAGGATCACATCACTCCGGAGGCTGAGTGGATGGCGAAGGAAGGCTTCAATTGGACCGATTCTGAGGAGGACGTCGAGGAGACCATTCCTGCTGCCGAGTCCGACGATGACCGTGACTTGGACTACTCCGCTTGAGCCACCACTTGTGTGTAGGTGTCCTCTCTGCCTTTTTGGCGTCTCGATGTAAAAGGGGGAGAGAGTGTTGGGATTTGCGAGAGTCTTGTGTTTGCTTTGCTCGTGTTTGTTCCGTTGAACCTTGCTTTGCTTTGGTTTAGTTTGCTCGTGAGACTTGGTCTATCATATGGTGTAAGACATATGCACTCTTTCGTACCTTATTTAGCCTATGCTAGTTTGTGCTATTGTTGTTATGCTCTTAGTTACTATCTTGTTTAGTGTTAGCCCTTCTATTGCAAGATATGCTTTGTTTCTAAAATATAGGGGGAGTGGTGATCCTAATATTCATGCCGTGCAGTCCAAAGCACTTTACTCTCTAGCACGAATCTAGCGGGAGTTCGTCTATATTCTAGAGATGTGGGGTTTGCTTGTGCTACATTCTTTCCCTTCGTGCAAATCCCGTATTGTCATCAATCCACCAAAAAGGGGGAGATTGTAAGGGCATGTTTATCCCTAAGGTGTTTTGGTGATTGATGACAATGCTTTTGCGGATTAATCGTGTGCCTTTAGTATTTTAATTGCTTCAACGTTAGGCACAAGACGGTTTGTTACCCCTCGAAGACTATTGAAGACGATGGTGTTCTACGTCTCTTTTGGTGGAGTTGAGTCGTAGGATAGCCGTACTATTAAGAGGGGGTCCGCGTTGGAAAGGTTCGGGTGGAATCATCACGTACACGTTTTCTCCTTTTGCACCGCCTTTCCCTTTGCGCTTTGGAGCATCCTCCGTTATCTTCATATTTATGCAAAAAGAAAGATTCCTAGTGTTGCTATTCTGAGGCATGCGGTAGTACTGCTCCTAGGAGCGGTAGTACCGCAGGCTCATGCGGTAGTACCGCACGCCCTCGCGGTAGTACCGTAGGCGCACACGGTAGTACCGCTCCTATGGAGCTGTAGTACCGTGGCCTCAGGCCATGCTCAGCCTCTCTTGCTGCTGTAGGGGCGGATGTAATTTTTTACATCCGCGCCCTATGCGGTAGTACCGCCCCAGGTGCGCGGTAGTACCGTGAGCCCTGGTCCGGGTCAGTAGCACGAACGGAAGTAGGGGCGGATGTAATTTTTTACATCCACTCCCTGCGCGGTAGTACCGCAAGCCAGGCGCGGTAGTACCGTGTCGGATTTTTGCACTGTTCGATTTTCAGCGGAAATAGACACGGATGTAATTTTATTCATCCGTGCCCTTCCCAGCCTAGTCCATCCTAGCCTTGCAGTAGTACCGCAAGGGGGAGCGGTAGTACCGCGTCAGCAGTAGTACCGCTCTTAGCCTTGGCGGCTCTGGCCTGGACTAGCCCCTGCCGCTGCAGTGGTAGTACCGTAAGCCCCTGCGGTAGTACCGCTTGTGTGGAGCGGTAGTATCGCAGGTCACGGGCTGAGTAAGTGGATAATGGTTGGATTTGTCTCTCCACTATATAAGGGGTGTCTTCTTCCTCTAGTTGACGACCTCTTCCATCCCTAAGCTCCATTGTTGCTCCAAGCTCCATTTTCGCCCGATCTCTCTCCCTAGCCAATCAAACTTGTTGATTTTCTCGGGATTGGTTGAGAAGGCCCCGATCTACACTTCCACCAAGAGAAATTTGATTCCCCCCCCCACTAATCCCTAGCGGATCTTGTTACTCTTGGGTGTTTGAGCACCCTAGACGGTTGAGGTCACCTCGGAGCCATAGTCCAATGTGGTGAAGCTTCGTGGTGTTGTTGGGACCTCCAATTAAGTTGTGGATATTGCCCCAACCTTGTTTGTAAAGGTTCGGTCGCCGCCTTCAAGGGCACCAATAGTGGAATCACGACATCTCGCATTGTGTGAGGGCATGAGGAGATTACGGTGGCTCTAGTGGCTTCTTGGGGAGCATTGTGCCTCCACACCACTCTAATGGAGACGTACTTCCCCTCAAAAGGAAGGAACTTCGGTAACACATCCTCGTCTCCACCGGCTCCACTCTTGGTTATCTCTACCTTTACTTGTGCAAGCCTATTTGTGTTGTATCCCTTGCTTGCTTATGTACTAGTTGTTATTGCATCATATAGGTTGCTCTTATAGTTGCTTATCTAGACAACCTACTTTGATGCAAAGTTTAAATTGGTAAAGAAAAGTTTAAAAAATGTTAGTTGCCTATTCACCCCCCTCTAGTCAACTATATCGATCCTTTCATCAAGGAAACTACATAAGCTTCTTTTTTCACCATAGCATGATTGCAACTGACATAGCTTCCTTTTTATTGTGTATACCAGCTCATGTACGTCGATGCTCTTGATCTGTCCAGCGTTGACTTTACTGGGATAGGATGCCCGCCGCCTGCACATAAGTTTGCTGTCTCTGCATGGACGGATACTGCTGTCAAGGCTGTGCTTGCCACAGACAGGATAACTGATACGAAATATGGGAAACTGCAGGTTAGTTCTGCCTTCTTTCTTGCACGACATTCTTCAATTTTTATGTTGCATAACATATGAAAAAAATCCTAGTACGACAATCATTTATGGCTAACAAGAGATAAATACCTTGGCAGCCATGGCTGGCTGTACATGGCACCCATGTCTGACCCCATATGGCAACTTCACCATCCATGTTGAAACTCCTTTTTCCATCTTTTTTGCAATACATGAATTGTTAGTCACTCCACCTTATTTCTCTCTTACATGTTAGTTGTTTTTTGCTGTTTTCCAGCTATAGACTACATTGTGTTTGGTGGGCCACAAAACTTTGGCAAGTGGATGTGCATTCAGCTCCATCTTGTGCTACCGAGGTAATCAAGGATGTTTTTTTTTAAATTGTTTTTCTCTTTGCATTTTTTATATATATCTTATGGTTGTTTTGGGTTTTTTGTTCTTACACACGTGACTCTAGTATATTTGGTTATTGCTACCTTTTGTTTTTGTGCTCAAGCGAGGGCACCTGTTGAGCATCTGATTGGGCAGTTTGCTTCCGGCATGACCTACTTGCTCGAGAAGGTGGTTGTTGGTTGGACGACACTTAATGGCTCTGACAGAGACGCGGTTGTGAGGCAGTTCACATCATTTGTTGGAGAACGGACACATCGACCAACTGGTTGCCGTGGACGGTATGACTATAACAGCTCACCGGAGCTCCCTGACACGCAAGATGATCTAGATGGAGATGCTGGTCTCAACAAGGACGATGACGATGACATGGAGAATGTGCAACATGCAACCGACGACGATGAACATGTTGAAGTTCGTGTAGGTGGTAAGAAGGATAAGGCTGCACCAAATGTTCCTCCACCGGAGGAAGCAGTTGAACAAACAATTACGGGAGACACGGTGGTGTCGTCCTCAAAGAGGGGTAGAGCTCCAGAGGATGTTGGGCAGGGCTTTGTTGGCAAGAAGTCTAGGACCAATAGGTAGCTGCTAGGAGGAGGTTCGACATCTATTTAGTGTTTTGTTTGTCTCTACTTTTTAACAGACCGACCCTCTTTTCATTGTTTGCTAAGCGCGGCATGATTTTTTGTCTCACACTTGGTACCCTTTTTTGCCATTTTTTCTACGTGTAGCAAGGCGACAGCTGGTGGACGAGCAGTTAAGAAGAAACAAGCACCAACGTCAACCCGTGTTTCTGCTCGATTGAACAAGGGTGCTCCCACTGCTGGTGACACCACTTCCACTAGGTCGTCTCATCGTACGTCGACGTCCAACACCGGGGATCCTGTCGTGTTGGAAGACTTGAGGAAGACAAGCAAGAAGTAGGTTCTGCCTGTGTTTTGATTGTCCTAGTGCTATTTTTTTGCTTGATGCATTCTAGATCATACACAACTTTTTTAGTTGATACATTTATGCGGCAACTACCCGCCTGCTTTTCAATGCAGCTGTTCAGCTTGCCACATGGGCTACTGCCATCAGTCCCACATGGCAACTGCTTTTTTTCTCATGATTTATTTTTTGCTGCATGGGAACTCCTGTTTGTTCTGCATGGAAATTGGTAATTAACTAGGCCACATGGCAATTATTATTCCACTCATATGGCAACTAGAAGCTCTCCACTGGCATCCACCCCCTACATCTGTCTTGTGTGCTCATCCATACCTTGTTCTCAAATGGCAGCTCTAGCATATCACACATTTTTTTCATTTTTTAAGATGACTACCATGGCAACTATTTTGTTCAAATTCTTATACTCTTCATGTGCTTTCTTGCAGGGTGAAGAAGACTACTACACACGTGATCAAGCAGAACCCTAGAGACCCACTCGAACGCATTCATTCAAAGCTGTCGACAAGTGGCAACTTAGATGTTCACTAGCCGCCAGTCAAGAAAACTGCTGCTGCACCATCCACTATTCCCACTAGATCTGATGCAAGTGGCCGACCATCTCTGCTGGTTGCAGATGTGCAGGCTATAACAACAGGCATCCCTACATCTGGGAGTGATGAGTCAGTATCTGCCAGGACTGCTGAGATATTGCCCACTCTGCTGGCAATGAGGGATGCTGTTGTGACGCACGCTACCCAATCAGTAAGTGTTGAAGTGGACGCTCCTGAGATCAACCTAGGCAAGGAAGATTCCGCTCATCTAATACGGATTCCAAGCACGTGGCTACTGGTCTTATGCATCCACAAAAGAAGGGGCTGCGGCGACAATTCAGAATGAGATGCCATCCACAGGTGAGACTCATGACACAACAACTCCAGCTTCTGGTGGTCCAGAGGTTACTACGGCGACTGTGTCGTGAGATGGTCTTCCACCTAGGCATCGTAGCCCCCGCAAGCAACCTACAGACATACCTAATGCACCAGATGTAGATAGGAGCGGCAGAGATGACTTTGGTTATGTGCCTGCTTCCACACTGTTCCCACCACCTGCCAAAAGAAATGTTATGGAGAAAACGGAAGTCCGGAGTACAACTGGCACACGTAGCAAGCCGGGCACGACTGACGGAGGTGAATGTCCGGAGCAGACGGCGTCTTTCACCACCGTGGAGAACCCCACCTTAAATCTGGGCACTTCGAAGCTCCCAGTCAACATTGGTGTCCCGTACAGCCCAAACAAGAAGATTGGCAAGAAAGTTGTGAATGATACCGCTGGCAGCATGCCCTGCCCTACTAATAAGCCTGATGATACTGCAGCAGATGAGGCAGAAATGTTTGTTGATCTGTCACCCCTGGATTCCGCTAAGCAACTTGTTCGCGATTCGGCTGGTAGGGAGGAGAGGCACCAATGGCCTTCACCCCACCGAGCTATAGCCTTGGCATCGACCGCAGTCAAGATGAACCAGTGGTGCAAGATCCTACGCCAGTTGCCTTTGCTTTCCCGACAGGCATGGCCCCAATGATGGCCCAGCCAATGGCTGATGGCAGGAAGGATGTGAAGTTTGCAGAGCCGATAGTGCAAGGTACATTTTTTATGTGTTTATCATTTTTTGTACATTTCTTTAGTATGACGTTTATCACAAGCTTTTTTTGGTTTGTCACTGGTGATGGCAAATCTCATCTGATGCACATGGTAACTGGAGTTGCTGCAACATGGCACATACAGTTGTTGCCATGTTGCAATTCCATTCGCCAAGGACATGGCAACTGGAGTTGTTGCAACATGGCAAGTTCAGTTCAATGTACTTGGCAACTGCAGTTGTTGCCACATGTCAACTATAGTGCACTATACAAGGCAACTGGAGTTGTGTCCACATGGCAACTCACTATTTTTGCACCTACATTTCATATTATGCATCCTTTTTCACAATAACTTGTTTGTTTCCAAGTATCCTAACCCACTGTTTGATCCTTGCAGCCACCCCTGAGGAGATTTCGGCGTCACTTGATGATGCTTACCGCATGATTGAGGAGGAAGCATTGAAGAGGATGTCCTCACGGGGTCAGGGGCAATCAAGTTCTAACGTGCCTGCAGAGTCGGTATCCGAGGATACCATTAGAGTGCCACCCCTGGATCTATGAGGCAGCATAGGGTAGTTCACGCACCCCCCGCGGATGACTGTGAGCCCGAAGTCAAGGCCACAAAGGAGCAGAACCATCTGTATGATATTGTCAAGCGTTTTGGAAACGCAAGGTCCAACATCAAGTACATGAAGGAGCGGAAAGCGTAACGTCCACACCACATAACCCCTCACTTGCTTTTCTCTTATTGTTTTCCTTTGCTATTCCAGCCATGCTTTGTTTATGTTTTATTTTTTATTTTAATTAGTAGACATGATTCTTTCATGTTATATATCATTTTCATACAGCTCATGTTTGGACAGAACCAAAATCATACAATGTGATGTGATGTACGTCGACCTGGTTGATCTTGCCGAGTCTGTGCGGCCACTTGGTAAAATGTCAAAGAATGTAGTTGCGTGTGGGATTGACTTCATCAACAGGCATATGGATATTTGTCCCAACAAAACGATCATAAAGTGCAGTGTGACCTGCAAAATATGGGATGGTGACTTCCACCATAAAATCCCGAGGAAGCATTTTTCCGCACATGGTGATTTCAAGCTCACACTGAAGAAATGTGTGAGTGTTCCTTCTTGTTTGCACATTTTTTTCTCACATGCTATGTTTTGTTAGTAGCTATGCTTCACACGTGGGCTACATACTGTTTTGTGACAGATGTTTCATGTGGCAACAGCTGCCATGTAAAATAAGTTTGACTGTTTTTTAATGCAACTTATGTGGCAACTTCAATTAAAATACTGGGCAACTTTGTTCATACATGGATGACAACTTCTTTCAATTACACATGGCAAATAAACAATCTCTGTGGGCGTATTTTTGGACACTTGCTGCTTTGTCATTCATGTACCTCTTACTGCATCCGACAATATCTTTACATATCATTTTTCCAACTACATCATTGTTGTTTTTGATGTGAACTCTGCTTTTTCTTTTCCTTTATTTTACTTGCAGGTACTGTTTCCCATGTTCCAGGAGCTTGCACCACATGACCCACATGACAAGTGTGGTCACCACTACGTGATTTGCCTTGACCTGAAGAACCAACGATTTGAGGTGCTTGATTCATTGCGTTCAGAAGCTGATGCAGACCTTTCTACACATGTTGAATTCTTCATCAACAACATCAAAGAGACATGGAACTGTCACTACAAAAACTCAAAGGTCCAGATCAGTCATTTTCCAATCGAGTATGTCGCGACTACGAAGCAAGGAAACCGGTAATTACTATCTTTTTTCACGTGTCCTCCACACCAATCCTACACCTTTTTATCACCTGTGCATCAAAGTTTATGATTTTTTTTGTTCTCTTGAGTTGACCTAATTCTTTTTCTTTTATAGGCATGACTGTGGTTTTCACATGTTGGAATACCTTGCAAAGTGGAAAGGCCGACGGGTCCCTGTCGTCACAGCTGCAATGGTCATTGAGCTCCGCAAAATATACACATGGAACTAGTTGATGAATGAAGATTTCAACACGCGGGCCAATGCACGAGAGTTCATAGAGGAAGCTGTCAAAAAAGCCAACAAGAAGTACAAGTGATCATGTGGTGCTACATACCGCACGCCTACCTTACATTCTGTGGCCGAGGAATGTAAGGTAGCAACTTGTTCTTTTAAAACTATCTTCGTGTACTATGTTATGACTAAATCCCCTCCTAGTCTAGTATATAGTGGTGGCGTGTGAGTGACATTGAATATTTTGTAATATATGTGTGGATGTGAACCTAGTTAGGTGTGACAGCAGCTACGTTTATGTTCAGTACTATTATGTGTTTGTGGTTGGTAGTACCAGTTGGGTGTTTGAATGCATCTATGATGCATGAAAACATGGCAAATAGAGTTGATCACACACGGTTAGTGAAAGTAATCATTCTATTTTTTGTTTTTTTGGGCAACTGCATGATATTGGACATGGCAACTGCACGATATTTGACATGGCAACTGCATAACATATAACATGGCAAACGCAGTTTATTTAACATGGCAAATGCAGTTCATAAAACATGGCAACTGCAGTGTTGTCTCACATGGCAACTAGATATCATTCCACATGGCAACTGCATTTTCATTACACATGGAAACTATAGGTGATTTCACATGGCAACTATGATTTCATGCTTATAATGTACCCAGTTGCTATTTTTCAGTAGATCAGCATGTCAAAAAACAGAAACAAAATGCGTGGCCTGAAAACGGAAAATCTACGCGATGGCAGATTCAGTAGAAATCACATGGCGGATTTGATGGCAGCTGCATGGCAGATTTAGCAGCACATACGTGGCATACATGCCATTTCTTTCAAATTCTGTTGTCCACCAACAGTCATTCGCGAATTTTTAAAATCCTGACCATCTACCTTACAAAAATGTCACCATCACCTAAGTTACAATCCTCCATAGTTGCTTTAAGGATTGCCCGCCCCTTTCTTTGTTTTCTTGTGTTTTTCTTGAATTTCCAACCCTGATTTGTATCTTATCTCTTTTGGACGCCCTTTTGTGATGGAACGGGGCGGGTTCCTGACCTGGGTTTGCGTGCTTGCTGTTCTAGACCCTACCTCCAAGTTTTCAGATGATGGACCCGTGGACGAAGGCACAACAAAATGGAAATAGACAGAAGCCGCATTGAGCATAGTAGCACGACCTTCCTAGGAATCATTCCCAGTCGGGAGGCGCGATGCGCGGGAAAAATCACACTCGACGTGGTATTCGGCATGCTGGATAATTATCGGTCCGAGGAGATAACCTTCCAAGTAGCCCCTTTTAGTAGTGGATATCACGCCTTATTAGGGTGGGATGAATTTACGCGCTTCCAAGCTATACCTCATTATGGGTACATGAAGCTCAAGATGCCAGGGCCAAATGGTATTATCACTCTTGCTAGTGATCCGGACATAGCACTCCGCGTCGAAAACAAAACCGCAGCACTAGCCCTCGAAGCATAATCTGAAGCCCTCGCGGCTGAAGAATTAGCCACACTACGCTCCATGGTGGATAGGGACGACATGATCCTGGACAAGCGACCCAAATCCACCTCCTTTAAACTAGCAGATGAAATAGTCAAATTTCAAGTCCACCCGACGGACCTCAATAAGATAGCATCCATCAGGGCACAACTGGACCCAACGGTTGAGGCCGCACTACAAGAATTCCTGCGCGAGAACTGGGACATATTCGCCTAGCATCCTTCTGATATGTCGGGAATCCCACGCAGGTTGGCTGAACATAGTCTAAACATACTGAAGGGATATAAACCGGTCAAGCAAACACTACGGTGCTTTTCCGAACCCAAACGACAAGCTATGTGGGAGGAGCTACCCAAGTTAATCGAGGGGGGATTCATCAGAGAAATAAAACATCCAGACTGGCTAGCAAACCTGGTGATGGTACCAAAGAAGGATAAATTCTGGCGCCTGTGCGTCGATTTCAAAGACATCAACAGGGCCTGCCCTAAGGATCCATTCCCCCTCCCACGCATCGATCAGATTATTGATGCTACATCCGGACACGACTCATTCTGTTTCCTCGACGCATACTCCAGATATCATCAAATAAAAATGAAGGAGTCTGACCAAGCCGCAACAACGTTCATTACTCCATATGGGCCGTTCTGCTTCAACACTATGCCCTTCGTACTGAAAAACACCGGCGCCACTTACCAACGCATGATTCAAACATGCCTGGAGAAACATATCGGCAAGACAGTTGAAGCGTATGTGGATGACGTCATCATCAAAACTAGGCACGCCGAGTCATTAATAGACGATCTACGTCTCACATTCGACAACCTCCGTACATATGACATCAAGCTCAATCTGGAAAAGTGTGTTTTCGGTGTTCCCGCTAGAAAACTGTTGGGCTTCATCGTTTCCAATAGAGGAATTGAGGCGAACCTAGCTAAAATCCGAGCTTTGTCACAGTTGGCTACACCAACAGACCTAAAAACAAGTCCAAAAATTAGACAGGTGTGTGGCAGCTTTAAGCCGCCTTATCTCCACACTAGGACAAAAAGGATTGCCACTTTATCGCCTTTTCCGACGCACCAACCACTTTGAGTGGACGGACGTGGTAACGGCCGGACTGGAAGAAACAAAGGCTCTTTTAGCGAGAAACCCAATCCTGGCCGCACCAAACATCAGCGAACCCATGTTACTATACATATCGGCAACACACCAGGTCGTGAACGCGGTGCTCGTTGTCGAACGGAAGGAAGACGGACACAAATTCCGACTTCAGAAGCTGGTATACTACTTATCCACTATCCTCACACCATACAAATCCCGGTACCCTCATTACCAAAAAATAGCATACGCGGTCTTCATTGCATCTGATACGTCTCCGTCGTATCTACTTTTCCAAACACTTTTGCCCTTGTATTGGACTCTAACTTGTGTTATTTGAATGGAACTAACCCGGACTGACGCTGTTTTCAGCAGAATTGCCATGGTGTTGTTTTTGTGCAGAAAATAAAAGTTCTCGGAATGACCTGAAACTCCACGGAATGTCTTAGGATATCTAATAAATAATCCTCGCCAAAGAAGAAGACTAGGGGGCCCACACCCTGTCCACGAGGGTGGGGGGCGCCGCCCCCCCTGGGCACCCCCTACCTCGTGGGGCCCCTGGTGGCCCTCCGATGCCAACTCCAAGTCCATATATTGGCTTTCGGGGAGAAAAAAATCAGAGAGAAGAAATCATCGCGTTTTACGATAAGGAGCCGCCGCCAAGCCCTAATCTCTCTCGGGAGGGCTGATCTGGAGTCCATTCGGGGCTCCGGAGAGGGGGATTCGTCGCCGTCGTCATCATCAACCATCCTCCATCACAAATTTCATGATGCTCACCGCCGTGCGTGAGTAATTCCATCGTAGGCTTGCTGGACGGTGATGGGTTGGATGAGATTTATCATGTAATCGAGTTAGTTTTGTTAGGGTTTGATCCCTAGTATCCACTATGTTCTGAGATTGATGTTGCTATGACTTTGCTATGCTTAATGCTTGTCATTAAGGCCCGAGTGCCATGATTTCAGATCTGAACCTATTATGTTTTCATGAATATATGTGAGTTCTTGATCCTATCTTGCAAGCCTATAGTCACCTACTATGTGTTATGATCCGGCAACCCCGAAGTGACAATAATCGGGACCACTCCCGGTGATGACCATAGTTTGAGGAGTTCATGTATTCACTATGTGCTAATTCTTTATTCCGGTTCTCTATTAAAAGGACGCCTTAATATCCCTTAGTTTCTAATAGGACCCCGCTGCCACGGGAGGGTAGGACAAAAGATGTCATGCAAGTTCTTTTCCATAAGCACGTATGACTATATTCGGAATACATGCCTACATTACATTGATGAACTGGAGCTAGTTCTGTGTCACCCTATGTTATGAATGTTACATGATGAACCACATCCGGCATAATTATCCATCACTGATCCGGTGCCTACGAGTTTTGCATATACTGGTTCTCGCTTATTTACTTTTCCGTTGTTACTGTTACAATCAATACAAAATACCAAAAACATTACTTTTGCTGTGTTTACTTTTGTTACCGTTATCACCACTATCATATTACTTTGCTACTAAACACCTTGCTGCAGATACTAAGTTTCCAGGTGTGGTTGAATTGACAACTCAGCTGCTAATACTTGAGAATATTCTTTGGCTCCCCTTGTGTCGAATCAACAAATTTGGGTTGAATACTCTACCCTCGAAAACTGTTGCGATCCCCTATACTTGTGGGTTATCAAGACCTTTTTCTGGCGCCGTTGCTGGGGAGCATAGCTCTATTCTTTGAGTCACTTGGGATTTATATCTGCTGGACACTATGAAGAACTTGAAAGACGCTAAGACCAAGATTTTGCCCTCAACTACGAGGGGAGGTAAGGAACTGCCATCTAGCCTTGCACTAGATTCTCCTTCTGTTATAAGTAAGCTTGCAACACCTAAACCTGATACTTCTATGGATTCTGATATGTCATATGTTATTGATGATGCCACTTCTGCCCTCCAACGGAACCATGTAGCGACGGACGTGCTCGTCCTCCTCGCTGACACGGTGACGTACCACCTCCACGGTGTCCGGAAGCCTCGGCACCGTCACTGGCCCA
This sequence comes from Aegilops longissima, assembly GCA_021605205.1. Classification (NCBI taxonomy): domain Eukaryota; kingdom Viridiplantae; phylum Streptophyta; class Magnoliopsida; order Poales; family Poaceae; genus Aegilops; species Aegilops longissima. The sequence continues at coordinate 759,644,525 of CM038679.1, forward strand.
CGCGACCGCCACCAAACAAGGATCGGGTCAACGAAGGGCTGGCTCCTCACCAAGCTACGCCCCCTGGAAGGTAGCACCTCCCAGTACCACCCCGGCGGAGCCCAGTCCCGGACATGACCCATCTGGTCAAGCAGGTGTCGCCCTCCGCCGACTCGGCAGCGAGGATGCGGATAGGCATCGCCCACGTCGATGCGGAATAATTGCTTTAACTAAAAAATAAACTAGTTCTATTAATTTTCTTGCTAAAATAAACTACTTCTATAGTAAAATGAACCAGTTTTATTAAATCAACTAGTTCAACTACTAAGCACTTACTATAAATAGAATAATGTAGTACTTACTAAAATAAACAAGTTTCCCTAGTTCTAACTAAGACCATTAAACACTTTCTAAGTAGTACTAATGAAATCTTTTTCGTCAATCAGATGACATTTCCTATGTTCATATAGGTGAAACATTAAACACCTATATCTAGCCAAATATATATTCATCTAACATTTGACATTAATATATCTAACTATATATTCAATTGACATTACTATATATTTGACTTTTCTATCTAATTCATCTAACATTCGACATTAATCTAACATTTATATAAACTCAAAATATATAAAAATTAAATAAACAAAAAACTCATTAACCTAGTTATATTAATTATTGAACTAGTTCAAATCTCATATACCTAAATTTTCTTACTAAAATAAACTAGTTATATTAATTATTGTACTAGTTCTAATCTCTAGTTCGACAATTTTTCTATCTAGCTAGCTAATTCATCTAACATTCGACATTAATCTAACATTCGACATTAATCTAAATGCGTATGTGTGTATGTGTGTGTATCGTGTGTGGTATATGTGTGTGTGTGTGTGCGGCCAGCCGCCACCGCCCATCTCTGTCTGGCGGGCGCCAAGTCTGGGCGGGGCGCCAGCGTTAGGCGGCGGCGGGGGGACGGACGAGCGGCGGGCGTTGGGCGGATTGCGGCGGCGGCGGGTACGCGAGAGAGAGAAAGCGAGATACTTACGAACGGCAGCGCTGACGACGACGACGAGGGCGCTGGGCGTTGAAGCGGCGGCGGGGGCGACGATTTACGACGACGGCGACGGGCGGCGACGACGGAGCGGGCGCAGCGAGAGAGGTTGACGAAAGAAGTGGGGAGATGTAACTGAAATTTCGTAAGTGCTGTATATATAGGGTGAGCCTTTAGTACGGTTGGAGCCACCAACCGGTACTAAAGGCCAAACAAGAGGCGGAAGAGCATGCCTTTAGTACGGTTGGTGGCTCCAACCGGTACTAAAGGTGGATCTTAGTACCGTTGGAGCCACCAACCGATCATCAAAACCTCAGCTGCCACCCAAAGTTTAGTCCCACCTTGCGGGCGAAGGGCAGTCGCACTGGTTTATAAACCCAACAGCGGCTACCTCTTCGAACTCCTCTATATAGCAGGCTTGTGGGCCTAAATTCTGCGCGCTGCCCTGTGAATCTGCTGGGCCTTTAAGGCCTGTAATTGCACTCCTGTGGCCTAGCAGGCCCACAGGCAGCGCTAATTTTTTTGTAGTTTTTTCTTTTCTGCTATTTTTCTTCTATTTCTTTCTGTGTAGTTTTTGTATAGTTTTTTATTTTCTGTTATATTTATTTTCTTCTATTTATTTGTGAGTAGTTTTCATCTAGTTTGCAAAATTCAACATTTTCAGAGTTCATTTTGTAGTGATTTTCAATCTCACGGTTATTTTGTAAACGATTGAAAAATAGCAAATATAATTTTTCCTTTTTGCTTTATTTTTTCTTCTATTTATTTCTGAGCAGTTTTTCTTTTCTATTATATTTATTTTCTTCTATTTATTTGTGAGTAGTTTTCATCTAGTTTGCCAAAATTCAACATTTTCAGAGTTCATTTTGTAGTGATTTTCAATTTCACGGTCATTTTAAAATGATTGATAAATAGCAAATATAATTTTTTCCTTTTGTGCTTTATTTTTTCTTCTATTTATTTCTGAGCAGTTTTTTCTTGTCTGCTATATTTATTTTGTTCTATTTATTTCTCAGTAGTTTTTTTATATAGTTTTTTTCTTTTCAGCAATAGTTTTTTTTCTCTTCTGCTATTTTTTCTTTTCAGCTATTTTTTCTTTTCTGCAAAACTTGATGCTCAAAGTGTGGAGTTATAACCAAAGTTAAAAAAAAAAGAAATGCGGACGTGCAATTAGTTTTTGCCATAACAGAAGAAGTCCGGAGTTGTAATAAGTTATTAAAAATAAAAAAGAGGTGCAATGCTCGTTAATTTGCTTCAAGCCTTTCGGAATAGTGTAAACTGCACTGCGCATAGCTCCGTGCAATCTACCATATTCCTGAAGGCTTGAAGCTAAGCAACGTGAGCATTGAGCCTCTTCTTCATCGTCTCTGCACTCAGGGCTTATAAACCGCTCCTAGTCCCTCTCTCTTGGCAAGGTGGGACTAAAAACAGCTTCCTAAGCAACTGTAGTACTGGTCACCCTTTAGTACCGGTTGGAGCCACCAACCGGTACTAAAGGTGGTGCGCTTAAAACAGTTATGGCAAATGAAGGCAGAAATGGTTGAAAGTTGATGGCGTCGCTTTGAATGGTGCATACTGAACGCAAAAAATATAAGAGCATTTACATCATGATCTTATATTTCTTTACAGTCTAAATTGTCAATATGATCATATAACATCAAAAAATACTTTGATCATCAATGATCTTTGTGTGTACAATCTGAATTGTCAATATGAGTCATCAACGATTTATAAACCGATGAAGACTCATATTGAGGTCACAAATTCTACACATAGAGTTCAATGAAGACCAAGTGCTTATGATAGTTTGAGAAATAACATATTTAAGGTGGTAAAAGGCTTGTTAGGGAGCGAGGTGGGACTAATTAAAACATCCTGCCATTAACGTCATTAGTACCGGTTAGTGGTGCGAACCGCACTAAATGGTGATGGTGGGGCCATAGCTCGACCGCAGGCTGACACAGCCTCTTTAGTACCGGTTCGTGGCATGAACCGGTACTAAAGGTTCGCCACGAACCGGTGCTATTGATCGCCCCCACGAACCGGCACTAATGTATACATTAGTACCGGCTCAAATTCAAACCGGCACTAATGTGCTTCACGTATGACCTTTTTCTACTAGTGCCACTTCTATGCTTGATACTACTGTGCCCCTCGGTGAATTTCTTGATGAGAAAATTGCTAGGACTAGAGAAATAGAAATTATTGCACCTGAATACAATGATGAGAGTGATGATGAAAATATGCCTCCTATTCCTAAAGGTCATCTCTTTGACGCAGAATCTTTTGCAACTATTTTTGCTTGTCAGGATAGATATGAACTTAAGAGGTTGCTAGTTAAATGGAGTAAAGAATCTCTTAGAGATAGGATGAGACCCGACCCTGCTTTTGCTACTTCACCTATCTACGTTCCCGATAAGGATTATTATGATTTTTATGTTGATCCAGATATAATTACTTTGGTTGAATCTGATCCTTTTTATGGCTATGAATCTGAAACTGTTGTGGCACATCTTACTAAGTTAAATGATATAGCTGCCCTGTTTACTAATAATGAGAGATCACGCTACCTTTATTTACTCAAAATATTTCCGTTCTCATTAAAGGGTGATGCTAAGATATGGTTTAATTCTCTTGATCTTGGTTGTGTGCAAAGTCCCCAGGATATGATTTATTACTTCTCTACTAAATATTTCCCTACTCATAAGAAACAAGCAGCCTTGAGGGAAATATATAACTTCGTGCAAATTGAAGAAGAGAGTCTCCCACAAGCTTGGGGGAGGCTTCTCAAGTTGCTTAATGCTTTGCCTGATCATCCTCTTAAGAAACCTGAAATACTTGATATCTTTTATAATTGACTAACCGATGCTTCCAGAGATTACCTGGATAGTTGTGCTGGTTCTCTTTTCAGGGAAAGAACACCGGATGAAGCTGAAATTCTATTGAACAATATGTTGACAAATGAAACTAATTGGGCACCTCCCGAGCCAGCTCTTGAGCCAGCTCCTGAGCCAATTTCTGAGCCAATTATTGAGCCTATTCCTAAAACAACTCCGAAGAAGAGAGGTGTTCTATTTCTCAGTCCTAAAGATATGCAAGAGGCAAAGAAATCTATGAAAGGAAAAGGTATTAAAGCTAAAGATGTTAAGAATTTACCTCCTATTGAAGAAATACATGGTCTTAATTTACCGCCTGTTGAAGAAGTATATGATCTAAACTACTTATTTACTGAAGAACCTCCCGATATCCCGACACATGTAGTAAATGTAAATTCTCTCTATAGATATGATAAAGCTGAAGTCCCTCCAACTAAAATTGCTAGTCAGTGCATGGATGAGTTTGATAACTTTATGTTTAAGCAAGATGACTTTAATGCCTATTTTGGTAGACAATTAAAACAAGATGCTTATATGATTATTAAACACTTGGGTGATTATATGGCCGATATTAGAGGTGACCTTAAACTTGTTAGCAAACATGCTTCTATGGTTACCACTCAAGTAGAAAAAGTACTTAAAGCTCAAAAAGAAGTGCTTGATGAAATGAATAGTAAGAAAAATGATTATGCTGTTAGAGAGGCTACTAGAACCGGTAGAATGACTCAGGAACCTTTGTATACTGAAGGCCACCCTAAGAGAATCGAGCAAGATTCTCAGAGAAACGATATTGATATACCTAGTTCTTCTAAAAGGAAGAAAAAGAAAAATGATAGGACATTGCAAACTTCTAGTGAACCTATTGCTGAACAACCTGAGAATCCAAATGATATTTCTATTTCTGATGCTGAAACACAATCAGGTGATGAACATGAACCTAGTGATAATGTTAATGATAATGTTCATGTTGATGCTTAACCTAGTAATGATAATGATGTAGAAGCTGAACCTGCTGTTGATCTTGATAACCCACAATCAAGGAATCAACGTTATGATAAAAGAGACTTCTTTGCTAGGAAACATGGTAAAGAAAGGGAACCATGGGTTCAAAAACCCATGCCTTTTCCTCCGAAGCCATCTAAGAAAAAAGATGATGAGGATTTTGAGCGCTTTGCTGAAATGATTAGACCTATCTTTTTGCGTATGCGATTAACGGATGTGCTCAAAAGAAATCCTTATTCTAAGTATATGAAGGATATTATTAGTAATAAAAGAAAGATACCTGAAGCTAAAATTTCCACCATGCTTGATAATTATACTTTTAAGGGTGGAATACCAAAGAAACTTGGAGATCCCGGAGTATCTATTATACCATGCTCCATTAAGAGAAATTATGTTAAAACTGCTTTGTGTGATCTTGGAGCCGGTGTTAGTGTTATGCCTCTCTCTTTATATCGTAGACTTGACTTGAATAAGTTGACACCTACTGAAATATCTTTGCAAATGGCTGATAAATCAACTGCTATACCTGTCGGTATTTGTGAGGATGTGCCTGTTGTGGTTGCAAACGTTACTATTTTAACGGACTTTGTTATTCTTGATATTCCTGAGGATGATAGTATGTCTATTATTCTTGGAAGACCTTTCCTTAATACTGCAGGGGCTGTTATTGATTGCAACAAAGGCAATGTCACTTTTCATGTTAATGGCAATGAACACACGGTACACTTTCCGTTGGAACAACCTCATGTCCACAGTATCAACTCTATTGGAAAAATTCCATCGATTATATTTGGAGGTTTTGAATTTCCTCTCCCTACTGTCAAGAAAAAGTATGATATTCTTATTATTGGGGATGTCCATATCCCCGTTGAGGTAACATAGTGATATTCGAAATTTCTCCGGTTCCGTGATTATCGGAATGAGTTTGTTAACAAGACTTGATCAACCTTGTTAGTGGATTCTTTTTGATGAACATGAGATGGATGGAACTAGAAGCACAACCTTCTGTACCCTCTTTATATTTCCTGTTATTTAGTGGAAATAAAGTAAAATAGTATTTTTCTGTCTGCTTCCTGACTTACCCGTGCAATATAAAAATATCCCGAAAATAAAAGTTCTCAGAATGCCATGCCAATTTAATATGATTTTTCGGGAATATTTAAGAATTTACTGTGCAAAAATCACCGCGGGGGGAGCTGCCACCTGGCCACGAGGGTGGAGGGCGTGCTCTACCCCCCTGGGCGCACCCCCCTACCTCGTGGGCCCAGCGTGGCCCTCCTCCATTTATTCCTGCACCCATCTTCTTCCTCTGCCTCACACAAACACGAAAAACCAACTCAAGCATGAGTTCCAGCCCCCGTTGCTGTGATTTTCGCTCTCCTTGCTCAAAGCACCTCTCTCAAAATTGCTTGGGGAGATTGTTCCTTGGTATGTGACTCGTCCATTGGTCCAATTAGTTTTTGCTCTAGTGCTTTTTTCATTGCAAATTTGTCCTGCATAGGTGACCATGTTCTTGAGCTTGCATGTCAAATTTATATGGTTCCAAGTAGTTCCAATGCTTTATATAGGCTCTAGGCACTGGTAGGAGTTGTTGCTATCAATTTTATTGAAGTTGGTTCACTTTTATTTGAAGTTACTAAAAAATTCAGAAATTTTTCAGAGGAAACAATATGTTTAGGAGGATGTTCCAAGGTGGCTCTTCAAGGAAACAAGGTCCCAGGCTTGCAATACGTGATGCTGACGAGGAACCACCAAGAGATGCTCCTGTTAGGCCCTGTGAATGGCCTTCGAAAATTTTATGAATCAAGTGGTAATCAAAGAAGAATTTAGCGCATATTTGCGCAACGCCGGTCTTGAGACTTTGAAACTGACAAATGCCCCCAGTATCATGATCTCACAAGTTCATTTGTGAGGAGGTTTGAGTTTTCATCTTCGCGTAATTCTCCTTCAGTCATGTTTGAACTTTATGACAAATCTTATACCATGGACTTAGAGGATTTCACTTCTGCTTGCAAGCTTCCATCATGGGGTAATGTCAGGGATCCCCCTAAATCTGAATATAGAGACTTTCTTGCTAAAATAACTGTGGGGGAATCTAGAGATATAACACAAGCCACTTTAGGGAGCATTCATTTCCCTGCATACACTATTTTGCTCTCTTTATAGGTAGATGCATTAATGCTAAGGATGAAGTATGCCACTTGTGTGCCCCTGATCTCAGCATTCTCAGAAGTGCCGTGTTAGGAGACCAACCTTATCACATGGGAGCCATTGTAGCTCGTAGGTTGCATCATAACAGATATAACGGAGATTTCTTTGGAGGAATTTATGCAACCCGCTTAGCTAATTTTCTTGAAATAGACATTCGAGAGGGTGATACGGAGTTACCCTCTACTTATTTGGATTTTGACTCTATGGTTTCCCACCAGTTTGTTGAGAGGACTGAACCACCTCTCCAATATCGACTAATCTTTAACAAACGACATGTAGTCCATATTAGTCTTCCTGCTCCTATCTTCTTTGATTCGCAGACAAAAGGAAGATATATTATTACCAGAGAGTAGGCAGATGAGTACGAGAAAAGAGCGGAGGCAGCCCGACGCTACGCTGCGGCTCAGGAGGCTATAGCCACCGCATCATAGTATGACCCCAACTTCACTTACGTTTATCCGCCAGGCCATCCTTGGCAATAGACCAACTTAGGCTAAAAACCTAAGCTTGGGGGAGTACGTATTTCCCACCGACATTACATTCATGTTCACACACACTCATTGCTAGATGTCGGTGTTCATACTCTTTCACTGTAATATCCATGCTAGTTTATTTTCTTTTTCCTGCTTTCTTCTTGTGTGTTAAGAAACCTTTAGAAAAACAAGAAAAAATTAGTAGTACTTTATTTCTTTACTGAAGTAATTAAAAAGGAAAACCCAAAAATATTTCCCGTTCTTCTTTTGCTTGTTGGGAGCTTTCCCGTGTAAATAGTTTTCCTTTTCTTTTCTTTGGGAGTCAGTAGGAGAAGACCATGATTAAATTGTTGAAGTGGCTCTTATATGCATGATTGTTTATTTAACTTAGAGCCCATATTACTTGTCTTCTCCTGGTTATTGAATGCTTGCAGATTCCATCTTAGTCCAATGCACGTGCACTCTTATTATTATTCACATTGTTCGATTGTGCAAGTGAAAGGCAATAATGATGATATATGATGGACTTATTGGGATAAGAAAAGCTGGTACGAACTCGACCTCTCTTGTTTTTGTAAATATGATGATTCATCGTTCCTAAGTTAGCTATTATGAAGTAAGCATATTTGCATTGACATTTAGATATTATAGTTGCTTGTGCCATGCCTGATTAGCTATGAGTTATAATGGTTTACCTTGCGTGCCAACATGCTATTAGAATGATTATGATGCGGTACGATGGGATGGTATCCTCCTTTAAATGAATTGAGTGACTAGACTTGGCACATGTTCACGCACTACTAGGAAAAGACCTACTAATGGCGCACATAATTTGGCCATTAATGGCGCATTAGTGGTGCGCCATTAGTGCCACGCCATTAGTATATTTTACTAAAGGCGCACCACTGGTGCGCCATTAGTATCTGGTATACTAATGGCGCACCACAGGATGCGCCATTAGTATATACAACAGTGCGCCATTAGTATGCCTCCCAGGGGGCCATGTATACCCAGGTGCTTTGGTATACTAATGGCGCACAATAGCAAGATGCGCCATTAGTAACTTCGGCATACTAATGGCGCACTGTCTAATGATGCGCCATTAGTATCCTTTGGCATACTAATGGCGCACTGTGGTGTGATGCGCCATTAGTATGAATATTAGTTTTTTTTAATTTTTTATTTTCTGTTTTTTGCACAGGTTACAAAATGTATAATTGGACAAAATATAGACAGCACACATCAACAACAGATTCATCGAATACAATAGAAGATTAGTCTCTGAATACAATTCATCATATTAGTCTCCGAATTGAAAAGACCGAACAAAGATAGAACATTATATTACAAGTCTCGAGACCGCGAGTAGCGAGTTTGTCTTCACATTACAAGTCGATATCGATCATCTAAACTACCATCACATAGAAGAGAGCTGCAGTCATCACGATGAGCATCATCACGATGAAACTCGTCTTCATCCGGTTCCTCAATGCTCCTCCCCTCTCCCGCTAGATAGCGGGCGATCTAGATTCGGCCTCGGCCCTAGTGGTGTACCCTTTGTAACTGTTACCACTGAATCGGTGAACCTGTCTCCGACACTCCTCCCGTCGTCGAGACTCCGGAACCTTACCCTTGTACACGACATACGCCGGCATCGCTATGCACTAGCCAAACGAAACGTTAGTACCAATTAACAGACAATACATAAGCAATATATAAGTATGCAACAGAACGATCGGAAGAGAAAAGCAAGACATTAATAGCATCGATTACATCTAAGTTGAACGACTCTCGAAACCAAAGAGACATACTACAAGTTCATTAAAGTTTAATTACAACATGAGCCAATCGATGTTTCAGAACTAGACACAGCATCACTGCTTTTGACTCGACTCAAGGGACCGGAGCGTGGATGAAGCCGCCGTCTATCGTGGGAGTCATGAAAGAACGGGCGTTGTCAGCCTGCATTTGTAGCATTGTGTCAATGTCACTGTTGGACGGTTGATTTCTGAGGTAGAACTGCCCCGAGGTACGAAGGACATCTTGATGGATGATTTCCACAAACTCCGACTGGATGCGAAAGAATTCTTGTCGGAGGTCCGCGTCCTGGATTGCCGACACGCTCTTTGCCCAATCTTTGAGTTTACTCGGTAGTAGAAGTTGATGATGGTCCCGTACGATCGCCCGCATGTGATGGATGGCATAGTAGGCACCCTTCGATCGCAAAGCGGCTGCTTGACGCAGCGAACGTCAGATTGGGGAGAACACGTGCTTGCCGTGCTTACGAATAGGCCTGCTGAAGGTGCCTCCAGATTTGGCGTGGCGGGGTGAACATCATCAAGAACCTTCTTGACATTTGTGTAGTCTACGTTCGATCGACGGTCCGGTCGAAATCGTGGCCATGGAATATTTGGGGCTTAGGAGGATGAGCGTGCAATGTGTGTCACTGCAGAAAACACGGAATGTTAAAAGAAAAACGATCGAAATCTAAGAATTCATATGTTACGGGCCGGTTGAGGGGAGGACTTACTCGGGAAAGTAAGGCACGAGGAAGTTATCCTTATCTTGGTTTGCTAGAATGACGCCTTCGAGGTAAGAACTCGCGACTTGCCGGTCCCCAGCGCTGCCCAAGATCTTGGCACGCATGTAGAAGGGGTCGACTATCACGATGTCCGGGGTCTTGTCGCGAATGATCCGCATCTCCATACTCAGCGAAAATAGCCGAACGAAGGTGTAGTGCAGCGGATGAAGGTTCATCATAGCGTGGATGTCATCAAACCGCAGGACGATCGTACGCCCGATGGAGTTATCCACAAAGCCCTTGCCCTCCGCACCTTGGCCGCGAAACCGGTATGCCACATCCTTCTCTCGAGACGCCGCTTCTCCAAAGAAAGAACACTGTCATGCAGACTCCGCGCAGCACCGCAGCATTGAGCATATTTGTCGGTAGCATCGCCTACCGCCACATGCACCCTCCTCGAGATATCCTCGGTGAAGGTGGCCCGTCCTGAGCACGGATCGTACTCGGTGCCGGCTGGCTCGCACCCTTGTTAGTCTTTCTTTTGCGTGCCTTCTTCTTCTCCTGTAATGGGACCGAGTTCTGCTCACAGACCGCCTTCTTGAGTGTGTTTGGGCTGATAATATTTCGCACCTCGCCTATCTGAGGCTCGGTGAAGTCGACAGCTGGAGGCGTCTCCTGAGAGCTGAACGGCAGACGGCGCCTATTGCAACTTGGCTTCTCCGCGGTACCAGCTAGATCGCGCACGTCTTTTGTTGGGTTGGGTTCTTGAGAAGGAGCCCCCATGAAGTCGCCATCGTACCCATGTTCGGCAAAGTACTGATCGACGTTGCCAAATGTATCATCGTCGTAGTCGTTCTAATCCTGTGCCATATGCATGTTTGGATCCAGTGGCATAGGGATGTCCGGCACCGTTGCGGCGGTCTTGCCATGGGGCCGACTTGGCGCCGCACGATCGGCGGTGTTGTCTTTGGGTGGTGTCCCCGCCCCAAACGAATCTGCTCTTCGCCAAAGCAGGGCCAGCTCAGCAGCGCCGAGGGTCATCACGTCATCATCGCCGGCCCGATGGGTCGAATCGAGGTAACAAGTCGTCGCAGCCTGGCAGCACCAACCAGTTGAACCCTAAACAAGTTGGGTGGCATCCGGGTACCGTGGAACAAGGGTTGCCCGTTCAACGACGGCCCTTGGCGACATCGACCAACTCGTTGTTCACGAAGTGCAGGAGAGTGCACGGAACGTCGGCGGCGCCCTGCGAAAACATGTAGGGCGTCAGGGATGCCCAGTGAAAGGCAAGGAGATGAAGTCCTCGGCCGAGAGAGGCTTAATTAGTTACCGTGATGATGGCGTCGAGCTCGGCTAATGTCGAGGCACCGCCAACAGCGGGCGTGCAGTTGACGGAGGGGCCGCTTGCTGCAGAGGTGCCGGCCGGCGTACACCCGGGTGCATTAAGCTCCCGTGCCGGCGTCGTGCCGCCTCCGCCGGAGACACCAATGGCCCCGCCATCGCATTCTGCGAGTTGCTGGCTGTGAAGCTAGGAATCGGGCGGCCTGCTGGCGCCCGCAATCCACGCACTCAACCCCTGGATCAAGGTAGGCACAATGGCGGTGATCGTCGCTCCGAGTCGTTGTTCCACTTGCTCTTGGACAATCTCCGGAATCCGCGCCACCTCTGCCTTGAGTTCTTGAACCTCGCGCGCCTGGCTTTCCGAGCTGGTCTTTTTCTCCTTCCGCACACCAGCGGTATAGTATGACCCCCATTTTGTGGACAAGCCTTTGCCGGCCACACGACCAGCTGACGTCGGCTTACTGAGCTTATCCTTGTTCTTCATTACATTCAATGCCCTATTTAGAGTGGTGTCCCAAGGGTTGCTCGTAGTCGACCCCGCGCTACTGCTTTCAGTCGCCTGCGGAAGGAATGTGAACCATTTAGAAATTTGGCTTCATTAATTAGAATGCAACCATATGGAGCTAATTACGCGGGGGTGTATTCCTTACCAGAACAAGCTCAAGCGCCCTGGTCTTCGGATCCGTGGTAAGCTCCTTTGTTATCGGGTCCTCCTTGTACCGGGCCCTGACATAGTTCCTGGTCTGCTTGTTACCGCTGTATTTCTCGAAGCGGGCGGTAGGCCTTGCTCGGCACGCCCAAGCCCCTCCTTGTCCCATATAGGCTCCGCCACTCTGAACCGCCGGGACCGAGTTTGTGTTCCCTAAGTTCAGCTCCGCATTTCTTTCCCCACTGACTTGATTGGGAGTTTGCGGTGCTCGAGCAATTGATCTTGAAGTCGTTGTAGTCATCTTCGGTGATCGAAGGATTTTTCTCCTTGATCTTCTCATAACTCTCACCTTTCTCGATCATTCTCTTCAGATTGCTTTTCCAAGTAGACAGGGCCTTGCTCATCTTCGTGAGGGCAGCATTGTTCACTTTATTCCCTTTGAGGCTTGTGTTTTCAAAAGCAGCGGGAACTTGTATCGCTCGTGCAGCTTCGTGAAGAGGAGGTTGCGCAAATTCCTCGGTTAGGATGCCTCGTGTTCTCGGTGTTGATCGAGACGGTGCTCGGAGAATGCACCCGAGCTGAAGCGAGTACCCTTGACTATTCGCTCGGCGCCGTTGGGTTCCGCCGGAGTCCACTTCAGAACTTCCTCCTTGAGGGTGCGGAGCACGGTCGGGCGCCGGTCCTTCCGTTGCCTGTTCATTGGCTGCCATCGTCGTGCGCGCCGCCATCATCAGTGGTGGCATCCTCGGCGGCACCATCAGTGGTGGCATCAGTGGGGTCATCCTCGGCGGTACCATCAGTGGTCTCAGGATCGGTGGGGAAGGCGGCGTCCTCATACAAGTGAGGTTGTTCCTCCATCTCCTGCGACAGCTCCCAGAATGCCTTGCCGCCCGAACCACCGGCCTGATCGTTGTTGGCCATGTTTCTCTCTAAATAGGAACAAAGTTTGGTCAAAAAGTTGGTTATTGTCAAGGAACAAGATCATGGTCTCATCATTTAGGGTTTGTCGACACCGAGGCATCCTAAAAGCTAAGCTTTTATCATTGAGGGTTTTTCGACGCCGAGGCACCCTAAAATCCTAAGCTTTCATCATTAGTCACAAGTACCCCATATGTCCTATTTTTAGCAAAGTCATGCTAAAATTCACGGAAAATTTCAGCATGACCTTTGCTGAAAATAGGACATATGGAGTACCCGAATTTGCTGGAACGGAAATTAATCGACATTCCAGCAAACACAAGGGCCTCTCGGGTGGACAAGGCAAAAAAAAGCCTCCATCACAACAAAGCAAATCATTGCATGGGCATACAGATGCTGAACTAAGAACGCCAGAAGTAGCATTAAACCATTTCCACAATACTATGGTGATTTGAGATCATCTATTTATGTTTGCAAAGAGTAGTCTATGATCTAAGACTAAAAGGAAATGCACCAGCAGTACTAAATTGGCGGTCAGTCTCCAAAACTGATCCCAGCATTTTAAACAGTCCCTAGCAAGAACACAAATGTGGAAGCAAGTCAATCGCACAACATAAGAAACAAATTGGCAGCTACTGGCTAGAGCTAGTATTATGTTATCATGTTTTCCGAACAGATTATAGGAACATCAAATATATGACGTTTTGCAAATGGAGATTATAAGGAACACCGACATTCGGCAAGTTCACGGGTTACTACATTGTATATATGAGACTGAAAACATCAGTTTCGGAGAGATGAACTAGATAATAAAATTAGAAGATGAACTTGTAATAGTTTCACGAGGTTTGGTTGGACACTGTAAGTACACTTTCTACCTAACATCGTTCAAAACACAGAGTAATCTACTTGCAGAACAGTATGAGAACTTCCAATTTTTTTGTATATCATCATCATTTTTCATAAATAACTTTGCTTGATATGTCACCTTGGTTCAAATTAATGGAGGTTTGGGCTCTCTGATTTATTGGTTGTTGGTTGACTACTCTTTTCAATCAGATTTCTTGCGTCAAACTGGAGATGAACCTTTTCCATTAAAAAAGGAATCTTGCCAGACTAAAGAAATCGTCAAATACCACCCGCTAAAAAGAAAAGGAACAACATCTGAAGTTTTAAACACAAACAAGGAAAAGGGGTAGCATTTCAGTTTCTCAAAATGTTCAAGAACAGAGTACTGAACATTAGGTTTGACATCTGCATCGTCTTTCAACACAACCTACACATTCCAAACTGTAAGAAACTGAAAAGCACTTACATGGATGATTAATCCTCGTAAGCAAAGGAGTTTTAATATGGGAATCTATCTTAGATGTTGCAACTCAAAATTAATAGCACTAACATGGATGATTAATCCTCGGTCACCTCAGGTGAGGCCAGAAGCGGTCACCGTGTTAGAAAAGCATGGGGCATCATCGTTGTTTCGTCCCTAAGCAACAAAAAAGTGCGACAACAAAGTTGGCATAGGTACATTTATCTAGTTTGGCACTTAGAAACAGTGTTTACAATAGTACGACAATGTGAACTGCAGATTTAAGGTGCCATGGCCTATGGCCTAAATTTAAAATAATAGCACCTTGGTCTAATAATCTTGTGGTGCTGAAGACAGTTGTTTTGCAATTCATACCCAACACGCCAGAGTATTCGTATCCAACATGCAAAAGTAAGAACGAATGTCCATTTTAGTTACATAGATACAGAGGATCCATTAGCGATTCCAAATAGGCTGCCAAGCAAAATGGCACCCCCACCGTAGAGCACACAAACAAATGAAGGAAGACGCTTACATGCCATTCCAATTTTAAAATAAACTAATTGAAAATCAATAAAGGAATACCATGCCTACCGACCAGTGGCGCATATCATAATAGAAAGAGGGCATGGTGTTGTACTGGTATACCTTAAATCAATGAAGCAATGAATTGAAGCTAACCCTAAATCAGAGGTTGGGGAATTGGAAAATGGTACCTCAAATTAGGCTGAGCCGAGTGCCTGAGTGAAGACCGGGCAGTTGTGTACTGCAAACCGATGATGATGGGTGTAAACGTCTTTGCTTGAGCTAAATCTGAAGAGGTAAATAACAAGGGAGGAAGCAGAGCAGCATACCCGGTGTGTCGAGGCCACTGCAGAGACCAAGACGAAGGTTGTGGCGGTGAAATCCAAGAGAGTGCCTCGGAGCTCTCAGCCTCAACACCAGTGTTCTCCCTCCAAAACGATCAATCTGGAGAGATCTGCCGGGAGAATCAGAGAGATGATTTAGTACTTATACAAACACGGAGTTGCCGATGCTGCATTTACTAGTGTAGATGTTTGTGTGGATCAATTGGTTGTGTACTGCAAACTGATGATAGGTGTATATGTCTGTGCTTGAGCTAAATCTTAGGAGGCACTGTAAATAACAAGAGAGGAAACAGAGCATACCTGGTGTTGCCGACGCCACGGCGGCGACCAAGATGAAGGCTGTGGGGGGTGAAATCCAAGACGGTGAACACGGCCTCAACACCAGCGTTCTATCTCCAAAACGACCAATCTTGAGAGATCTGCCGGCCGAATCAGAGAGATAATTTGCAAGTCACAAACTAGGAAAGATCCACCAGCAAAAAGAGCAGACTAAGAAAGAGTAATTACCAGGAGGAAGGGATGCTGGCTGCGTGAGATTTGGGAAGGAAGCGCGGTGGAGAAAGGATTGGAGATAAAGCCGGCGGGCGCGCGCCACGGGCGGTGGCGCGGTGGCGCCGAAGCGCCGGGCAGGCCGAGGGCGCGACGGAGAGACAGGCGGCAGGCGGGCAAGGTCGGGAGAGGAGAGAGGCGGCGTCACAGGCGTCGGGCGTCGGGCGGAGACGAGGACGACGGGCGGCAGCGTCGGGCAGCGGCGTCGGGCGGCGCGAGGCGGCAGGGCAGCGGCGCTGGGAAGGGGATCGAGGGCGAGGGTGAGGGAGAGAGAGGGGATTGCTAGGTGGGCCGCCGGGGAGGAACTATGGATGGGGGCGGCACAATACTAATGGCGCACCACACCTTGGTGCGCCATAAGTACATCCACACTAATGGCGCACCTCTCCCTGGTGCGCCATTAGTAAAAAAAAAATTCTGCTCGAGCCAACAGGTTATATTCCACCTGACCATATCCACATCAAGCTCCCTCTACTAGCTCGACTGGTCAGTAGCCAGTTCTCACACCAGGAGGTCCTGGGTTCGATTCCTAGGCTCCACAAAAAAAAAAATCATTTAAAATGTTGTTTGATACTTATTTGTGTTTAAATATGTTCAAACTTGTTTAAATCATAACAGTAATATTTTTTTATAATACGGTAATATTTTTTAAAAAAATATCATCAAACAGTAATGCCGGTGGAGCGGGGAGGTGCGGGGGGTGCGGGGGGTCGGCGACGGCGGTTGAGTAGGGGAGCGGTGTGCGGGGGGTCGGCGGCTGCGGTTGAGTAGGGAGCGGTGTCGGGGGTCGTCGGCGGCGGTTGAGTAGGGAGGGTGTCTGGGTCGTGGCGGCGGTTGAGTAGGGAGGGTGTGCGGGGGTCGGCGGGCGGTTGAGTAGGGGAATCGAGGTGCGGGGTCGGCGGCGGCGGGCGGTGGACAGGGGTGCTCGGCGAGGGGACCGGATCTGGCGAGGTGGGATAGCGATCGAGATGGAGGGGGATCGAGATCGAGTGTCCATGAAATTTAAAAATATTCATGATAGTTCAAAAAGTGCCCATGAAATACAATCGAGAAATGAAGGCTACGATTTAAATACAATCGCGATCTTAGCTAGCTATCTGTTCACATTCTTCTTGCCCTTCTTTTTCGCAAATGGAGTTCTTCTGTGGAACGGACGTCCTTTAGGTAGGGTGGTCCTGCTTCTTCTTGTGGTGTATGCTGCTACTTCATCATCGTCGTCATGTTCGATCCATGGTCGCCGTACATGTCAAGTCTTGCTCATTGGCTACTCCATCCATTCCGATGATCTTCCTTTGCCTCTCCTCACGACAACACGACCGGGCTTTGGCGGTCGGTAATGAAGAAGCATTGGTCCACTTGGGAAGCCAGTACCCATGGCTCATTTTTCGCGGTGACGTTTGCGCCCGCGGTCTTGGATTTGGCTTCGGGTATAACCATGGTGGTGAAATATCGGTCTTCTTTTAGGACGCTCTTGGCCCATCTGACACGGAACATCGGCACCTTATCCTTACCGGTGTAGGATTCTTCAATAGTATCTGTCCTTGTCCTTACCGGTGTAGGATTCCATCGTTACCCCGGAGTTCTGATAACCATCGCTCTCCATGTCCTTGTCCTCGGTGAATAATGTGTAGCCGTTGATATTGTACGCCTCATAGGTCATCAGGTTGTGCTCGGCGCCCTGTGACAAGGTGAATATGAGTTGTTCTTCCGCGGAAGAATCCTCATGTAAAGGGTACGACAGAAGCTTCTACTTGAACCAACGCCGTGAAACATGAGTTGTGCTCTTTGAGTATATCTCGGTCCGTCCTCTGTTGGCCTCGGTCATTGTACGTCTTCTGAATTAAGGTTTTGTGCTCTACCACCCAAGGATCGACCACGTCTATGTGTTGTAGCGCGACTAGGTTTGCTCTTTCAAAGTCGGCGAGTCGACCCTCGAAGTCGACATGCATTTCACGGCGACCCTCACGGTGACCCCATCCAGCGAGCCTGCCGAGGTGCCTGTTGACGGGCAGACCAACGGGGTTCTCGATGCCTAGATAATTCGTGCACTAGGAGAAGCACTCTTCGGTCAGAAAGCCCCTGGCTATACTTCCCTCTGGACGTGACATGTTCCGAACGTATCCTTTGATGACACCATTCATCCTTTCGAACGGCATCATGCTGCAGGAACGTCGGCCCGAGTTGGATGATATCCTCCACGATATGGACCAGCAGATGCACCATAACGTCGAAGAATGCGGGCGGGAAGTACATCTCAAGCTCGCATAGTATCACCACGATCTCTTCTTGTAGCCTTCTGAGTTGCCTCACGCCAATCGACTTCCGAGAGATGACGTCGAAAAAGTTGCATAGGCCAAATAGCGTTTCACGGACGTGCGCGTCCATGATCCCACGGATTGCAACTAGAAGTATCTGCGTCATCAGCATGTGACAGTCGTGAGACTTCATCCTGCTGAACTTCTGCTTCGCTGGGTCTAGGTATCTGCTTATCTTCCCCGCGTAACCGTAAGGAAGTTTTACTCCTAGGAGGCAGGTGAAAAACTGCTCGATCTCCTCCTGACTTAGAGTGAAGCACGCGGGAGGGTAGTCATTTCCGGTCTTCTTGGCCTTTTTGCCTTTGCGACGACTTTTTGTGTCCTGCTTCGCCTCATCATCATCATCATCATCATCATCATCATCATTAGCGTGAAGCCCCTGCCTGATGCCCATTGATTTCAAGTCTGCCCTTGCTTTCGGCCCATCTTTGGTCCTATCTAGCATGTTGAGCAGGGTACCAAGCAGACTCTCGCACACGTTCTTCGTGATATGCATGACATCAAGGCTGTGAGGCACACGGTGGATATTCCAGTACGGCAAGTCCCAGAAAACAGACCTCGTTTTCCATACCTTCAGCAGCGGCTCTGGCGCCTTTCGCTTCTTTCCCGGCAGTGGGCAGTCTTTCCAATTTTTCAACAGCTTGTCTATTTCCTCGCCGCTCCTCGTACACGGGCGTTTTCGGGGTTCGGTTTCACCATCGAACAGATCCTTGCATTTCCTCCACGGGTCATCGTCGCGAAGCCACCTTCGATGTCCCATGAACACGGTTTTCGAAGACCCGGGATCTCTATCTAGCTGGTGATACGTTGTGTCATCCATGCACCTTACGCATCTAGAAAATCCGTGGACTACCTGCCCCGCGAGATATCCGTAACCGAGATAGTTGTGCACCGTCGTGAGCAGTGCGGCTCTCATAGGGAAATATTCTTTCTCTGCGGCGTCCCACGTATTGGCTGGCGTTTTCCACAGCGTGTCAAGCTCCTCTTTCAGCAGCCCCAGATACAGATTGATGTCGTTCCCTGGTTGTTTCGGCCCTTCAATTAGCATACTCATGTAAATGTGCTTCCTCTTCATGCACAACCAGGGGGGAAGGTTGTACATCCACACAAACACAGGCCAGGTGCTATGGGTGCTTCTCTGGCTGCCAAACGGATTGACTCCATCGGTGCTCGCCCCCAGCACAATGTTCCTTGGATCGTTCCCAAATTCTGGGTATACGAAGTTCAACGCTTGCCACTGGCTCGCATCCTTAGGGTGACTCAGCATCTTGTCTTTTTTATCTATCTCCGGATCATTTGCGTCATCTTCTCGCTTCTTCTCCTCCCTATCCGCGTGCCAACGCAGGAGCTTTGCTACCTTAGGGTCCGCGAAATACCGCTGCAGACGAGGAGTGATCGGAAAGTACCACACCACTTTTCGAGGAGCTTTCTTCCTCTTCTTGTATCGAGTGACGCCGCACACCGGACATATGGTAGACTCCGCGTGCTCGTCCCGATAAATGATGCAATTGTTCATGCACACATGGTATTTCACGTGCGGTAAATCGAGAGGACACACGATTTTCTTCGCCTCCTCCAAACTGGTCGGGCACTTGTTCCCCTTGGGAAGACGTTCGTGCCAGAATGACATGTTCTCGTCGAAGCATCGCGCGGTCATTTTGTGTTTTACCTTCATCTCCGAGCCATGAGCGTTACTTTCAGCGGTATCCTCGGCCTGCATCCTTCATACAATGGAGTAACCGCGTCTAACTCAAGTTGATCCATCTTGGCTTTCTCTCGGGCGGCAGCTCTTGCGTTATCCGTCTGCTTGAGAAGCAGCTCTTGAATATGAGGGTCCTGCACCCAGCCCATCGATGGTCCAGCGTCGTCTGCTCCACCGGCATCATCATCTTCATGATCATGCCCGTCGTCTGCTCCGGCATCTTCCTCATCATCATGTCCTGCATCTTCTACATGATGACTGTGTACAGCATCACCGTCGTGATCATCTCCTGGGGATTCTTCATCTTCTCGCCCGTCCGAGCCACGGTGGTTGTCTTGCTGCCCTTCCTCATTTCTTGCCCGGCTCCCATGGACTACTTCGTAGTCATCTTCATCACCTTGCCACCGATAGCCATCCATGAAACCACGCAAGAGCAGGTGGTCCCGCACCTGCCCGGAATCCGGGTACGCAATAAGGCTCTTCAGCTCGCATCTTCGACACGGACATCTTATATCCGTCTCGTTCTTTTGAAGCATCTCGGCCTTCGCGGACCTCAAAAACCTATTCACGATGCCTTCGGTCATCGTGCGGACCATGGTCGCTGCGAGGTAGAGCAAAACGATATTTTAGAACCAAGAAAATTTTGGCATGACTTTCCTAAAAATAGGACCAAAAGAATGCTTAATGCCAAAATTCTCACTAAACGGAAATGAATCAACATTCCGCAAAATATTGGCAACTATCGCATTTCAAATACCGTACACCTCCAAACACAAACACATATGCAACACCACAAACATATGCAACACCACGAACATACATAGATCTAGCTAGGCCATAAAAAGTGCATGTGCACATTGTTGTAGGGAGAACAACATAAATATAGCTTCCCCCCTATCAAAACAAGGTAATTTAACCACTTAATTTGAATGAATCTATGGTGGAAATGAGGTGAAAAAGAGGAGGCACCCGAGACAAGGAGGAGGCGGTGGAGAGAATGAAGTGGGGGGAAAGTGAGTGTGGGTAGGAGAGGCTGTCCAAAATATCTTGTTGCTGCCCACTTACTAATGGCGCACCAACCACAAATGCGCCATTAGTAATCCAGGTTACTAATGGCGCACCTTCTGGTGGTGCGCCATTAGTAGTTTTGCAAAAAAAACATACTAATGGAGCACTGCTCCAGAGTGCGCCATTACTTGTTTAAACTAGTAATGGCGCACGGTGGAGAAGTGCGCCATTAGTAGTTTTGCAAAAAAAGGAATAAAAATATAATAAAAAAACAACATTAGTGGCGCACTTTCCGACAGGTGCGCCATTACTAGTTACAACTAGTAATGGCGCACTTCGTCTGGATGCGCCATTAGTATGTTTGGACAGTCGCACTAGTTCAAAAAAAACTTTTTTTGATACTAATGGCGCACCTTGGGCCAGGTGTGCCATTAGTAGTTTCAACACTAATGGCGTAGCAGAAGGTGGTGCGGGTGCGCCATTAGTGTCAATCCCATCTATAGCCCTTTTTCTAGTAGTGACGCATGTAGTTGAATCAAATCAACATAGCCTTCACGATATTTATGTTCATGGTGGATTATATCCTACTCATGCTTGTATTCGGTGTAAATTTGTTTTGATGCATGTTTACGACTGTTGTCGCTCTCTCAGTTGGTCGCTTCCCAGTCTTTTGCTAGCCTTCACC
Source organism: Aegilops longissima (assembly GCA_021605205.1). Lineage (NCBI taxonomy): Eukaryota > Viridiplantae > Streptophyta > Magnoliopsida > Poales > Poaceae > Aegilops > Aegilops longissima. Next base: position 759,665,986 of record CM038679.1, read on the forward strand.
TGTACTAAGCGGGAATACTGCTTGTGCATCCAAACTCCTTAAACCCCAAAGTTGTTCCATATGAGTCCACTATACCTTCCTATATGCGGTATTTACCTGCCGTTCCAAGTAAATTTGTATGTGCCAAACTCCAAACTTTCAAATAAATTTTGTTTTGTATGCTCGAACAGATCATGTTTCAACTAGGGTTGTCCTTATCTTCCATGTTAGGCGGTTATTCTCAAGAGGAGTGGACTCCGCTCCTCATTCATGAGAAAATGGCTGGTCACCGAGATGCCCAGTCCCATGCTTTATGCAAACTAAATCAAAATAATTGCGAACAAAACTCCCCTTGGGACCCGTTGAATGTTGGAGGCACTCGTTGTTTCGAGCAAGCCATAGATTGATGCTTGTGGAGGAAGGGGAGTATAAACTTTACCATTCTGTTTGGGAACCGCTTATAATTTGTTTAGCATGGAAGATATCGTCATCTCATAGTTGTTGCGTTGACAGCAAAAGTATGCCGCTCAAAAAGTTATTCAATCTCTATTTTAAAACCGAGCTCTGGCACCTCTACAAATCCCTGCTTCCCTCTGAGAAGGTCCTATCTATTTACTTTTATGTTGAGTCATCATCCTTCTTACTAAAAAGAACCCGCTGGAGAGCACACAGTCGTTTGCATTCATTATTATTGGTTTATATTGGGTATGACTTGACTGGATCTCTTTTACCATGAATTACAATGTTTAGTCAGTCCTTGATCTTTGAAGGTGCTCTGCATTTATGGTTTGCGGTCTCAAAAAGGGCTAGCGAGATACCATTCCGTTATATCATGTTATGATTATTTTGAGAAAGTGTTGTCATCCGAGTTTTGTTATTATAGCTCGCTAGCTGATTATGCTATTGATATGAGTAATTGTGAGACCTTTGTGTTATTGTGAGTTTGGTTAGTTCATAATATTTGTTGAAACTTGAATGCTGGCTTTTCATGTTTACAATAACAAAAGCATACAGAGTTTTTAAATATTTTTCTTTTTCTCTTTCAGTCTGTCAACTGAAATGCTTGGGGACAAGCAAGGGTTTAAGCTTGGGGGACTTGATACGTCTCCGTTGTATCTACTTTTCCAAACACTTTTGCCCTTGTTTTGGACTCTAACTTGTGTGATTTGAATGGAACTATCCCGGACTGACGCTGTTTTCAGCAGAATTTCCATGGTGTTGTTTTTGTGCAGAAAATAAAAGTTCTCGGAACGTCCTGAAACTCCACGGAATGTCTAAGGATATTTAATAAAAAATCCTCGCCAAAGATGAAGACCAGGGGGCCCACACCCTGTCCACGAGGGTGGGGGAGCCCCCCTGGGCGCGCCCCCTACCTTGTGGGCCCCCTGGTGGCCCTCCGACGCCAACTCCAACTCCATATATTGGCTTTCGGGGAGAAAAAAATCAGAGAGAAGAAATCATCGAGTTTTACGATACGGAGCCGCCGCCAAGCCCTAATCTCTCTCGGGAGGGCTGATCTGGAGTCCGTTCGGGGCTCCGGAGAGGGGGTTCGTCGCCGTCGTCATCATCAACCATCCTCTATCACCAATTTCATGATGCTCACCGCCGTGCGTGAGTAATTCCATCGTAGGCTTGCTGGACGGTGATGGGTTGGATGATATTTATCATGTAATCGAGTTAGTTTTGTTAGGGTTTCATCCCTAGTATCCACTATGTTCTGAGATTGATGTTGCTATGACTTTGCTATGCTTAATGCTTGTCACTAGGGCCCGAGTGCCATGATTTCAGATCTGAACCTATTATGTTTTCATGAATATATGTGAGTTCTTGATCCTATCTTGCAATTCTATGGTAACCTACTATGTGTTATGATCCGGCAAACCCGAAGTGACAATAATCGGAACCACTCCCGGTGATGACCATAGTTTGAGGAGTTCATGTATTCACTATGTGCTAATGCTTTGTTCGGGTTCTCTATTAAAAGGAGGCCTTAATATCCCTTAGTTTCTAATAGGACCCCGCTGCCACGGGAGGGTAGGACAAAATATGTCATGCAAGTTATTTTCCATAAGCATGTATGACTATATTCGGAATACATGCCTACATTACATTGATGAACTGGAGCTAGTTCTGTGTCACCCTATGTTATGACTGTTACATTATGAACCACATCCGGCATAATTATCCATCACTGATCCGGTGCCTACGAGTTTTCCATATACTGGTTCTCGCTTATTTACTTTTCCGTAGTTACTGTTACAATCACTACAAAATACCAAAAACATTACTTTTGCTGTGTTTACTTTTGTTACCGTTATCACCACTATCATATTACTTTCCTACTGAACACCTTGCTGCAGATACTAAGTTTCCAGGTGTGGTTGAATTGACAACTCAGCTGCTAATACTTGAGAATATTCTTTGGCTCCCCTTGTGTTGAATCAACAAATTTGGGTTGAATACTCTACCCTCAAAAACTGTTGCGATCCCCTATACTTGTGGGTTATCAAGACCTTTTTCTGGCGCCGTTGCCGGGGAGCATCCCGGAAGCTACGACACTACTTTCAAGAGTCCTCAATCACGGTGGCCTCGAAGTTCCACTCAATGACATAATAAACAACCGCGACGCCACGGGCCGGATTGTAAAATGGGCCATTGAGCTCCTCCCATTTGACATAACATATAGACTGCGCCGGGCCATTAAATCCCAAGTACTGTCTGACTTCGTCGCCGAATGGACAGAGGCCAAACTCCCTAAAGAGTACGACACATATTCCAACTAGGTCATGTACTTTGACGGCTCCAAAATGCTGGCGGGATTAGGAGCGGGCATTGTCCTAACGTCCCCCACTGGAGATACAGTTTAGTACGTACTCCAGGTATTATACACAGACTCCAAAAATGCAGCCGAATACGAGGCCTTGTCGCATGGTCTTTGGATTGCTGTCTCCATGGGCATACAACGCATGGAAGTGCGCGGGGATTCAAACCTCGCAATATCTCAAATAAATGGAAATTTCGATGCCAAAGATCTGAAAATGGCGGCCTATCGTAACGCTGTTTTCAAAATGTCGGCTCGGTTCGAGGGGCTCGAGTTTCATCATGTGGCTCGACAATGTAATCAAGCGACGAATATCCTTGCTTGCATCAGCGCTAAGCGCGACCCCGTCCCACCTAACATCTTTTTGGAAAGGCTCTTCAAGCCATCCATGGTGTGGCAAGGGGAGAGCGGCAACACCAATACGGATCCGACTATAACCCCAGATTCCGAACACACCGATATCATCGGGGGCTCAGCCACCGAAATAACACCGTCGGCCCATCTCATCACGGCAGTCATTGCCCCATGGACCGAACCCTTCTTGGCCTACCTTAATAGGCGAGAACTCCCTGAGGATCAGAATGAGGCGCGCTGCATTGTTCGGCACTCTAAAGCCTACAAGGTTCACGACGGAGAACACTAGAAGAAAAGCGCTACTGGAGTACTTCAAAGATGTATCTCTGAAGAGGAGGGGCAGCAGATCTTGGCTGAAATTCATGCCGGTCTCGGTGGTCACCACGCTGTGGCTCGGGCTCTTGTAAGCAAGGCCTTCCATACAGGTTTCTATTGGCCGACGGCTCAAGCGGATGCACATGACCTTGTCCAACATTGTTTCGAATGCCAGCTTTTCGCAAACCAAAGCCATATGCCACCCCCCGCTCTACAAACAATCCCCATCACTTGGCCTTTCGCGGTCTGGGGCCTCGATATGGTTGGACTCCTTAAAGGAGGAAGCCATAAGAAAAAATATCTGTTGGTCATGGTGCATAAATTCACCAAGTGGATAGAGGCCAAACCAGTTAAAACTGCTGAAGCCGGACCAGTGATAGACTTCATATCTGGTGTTTTGCACCGTTATGGTGTTCCACACAACATAATCACTGATAACGGCTCCAATTTCACAGCCGATGAGGTGAAAACCTGATGTGCTAATCTGTTCATTAAGCTCGATTACGCCTCCGTCTACCACCCGCAAACAAACGGTCAAGTCGAACGAGCCAATGGTCTTATTATGAGAGGCATTAAACCCAGACTAGTGCGGTCTTTGAAAGAATCAGACAAGCACTGGGTAGAGGAGCTCGACTCCGTACTATGGGGGATGCGGACCATGCCCAACCGCACTACCGGATACACACCTTTCTTCATGGTGTATGACACAGAGGCCGTGTTACCCAGCAACATTATTCATGACTCACCTCGAGTGCGCATGCATGAAGGGAGAGAGGCCGAACTTGATCGACAGGATAGCTTAGATTCCCTGGAGGAGGAGCGCGACGTCGCAAAAGCCCGTTCCGCATTTTATCAACAACAGGCCCGCAGGTATCAAAGTAGAGAAGTACGGGCCAAGACTTACAATGTCGGCGAACTTGTTCTACGCTTGCCGGAGAAGAAAAAAGACAAACTCAAGACCAAGTGGGAGGGTCCCTTCATCATTGACGAAGTTCTCATTGGAGGAGTGTACCGTCTACGTGATGCATCAAACAATCGCCTAGAGCCGAACCCATGGAACGCGGCCAGACTCCGAAGATTCTATGCCTAGCACCGAACTCTTCGTTCGTTTCCTTCCACCTTTTGTTTTCATTATTTATTTTACCTCTCTTTTCTCTTTTCCTTTTTTTTTGCTTTAGCCTCAAAGCTTTTGTGCGGTTAAACCATGCACCTACGACGTACACATCCTCAAATATGTATGTCCATTATACCTGGGGGCTTCTTGTACAGAAGCTTATAATTATTATTTTGTGAGCATTTAGCTCACCACATATGTGTCTTTTCCATGTATGTACCTTTTCTTCGCCATTATATGCATCGATATGACTTAAGTTTTGGCCAAGCTGGGTTGCCTGGCTCCTGTGCTTATGCCCTACGTCCCCGTTAGTTCGGCTAGGGCATAAAGGGAGCATCGCTGCGATTGTTACTGCCGGGTCATCCGGATGTGTACCTCAGACTGGGTGAAGCCGAAAGCTAGCGTTCTTAAGGGAATACTCGGTCGGCGGACTAAAGGTGTTTTTTACTCGTTACACTATGAACCCCCAGATGTTATGTATGCTGCGACTTTTCAATCACAGTTCGGACATGCACAACGCATGCTGACCCAGGGAAAGGAACCCTTAACGGAACTATTCTCTCTGGAAGATGTTTCTTATGATAACAATGTAATAGAACATAGCTAGCTAGATACTTGTCTGTTCAACCAACTATGACCCCTACGCCTGGTTTCCACGCATACCCCGGTCTATACTACCGAGAGGGTATTCAGAAACACTCCGCACCTTCGGGTCCAGAGGTCGAAGCGAAAAGGTCCGCCATGACAATCGTTTTACAATCCGGCTAGGGACAAATTTGTCAATTGAAGTTCATAGTCACTTGGACTCAAAAACTTCTTCCTCTATGCCATCTAACAGGCTATCTAGCTTACAGTCCTGCTGGGAATACTTGGCGGCTACTTTTACTTGGTCATATACCAAACTAACGAGAATTTCTTTTCCATCTGACCCTAAAGGTCTGACCCGGGCCATATGATTCGTATCAAGCTTGGTATACCATGTTTTCACCATGGGCTAGGCCTCTCGCGCACCTTCCCGTCAGGCCGATATCTTCCATATTCGGAAGCGCCGCCACGCTCCTTTGAATAGCTGTACATGCTCCTCCATATTTCCTGGAGGGGAGGCGGATGGCCATAAGGCTTTGGCGATACTTTGCATCACCTGCCGAGCTCTCTCGTGCATTTGCGACAGCTCCTGTAGTAGATCGCCCGCAGATCCGGACATGTCCTCTTCGGGACGGCCAGTCAGCAAACCTACAGACATAACTCTGTCAGTACCTTTCCTCACCGAATTACACGAAGGTAAGTTTGAACACATACTAAACATGCCGCCTCACAGCCTCTTATTTTCCTTCACGGAGTCAGCCAGCTGGACCCGCACATCTTTCAATTCTTCACCCAGCTGGTTGTTGGAATCCTGGAGTTTGTTTTTTCCCTCCCTGACCCGTGTAAGTATACGTTCGCGAGCGGCCAGTTGCCTTTGGGCTCCTTGTTCGCCCGCTTGTGCGACTTCCGCTGTCTTTTTCGGATGATCTGATGACCCTGCCATTAGATACATAATTGTGTTAGCATTACTGGTATATAATTATGCTTTTCTCGATGGAGGGACACATTACCAGGCGATGCCTTCTTGGATTTCTCTAGTTCGGCTGTCGCAGTAGCTAACTGGGTCCGACACTTTTCCAGCTCTTAAGACAACAGGTTGTTCTTCTCTGTGGGCACCTGGTTATACAATGATCCTTAAATCAGTTGTATCAACCGTTTCAAGTCTCGGGGGCTACTGGTATAAAATTATCAGATTTGTACAAATGTGTACTTACCCGCATATCTTTCAAATATTGGTCAGTGGCTCTGGTAAGCCCATCTCGAGTATCTCGGATGTATGCATCAGCCGAGCTGAAGGCGTTGAATGCCTCTTCTGAAAAACCGGGGTCGCGAAGAGCAGCCCGCCGACGCCGATGATTCATGGCGCTTTCCACTTCAGAGTTTGTGATAGATACATCATCCGAATCCTCTACAGATGGACAATCCGGTGTCACTCTCGCGTCAGCCTTGGTCCTTGAGACAGGGTCTGGAATCTGGCTGGTAGAGGCATGACCGGCAGGATCCCTGGACAGAGTCCGGCGAATGCTTTTCCCGATGAGACACAACAGACAGTATCACACTTCAATGCGACAGCCAAGGAGCGTATTTAAAAAACCATACCTCTTTGATGAAGGCTCAGCCGTGTTTTTATTTGCTTTCCTCTTCGAAGGCCTGCCCGGTGTAGGCACCGCTCTCTTGTGAGTCGCCTCAGGTGCAGCATGGCACGCCGAGCGCCTCCCCTTTGGAGAACGAGATAGTTCGGTGGGTGAGGAAGAATGAGGAAGTTCTTTCGGAGGATACGTCTCCTGATTACTTACATGCAAGATAGGGAGAAGACCGGGATAGTCAGCGGTGATGGCCACTTCCGTGCCGTCACGGCTCGCCTGGTAAAACACTCCATCCTCAAGCTCCACGAATATATCCGGATCCTCTTTGAATCTGGGGTCAAGGTCGCGGTTGTGGTGCAGGGATGTGGAGCCCCTTGGCGATCTTCCGCCATTCCTGTTACAAATGGATGGATTAATGTCCAGGAAAAGTAACTCAGGGAGTAAAATGAGTAGAGTAGTGGGATTAGAGCTATCCCAGCTAGGAGGATTGTACATGGAAAATCCATCCCGGCGCTGAATGCGAGTGAAGTCCTCTTTCTCCCCTTTGTATAGTTCGGTCATCATTTTGGCCAAAGCGGCGGGGGTGTCCGGACCCTTCCGACCACAGCGGGAGGCATCATCTTCCACATTATAGTGCCACATGGGGAGCCTTCTGTATTGGAGTGGCTGAACCCCTTGTACTATGGAGGTCGCCATTACCTCGACCATTGATAATCCAGACAGGGCGAGCGTCTTTATCTTGCTCATTAGTTGACGGACTTCCGCACTATCTTCCTCCCTGAGGCTCCGAGGGCGCCAGCTGTGGCGTTTCTTCAACGGAATGCTTGAAAATTCGGGAAGACCCACTCGGATTGGGTCGGGAAGAGCGACCTCCTTGATATAGAACCTCGGAAGGCCACTCTTCGGATGCCTTCTTAGGCGTGCAGGACAAGTATCTGATCCCGGCGATGCGCCATACGTCGGCTCCGCCCACTCCAAATATTGATCCCTCTTGGCTACGAGGGACGAGTCAGAATAGTTTCCTCCATAATTCAAAATGGGCCTCACAACCCAGGAATAGCTCACAAAGAGCAACATAACCCGCGATGTGCAGGATGGAGGTAGGAGTGAAATTGTGTAGTTGGAGGCCATAATACTCTAGAAGCCCTCGGAGGAACGGGTGGATTGGAAATCCTACGCCTCTCAACAAGTAGGGGACGAAGCACACTCGTTCCCCCCGGATGGATTGGGAAAATTCTCCGCCTGAGCCCCGCCGTTGAAAGAAGCCAATCCGGCTCGAACGGGGACTAGATCCGCCGGGGGAAGAAATCCCTGTGTCCACAGCTTCACTAGCTGACTATGGGATACGAAACACTTTCCCCAATCGCCTTTACCGGAGTCGTGAGGGTGGGAGGAAGAGCTGGGAGCGCTAGCCATGTTGGGATGGTTTCTCCTAACAAGCTCTGAGGATTCCTCGCTTGGTGTGGAGTGGATCTGACGATCCCAATCTTTTTAAATAGACTCCTTTCTTACATGGTCAGGGTGGTATATGAAAAATACCCCGACCTCTCGTATTTGCTCGACACGTGGAAGCTGAAGTCATGAAGGTGCGGAAGCTGATGAGCGCGACATTAAATGTAAATCCGAATATTACCCTTTAAGTCAGGTACTTTGAAGTGATCGGAGGAGGAACCCGCCTTGCAATGCCGAACACAATCTGCGCGCCGGACACCTCATCATTGAAGCCTGGTTCAGGGGCTACCCGGGGAGTCCTGGATTAAGGGGTCCTGGGCGTCCGGACTATTGATGTGGGCCGGACTGATGGACTATGAAGATACAAGACAGAAGACTTCGCCCGTGTCGGGATGGGACTCTCCTTGACGTGGAAGGCAAGCTTGGCGTTCGGATATGTAGATTCCTTTCTCTGTAACCGACCTTCTACAACCCTATACCCCTCCTGTGTCTATATAAGCTGGAGGGTTTAGTCCGTAGGGTGGAATCATAATCATACAGGCTAGACTTCTAGGGTTTAGCCATTACGATCTCGTGGTAGATCAACTTTTGTAATACTCGTATTCATCGAGATCAATCAAACATTAAGTAGGGTATTACCTCCATAGAGAGGGCATGAACCTGAGTAAACATCGTGTCCCCTGTCTCCTGTTACGATCGACCTTAGACGCACAGTTCGGGACCCCCTACCCGAGATACACCGGTTTTGACACGGACATGGGGGAACCTGTGTAAGGCTTCTTCAGCCTTCCTCTTTTTGATCTCATCAAGCTCTCTTTTCATGGCTTTCCCGTGTTTTTCTGCCACCCTCGCTGTCTCATCACTCTTGCATGCTTCATCTATTAGTTTGGCATAGTTCTTGGTCAACACAACGAGCCTCACGGCTTCCATGGTTGCCTTTGGTATCTCATCATGCACAGCCAAAACTGCATTTGATATTTGTGGCCCCAACGCATCGTCAGCGTCCCAAGTCCATCGCCGCCTTATGAAATGGCGGGGCAATTGCGTGACCGCTTGCATGTCCATTACTTTCAGTATGTGGCAGCACACAATCCCTTCCCGTTCGAATTTGCAGCATTGGCAGTAGTATTCGCCTTCGTTTATCGAGGCCTTCACAAAGTAGTTCCTTCCCTTGTCCGGGTTTTCAGGTTCTGAATCCAACATGCCCAAGAGTGAATACACCTTGAACGTATGTTCGTCCACCTGGTAAGCCGTGTACATGCTGGCACGCTTGATTTCTTCCTGGAATCTGCATGTTTTTGTGCTTTGTTAAACTCTTATATGATGTTTGTAGCACCTTACATTTATGTAGGCCGTAACATAGCAAAATGTATCTAAAATCAATGATGGCATGGAAATCCAGATTTTTCCCACATCTGTTCTTGTGTTGTTTGTTTCCACATGGTAACTGCACGAGATTTTTCACATGGCAAATGCATAACATTTAAATTGGCAAATGCATTTCATTTAACATGGCAAATGCAGTTTATAAAACATGGCAAACGCAGTTTTGGGTCACATGTCAACTACGTATCATTTTCACATGGTAACTACAATTCATTACACATGGCAACTACAGTTCAACCCACATGGAAAACTACAGTTGATTTCACATGGCAACTACAGATCATGCTTACACTATACTCAATGGCTATTTTCAATAGATCAGAAAGTCAAAAAAGCTGGCAACTACATTGTATTCTATATGGCACCTACTATCTTCATGCTTGTGCAAATAAGACGGTAACATAATCGACTTACTTGTTAAAAATCTTGTTGGTATATATCTTGCTCATCTGCCTCTCCATTGGCAAATATGTTAGCAATTTAGGCTACTTGAGTGCGGTGTTTGCCTCTTGCTGTAGCTCAGATCCCAGTATTTTCTATTGCAAAGGTGTGTATTTCTTGGCAAATGATATGTCTCCAACGTATCTATAATTTTTGATTGTTCCATGCTATTATATTACCTGTTTTGGATGTCTATGGGATTTATTTTACACATTTATATCATTTTTGGGAATAACCTACTAACCGGAGGCCCAGCTCGTATTGCTGTTTTTTTGCCTATTTCAGTATTTCAAAGAAAAGGAATATCAAACGGAGTCCAAATGTAATGAAACCTTCGGGAGCGTGATTTTTGGAACGAACGTGATCCAGAGGACTTGGAGTGCAAGTCAAGAAGCAGCCGAGGCTCCCACGAGATAGGAGGGAGCCCCCCCTGTAGGGCACGCCCCCCTGTCTCATGGGCCCCTCAGGCGTCCACCGGCGTACTTCTTCCTACTATATAAGCCTACGTACCCCGAAAACATCCAGGGGCAGGACGAAACACAATTTCCACCACCGTAACCTTCTGTATCCGCGAGATGCCATCTTGGAGCCTTCGCCGGCACTCTGCCGGAGGGGGAATCAACCACGGAAGGCTTCTACATCAACATCCTTGCCTCTCCGATGAGTTGTGAATAGTTTACCACAGACCTACGGGTCCATAGTTATTAGCTAGATGGCTTCTTCTCTCTTTTTGGATCTCAATACATTGTTCTCCCCCACTCTTGTGGAGATCTATTCGATGTAATCTCTTTTTGCGGTGTGTTTGTCGAGATCCGATGAATTGTGGGTTTATGATCAAGTTTTTCTATGAATAATATTTGAATCTTCTCTGAATTCTTTTATGTATGATTGAGTTATCTTTGCAAGTCTCTTCGAATTATCAGTTTGGTTTGACCTACTAGATTGATCTTTCTTGCCATGGGAGAAGTGCTTAGCTTTGGGTTCAATCTTACGGTGTCCTTACCCAGTGACAGAAAGGGTTGCAAGGCACGTATTGTATTGTTGCCATCGAGGAGAACAAGATGGGGTTTATATCATATTGCTTGAGTTTATCCCTCTACATCATGTCATCTTGATTAATGCGTTACTCTATTCTTATGAACTTAATACTATAGATGCAGACAGGAGTCGGTCGATGTGTGGAGTAATACTAGTAGATGCAGGCAGGAGTCGGTCTACTTGTTATGGACGTGATGCCTATATACTTGATCATGCCTAGATAACGTAATAATTATTCGCTTTTCTATCAATTGCTTGACAGTAATTTGTTCACCCACCGTAATACTTATGCTCTTGGGAGAAGCCTCTAGTGAAACCTATGGCCCCCGGGTCTATCTCTTATCATATTTGTTTCCAATCTACTTTTATTTGCATCTTTATTTTCTGCATCTATATTATAAAATACCAAAAATATATTTATCTTATCATACTATCTCTATCAGATCTCACTTTAGCAAGTGGCCTTGAAGGGATTGACAACCCCTTTGTCGCGTTGGTTGCGAGTTCTTTATTTGTTTGTGTAGGTTCGTGGGACTTGTTGAGGAGCCTCCTACTGGATTGATACCTTGGTTCTCAAAACTGAGGGAAATACTTATGCTACTATTGCTGCATCACCCACTCCTCTTCGAGGAAAACCAACGCAAGCTCAAGACGTAGCAAGAAGGATTTCTGGCGCCGTTGCCGGGGAGGTCTTCGCTCAAATGAAGACATACCAAGTACCCATCACAAACTCATCTCCCTCGCATTTACATTATTTGCCATTTGCCTCTCGTTTTCCTCTCCCCCACTTCACCCTTGCCATTTTATTCGCCCTCTCTTTCCCAATCTTCTCCTCTCTTTTCGCTTGCCTTTTTTAGTTTCCCGTGTGTTTGCTCGTTTGCCTTATGGCTAGTTCTCCTATCCTTGTTATTACTCCCGAACATGAAATTCTCAATTTTAAGCAAAGGGAGGGAGAAAATTTAAAAGATGCTTGGCATAGAATTTGCAGTGATCAAAATAAATCCACTAGGAAGCTTTCTACTTCCGTTCTTATTCGCAATTTTTATGTAGGTATTACTACTTGGAATAGATGCGTTCTTGATACCATTGCCGGAGGGGATTTCTTGAATAGTCACATGTTTGAAGCTTATAATGCTATGCTAGATTTGTTTGGCCCACCACCTCTTTTAGTTAATGGAACTATTTTAACTTTGGAACATGTTATGCAACGTCTTGAGATCATTAAAAATAAAATTGCCACTGTTGAGTTAATTGAAAACTTGGATAGAAAGATTCATAATCAAATTACCCAATACGGATCTAGGGTTGGGGTTACTTTGAAAAATCTTAAAGAAGATCTAGATTCTGCAAGAATTGGTAAACTTGAGGATATCATGACTAACTTAGGTTCTGTGTTTTCCTCCATGAAAAATACTCGAAAACCCCTACCAAAACTGCCAAGTTTATTTATGTTCCTAAAAATAAGGGTGAATCTTCTAGTAAGGGAGATGCGGATATCAAATCCATGAGTGTTCATCCCAATTGTCTCTCTATCGTTGAGAAACCTTTTGCTACAAACGAAGTTCTTGAATTTTTGCCTAAAGGTTTTATCATTGCTAAAAAGGGAGAAACCCCTAAAGTTTATAATTTCTCTACTTATGAGACAAGTGCCAAAGATGGCACTACTTAGATCTATCTTCGCTTTTATGCCTAGCTAGGGGCGTTAAACGATAGTGCTAGTTGGGAGGCAACCTAATTTTATTTGTGTTTTTTGTTTTTGTTCCTGTTTAGTAATAAATTTTGTTTCTACTTTATTTTTAGATGTGTTTTTATCTTTTAGTTAGTGTTTGTGCCAAGTAGAACCTATAGGATAAACTATGATGTTAGTTGATTTGATTTTGCTGAAAAACAGAAACTTTGCGCTCACGAGAAAAAAATCAATAAATCACAGAAAAGTGATTTTTCATTGATTATTTTTTCTGATGATCAATAAGAAAAGTTTCCAGTACGAGCTATTTTGGTAGGAGTTTTATATTTCCATAAGTTTGCGTTAGTTACAGATTGCTACAGACTGTTCTGTTTTTGACAGATTCTGTTTTTGTGTGTTGTTTGCTTATTTTGATACATCTATGGCTAGTAAAATAGTTTATAAACCATAGATAAGTTGGAATACAGTAGGTTTAACACCAAAATAAATAAAGAATGATTTCAGTACAGTACCTTATGTGGTGGTTTTGTTTTCTTTCACTAACGGAGCTTATAAGATTTCCTGTTGAGTTTTGTGTTATGAAGTTTCCAAGTTTTGGGTAAAGCTTTTATGGACTATGGAATAAAGGGTGGCAAGAGCCTAAGCTTGGGGATGCCCAAGGCACCCCAAGATGTTCAAGGATAGCCAAAAGCCTAAGCTTGGGGATGCCCCGGGAACGCATCCACTCTTTCGTCTTCGTTCATTGGTAACTTTACTTGGAGCTATGTTTTTATTCGCCACATGATATGTGTTTTGCTTGGAGCGTCGTGTATTATATTATTCTCCGATTTTTAGTTTACCACAATCATCCTTGATGTACACACCTTTTTGGAGAAGCCTATTTGATTAGAATTTGCTAGAATACTCTATGTGCTTCACTTATATCTTTTGAGCTTGATAGTTTTTGTTCTAGTACTTCACTTATATCTTTTAGAGCACGGAGGTGTCTTAATTTTGGAGAAATTGCTAGTCTCTCATTCTTAAATTATATTATTTTGAGAGTCTTTAGGAACAGCATGGTATTTGCTTTGGTCACAAATTTGGTCCTAGAATGATGAGCATCCAAGTTGGGTATAATAAAAACTATCATAGAAATTGAATTGGATACTATGATCAATTTGTTGCTTGATAATTGTTTTGAGATATAAAGGTAGTAATGTTATGGTCATGCTAGTGGATAATTATGAAATTGAGAAATACTTTTTTTGAAGTTGGCAAGTCCTGTAGCATGCACGTATGGTAAAAGTTGTGTGACAAATTTGTTGCATGAGGTGCTCTTTTGATTGTCTTCCTTATGAGTGGCAGTCGGGGACGAGCGATGGAATTTTTCCTACCAATCTATCCCTCTTGGGGCATGCGTAGTAGTACTTTGCTTCGAGGGCTACATAGACTTTTGCAATAAGTATATGAGTTCTTTATGACAAATGTGAGTCCATGGATATACGCACACTCATCCTTCCACTTTGCTAGCTTTTCTTATTACCGCGCAACTCTCACCGGTATTGAACCCATTATTTACCTTCCTCAAAACAGCCACCATACCTACCTATTATGGCATTTCCATAGCCATTCCGAGATATATTGCCATGCAACTTTCCACCGTTCCGTTTATTATGACACGTTTCATCATTGTCATATTGCTCTTTGCATGATCATGTAGTTGACATCGTATTTGTGGCCAAGCCACCTTCATAATTTTCATACATGTCACTCTTGATTCATTGCATATCCCGGTACACCGCCGAAGGCATTCACATAGAGTCATATCTTGTTCTAGCTTTGAGTTGTAATTCTTGAGTTGTAAATCCATAAAAGTGTGATGATCTTCATTATTAGAGCATTGTCCTAGTGAGGAAAGGATGACGAAGACTATGATTCCCCGACAAGTCGGGATGTGACTTCGGACTTTATAAAAATAAAAGAGGCCAAAGAAGCCCACCAAAAAGAAAAAAAAAGGGAAAGAAAAAAAATAAAAATAAAAAAAAGAGAAAAAGAGAAAAGAAAAACAAAATATGAAAGAAAAAGAAAAGGGACAATTGCTACTATCTATTTTTCCACACTTGTGCTTTAAAGTAACACCATGATCTTCATGATAGAGAGTCTCATATGTTGTCACTTTCATATACTAGTGGGAATTTTTCATTATTGAACTTGGCTTGTATATTCCAATGATGGGCTTCCTCAAAATGCCCTAGGTCTTCGTGAGCAAGCAAGTTGGATGCACGCCCACTTAGTTTCTTTTTGTTGAGCTTTCATATATTTGTAGCTCTAGTGCATCCGTTGCATGGCAATCCCTACTCACTCACATTGATATCTATTGATGGGCATATCCATAGCCCGTTGATATGCCTAGTCGATGTGAGACTATCTTCTCCCTTTTTGTCTCTACAACCACCACCATTTACCACCATAGTGCTATGTCCATGGCTTGCGCTCATGTATTGCGTAAGAGTTGAAAAAGCTGAAGCGGGTTAAAAAGTATGAAACAATTGCTCGGCTCGTCATCGGGGTTGTACATGATGGGTGTATTTTGTGTAATGAAAATGAAGCATGGCCTAACTATATGATTTTGTAGGAATAAGCTTTCTTTCGCTATGTTATTTTGACAGGACATGATTATTTGCTAGTATGCTTTGAAGTATTATTATTTTATGTTTTATAAGCTTTTATCTTGAATCATTTGGATCTGAACATTCATGCCACATTAAAGAAAATTACATTGAGAATTATGCTAGGTAGCATTCCAAATCAAAAATTTCTTTTTTATCATTTACCTACTTGAGGACGAGCAGTAATTAAGCTTGGGGATGCTTGATACGTCTCCAACGTATCTATAATTTTTTATTGTTCCATCCTATTATATTACGTATTTTAAATGTTTATGGGCTTTATTTTACACATTTATATCATTTTTGGGACTAACCTACTAACCGGAGGCCCAACCTGTATTGCTGTTTTTTTTTGCCTATTTCAGTATTTCGAAGAAAAGGAATATCAAATGGAGTCCAAACGGAATGAAACCTTCGGGAGCGTGATTTTTGGAACGAATGTGATCCAGAGGACTTGGAGTGCAAGTCAAGAAGCAGCCGAGGCTCCCACGAGATAGGAGGGCGCCCCTCCCCCCTGTCTCATAGGCCACTCGGCATCCACCGACGTACTTCTTCCTCCTATATAAGCCTACGTACCCCGAAAACATCCAGGGGTAGGACAAAACACAATTTCCACCACCGTAACCTTCTGTATCCGCGAGATCCCATCTTGGACCCTTCGCCGGGATTCTGCCGGAGGGGGAATCGACCACAGAGGGCTTCTAAATCAACATCCTTGCCTCTCCGATGAGCTGTGAGTAGTTTACCACAGACCTACGGGTCCATAGTTATTAGCTAGATGGCTTCTTCTCTCTTTTTGGATCTCAATACAATGTTCTCCCCCTCTCTTGTGGAGATGTATTCGATGTAATCTCTTTTTGCGGTGTGTTTTTCGAGATCCGATGAATTGTGGGTTTATGGTCAAGTTTATCTATGAATAATATTTGAATATTCTCTGAATTCTTTTATGTATGATTGAGTTATCTTTGCAAGTCTCTTCGAATTATCAGTTTGGTTTGGCCTACTAGATTGATCTTTCTTGCCATGGGAGAAGTGCTTAGCTTTGTGTTCAATCTTGCGGTGTCCTTACCCAGTGACAGAAAGGGTTGCAAGGCACATATTGTATTGTTGCCATCGAAGAGAACAAGATGGGGTTTATATCATATTGCTTGAGTTTATCCCTCTACATCATGTCATCTTGCTTAATGCGTTACTCTGTTCTTATGAACTTAATACTCTAGATGCAGGCAGGAGTCGGTCGATGTGTGGAGTAATAGTAGTAGATGCAGGCAGGAGTCGGTCTACTTGTTATGGACGTAATGCCTATATACTTGATCATGCCTAGATAACGTCATAATTATTTGCTTTTCCATCAATTGCTTGACAGTAATTTGTTCACCCACCGTAATACTTATGCTCTTGAGAGAATCCTCTTGTGAAACCTATGGCCCCCAGGTCTATCTCTTATCATATTTATTTCCAATCTACTTTTATTTTCATCTTTATTTTCTGCATCTATATTAGAAAATACCAAAAATATATTTATCTTATCATACTATCTCTATCAGATCTCACTTTCGCAAGTGGCCGTGAAGGGATTGACAACCCCTTTGTCGCGTTGGTTGCGAGTTCTTTATTTGATTGTGTAGGTTCGTGGGACTTGTTGAGGAGCCTCCTACTGGATTGATACCTTGGTTCTCAAAACTGAGGGAAATACTTACACTACTATTGCTGCATCACCCTCTCCTTTTCGAGGAAAACCAACGCAAGCTCAAGACGTAGCAAGAAGGATTTCTGGTGCCGTTGCTGGGGAGGTCTTCGCTCATGTCAAGACATACCATGTACCCATCACAAACTCATCTCCCTCGCATTTACATTATTTGCCATTTGCCTCTCGTTTTCCTCTCCCCCACTTCACCCTTGCCATTTTATTCGCCCTCTCTTTCCGAATCTTCTCCTCTCTTTTCGCTTGCCTTTTTCCGTTTCCCGTGTGTTTGCTCGTTTGCCTTATGGCTAGTTCTCCTATCCTTGTTATTACTCCCGAACATGAAATTCTCAATTTTAAGCAAAGGGAGGGAGAAAATTTAAAAGATGCTTGGCATAGAATTTGAAGTGCTCAAAATAAATCCACTAGGAAGCTTTCTACTTCCATTCTTATTCGCAATTTTTATGTAGGCATTACTCCTTGGAATAGATGCGTTCTTGATACCGTTGCCGGAGGGGATTTCTTGAATAGTCACACGTTTGAAGCTTATAATGCTATGCTAGATTTGTTTGGCCAACCACCTCTTTTGGTTAATGGAATTGTTTTAACTTTGGAACATGTTATGCAACGTCTTGAGATCATTGAAAATAAAATTGCCACTGTTGAGTTAATTGAAAACTTGGATAGAAAGATTCATAATCAAATTACCCAATACGGATCTAGGGTTGGGTTAGTTTGAAAACTCTTAAAGAAAAAGAACCTATAGTTAATGAAAAAACAGATCTAGATTCTGCATGAATTGGTAAACTTGAGGATATCATGACTAACTTAGATTCTGCGTTTTCCTCCATGAAAAATACTCCAAAACCCCCTACCAAAACTGCCAAGTTTATTTATGTTCCTAAAAATAAGGGTGAATCTTCTAGTAAGGGAGATGCGGATATCAAATCCATGAGTGTTCATCCCAATTGTCTCTCTATCGTTGAGAAACCTTTTGCTACAAACGAAGTTCTTGAGTTTTTGCCTAAAGGTTTTATCATTGCTAAAAAGGCAGAAACCCCTAAAGATTATAATTGATCTACTTATGAGACAAGTGCCAAAGATGGCACTACTTAGATCTATCTTCGCTTTTATGCCTAGCTAGGGGCGGTTAACGATAGCGCTTGTTGGGAGGCAACCCAATTTTCTTTGTGTTTTTTTTGGTTTATGTTTAGTAATAAATTTTGTTTCTACTTTCTTTTTAGATGTGTTTTTATCTTTTAGTTAGTGTTTGTGACAAGTAGAACCTATAGGATAAACTATGATGATAGTTGATTTGATTATGCGGAAGAACAAAAACTTTGCGCTCACGAGAAAAAAGTCAATAAATCACAGAAACGTGATTTTGCATTTATTCTTTTTTCTGCTGATCAAAAAACAAATTTTCCAGTACTTCCTATTTTGGTAGGAATTTTAGAGTTTGAGAAGTTTGCGTTAGTTACAGATTGCTACAGACTGTTCTGTTTTTGACAGATTCTGTTTTTCGTGTGTTGTTTGCTTATTTTGATGCATCTATGGCTAGTAAAATAGTTCATAAACCATAGAGAAGTTGGAATACAGTAGGTTTAACACCAAAATAAATAAATAATGAGTTAAGTACAGTACCTTATGTGGTGGTTTTGTTTTCTTTCACTAACGGAGCTTATAAGATTTCCTGTTGAGTTTTGTGTTGTGAAGTTTTCAAGTTTTGGGTAAAGCTTTTATGGACTATGGAATAAAGGGTGGCAAGAGCCTAATATTGGGGATTCCCAAGGCACCCCAATATATTCAAGGATAGCCAAAATCCTATGCTTGGGGATGCCCCGGGAAGGCATCCCCTCTTTCGTCTTTGTTCATTGGTAACTTTACTTGGAGTTATATTTTTATTCGCCAGATGATATGTGTTTTGCTTGAAGCGTCGTGTATTATATTAGTCTTTGCTTTTTAGTTTACCACAATAATCCTTGCTGTACACACCTTTTTGGAGAAGCCTATTTGATTAGAATTTACTAGAATACTCTATGTGCTTCACTTATATCTTTTGAGCTTGATAGTTTTTGCTCTAGTACTTCACTTATATCTTTTAGAGCACGGTGGTGTCTTAATTTTGGAGAAATTGCTAGTCTCTCAAGCTTCACTTCTATTATTTTGAGAGTCTTCTAAAACAGCATGGTATTTTCTTTGGTTACAAATTTGGTCCTAGAATGATGAGCATCCAAGTTGGGTATAATAAAAACTATCATAGAAATTGAATTGGATGCTATGATCAATTTGTTGCTTGATAATTGTTTTGAGATATAAAGGTAGTAATGTTAGGGTCATGCTAGTGGATAATTATGAAATTGAGAAATACTTTTGTTGAAGTTGGCAAGTCCCGTAGCATGCACGTATGGCAAAAGTTGTGTGACAAATTTGTTACATGAGGTGCTCTTTTGATTGTCTTCCTTATGAGTGGCAGTCGGGGACGAGCGATGGAATTTTTCCTACCAATCTATCCCTCTTGGGGCATGCGTAGTAGTACTTTTCTTCGAGGGCTACGTAGACTTTTGCAATAAGTATATGAGTTCTTTATGAGTAATGTGAGTCCATGGATATACGCACACTCATCCTTCCACTTTGCTAGCTTTTCTTATTACCGCGCAACTCTCGCCGGTATTGAACCCATTATTTACCTTCCTCAAAACAGCCACCATACCTACCTATTATTGCATTTCCATAGCCATTCCGAGATATATTGCCATGCACTTTCCACCGTTCCGTTTATTATGACACGTTTCATCATTGTCTTATTGCTCTTTGCATGATCATGTAGTTGACATCGTATTTGTGGCCAAGCCACCTTCATAATTTTCATAAATGTTGCTCTTGATTCATTGCATATCCCGGTACACCGCCGGAGGCATTCTCATAGACTCATATCTTGTTCTAGCTTTGAGTTGTAATTCTTGAGTTGTAAATCCATAAAAGTGTGATGATCTTCATTATTAGAGCATTGTCCTAGTGAAGAAAGGATGATGAAGACTATGATTCCCCCACAAGTCGGGATGAGACTTCGGACTTTATAAAAATAAAAGAGGCCAAAGAAGCCCACCAAAAAGAAAAAAAAAAGGGAGATAAAAAAAAGAAAAAGAAAAAATAGAAAAAGAGAAAAGAAAAAAAATATGAGAGAAAAAGAGAGAAGGGACAATTGCTACTATCTCTTTTTACACACTTGTGCTTTAAAGTAGCACCATGATCTTCATTATAGAGAGTCTCATATGTTGTCACTTTCATATACTAGTGGGAATTTTTCATTATAGAACTTGGCTTGTATATTCCAATGATGGGTTTCCTCAAAATGCCCTAGGTCTTCGTGAGCAAGCAAGTTGGATGCACACCCACTTAGTTTCTTTTTGTTGATCTTTCATATATTTATAGCTCTAGTGCATCCATTGCATGGCAATCCCTACTCAATCACATTGATATCTATTGATTGGCATCTCCATAGCCCGTTGATACGCCGATGTGAGACTATCTTCTCCCCTTTTGTCTCTACAACCACCACCATTTACCACCATAGTTCTATGTCCATAGCCTGCGCTCATGTATTGCGTAAGAGTTGAAAAAACTGAAGCGCATTAAAAAGTATGAAACAATTACTCGGCTTGTCATCGGGGTTGTACATGATGGGAGTATTTTGTGTAATGAAAATGAAGCATGGCCTAACTATATGATTTTGTAGGAATAAGCTTTCTTTGGCTATGTTATTTTGATAGGACATGATTATTTGCTAGTATTCTTTGAAGCATTATTATTTTTATGTTTTATAAGCTTTTATCTTGAATCATTTGGATCTGAACATTCATGCCACATTAAAGAAAATTACATTGAGAATTATGCTTGGTAGCATTCCACATCAAAAATTTCTTTTTTATCATTTACCTACTTGAGGACGAGCAGGAATTAAGCTTGGGGATGTTTGATACGTCCCCAACGTATCTATAATTTTTGATTGTTCCATGCTATTATATTACCTGTTTTGGATGTTTATGGGATTTATTTTACACATTTATATCATTTTTGGGACTAACCTACTAGCCGGAGGCCCAACCCGTATTGCTATTTTTTTGCCTATTTCAGTATTTCGAAGAAAAGGAATATCAGACGGAGTCCAAACAGAATGAAACCTTCGGAAGCGTGATTTTTGGAACGAATGTGATCCAGAGGACTTGGAGTGCAAGTCAAGAAGCAGCCGAGGCACCCACGAGATAGGAGGGCACGCCCCCTGTCTCATGGGCCCCTCGGGCGTCCACCGACGTACTTATTCCTCCTATATAAGCCTACGTACCCCGAAAACATCCAGGGGCAGGACGAAACACAATTTCCACCACCGTAACCTTCTGTATCCGCGAGATCCCATCTTGGAGCCTTCGCCGGCACTCTTCCGGAGGGGGAAGCGACCATGGAGGGCTTCTACATCAACATCCTTGCCTCTCCGATGAGTTGTGAGTAGTTTACCACAGACCTACGGGTCCATAGTTATTAGCTAGATGGCTTCTTCTCTCTTTTTGGATCTCAATACAATGTTCTCCCCCTCTCTTGTGGAGATCTATTCGATGTAATCTCTTTTTGCGGTGTGTATGTTGAGATCCGATGAATTGTGGGTTTATGATCAAGTTTATCTATGAATAATATTTGAATCTTCTCTGAATTCTTTTATGTATGATTGAGTTATCTTTGCAAGTCTCTTCGAATTATCAGTTTGGTTTGGCCTACTAGATTGACCTTTCTTGCCATGGGAGAAGTGCTTAGCTTTGGGTTCAATCTTGCGTGTCCTTACCCAAAGGATGTAAAGGGTTGCAAGGCACGTATTGTATTGTTGCCATCTAGGAGAACAAGATAGGGTTTATATCATATTGCTTGAGTTTATCCCTCTACATCATGTCATCTTGCTTAATGCGTTACTCTGTTCTTATGAACTTAATACTCTAGATGCAGGCAGGAGTCGGTCGATGTGTGGAGTAATATTAGTAGATGCAGGCAGGAGTCGGTCTAGTTGTTATAGATGTGATGCCTATATACTTGATCATGCTTAGATAATGTCGTAATTATTCGCTTTTCTATCAATTGCTTGACACTAATTTTTTCACACACCGTAATACTTATGCTCTTGCGAGAAGCCTCTAGTGAAACCTATGGCCCCCGGGTCTATCTCTTATCATATTTGTTTCCAATCTACTTTTATTTGCATCTTTATTTTCTGCATCTATATTATAAAATACCAAAAATATATTTATCTTATCATACTATCTCTATCAGATCTCACTTTTGCAAGTCGTCGTGAAGGGATTGACAACCCCTTTGTCGCGTTCGTTGCGAGTTCTTTATTTGTTTGTGTAGGTTCGTGGGACTTGTTGAGGAACCTCCTACTGGATTGATACCTTGGTTCTCAAAACTGAGGGAAATACTTACGCTATTATTGCTGCATCACCCTCTCCTCTTCGAGGAAAACCAACGCAAGCTCAAGACGTAGCAGCAAACTGTAGCAATGAGTTGCCAGGGCTCACGCACCGCTTCAAAATAGCATTGAACCCCTTGCCGCGTTGTGTCGTCTGCAGAAATGGGAAGATGCACTACATGAAGTAGGCCGGCACCCAGTACATTCACTTCTCGCGCAGGCTAGTAAGTGTCTCGTTGTCTTGGACTTGATATGTTTCAATCATAGCTGTCCATGTCCGTTCAAACTCCTCCACCGTCAAGCTGTGGTCCACGCACAACTCGAATGCCTTGTGCAGCTCTGGACAGTCAGCAAGGAAAGGTCCTAGCATCACCTCAGCCTTCTTAATGATATGCCACCTGCAGTGCCTATGCACTGCCAACGGAAAGACCTCATCTATGCCATGCACGCATGCTAAAATCCTGGTCTATTATTATGTTCATCGGAGCAAGTCCACCCATGCACTCCAAGAAGGTTCTGAACAGCCAAGTGTACCTATCTATATCTTCATTCCAAACGAGCCCACAACCGAACTACAATGACTGATTGTGGTTATTTATTCCTATGACTGGAGCGCAGGGCATCTTTTACATATTAGTAAGATATGTCGCCTCGAACGAAATGCAATATCAGAAATGTTTGTAGGCTCTTCTTGCAGCACCATCCACCCAATACATGTTTCTGACACGGTCCTCATCGTCCAATCTTATCCTGTAGAAGAAATCAGGATCTGCTTTTCCTTTCTCGTCGAAGTAGGCTATCGTGTCTTCTATGTCAGCCAACCTGCTCTCTCTACGGTACTTTGCCTTTAGGTTTGTGACGTCTGCCGGTATGTAGGGCATGCTACTCAGAGTTCCATTTTTGTTTTGGATCATGGACAGTATCTGGACCATTCTTGATGGACCGACATTACAATCATGTAGCAGCTTTATGAATTTCTTCTCGAGGGGGCTGAATCCTCGGTGGCTGCTCAGAAATTTTACCAGGTTAAACTTCTTTATGAGTTCGTGGTTTTGCTCGTCGAAATATTTAGTGACCACCCACCATGCTCCATCTACGTTTAGCTTACACCGGATAGGGCATTCCACCTTGACAATGATACCTCTCTTTCGTTCCAGCATGACAGGCACAACACCTTTACCCTTCTTGTTCCTTCGTGCCTTCTAGCACCTCATCTTACCTCACAAATATGGCACCTCATCTTACCTCTGCTGTACTGCAACCTGATAGTACGTTAGGAGAGAAAGATAAGGGAATTTGAGTATTTGAAAAAATAAAATGTGTTTTAGAGATGTGGGGCCTACCTGGACATGTGTCGGCCATTGGTTGGCCCTGCACAATACTGGGTGCAGGGAACACAGCAGGAGAGCCGGACCCGATACCGCCCACCCCTCACCGGTAAGGTCGCGGTATCCTGCCGCACGAGCCCCCTCCTCCCCGCACGACCCCTTCCTCCTCTTCCGTCGCCGCCTCCCCAATCTCCTTCGAGTTCAGCGCTAGCGCCTCCCTGATCCCCTTCGAGCCCCCCTTTGCCTCCCTCGGAACAACTGCCTTGCCCTACGTGCCATAGTCAACTCCTTCGCCATCAGCCATGGTTGCCTGACGAACAGGAAGAGTTCCAGACCAGAGCAGCCAAGGGCTCTTGAGATCGGATGCGAACGGCAGCGCATATGCTCGGGGACGGCCGATGGCGCGGCGCACAAGATCCGAGGGGCTTGCAGGCTTGATTTCAAAGACGGACAGCGGCGTTTGAGATCTTGACGGCGGGGGCCGAGCAAGGGCAGGCCATCTACGGGGATGATGGTGTCCCGCGGCGTTTGAGATCATGTGCGGCTGAGGCCGAGCAAGAGCAGGTCATCCACGGGGACGATGGTGGCCAGCGAGCAGCAGGGCCGAGCAAGAACAAAGCGAAGGTAAGCAATACCTTGACGCCAACGTGAACCAAACAAACTTCAAAAAATCTCATTACACCTCCGTAAACTGTGTGATCTGATTACGTTAACGTTGCCGTTGACGTTTCTGTTCCCAAACACCTCCTTGGGTCAACAGTGATGGGTATTTGTACCCTTCACTGCAAATAAAGGCGCCACCACCACGCAAGCATTCGTGGTCTCCACCCATGATCTCTGGCACAGGCGGCTTGGGCACCCTAGCTCCTCTACATTTTCCTGTTTTTCTTTAGATTTCCTTACTACATGTAATAATGATGTCCGTCCATCCCATCTCTGTAGTGCATGTCAAATGGGCAAGCATTCAAGGCTACCATTTGCCACCTCCACCTCCTACACTACTGACCCCTTGCATTTAATCAATTGCGATGTTTGGACATCTCCGGTCTTGAGCTACTCCGGATATAAATATTATCTTGTCATTGTCGATGATTACACCCATTTTTCTTGGACATTTCCGTTGCGGGCAAAATCTGAAACTTGTGCTATTTTACTTTGCTTCTTTCATTTTATTCTCACCCAATTTGGCGTGCTCATTTGGTGTGTGCAATATGAAAATGGTGGGGAGTTTCTTACTACCTCACTACGGGACTACTTCTCTTCTCACGGCATCTCTTTCCGTCTCACGTGCCCCATACCTCTCCACAAAACGGCAAAGCCAAACGTCACATCCATACCACCAACGATGTAGTTCGTACCTTGCTCTTGCAAGCTGGTATACCCCCTGCCTTTTGGGTCGAAGCACTCTACACCGCCACCACTCTCCTTAACATTCGTCCGTCCCGTGTTATCCACCATTTCACCCCCTCCCCGATAACTTCAACATGAGGGGGGTCCCCTCCTCGATAACATTTTTTCCATGTATGTATGTCGTCGTTGTCGATATACCCCCTCCCCGATAACTTCGACATGAGGGGGGGGGGTCGATATACCCCTTCCTCGATAACATTTTTTCTAAGTTACTAAGGTAAAATATTTATATCATGTATAGACTGATTTTAGACCACGGGAGCACCGCCCTCTCGCTCGACCAACTCTCGAGGACACCCAAACGCTAAAAAAAACATTGTCGGTCTCCTACCCCCTCCTGCCCCTACCCGACAAACTCTCTCGAGATTAATTTATAACAGATTTATCAAGAATGCCCCCATTATAGTTGTGCATAATTAAGTTGATCCATATTTTTTCTGATCTCATATACTATTCTATATGTGCACGTTCTCTTGTGTCAAAGTATTGAATAAATCCATGATTTTCTTGAATCCTTTGACACTAGACAACATGACATATAGAAGGGTAGATGAGATCAGGAAAAATAGGGACCATTTTCTGCACATCCAGAATGGTGCCATTTTGTTAAATCCCTTGTTGGTCCGTACATCGGACATTCATGAGAGAGGCGGTCCGGGCCACCTCAAACCCTAGAAGCATCGAGGCCACCCCAAACCCTAGAAGCGTTGCTGAGGCCACCCCAAACCATAGAAGCGTTGTCGAGGCCACCCCAAACCGTAGAAGCGTCGAGGCCAATAATTGATTAGATAGCTAGGTCTATGTTTGCCACTAATATATCCATCTGTCATGTTTGTATATTAATTGCCATGTTGTAATATTTGCAGAAACTATGGCTCAAATAGACTTAGAACAAGAAGAGTTGTTGGGGGACATAATCCGCGACTGACGTGATGTCTTGTCGTTTCTCAAGGACACCGATGGTCTGGAAGGAGAGGGTGAAGCTGGCTTCGGTGATCGAACAATGGAGGTGGAAGGAGGAGACTGTGATGGCGGCTTCGATGACCGAACGGAGGAGGGAGCTGTTGCAAAGTACGGCGAGGTATATATATTAATTAAGCCAGTGCTGACTAGCTAATTGATGCATTAATTGTTTTGGTATGTACACATATTAACTCTTCATTCTTTTCTAGGCCTCCGGATCGAGAAAAACTTTGGTAACGAGACGAGGCCCGAAGAAAAGGTTGTGCCAGGATGAAAGGTTCACGATCAGAGAAATCGCGGACGATGGCCAACCGATTGAACCCAGCCGGACCAAGGAAGCATTTTCTGCTCAGTGCGGTATTCTTGTTAGGGACATGATCCCGATCAGCATCTACCAATGGAATAAGCCTAAGAACGAAGACCCTCAAGTTCCTTATGTCAACAATAGACAAAAAGATGTTGTTTGGACCGTGCTGAAGGCAAATTTCACCCTACCACCAGAGTAGGATCTGGATAAGCCAGTTCTAGAGCCATTGGTCAAGGCTCATGCTCTTAAGAAGATGGCAGATCTATTCAGGAGGTGGAAGAATGAGTTGAAATAAATGTATGTTGACAAAGGGAAGACTCCAGAATTCACCGGCCGATTTGAGAAGAAAAGAAATCACTGGCCCGCATTTGTGGCCTACAAGACATGGGAGAAGAGTAAGAAGATGTGAGAGCCAAACAAGATAAATGCTACAAGGAAGGAGTATCACCATCGCACGGGGTCAGGTGGGTACCTCAAAGCCCGGCTGTTGTGGGACAAGGCTGAGAATGACCTGCTTGCTAAAGGGGTCGAACCAGAGACATTGAACTTGCCAGACCGTTCAAGGAATTGGTTCTTCGGGGTTGGGGGAACCTTGCAACCTAAAACAGGGAAGTGCGTTTGGACGGACGGGCAACTTGAAATACCCGTCAAGAAGCTTCAGAAGTATATCGCCGCAGCGCAGCAAGGGACGTTCGTTCCCGGCAGAGAGAACGACGAGCTCACAGAGGCCCTCGGGAATCCTGATCACCCTGGACGAACATGAGGCATGCCAGGCTCCGTTGCGTGGAAGGTTGGGTTTCCCGGCGCAGGCGGTTACAAAACCCGGGAGAGGAGGAGGAAAGTAGAGCAGAGCGAGCTGCAGAAGCTGAATGCAAAGGTTCGAAAGCTAGAAGAACAAGTTGATAGCCAGCGACCTACTGGAGCTACCCCAAAGGCTACCCCGCCATCTCAGCGGAGAAGCAGCGTGGCTTCCACCAAGCTCGTTCAGCAGCCTGACTTCACGACTCCTAGCTACCCCGTGGATGCTATCACAGAGGCTCAACATTGCCAGCTTATGACGCAATGACATAACCTCAAAGTCAAGGCGGCAATCGGCTCTGGTGCACCTCCTGAACCCGACACAACTTTTCACTGCCGTCCGATTCCACAAGGCTATGCTGTTGTGATGGTGGATGAAATAACGGAGGGATCTGAGGAGCTCGAGCTTGACCACCCTACATGTGAAGGGGAGACTAAGCTGGGTCTTGCTCTGAAGACTCCATGCCTATGGCGGAAGGAGCACATCAAGCTTCCGAACTGGACGCCTCCTCCTCCGGCGAGTCAGGGCACTCCGCCTCCTCCTCCTCCTCCTCCTCCTCCTCCGGCGAGTGATCAGGGCACTACGCCTCCTTCTCCGGCGCGTGAGGGCAGCACTCGGCCTCCTTCTCCGCCTGCTCCAGCGCGTCCGAGCACCCCGCCTCCTTCTCCGCCTCGTCAGCAACGGCGATAGATAGCCGCTGCTGCTCCGGCTGCTCCGGCGCGTCAGAGCACTCCGCCTCCTTCTATTACTCGTCAGCAGCAACAGAAGAGAGACGCCGCCACTCCGACGTCTAGAAGTAAATCTAGAGGCGGGAGGCAATACAGATTCGGTCCTTCTCTGAAGCCTCTAGAGAAGTTACCATACGAGATGACCATGGAGGAAAACGCGAAGATCTGTGAAGTCGAAGTGAGGGACTTCTTTGAAACGCTAAAAGCTATAAAACATCCACCTCCAGAGGAGAAGATAGATCCGGTGAAAGCGAAGCACACTATCAATGCCCTGAAGCGACCACCACCGCCTCCGCCGGATGACAACCATGTCCGCTGTCTTAAAAAGACATTGCATGAAGCGTGCCGGTCGGGAACTACTTAAGGTGACAAAAGGTTAGCAGAACAAAGAAGTGGGAAAAAATTCCCCAGCTCGGAGAACAAGAGAACCAATCGTGCCCCCCGCTCAAGGTGTCTAACGATTTCTTCGCAATTCTGCCGGGGATGGTGCCCGGTACCAATCCTGCTGATTACCTGGCCGATGATGTACAGTTTGATACAATGGAGGTGGAGGTTTTCAAATACCAGTACAGGAAGCCTCTCGTCAAAGATGGAAGTCCTCCTCTAACAACCATGATGCAAAGATTCCATCAATGGTACATGTAAACCTGAAGCGAGTCTCGGAAGGATGCTTTGATGATGAGAATTAAAGATGACCACAACTTCATTGGACAAGAAGTGTTAACTGTTGATTTTGACGAGTTTTTCCAGTTCTACAATCTAAAGGCCCTCGACAAATCAGTCGTGGCTTGCTACTAAGTACTACTTTTTGTAATTAAGTCTCTATATATAGCTCAGCTCTTTCATTGCATGTATATATAATTATCCTCACTATATTATGCAGATTGAAGATCGTCGAATGAAAAAAAACACAAATCTATGACATTGGGTTCATTAACCCAAATGTCATACATGAATGGACGGTTAAACATAACCTCTCAGAAACCGAGGATAACTTGCTAAAATCGTTGCTCAAAAATCAAAACAAAGATACAATACTCTTTCTTCACAACTTCAAGTGAGTGTTACTGTCTTGTGCACATTCGGTTTCCCTTATTACTCGAGGTTATAGTAATGTAACTGATGAGTTATGCATACGTGCACAGATTCCACTTTATTCTCCTAGAGGTTAAGCTTGAGCGAGGAGAAGTAACCGTCTTAGACTCCAGGCAAAAAGATCCCGAGGAGTATGCGTACATGACTCAAATGCTCAAGAAGTAAGTTCAATCGATCATTATCGCACCATATTGGTAACTTTGTTCATTTCCTGATATCAAGTAATTATTTTCTTTGCCTGCTAGGGTTTGGAAAGAGTTCACCACAATTTCTCCAGGACTACCGACCGAGCTGCAATTTAAACACCCGAAAGTAAGTACTACTACTAGTTCCGCGTATCTCCCATTGATTCTAGCTAGTTTCATCAATACCATTTAGCATGCTTGCTTATCAGTTTGATTGACCTCTATTTCTCGTAAAGTGTTTGTGGAAGGAAGCCGGGAATGATTTCTGTGGATACTACGTTTGCGAGTTCATCTACAACGCGAAGGCCTCTAATAAGCAGGGCTACTCTGAAAAAGAATATGAAGCACGTAAGCAAAAATATTCACAATTTTATTTTATTACCATCATTTATGTTGATCAGTTTCATTCATACAAATGTATTGACCCTCTTCTTCAATTTAGCTCTGGCAGATGCGGGATGAACTCCTACCACATGATCGCATAAAAGCAATTCAAGAGGAATTGGCGGGATTCTTTCTTGACCACGGCATCAATAAAGCCGAAGAATACCATGTGGAACTTGACTTCAGATATTAGGGATTGTAAGATATCTTATATTTTATATATGTACCTAGTAGCTAGTGTCGAATAGATATACGAAAACTTGTTGTTCGACCAATCACTCGGAGAAGGAGGAGGTCGATCACTTCTCTCAGTATAAGTTCATGACGATCTTGTATACTTAATGGTTTCCTTCATTTGCTTACTAGCTAGTGTGCCGCGAGTTCTCTCTATAAGTATAGCACGTAGCGTCGACCAAGCACGGAGATAAGAGAGGTCACTTCTCTCTATTAGCTAGCTAACACAATATATGAAACCCCTAAATTAACCCTCCACCCCCCCCCCCCCCCCCTCAAAAAATAAACAAAAATCCCAGCTCCTGAGCTGCTGACGCGTGGATGCTTACTGGTCCTGGTTGGTGTTACCAACCGTGACGAAAGGCCCTCCTGCCTGGGCTCGCTGCAGCGGCCACGTAGAGCCCCACCTGTCCCGGTTCGTAAGCGAATCGGGACTATGGGCTTTAGTCCCGACCTTTAGTCCCGGTTCCACAACAGGGACAAATGGGCCTCTGAAACCGGGACAAATGAGCCTTTTTCTACTAGTGTAGAGTCTTGGAAGGACGATCTGGTGCGAATACCAATTGTGTTGCCTCTTTACACTCCTCTTTCATTCTTCTTCCAACCTCTCACAAAGCTGAATCGTCGAACCGGATCGCGTGACCAGAAATTGGGAGAGAGTTGATGATCAGTACATTTACTCATCCTACTATAAACTTACTTAGAAGGCTGGAACTTATTAATGCACTTCAGTTCTAGCAAGCAAGGACCTGAGAAAAATGTCTAGTTCTAGACTGCTTCTTTCAGACTGGACAACTAAACGTGACATCCTAGTTAGCATGTAGCCCTTTTGAATAGTGTATTCGCGTGGGGATCCTCTTCCGTACGGTGACTGTTCAAAAAAAAAAAATCCTAGCTAGCTTGAATATGGTGATGTTTCAGTGTCAACGTTCAGAGATTCAGTTGCAATTTAGCAGGTTCAGACCTATTGACCAACAGACTCAAAGTAAGGACCCGCTACTATATCCATGAATTTACCTGCTTTACTATCTTTTTCCGGGTTATATACTTGTTACCTGGATTCTGCAGAGGAATAAATTTACAGCCAAGAGTGAAATTTAAGCTGGCATTCAAAAGTTGGTCGTTCCATGTAAACAGCATACAGTAAAGCAAACATGTGTCTCGACAGAGGGACCATTTCAATTTTCAAAGGTAGTGTAAAAAAATGCTTACATTTAGGGGACGGATGGAGTAGTTAATTACTATTCAGGTTTGGTGGCAGCATTTTACTGCGGGGCAGGTCTGTGTCAGCCACTTCTTCTCTTCACAAACCCCAAAACCCTGAGGAGGAAGCTACGATTGTTCAAGATTGTGACCGCCGCATCTTTTTCCAGCCTCCAGCCTCCTTCATTCCTGCCCTGGTGCCTCGCCCCCTTGTCCTCTGCCGCATCTGTTTTGGCCAGATTTGGCGGTGCGCTTCCACGCTAGCTCCCCACCCACTCACTCCCTTCCTCTTCCTCCTCGTTGCTGGAGTAGTTAGTGTGCATGATCGCTCGGTGCAGCTAACAAAGTTGTAACGTGCACAAGGACTAGCTGGTCGTTGTTCAAAAAAAAAAAGGACTAGCTGGTCAAATCCCACGTCCACTCCAGACCTGGCATCCTCTAAAATTTTCAACAAAGTAGTATATTCTGTTGAGCGGAAGGGCAGTTTAACAGCAGGTTCACCTGTTGACCGCCGGCTCAGGACAGGAGTAATGCCTTGATCATTTTCATTTGTGATTTCTCTTATCTTGGTCATTTTCTGACAATAAGATTCACTACTTGGATTCTGCAGAAGAATAAATCTGCAGCCAAGAGTGAAATTTACAACTTGGCATTCACCGCTTGGATGATCCATCCAAACAAAGACAGTGACCGTAGGTTGACTTGATGTACGTCGGTTGATCAAAAATACGAGTGGCCGAGTCACCGAGACCGTCGGTTGGCGTGGGCGGGGTTCACGGTGTTGTCTTGGTCTCTATGGACTACGCATAGTAAAGCTCTTTTTTTTTTTGGAAAAGGGGGTTTGCCCCAACCTCTGGCATCAGAATGATGCACCGGCTGACTTGATGTATAAATTGGTGATCCTTTTGTAGCTATGGAAGCTTCTGGCGAGACCAAGGGACCGAGGAAAGGTGGAGCAACTCGCATACAACCTTCGCGTAAGGTGCATTGAGCTTCGATGTGCGGGAGGGCGGTCGGCCAGACACTACCGGCTAGGGAGCTGCCCCGTCTTGCAGCCCATTGGTTCACATCTGGGATGTCACTTATGACGTTGCGGCACTAATTTCTATTTTTACTAAGTTTGTTCTTTGAGTTTGATCGTGTTTTACTAAGTTTGTGTTAAACTTTGACCATTTGTGATGAACAATTGCAACGCCGTGTTGAACCTGTTTATTTTTGGAACCATGTACTGTCATCACTATTAAGTATCCTTTCTAAATAGGAAAAAGTCCAAAACAAACCTTGAATTTGTAGGCAGAAGCTAAATCAAATCCCGAACTCTCAATCCCTGAAATCAGCACACCGAACTCCATAATCCCGGTCTGTTTTAAACCTTGAGAGGACACGGCCGGTATTTGCTGAATTGGGCCGGCCTAGTAGCATTAAATGCCGTGCGCTTGAAAGCACTAGTCTTTTTTTCTTTTACATTTTTTTATTTTTACACATGTCTAATTTTCTCAGTACCTAATGTACATTTTGAACGCAGATATTAAATATTTTTTGATAAACTTTAGATAGTTTCAAATACTTTATGGACATTTTGAAATTAAATGTTTTCAAAACATTTTTGAATACATGGTAATATTTTTCGAAATACATGTTTTACATTATCTTAACGACAATACACACTTTACAAAACTACACGGACACTCTTTTACATGGTTCAACATTTTTAAATTCGCATACACTATTTTCTATTACATGTCACGTATATTCTGTTAAGGTTATGACACATTTTTGTACAACACACAAACATTTTCGGTACATTTTGCATACTTTTTTTCGAAAATGCCACAAACACATTTTCTAAAACTCGTGAACATTCTTGAAATGTTACATTTTTTTGAATGTACGAAACCTTTTTTTTTTTGAATCACGCGAATATTATTATACATTGTATAAACATTTGTTTGAATTGGCCCATACCTTTTTTTAGAATTTGTGGTATATTCTAGATGTCACAAACTCAGAAAAGTTTGTGTATCAAAAAGTTCGACTCCACGGCATGTTTTTTTTTGTTTTGGAATTGTTACGTCGCGCGTTCAGAAAAAGAAGGAATGAATTTTTATGTCTCGTGTGAAGCAACCAAAAAAACTCGCATCATGTCTGGTGGGCCGTCCCAGTCGATTCCGCAGCCAACAATTGAAAACATTTTTTAAAAACATCATTTACGAAATTGTTTATGAAATTCGAAAAACATATTTTAAAAATGTGACAGAATTTGAAAATCTGAAAAAAAAATTATAGCATCTGAAAAACTGTTGGTATTATGAAAATTTTGGACAAATGTGTTTTTCTTTTTAAAATCACAAACAGTTTTTTAAAATGCGAATAGAATTTTAAAACATTCAAAAAAACAGAAAATGAATTGAATTTGCGCCAAAAATAGAAAACAGGGACATTTTTTAACTTCTGAACAATTTTTAAAATGTGCGAACATTTTTGGAACTTCACGAATTCTTGTTGTGTTATAGTGGGCCGGCCCAAATTCTTCTCGGTGAGAGTAGCTGGTTATCCCGGCCGGGATTGTACTATTCCCAGTTTGCCAAACAGGTATAGGGTCCAAAATAGACCGGGATTGCAAGTTCAGAGTGCCAATTTCCGGGATTCAAAGTTCGGGGTGTGATTTAGCTTTCGTCTATAACTTCAATGTTTATTTTGGACTTTTTTCTTCTAAAAATCACGAACTAAATGATGACATCAGCACTATGATTGTAGTCATAAATAGTGTCATTTTGATGACCATAGAAGGTCGCGGGTGGTATTGTTCGATGGCGACTGATTATCATAATCAATCTTACATGTTAAAATAACCACATCAAACTAAATAATCAATCTCGGCTGAAGTGCGAATCTAAATGCTACTTATTTTGCAAGAGAGTAGTGGTAAATTTCTGTAATATTACTTAGATCCTGTCATTAGGCTAGACGAGTTAATTACGCAACTGGTGTGTCATTCATAATTGACTCAGACTCCGAACCGTGCCACCGCCATGGTACGTACCTGTGCCGCGGCATGCCTGGTACCTGGGGCTTGCCTGCTCCCGTCTCCTGCTCCCATCCGTACTCCGTGTCTCGTTCTTTTCCCATTGCAGGGTTCCAGTAATTTCTTTTCCCTGCGTCCTTTAAGCAGGCGCCACGTATTTGTCTCCCTAGATGTGTTGCTGCCTGTGGCACTGCATAATATTTTGTCTTTTTTACTGCTCTAAGGCTCTTGAAACAAACTGAGCAGTCACCACGTACTTCTCTCCCTAGATGTGTGGCTGCCTGTCACACTGCATTCACTTTAATTAACCATTGATTTGATTAGCAAGGGCAGGTTTACTATAAGTGACATGCACACTAAAACAAGATGACTCATTGCATCATCCAGGAAGTTAAGCAGGCTATGGGCATCATGTCTAATAGATGCTTGTTTTATAAATCATCCCTAAAGGGCATCATGAATAAGAATACATATGAAAACAAACACCAAGAAGCAATAGACAGGTTAACAATCAGGGATAAGTGTTGAATTGTCACGTTCATTGTATGTGTACACTTGTGTTCTTGATTATCTTGTAGTCTGTTGTAACTAGGTAGGCTAGTCTTCAGGATCCTCCCTAGTCTACCGCAACCACCACGAGACGTGCCCTGCATGTAAGGGGTCTCGATGTATATGTAACAGAGCTCAGTTCTCGCAATACAGCACATAGTTTACGGCTCAGTTTGGTAATCAGAGCCATGGTTACTCCTCCTTCTCCCAAGGCCGATGCCGCCTCCGCAGAGGCTGCAGCCGCAGCGCTCGCCGCGGCGGCTGCGGCGGCGGCTCTCCCTACTGACCCCAGCGTTAAGGCGCGCCCCGCGCTCCGCTCTCCATCGACAACTCCTCCTCGGCTCTTCCTCTTACCATCCTCCCACCCAATCCCACTGCACCTTCTTCCTTCTTCGGCTCCTCTCCAGCTCTGCCGGCGAGCGTTTCCGGCGTCATTGACTTCAAGCTCGCCTTGGACGGCACCAACTTCCAGCGCTGGCGCAACTACATCAATCTCCTTCTTGCGCGCTACCATGCGGATGGCCATGTGCGGGAGGGGTCGACCCAACAGCTGGCTGACCAGGCATGGCACGACGACGACAACACCGTCATCCTCTGGTTCTTCACCACGATCGAGGGAGACCTCCTCGACATCGTCGCTCCTCCTGGCTCCACCGCCTTCACCATATGGACCAGGATCCACGAGTACTTCCTTGCCAACGAGGCCGAGCACGCGATGCATCTCGGCCAGGAGTTCCGGGCGAAGGTTCGCGGCAACCTCAGCATCAACGACTACTGCCGCCGTCTCTAGGGCATCACTGCTGCCCTCGCCGACGTCCGCAAGCCTGTGACTGATCGTACTCTGACCTTGCAGATGCTGGACGGGCTGGCCCCAAGTTTGCCATGTAGGCCGCCATCATCCAGTCCACCGTTCCCTTTCCCACTTTCCAGCAGGCGGTCCCGCCTTGTCCTCTCCGAGCTCTCCCAGGATAGGCACGCGCGCAGCGAAGGCTCTCAGGTGCTTGCCGTCCAGAACGACGATTGCAGCGCGGATCGCTCCGGGGATCGGGGCGGTGCCCGCGGAGGCGACCGTGGTGGCGATCGTGGCGACCGCGGAGGTGACCGTGCCCCCAACGCCGGCGGCGGGCGTGGTGGCCAGTTCGGGTCGCACCGTGGGCGCGGCCCTGGCTGGGCTACTTCGCTCCCGTCGGGGCACCCTTCCCTCTGCCTCGTGCTCCCTGGATCCCGCCAAACTCGGCAGGCGTGCTTGGCCCCTGTCTAGGCGCTCCAACGCAGGCCTACCCGCTGCTCTACTCCATCGCGCTGGCGCCGCCTGCTCCCACACAGTACACCGTGGCTCCTCCTCAATGGGACGCCTCGGCCATGTACCACGCGGCTCCGAGCTATGGATCTGCTTTTCCGCTGAACGCCGACTAGATCATGGACACGGGTGCGGCGTCCCACGTCACCGGCGATCCAGGTACCTTGTCCTCGTTTCATTCCTTATTAGGTCCTTACACTCGTCATACAATTGTCGGTAATGGTTCTCGGCTCCCTGTGCTTGCTATTGGTACTGCTCATCTCCCTCCTAAACCCTTCTACCTTCGCCATATTCTTTTGTCTCCTAATACCGTCAAGAATCTCATTTCCGTTTATAAATTCACTCGTAACAATTTGTGTTATGTGGAATTTGACCCCCTTAGATTTTTCGTGAAAGATCTAGCCACCAAGGAGGTGTTTCTAAGGAGGTTTTTTGTTTCGGCGATATTTGCCTGTCACATGTTTACCCCGTCAAGGAAAAGCATTACTCCTGTTTGTTTACTCCACGACGTAAACGAATCCCTCTGTAAACGGGCCCGGCCCAGTTATGGATCGATACCACCGGGTCCGGCTCTCCTGCTGGGTTCCCTGCACCCAGTATTGTGCAGGGCCAACCAATGTCCGACACATGTCCACGTAGGCCCCACATCTATAAAATATATTTTCTTTTTTCAATTAGTCAAATCACCTTATCTTCTCTTCCGACGTTCTCTTTGATCGCATCCATTAGAGAGCTCCGTCAGATGATTCTTCTGAGCGCAATCGGTTCATTGTGCCATCACGTGGGGCCGTGGCCATGACCGGCAGCTAGGCGGCCAGCATCACCCTCGCCGGAGATTCTTGTGGACGTAAGCAGACTGGTTGCCCCCGCGCCGGCGGCGCCTAGGTACGCGCCCGCGCACCCCCATGCATGGTCGCCGCTGGGACATGGATTTTTAGAGCACTTGCACCCAGGCCTTGCTATCTTAGCTCTCCAATATCGCTTTAAGATACGCGCGACACAACTAAGTTTCTATATAAAATTTTCTCTTTTTTGCTTCTCCCACATAGAACCTATCTTGAAATTCAAACCTATGCAGGATGACAAAGCTTTCTAACTAGAATCTAGGATAAATCTTTCAGAATTTTTTGTCCGACATAAATACTGAAATTATGATTTTTAATCAAACAAAACGTATTTGGTATATTTATGTTTGACAAAAAAATCTGAACGATTTATCCTAGATTCTACTCAGAAAGCTTTGCCATGCTGCATAGGTTTGAACTTCAAGATATATTCTATGTGGGAGAAACAAAAAAGAAAATTGTATTTACACGAATCTTAAAGCAGGAAATGGATGGCTAGATAGGGAGGGCCTGGGTGCATGTGCTCTAATATATATTTTCGGTCGCCGCTGGTGTTGTGGTTTGCTTCCCTCCGAGATCCTCTCCCCGAACACCTCCGCCGGTGGTCGCTGACCTCGCCCCAGGTGTACGCGCACAAGGCCGGAACAAGTAGCTAGAACATGGCGGCCGCATTCCACTTCCGGAACTTCGTCATGGACTTTGCAATCTGCCAAAATGCTAGATCATGGAGCTGGCGTTGCCTTGGGCCATGGGCTCATTCTCGTCCACGTAAATCACCATCATGCGGCGCGCGGGCGGCATGGATGATATAAGAGCATCTCCACTAGTCCCCCCAAGAAGCCTCCCCAAGGCACTTTTTCACCACCGGCGATTAAAATTCCTCCCACTCGTGACCCCAACAGCCCAGTTTTCGCCGGATTCGAGGCCGGCGCGCGTAGGCAAAACCCAGCCCCCCGGGGGGCAGCTGGGGATGCCGGCAATATTATTTGCATGCAAAGGTCCACTGTCAGTGTCTCAACTCCCTCTCTCGTCTCTCTCTCCCTCTCTTTTCTCGGCCCACCCACGTGCTCGGCCGCACAAGCACACTCCCCCATCCCCCACCCACCGAGGCAAGCAGGTGCGCACCGGACGGGACGGGCGCGGCGAGCAGGGCGCCGGAGCTGGGGCACGGGCGAAGCGGCGCCACGGCGGTCGGGCGCCGGAGTCACAGCGGGCGCGGGCGTCACGGTGGCCGCGTGAGCTTGCAGGGAGGATGCCGGAGCACGCAGGGAGGCGAGGAGCTCATCCATGGCCCTGCTCGCGTACGCAAGGAGGCCGCCGAGAAGCCTGTGGCCGGGGCGAAGGTCGTGGCCGTGCGAGGCCGGAGCCGGACACTGGGCGGCGCCGCCGGCTGCTCCCCAAGTGCGGCCACGCGTTCTTGGACTCGGTGACCACGAGCGGCCGGGTCGACGTCGGGTAGCTCTACAAGTGGAGCAGTACAAAAAGGAACGATGAGGTGCCATCGGGCTCTGGTCTCTCCTCTCGCTACATCGCCAGGGCGTTGGCGGCCAGGCCAGGAGGCCGCCGAGAAGCCTGTGGCTGGGGCGAAGCTCGTGGCCGGGGCGGCCCGCGCCCGCCCGCCAGGCGGCGCTGGGAGCTCGCCCGCCCGCCTGCGTGGCGGGCGGAGCTCGCGCCCGCCTCTGCGTGGCCGGGCCTGTGCGCCTCCGCGTCCCCTGGCTCCGCTCGCCGGTGGCCTCCTATGTCCCCCGCGACCTCCGGTCCTTCCGGTGCAGCGGCGTGCCATCAGCGGGTCGAAGAAGCTGGGGCTCCATCTCACGCAGCCGTCGCTTGCCGGCGTGGAGCGGGCCGAGGCTGAATGGCGAATGGCGAGAAGGAGGAGCATAAGCAGGTGGCGAGGGAGAAGGAGATGGGGTGAATGGATGGCGGCGAGGTTGGGTGGAGAGAAGGAAGAGGAGCAGGGCCATGCCGCCTCCACCTCCATGGCCGAGCAGAGGAGAGACAGAGGAGGGGGTGAGGGGGACAACGAGTGGAAATTTTTTGAGACCCAGGCTAAAATTATCGCCGGCAGCCCCCCAGACGGTAGAAAAAAATGCCTCCTGAGGGGCTCAACGGCTAGAGATGCTCTAAGCATATGGCTGCTGCCTTGGTGCCAGCCATGGCCATGACCACACGTAAGTGGTGGACGCTATAAGCTTGTGCAGCTCAGAGCTCACAAGAATCCTCCAACGAAGTTCTAATGGCTACTCAGAGAGTACGTTAGGAGAGAAAGATAAGGGGATTTGAGTAATTGAAAAAAGAAAATGTGTTTTAGAGATGTGGGGCCTACCTGGACATGTGTTGGCCATTGGTTGGCCCTGCACAATAATGGGTGCAAGGAACCCAGCAGGAGAGCCGAACCCGATACCGCTCACCCCTCACCGATAAGGTCGCGGTATCCTGCCCCACGAGCCCCCTCCTCCCTGCACGAGCCCTTCCTCCTCTTCCACCGCCGCCTCCCCAATCTCCTTCGAGTTCGGCGCCGGTGCCTCCCCGATCCCCTTCGAGCCCCCCTTTGCCTCCCTCGCAACAACTGCCTTGCCCTATGTGCCATAGTCAACTCCTTCGCCATCAGCCATGGTTGCCTGACGAACAGGAAGAGTTCCAGACCAGAGCAGCCGGCGGCGCTTGAGATCGGATGCGGACGGCAGCGCATATGCTCGCGGATGCCCGATGGCGCGGCGCACAAGATCCGAGCGGCTTGCAGGCTTGATTTCAAAGACGGCCGGCGGCGTTTGAGATCTTGGCGGCTGGGGCCGAGCAAGGGCAGGCCATCTACGAGGACGATGGTGGCCCGCGGCGTTTGAGATCTTGGGCGGCGGAGGCCGAGCAAGGGCAGGTCATCCACGGGAACGATGGTGGCCGGCGAGCAGCAGGGCCGAGCAAGAACAGAGCGAAGGTAAGCAATACCTTTACGCCAACGTGAACCAAACAAACTTCAAAAAATCTCATTACACCTCCGTAAACAGTGTGATCTGATTACGTTAACGTTGTCGTTGACGTTTCTGTTCCCAAACACCTCCTTGGGTCAACAGTGATGGGTATCTGTACCATTCACTACAAATAAAGGCGCCACCACCACGCAAGCATTCGTGGTCTCCACCCATGATCTCTGGCACAGGCGGCTTGGGCACCCTAGCTCCTCTACATTTTCCCGTTTTTCTTTAGATTTCCTTACCACATGTAATAATGATGTCCGTCCATCCCATCTCTGTAGTGCATGTCAAATGGGCAAGCATACAAGGCTACCATTTGCCACCTCCACCTCCTACACTACTGCCCCCTTGCATTTAGTCAATTGTGATGTTTGGACATCTCCGGTCTTGAGCTACTCCGGATATAAATATTATCTTGTCATTGTCGATGATTACACCCATTTTTCTTGGACATTTTCGTTGCGTGCAAAATCTGAAACTTGTGCTATTTTACTTTGCTTCTTTCATTTTATTCTCACCCAATTTGGCGTGCTCATTTGGTGTGTGCAATATGACAATGGTGGGGAGTTTCTTACTACCTCACTACGGGACTACTTCTCTTCTCACGGCATCTCTTGCCGTCTCACGTGCCCCATACCTCTCCACAAAACGGCAAAGCCAAACGTCACATCCATACCACCAACGATGTAGTTCGTACCTTGCTCTTGCAAGCCGGTATACCCCCTGGCTTTTGGGTTGAATCACTCTACACCGCCACCACTCTCCTTAACATTCGTCCGTCCCGCGTTACCCATCATTTCACGCCCTATTTTCTTCTCTATGGCGCACACCCCACATACGATCATCTTCGAACCTTTGGGTGCCTTTGCTTTCCCGACATCTCTGCCACAACACCCCACAAACTTTCTCCCTGTTCGACACGTTGCATTTTCCTGGGGTACCCACGCGAACAAAAAGATACCGGTGCTTCGACCTTCTTTTTCTTGAGATGGAACACACCGATTCCATACCTTACTCTGGTCCAGCCAAATTGCTAGCCAGGCGAACACTTACATCATTCGGGATGTCATCAGTCCAAACCTCCCGGTCAACATCACGGCGAGCGCCAAAAGCAGCTAAAGCGTGTGCTAGCTTATTACATGCCCTCGGGGCAAAGGAGAAGAGTACATTATTAAAATTATATTGCGCAAAACTACGGATTTCTCTGAAGAGGAGGCCTTCCGCTGCCAAATCCACATCCTTGCATCGCAGCGCTCTGACCAGCTCCTGGCAGTCCATTTCGACCTGGATATTTGCCATACCCCATCCGGCTGCCGCCACCAGAGTGGCCTCACAAGCTGCGGCTTCAGCCTGAATTGTTGAAGCAACATTTCGGAGCCGCCCAACTCCAGAACCTCGTACGTCTCCCGAGTGGTCCCGAATGGCAAAACCCCAACCACCAGTCCCATTCGCCGCCAAGAACGCCCCATCGCAGTTGATCTTCAGCCAGTCCACGTCGGGCCTCTGCCATTGCTGCTCTGGCCGTACTGGTGGTTCTGATCGAGGCTGTTTGCAAAGCAGTGCAGAATCCATGGCCCTGTAGTTTATGTCGGCTGGCAATCCATCCACCAATCCTGCTTGTTCGCCGGCATTCAGTTTATTTCTCCATGTCCACCATCTCCACAAGAGGCATGCAACAAGTACCTTTTTATTTTCTGGTAACTGAAGGATTACGGTCATGACCTCCATTGCGTTTCTGCAAGTGCACATCTGTTCCCGGATGTCCTCCAATTGCAAAGATCGCCATAAGGACTTAACAATCTTACAGCGAAGGAATAAGTGCGCTCCATCCTCGTCCAATCTCTTGCAGCACACACATCATGTATCGCAGTCAATGCCTCTGCGTTTCATGTTCAGCTTCAGAGGTAGACTATTATGTGCAAACCGCCACAAAAAATGTTTGATTTTTGGCTGGCACGGCAGGGACCAAATCTCCTTCCAATCCCAAACGTACTGATGCAGACTAGATGATTCCGGGTTGCCTTGGTCCCTCATCTGCACTTATAGCTTATAGGCAGATTTAACAGAGAATTTGCCTTTGCTATCATGGAACCAAGCATATACATCTTCATAATCCTCCCGGACAGGTGTAGCCAGAATAATTCTTGCTTCCTCCTCATTGAATATGTCCTTTACAAGGTTCTCATCCCAGTCCTGAGTGTCCGGATTCACAAGCTCACACACTCTAGTTAGCAAACATCTTCCCCGAGGGGATTTTGGCGTGCGTACACCTTCCCTGTTCAGCCATGGGTCAGACCAGATGCTGATTGCGGTTCCATCGCCCACCCGGTATATGAGGCCTTCTTTCAGTAGTTGTACTCCCTTCAGGATACTCCGCCAGGTGTAAGAGATGCCTGGGTGTGGTACAGCATTGAGCATGCTGGTGTTTGGGAAATACCTCGCCTTCAACACTTGAGCACATAGAGAGTCCGGGTTGGACAACATTCGCCAAGCTTGCCGGGCCAGCATAGCTAGATTAAAACCGTAGATATCCCGAAACCCCATTCCACCCTCCTTCTTTGGTTTTGTCAAGAGTTCCCAACTCAACCAATGCATTGTATTGTTCTTCTCCTGCTTGGCCCACCAGAACCTGCATATCATCATTCCCATCTCCTCACACAGAGTCTTGGTAAGATCAAAGCACGACATTGCAAAGGTCGGAATCGCTTGCGCGCAAGCTTTTATAAGAACATCCTTTCCCATCTTGGATAGTAATCTTTCTTGCCACCCTTGTATTTTCTGCCATATTCTGTCCTTCAAATATTCAAAGACTTGCTTCCTAGCCTGTCCAACATACACCGGGAGTCCCAGATACCTCTCATTCCAAGTTTCGGCCCGTAAATGTAGAGTTTCCATCACCTCTCTCTTTCTTGCGTGCCGTGTGTTCTTGCTGAACATTATGGACGTCTTGTCATAATTCACAACCTGCCCCGAACAAACCTCATACAGATGTAGCACATGTTGCAGAGCCATAGCACTCT
The DNA here is from genome assembly GCA_021605205.1 of Aegilops longissima. Classification (NCBI taxonomy): domain Eukaryota; kingdom Viridiplantae; phylum Streptophyta; class Magnoliopsida; order Poales; family Poaceae; genus Aegilops; species Aegilops longissima. The sequence goes on from CM038679.1 coordinate 759,708,878, forward strand.
CAAGATTAGCTTTCATGAGTACTAGGGAGTCATCCGCAAACAATAGATGGTTAAACCTTGGAGCAGCATTGCAAATCTGAATTCCAGTTAACTTTCCCTCCACCTCCTCCTTGTTTAATAAGGTGAGAATCCTTCCGCACATATGAGGAATAGATAGGGGGATAGTGGATCCCCTTGTCTCAACCCCCGCTGTGGAACAATCACCTCCGTGCTCTCACCATTGATCTTGACTCTGTAGGTCACCGAGGTTATACATAACATGATGCGGCTTATCCACTGTTCATTGAAACCCATTTTGTACATCATCTTCTCCAAAAAGTGCCATTCAACACGGTCGTAAGCTTTGCTCATATCCAACTTTACAGCTGCATACCCCTCCTTACCCCTTGTCTTCCTCTTCATATAATGTGTACACTCATAGGCTAGAAGTATATTATCCGTAATAAGACGTCCGGGCACAAAAGCACTCTGATTTGGGGAGATGATGTCTGGAAGAATCTGTTTCAAGCGATTTGCCAATACTTTGGAGATTAACTTGTATACCACGTTGCATAGGCTGATTGGTCTCAAATCCTTCATACTCTCTGGATTCTTCACCTTTGGAATGAGTACCACACATGTCTCGTTCCATCCCTCCAGCATAGGACCACCATTCAAAACGTTCAGCACTTCCATTACAATCTTGTCTCCCACCACATCCCAACACTGTTTATAGAAAACCGAGGGCATACCATCCGGGCCCGGAGCTTTCAAATCACCGATGCTTTGTAATGCCTCAAAAACTTCTTCCCGTGTGTACTCTTTTTGGAGGAGCTCATTCATATTCGGAGTAACACGTGGCTCGATGCAAGCAAGTAGCTCCTCCTGCCTAGCACCTGCGTGTGAAGTAAAGAGGTTCAAAAAATAGCTAGTAGCAACTTCTTTCATATCTTCCTCCTTATCAACAACAGTCCCATCCTCCTTTCGCAATCTCCTGATTCTATTTCTCCTTCTTCTTTCCGAAGCAGCAGCATGAAAAAACTTTGTATTTCTATCTCCTCTCCTCAACCAGTTAACATGAGAGCGTTGCTTCCAATATATTTCCAATTGCTCTTCTAATCGGTTCAGCTTGAAGCGAAGCACACCCTCCCGTCGAACCTGCTCATCACTGATGGCTCTCCTCCTCACCGCTTCCAACTCCTTCTTGATCCGGTGTATACGCTTCTCCAGATCACCCAATACATTTCGGCTCCAGTCTACTAAATCCCGCAGAACTCCTCTCACCGCCCCCGCCGCCTCCTGTCTTTCCACCCCCACCTCCCTCTCCCAGGCGTTCTTCACTATCTCCTTACAACCTTCCTCCTCCAACCAGCCCACCTCAAACCTTGGATTGTTTGCCCGGTTATTTACTCTTCTAATAGTTGCTGCACCCGCCGTATCGATGATAATTGGCCTGTGATCTGAATGGCGGGGGTCGCCATTTACTACTCGGTATGCCATGAACTGGTTACACCATGCTTGAGAAGCAACCGCTCTGTCAATCCTCTCCTTTATGTATTTTCAGCTGTATGATTGTTATTCCTCCAAGTAAAAGTATCCCAGGTCTCCCAACTCGCACAATTCTAGAGCCGCCTTGAATCTGTCCATATACACTTGGCTTCTTGGCACACCACCCTATTTTTCCCATTCATCCAGCACCTCATTGAAGTCACCTGCACAAAGGCATGGTAAGTTGTTCTGATGCTTCAGAGTTCGTAGAAGCTGCCATGTCTTATGTTTCTCCTCCATCTTTGGTTCGCCATATATACCCGTAAATCTCCACTTGAAACCATCCTCTTCGGTTATCTCTGAGTCAATATGGTATTTGGACATGAAACCCACTACTCTCAAATTTACCTCTTTCTTCCAAAACATCGCCAGACCACCACTTTGCCCCTCACAGTTTTTTACCATCATGCATGTCATGTTCATCTTCCATCGCAACCACTCCAACCTTCTTTGCTCCATCTTCGTCTCAGACAAAAACAGAACGTCGGGGTCCTCCTTCTTCTGGAGCTCCAGAAGACTGCGAATTGCCGGGCCATTCCCCAAACCCCGACAATTCCAAACGACCAGCCTCATTGGTGTCCGCAGGGCTGTCCGGGCAGCCCCGCGTCAACGTCTGTAGTTTTTTTCACCTGGCCTCCGTCATTCATCTCAGTACGACTTCTCTTGCACCCCTCCTGGTCATCCACCTCCATGCCATCAGCGCCCCTCTTCTTCTCCACACACACAGCCTCACCCACTGGCCTTTGGCCCTCTCGATGGATCCTCTTAAATTTCCCCCCTTTTCCTTTTAGTGGACCGACGACCCCTGCACCCTTCATTTCTAAGGCCTCCGACACACTCTTCCCCATGAATATGCTTGTTTTGTCTCTCGGCTCCACCATTGGTTCCATCCCCACCTTCTCTTCGTTTCCATCTTCACTCCTCCCCCCACCCTTTTCCTCCTCCTCTCCCTCCGACCTCTTGCCTCCTCCTGACATATCTTGCACCACTTGCACATTATTGTGTGCTTTCTTCTCTACAGTCTTTTCCTTACCCTCCACAAAGAGAGCTCTCCGACATCCGTCATCATCACCCCGCTCTTCCAGCTCCTTCCCCTGTGTGTTTTTTATCTTCAACGAGCTAGTTACTTCACTCTCCTCGACCCTCTTTCCCCTATCCAGCCCATCTAAAGACTGAGACCCTTGTTTCCTCCATGAGGGGCCATCACTACCAGATTTACTATCATTGTTAGACCCCCCCGTATCTCCTTCTCACAGAGCCACTTCCATACCCAGGCCCATTTTTCCTTCGATCATCATAGCCATGATTCCCCTCTGGAAGATACCTTAACCATCTCCCATATTCTGCAACCTCCCCTTTTTTCAACTTCCTGCTGCACTCCCTGTCTATATGTCCCATTCTCCCGCACGTGAAACAGAAATCAGGCAAAAACTCGTACTGAAAATGGCACCAATTATTCTCCTCCTCCCCGTCTTTCTTTCTTCCCAGCTCCCCCACAACTGTATCACCATCTTCATCTTCATCATCGCCAAGATACATTCCCCTCATCAGCGGTTCTGCAACCATGATCTTTACTTTCACCCGGAGACATTGACCCAGGGCTGTGCCATCATCACCTGTATCCACCTCAATTAGGTCACCGATGTGCTCCCCCATTTCTTCTTCTAGCTCCTTACACATCATACCCAAAGGCACATTGTAAATGCGTACCCAGATGGGAACCTTCTCAAACTGATATTCATCTATGGTTTTCGCCGGATCAAACTCCTCCACGACCAGCAAATCCTTTCCGAAAGTCCATGGGCCGTTCTCCACTGCTTTCCTCTTCCCTGCCTCCTGTTTGAACATGAATAAGAATCTGTTCCCTCCCATATCCTTCACCTCCAACCTATTCATCGGGCACCAGGCTTTGCCTAGAGCTATCTCCATTCCTGTTGCATAGCCCGGCCGGTCTGACAGTAGTTTCCCCATAGCTTTAACCGCCGCTCCTTCCTTTTGCTTCTCCAAGGCTTTCCTCCATCCAACTTTAACTCCTTTCTTCTCTGCCTCTGACAGATTCATCCTCCTCATCTTCCCTTCTACTCCCTCCATCTTCCTCCTAGGATCCTCAAAAACCAAGAATGAAAAAGAGAGAGACGATCTAGGTTGGGTGTCTTACGACTAGGTGCCCTAACACACCCAGAAGGCTTTTGGTGGATTTGGTTTTCAGGCAAGATCTAGATCGCGCAGGCACACATGCGCTACCTCCGCGAGATTGGCGATGAGGACGATCAAGATGGGATCAGGCCCCCACCCGATGAGAAAACCCTAGCGACGGCTACGTTGGAACCGAAAAGGCAGATCGCCTTACGATCGCCAGGGAGGAAACCTAACCGTCACCCTCGGGACGGACGTGGTGGGTTTTCCCGGTGCTTCGACCTTGCCACAGGGAAAGTTATAATTTCTCGCCATGTTACCTTCGATGAAAATATCTTTCCTTTCTCTGCGTGTCACGGATCCGTTGCCACAGACAATCCCGCCTCCACCGGATCCCCTGCCCAGCCTGCCGCCCTTGGACCGCGTTCCTCATACCTGGACCACCCATACACCACTCGCACGACGCCATCTGTCCGCTCCGATCGCCCGAGTACGCCCCCACGCGCGCCTGTTACCACCGTGGGACCAGCCCACCAACCCAGCCATGCACCAACCAGCGCCCACCCAACCCTCACGCCTGCATGCACTTCCGGGTCTCCCGGCCCCGTCATGGGGCCCGCTCCGCCATGCACCACCCCTACAGCTACAAACCACCCTTCCCATTTTCCCTCGGGATCGCTCCCTTCGCCCACGCCTGCCTCGGATCTCTTGGGATCAGGGTCGCCTGCTCCCACACCTCCGCAGCCTTCCGACCCCACCTCATCCATCACGCGCCGCCCACTTTTTTCGACCCCTTCGCCACCACGTTTTCCCGTATCACCTCCCATCAGCCACTGCCACCGCGTGTCGTGCCTATACCACCACCTGCCAACCCACATCCCATGAAAACGCACGGGAAAGCAGGTTATGCCATTCGTAAGAAGATCTTTGATCTCCATGTTGCCGATGCTCCTTCCCCCATTCCCTCTTCGTACCGAGCAACACTTAAGGATCCAAACTGGCATGCCGCAATGCTTGATGACTTTAATGCGCTAATTCGGAATGATATGTGGTCTTTGGTTCCTTGTCCTGCAGGTGTTAAAATGGTGACCAGCAAATGGATCTTCTGCCACAAGCTCCACCCCGATGGCTCTCTGGCACGGTACAAGGCGCGGTGGGTGGTTCGCGGCTTCACACGACAGCCGGGTGTGGACTACGGGGAGACCTTCAGCCCCGTGGTCAAGTCGGCCACCATTCGGGTCGTCCTCAGCATCACAACTGCTCACTCTTGGCCCATCCGTCAGATGGATATCAAGAATGCCTTCCTTCATGGTGACCTCGCCGAGACCGTCTACTGCCAACGGCCTTCTGGCTTCACTGACGCCACTTCTCGTACGCACGTTTGTCGCCTCAACATATCTCTCTACGGGCTCAAGCAGGCACCCCGTACATGGTTTCTCCGGTTCACCCGATTCCTTCACTCCCTCGGCTTTGTGTCCTTGAAGTGCGACACCACACTTTTCATCTTGCACCGTGGCCCCTCGGTCGCCTATCTCCTGTTGTATGTCGATGTTATCATCCTCACCGCCAGCACCGCCGCGCTACTTCAGACACTTGTCGACTCCCTCGCCGGTGAGTTGTCCATGAGTGAACTTGGCGACATTCATCACTTCTTTGGGGTGAATGTTCACCGCTCCGCAGCTGGTGTCTTTCTCTCCCAGGAGCAATACGCACTTGAGACTTTAGATCGGGCTCGCATGCTTAACTGCAACCCCATCTCCACCCTTGTTGACACCAGCAGTAAACTATCCGCCACTGTCGGCGTGCCCTACTCCGATCCCACGCACTATCGCCGTCTTGCCCGAGCTCTCCACTATCTCACCCTCACACGGCCTGATCTTTTGTATGCTGTCCAGCAGCTCTGCCTTGTCATGCATGCTCCTATGGATGGTCACTATTAGCTGCTTAAGCAGGTTCTTCGCTATCTTCGTGGCACGACACACCATGGGCTTCAGCTCCACCGCTCATCCTCGCATGATCTTCTTGCCTACAGTGATGGGCCGGCTGTCCTGACACTCGCCGCTCCACCTCGGGGTTCTGCGTCTTCCTCAGCGCCAACTTGGTCTCTTGGTCCTCCAAGCGCCAACACACGGTGTCCCGATCAAGTGCCGAGGCGGAGTATCATGCAGTCGCTAACTGTGTGGCTGAGTCATGCTGTCTTCGCCAACTTCTCGTAGAGCTTCATCGCCCCCTCGTCGAGCTACGATTGTATACTGCGATAATGTGAGTGATGTATATCTCTCATCTAACCCAATCCAACACCAGCGCACGAAGCGTGTGGAGATCGACCTGCACTTTGTACGAGACCGTGTGGCGCTCAGCGAGATGAAGGTGTTGCACGTCCCGACAGCGTCCTAGTTTGCTGATGCTTTTACCAAGGTGCTACCATCTTCGGTGTTTCGTGATTTTTGCTCCAGTCTGAACGTCTTGCCAGGCGTCGTTCGGACTGCAGGGGGTGTTGAATAGTCATGCTCATTCTATGTGTACACTTGTGTTGTTGATTACCTTGTAGTCTATTGTAACTAGGTAGGCTAGTCTTCAAGATCGTCCCTAGTCTACTGCAACCACCACATGACATGCCCTGCATGTAGGGGTCTCGATGTATATGTAACCGAGCTCAGTTCTCGCATTACATCATAGAGTTTACGACACAGTTATAAGCATCCCTAGATCATTGCAAGTGCTTGTCCCTATTGGGTCCACTTAGAAACGACCTCAGTGCCAATGAGGTTAGGCGTGAACATTGGTTTGGGTGGCGAGGGGAGTGCAATGCAAAATATCAAAGGCAATAAATGTTAGCTTCAGTTCGTGGTGTAGTCGTTTTGGTCACCCAGGAGTCAGACTCGAAAGTCGGTACTCGACTACAGAGGAGGCGGGCTCAATCACTCAAGAGTCGAACTCGGGACTCAATCATGGGGTAGCCGTACTTGACTGCGGGGTACTCAAACTCGTGAGTCACTCGAGATAGCCACAGAGTAGTCGTACTCACCAAGGAAGAGGCAAACTAGGCCATGGTGTTGTTGGAAATATGCCCTAGAGGCAATAATAAAATGGTTATTATTATATTTCTTTGTTCATGATAATTGTCTGTTATTCATGCTATAATTGTATTATCCGGAAATCGTAATACACGTGTGAATACATAGACCACAACATGTCCCTAGTGAGCCTCTAGTTGACTAGCTCGTTGATCAACAGATAGTCATGGTTTCCTGACTATGGACATTGGATGTCATTGATAACGGGATCACATCATTAGGAGAATGATGTGATGGACAAGACCCAATCCTAAGCATAGCTCAAAGATCGTGTAGTTCGTTTAGCTAGAGCTTTTCCAAATGTCAAGTATCATTTCCTTAGACCATGAGATTGTGCAACTCCGGATACCGTAGGAGTGCTTTGGTGTACCAAACGTCCACAACGAATCGGGTGACTATAAAGGTGCACTACGGGTATCTCCGAAAGTGTCTGGGTTGGCACGAATCGAGACTGGGATTTGTCACTCCATATGACGGAGAGGTATCTTCGGCCCACTCGGTAATGCATCATCATAATGAGCTCAATGTGACCAAGTGTCCGTCACGGATCATGCATTACGGTACGAGTAAAGTGACTTGCCGGTAACGAGATTAAACGAGGTATTGGGATACCGACGATCGAGTCTCGGGCATGTAACGTATCGATTGACAAAGGGAATTGTATACGGGGTTGTTTGAATCCTCGACATCGTGGTTCATCCGATGAGATCATCGAGGAACATGTGGGAGCCAACATGGGTATCCAGATCCTGCTGTTGGTTATTGACCGGAGAGGCGTCTCGGTCATGTCTGCATGTCTCCCGAACCCGTAGGGTCTACACACTTAAGGTTCGGTGACGCTAGGGTTGTAGAGATATGAGTATGCAGTAAACCGAAAGTTGTTCGGAGTCCCGGATGAGATCCCGGACGTCACAAGGAGTTCCGGAATGGTCCGGAGGTAAATAATTATATATAGGAACTCGAGTTTGGGCCATCGGGAAAGTTTCGGGGGTCACCGGTATTGTACCGGGACCACCGGAAGGGTCCCGGGGGTCCACCGGGTGGGGTTACCTATCCCGGAGGGCCCCATGGGCTGAAGTGGGAGGGGAACCAGCCCCAGGTGGGCTGGTGCGCCCCCCTTGCCCCCCCCCCCCGCGCCTAGGGTTGGAAACCCTAGGGTGTGGGGCGCCTCCACTTGCCTTGGGGGGCAAGGCACCCCCTTGGCCGCCGCGCCCCTAGGAGATCCCATCTCCTAGCCCCCCCCCTAGGGGCCCTATATAAAGAGGGGGAGGGAGGGCAGCCGCACCCATGCACTTGGCGCCTCCCTTCCCCCTTGGTACACCTCTCCCTCTCGTAGACGCTTGGCGAAGCCCTGCCGGGATCCTTGCTGCATCCACCACCACGCCGTCGTGTTGCTGGATCTTCATCAACCTCTCCTTACCCCTTGCTGGATCAAGAAGGAGGAGACGTCTCCCTGACCATACGTGTGTTGAACGCGGAGGTGCCGTCCGTTCGGCGCTAGGATCTCTGGTGATTTGGATCACGACGAGTACGACTCCCTCAACCCCGTTCTCTTGAACGCTTCCGCTCGATCTACAAGGGTATGTAGATGCACTCCTCTCTCTCATTGCTAGATGAACTCATAGATTGATCTTGGTGAAACCGTAGGAATTTTTTTTATTTTCTGCAACGTTCCCCAACAGGTGTCGGGACTCGACTCGGGACACGATCAGAGTCGAAGTCGGTCAGTTGGGAGTCGGTCATGGAGTATTCAGACTCGGAGAGGAGGCACACTCAACCATGGAGTAGTCAGATTCCGTCACTCGGGACTCAGCCACAGAGCAGTCGGGACTCAGCCATGAGGTAAGCGGACTCGACCCACTTTAGCTACATTTTAGTCAGCTGAAATTTCACTTTTTGGTTAGTCGAATTTGTGGCCATTGGATTTTTCTCTGAAATTCGTGCTGAGTTTTTTTCCTGATATGTGTTGTTTGTTCTGTGGGCTTCTTTCTTTTTTTGACTGACCCCTTATTTGGGACAGTCAATTTCCTTCCGGGCTCAGCCCATTAACTGTGCGATTCAGCCCTCCTCTCTCTCCCTTCATTTTTCTTAATATGTTTTATGTGCTTTTGATTTTGTTTTTCTATTTCTCGTTGTTAGAATCCCTGGGTAGCATAGCACTATCAAAGGGCACGATAGGAAAATAATAATTTGAGTCTAGATATACAACAAAAAATATACGGCTCTAAATTTTTAATTAACATGGTAATTTCTTGGAAGTGCCTAATTAGTATAGGTATAGATATGACCGAGACACGTCTCCGGTCAATAATCAATATCAGAACCTGGATGCCCATATTGGCTCCTACATATTCTATGAAGATCTTTATCGATCGAACCATTATGACAACATACATAATTCCCTTTGTCAAACGGTATGTTACTTGCCCGAGATTTGATCGTCGGTATCTTCATACCTAGTTCAATCTCGTTACTGTCAAGTTTCTTTACTCGTTCCATAATACATCACCTCGCGATCAACTCCTTGGTTATTTGCTTGCAAGCTTATGATGTGTATTACCGAGAGGGCCCAGAGATACCTCTCCGATACTCGGGTGACAAATCCTAATCTCGATCTATGCCAACTCAACAAACACCTTCGGAGATACCTGTAGAGCATTTTTATGATCACCCAGTTACGTTGTGACATTTAATAGCACACAAGGTATTCCTCCGATATCCGGGAGTTGCATAATCTCATAGTCGATGGAATATGTATTTGACATGAAGAAAGCAATAACAACAAACTGAACGATCACTATGCTAAGCTAACAGATGGATCTTGTCCATCACATCATTCTCCTAATGATGTGATCCCGTTATCAAATGACAATTCATGTCCATGGTTAGGAAACCTTAGCCATCATTGATCAACGAGCTAGTCTAGTAGACGCTCACTAGGAACACGGTGTTTGTTTATGTATTCACACATGTATCTAAGTTTTTGATCAATACAATTCTAGCATGAATAGTAAACCTTTATCATGATTTAGGAAATAAAATAATAACAGGTTTATTATTGCCTCTAGGGCATATTTCCATCAAGGGTATCTATGATTCGGATGTGGTATATATATATTATCTTTTATAACTATTTGGTTCACTTATTGTTTATGACAATTATGCTGACCAACGTGACATGGATTTTATTTATCTAGGAGGTATGTGAACCGGAAATTCCAACCGACCCTATTATCGAGAGGTTAAATTTAGTTGAAGAAGAAAATAATTGCTTGAAGGAAAAAAATTGAGGAGGAGAAGATGATATTGGAGTTGCATGTTGCAGATGTCGTCGATGATCACAAGATCAAGATGGATGCAATGCACTTGAAGATTAAAAAGATTAAAAATTATGCCGTTCATACGTAGGCCTAAATTAACCCTATAAAACGCCTAAAACCCCCCTCCCCCTAAAAAAACAAAAACCCCAGCCCCTGAACTCTGACGCGTGGACGCTTTTTGGTCCCGGTTGGTGCTACGACCGGGACAAAAGATCCTCCTTCCTGGGAAAGCCGCAGCGGCCACGTGGAGCCCCATCTGTCCCGGTTCGTATAAGAACCGGGACTAAAGGTGTTGGGTTTTAGTACCGACCCTTTAGTCCCGGTTCCGGAACCGGGACAAATGGGTCTCTGGAACCGGAACACATGGCCCTTTTTCTACTAGTGCTCCCATCTCTTTATATATCCGGAATTCTGAATATATACCAAATGATATAATCTCTATATAAATATCTTAGTCCAACAATGGAAGCTAGTATTAAGAATTACGGCTGGCTTATGGCATGAATTTAAAGACGAATCACTGTTGTGTATCCTCTACCGCCTCTTTGGAGATGATATGTGCTGGCTGCCGCAAGATTTTTTCTGAAATATCATTGTCCTTCACTTGTGATAATCTGTCGTTGCCAATATTATAAACTCCTAATAAGCTTTCCAGAAATCAGAGGCCAATAATAGCACTCTAAGAGCAAGTCAACCATCCAACGCATAAGATTTAGAAGATCACTAGCTTCCATGTCATTAGCAAGGAAAATACCTTTACCAAGTGGGGTACACACATTAGTTTGCAATTTTTTATGGGGCAACTCTGTTTGCATGTGACCAGAACAGATCAGAACTGATTAAACCATCCCGGTCTCGTTGCTTTTCTTCGGCGTAATTTGTTCTATAGCTCTTCTGTAATTCACATTAGTTTGCAATTTTTTATGGGGCAACTCTGTTTGCACGTGACTAGAACAGATCAGAACTGATTAAACCATCCCGGTCTCGTTGCTTTTCTTCGGCGTAATTTGTTCTATAGCTCTTCTGTAATTCTGTTGATGTCCTTTGCCCCGGCCCCAGGCAGCCATCCATAACAATCTCTTGCATATTCATCCATGAATTTATGCTTGGCGTCCCGGCTGCCAAACTCTGCTGCTTAGTGGTCGTCCTTTTCAAGGATTAAAATATACAGTATATAACTGGACAGTGAAGAACAACCATACCTAGATCTATTCCGTGGAAGTATCATCCAGTCCTGCCAGGCTGAAACCATGGCTGTTCTCCCGTATGCGTCCACGATGGCAGAGAGAGGAGCACACGGGGAGGGGAACAATTTCTTCAGGTTGAGGACACATCCTCATGCCAGGCTCGATTGATTTTGGTGATTATCCAATGGCTCGACCTGGCTTCCGTGAGAGGAAGGAAATGATGGATATGTTTTTTCTTTGATTGAGGAAAACATTGAATAGCTATTCCGTTAGGAACGTAGAAGAGATGTGGACTTGAGATTAAAGGATTAATTGAATTGGACAGCTGAGATCTGTTAACGACAAATTATGAACAAAAACAACACACATTGCTTGTTCGAAAAAAATTCCACCCATAGATCAACCTTAATGGCACAGAGTTTGAACATAGAGCATGCATCAACCTAACACTACAATGTTGCCTACCTTTGGGATATCTGATGCGGCATCTAAGGTTCATGCCTCCATCTACACTGCAGCATTATGATTTTTTGGGACAATAGCTCCTGTGCGAGGTCTTTGATGTGATTTGGAAAGGGTGCGACGTTGTTGGAATGAATGGCTGTGATGCGACACATTTGAGCTTGTAAATAGCCCAGGGCCACATGGGGTGTTAAATGTGGTTAAATTGGTCGTCAACCAAGCCCGTTTATGTTAGGACATGTGGGTCCAACTTAATTGCTCCTCAAAACAGCTGACCGTGCCCTGCCGCCCGGCCGTGCCGGGCCCGCCACTCTGCCCCCCCTTCTTCTCCGGTGGCGGCGGATCTTGCGTTCTCGGTGGCGGCGGCGGAGCCCTCGTTCTCAACGGCGGCGGAGCCTTCGTCCTCAGAAAATGGTGAGTGAGAACCCTAGTCACCCTCACGTTCCTCTCTCGGTACCGTAGATCTAAGCTCGTTTCCTTTGTTTTCGCTTGTTGAATCGATAGGTTGTTAGGGGAGCCCGTGGGCATACTGAGATGGAGCCGCCAGATTCAACTTCAAATAGGTAATGCGCCTCTCTCCGATCCAATTTTGCATGCAATTAGGGCCTGGTCTGCTCTTTCTCACGGGCTCACACTGTCCGCCACTGACAGAGGGGATGCTGCCGCTCGGACCTTCGAATTGACGGTCAATTTCTTTCCATCAAAGGCAAAATTAGTTGATGGTAGCATTCAGAACATTGAGAGAGACACAATTGTTAAATGGGAGGTTGAGTTTACAGAGATTGATCCACAAGTTATACAGAATATGTGAGAGAAGGCAGTGAAGAAATGGGTGGAAAAAATTGGGGAGAATGTTGTTTGGGGTCCAGAGCAAGAAGTATCACTGTTGCGGTTTGATGATTGGAAAGGAGAGTATGTGAGAATAGAAGACGGTGAACAGATTGTTGATGAAATCGATCGGCAAAATGGCTGGACAAGCAACCGGGCTAATTTTTTTGCTGAGCTCGTTGATCTGAATATTTTTTCGAAGGTTGGATATGTGCAATCACAATTGGCTGCGCATATGGTAGATGATGATTGGGCTACACAGAGGCCATTGATTCCCATGTGTACTGAACTTACAGTAATAGCCGATGAGGGACAGGTGACTGGAACTGAAACTGAAACTGCATCAACTGTTGATTGGAATGTAGTTGAATTAGATGAGCCTACTGATTTGGTCATTGCACCAATGCGTGACATTGAGATGGCCAAACTTTTTGGCATTCCAGTCGATGACAGAGATAAGCAGGAGAGGGGCGAATCTAGTTTGCCTGCTAATGCTGATGAAGATGTAGATGGACAATTGATGGAACAAGCTGCAGATGATGTAGATGATGCACATGATGATGAGCTGGTGCATGTGTATGACAAAGAAAACCCTGTCGTTGAAGTAGGCAAGTTGTTTCCAAGCATGAAGGAGTTTAGGATGTGTTTCAAGACTTCTGCAGTGAAACATGAGTTTGATGCCAAGACTGTTTGGACTGATAGAAAGAAGTTTTATGCGAGGTGCAGAGGATTTGATGGTAGTGTCAAGCCTTGCAAGTGGTACATATCTGCTAGACTGCAACCTGATGGAAGTACTGTCAAGGTTAACCAAATCCCCAATCAACATACTTGTATTACAAGTTCACAGAGAGTATCAACCATGACATCACAACTTTGGGTTGCAGAAAAGATCACCCCAGTTTTAGCCAAAACACCAAACACTACTGCCAAGAAACTCAAAGTAGACTTGGAAAAGATGTACCCCATTAAACTGAAATATACCACAGTGTGGAAGGCAAAACAAAGGGCAATGAAAAATTTATATGGTGATTGGGCAAATACATTTAGGATGCTTTACAACTTCAAAGCACAGGTGGAAAAGAGGTCACCTGGCAGTGTTGTGGAGATAAATACAGAGGTATCAGCCAAAGGTGAAGTCAAGTTCTCCAAGTTTTTTATGGCTTTCAAGCCTTGCATAGATGGCTTCAAAGCAGGGTGCCGTCCATATTTGAGCATAGACTCATCATTTTTGACAGGCAAGTGGAATGGTCAGTTGGCAGCATGCAATGCTCTAGATGGACACAACTGGATGTTTCCTATTGCTGTTGGCTTGTTTCAGTCAGAAACAGAGGCTTCATGGACATGGTTCATGATCTAGTTGAAAAGATGCCTAGGCCAGTGTCACCTTTGGCAATACACACAGATGCATGTAAGGGGCTTGAAAATTCAGTGAAAAATGTTTTCCCACATGCTGAGCAGAGGGAGTACTTCGGTCATTCGTGGATGAATTTGATCAAAAATTTTAGAGGAGAAGAATTTGGGCGCATGTGGCCAGCAGCAAGATCTTACACTAGACAGACACACAAATATCATCTTGATAAGATAATGGCATCATGTGATGAGTTTGGTCCATGACTGAACACCTACCATTCTTTGTTATGGTACCGGTCAACATTCAACACTGCCATCAAGTGTGACCACATCAACAACAATTTGGCAGAGAGTTTCAACAACAAGGTGAAGGAGTTAAAAGATTTGCCTGTGCATGACATGGTTGACCAAATCAGCATCATGCTCATGCGGTTGTGGGAATTGAGAAGAAGGATAGGTGATTGTCTGCAAGGTGATAAGCTTCCAGCAGTGGTACAACAGGTGGTCAATAGGAGCAGATGTCTTTCACATTTGTTTGTTGAAAAATCTTCACCTTGGGGTGCTGAAGTTAGAGATAACAAAACTGGAAGGAGACATGTTGTTAACACTAAATTGCATGATTGCACTTGCCTCGAGTGGCAACACACTGGTAAACCATGTGAGCATGCCATTCTTTTCTTAGCATCCCAACCGAAGATAAACTTGCACCCATATTTGCATGAATATTATTCGGTAGCAAGATTCAAAGCTGCATATGCTACTCCAATTCCCACACTTACAGATCAGTCTCAGTGGCCTGAAGTGGACATTGAATTTTCCATGTGTCCTCCGTTGACGAAAAGAAAGACTGGCAGGCCTAAACAGAGTAGATTCAAGGCATGGTTTGAGAAAGGTGGGAGTAGTAAGAAGGGAAAGAAAGATGAAAAAGCCAAAAAGGGCCCAAAAAGGTAACAACAACGGATGCAAGTTGTGCCAGGAACTTGGGCATAGAGTGGGATCTGTCAAATACCGTTACACTCCTGATAAGCCAAAGTATGTTCTTGTTTATTTGTCTGTGTTTTGATTTGGTGCTTTTTTCCCAATTACTATATCTATAACATTTTCCCAATGGCTAGGAGGAAGCGAGCAAGTTAGCCCCTTGTTGTTGAACAGTGTTGGCCAACAAAAAAAAGCAAGAGTCAATGGCGGTAGAAAGAAGAGAAATGTGCCTGAGCCTGAGCAGACTGAAGAAAATCCTGCTGCAGTCAACATTCAGACTGAAGAAACTGATGTGGAGGTGCACACCAAAGAAACTGAAATTGCAGTCAACATTCAGAGTGAAAAAACTGCTCTCGAGGTTGAAACTGAACCTGCCGTGTCGAGGTTCAGACTGAAGAAACCCATGCTGAGGTACACACCAAAGAAACAGAAACTGGTGTCAACATTGAGACTGAAGACACTGATCATGAGGGTGTTGGCGAGGTGTTGAAAAGACCAGTGAAGAAAACCAAGATGCTCAGTGAACTTGCGTGTGTAGTAGAACCAAAAACAAGAAGTGCTAAGCCGAAGAAGGGCACACGACGTGGTAGGAAGAGGTAGAATAGAGAACAATTTGAAAATTTGGGGCATCTAATAATATTTGTAACTTGGTGCGTACTCGTAGTCACTATGTATCCCCATATTTCTATTCGAACTTGTTTGTCTAAACCAGCCAAATAAAATTCAAATTTAAATTTAAATTTGGGCTATTGATGTTTTAGTGCTATCTAAAGTACCTCAACTGAAATATGTTTGCTTGCTGATCATTCCGAGCCCTTTTGGCAAGTTGAACTCATAGTCATGAAAAGTGTGTTTCAAATGACCTCCAAAGGTAGGGTAAACGGCCTCATATTTAAGCAAGTTTTTTTGGCACCTTGTCTAAACCAGCCAAATAATTTTTCTACACATCTATTCTACCTATATAGTGTAAATCTAAAGTCTCACTATTTTTTGAATTAATTTTCTATTATTTTCTTTTCTTTTTGAAAAAACAAGGTTTAATAGAAAATTATATATATAACAAGTTTAAAACATGAGAATGAGAAAAGTAAGTTAAGATATTTCTTAGTCAATCCAAAATGAAGTTTTCCTGAGGTTTTCACACTTTTCATTTTCAAAACCCCACCTACTCTCGGGTGCCCAGTACTCTCTCCCTTGAACTCCATACTACATTGTTTGAGGAATGACAATTTTGTGAAGGATTTTTCGTAAAAATGTATGTAAACCATATATATATATTTTTCTCGTTACTATACGACATAATAAGACTATGTGCGTAAGTTTTATATTTTTTTGATTTTTTTTGAATTAGTTATGCTCAACCCTAATCAGTCAAAACCTCTCAAAACCCCTCTCAAAACCCCTCAAAACCCCGCACACTACCTGGTCGTCGATCGTTGTGCGTCGGCGGTTGAGATCAGACGCTAAGGTTAGCTACAATGTACATCGATCCACATGAGACGCGCAGATTGGTTGACACGGTGGGGTTTGGATCAGCCTCTCTTGTTGGGGCATCATGACCGTTCATTTGAATCCAACGACAAGATTTGACGCGGTGCATGGACCAAGCCTATGCAGTGCCCTTTCCATCGTTGCATGCGTGCCCGTGCCTACCCGCAGCATGCATGCCCACCCGCAGAACTGCGCCCGTGCGTTGCATGCATGCCCTCGACGTAGCCCTGCTCCGCCACCCCTATCAACGCAGTAAGCTGTCGCATGCCTACCGTTAGAACCGATGCAGCGTCGCATTAAAGCATACACCCGGCCACAATGCAGCAACCTGATGAAGACAACCAAAAAGCCGACGCTGCATGGCGTGCTGTGCATGGCGTGCTCCTCTTTGAGGACGCAATACTGGCATGGGGTATCGATGTGGGTATCGATGCAGTTCAAACGGCGTGCTGCCCGTTAAAAGATGGGCAAAAGAAGGCGTCCATTATTGTCACATCTCCCATCGACCGAACCTTGCCCTCTAGCCAGGCCCTAGCAAGATGGGCAAATTAATGGGCTACGGCATGCATGCACGGGCGGTACACGCAGAGAACCCGGGGAAGGCGTGTCCCCTTGACCCACGACGACATAGACGCGTGCGTGAGCCCGTCCCCCTTGACCCGCGACCGGTGGCACAGAAGCGTCGCAGCCCGTTTCCCACGGCCATGCTCGTGCACACACTTTCATGGGGCGCCACCAAACGCCGCCCGCCCATTAATTCTAGGGTTTCTACGGGGTGAAACCACGTCGCACTTGGGCTATTTAAGCCGGGGACTATCATCCTCTCCCTCCTCATCCATCATACCCCATCCTCTGCCTCCTCTGCCCTCCTTCTTCCTTCTTCTCCATCAAACCCGACCGAGCCCTCGAGCCACCCCGCCACCATGCAGTACGACACCCCCACCTACCGCTTCCCCTTAATCGTGCCGGAAAGGCTCTACCCGGCCGGAGTGTATGTAGAGAGAACCCTTAGGGTTTGGGCGATCTCGAGGTGGAGGGGCGCAAGGGAGTTAACGGAGTTCTTCCTTGCGGCCGGCTTCCGCCACCTCCCCCGCGGCTCTCCTCGGATGTACCATGTTGAGGAGGTCAACCACAACGGCGTTGTGGTTGGGCTCCTCGCCACGTTCACTAACCCTTTCGATGCTTTCCATCTCCTCGGGTGAGCGTATTGGGTTGGTTGTGAGTTCATAGCTTTCACCACCTACAATATCTTCACCGACTTCCAGAGCATCTTACCCAACAACGGCGTTATGCACACGCTCCCATACCCCATCAATAACGGGGAGGAGTGAAGGGTGGCGCCCGGAGGAGCGAGGTGGCGTTGTTCCCCCGGAGGAGGAGGAGAAGAAGAACCTAAAGAAGAACCCGCGTTTGGTGCCCCCCGATCTATCTAGCTTATCGTATTAGTTTTTTAAGTAGTAATCGTTATGCTACTATTATTAAGTTGTATTAGTATTTTAACACTACTGGAAACAGGGAATTTGCCATCAGTCAGCTCTTTGCCGTCTGTTAGCGGATGGCAAAGAAGGTCTTTGCCATCTGCTTGCAAAAAACAGACGGTAAAGAACTGACAGACGGCAAAGAACCTGGTTGCCATCAGTCAGCTCTTTGCCGTCTGCCAGCAGATAGCAAAGAATATTTGCCGTCCGCTGGCAGACGGCAAAGAGGTGCCCAGCAGACGGCAAAGAGGTGCCCCATGGTAGCCACCCCCTCTCTCTCCCCAGCCCTACCACACCGGCCCGATCCACTCCCACCCCACCACTCTGTCTCTCTCTCGTCGCTAAAAAAACTCTCTCACGAACTCACCCCACCCCTCGGTCCACCCCACCCCGGCTCCTCTCCCCATGATCTCCTCGCCGTCGCCACCACCCATGCCGGCCGGTTCCCGCGAGCACCGGCCGCGCGCATAACTCCCCCAAGCTCGGCCCCTCCCTCCCCTCCATCCAGATCCGTGCCTCAAGGCCTACATGCTTGCCCGCGGCTAGGGTTTCGGGCGCCTCCCGTGTTCTTGCCGGAATCCACCACAATCGGCGATGGCGAGACCGGAGCTTGCTGAATCCATCACCGGCGTTGCCCAGGTAGGCGCTTCCCCTCCTTCCTTGCTCGGGTCCACCCTCTCCTCCTCACCTTGCCTTCCCTTCCGATCCGTCCCTTTGCTGTAGGTCGCCATGGCAGCCGCCGCCACAGCCTCAGCGCACACGCGCCGTTCTCGACGGCTACGAAATGGCCGCAGCCACCCCCGCTGCCTCCGAGGTCAGGGTCGACGCGTTGTAGAACGATGACGTCATAGCGTACGTGCTACAGGAGGAGCTCGCGCAGGTCGCCATGGCCGAGGCGTTCAGGGCCGACGGCGGTGAGGCTGAGCAACGTGCCACCGTCCTCGCAGGAGCCCTCCGCCAACCTCCCCGTGAGCATCCCCTTCCGTCCTCCCTTCTCTCTGTATCTTTCCCCTTGCATAAATCTGAATCAAACGTGCGTCCTCATAAATCTGAATCAAATTGTGGATTCTAATTGTTGTGAACTCCATAGGCGCTCACATGCTAGTGGCCTTTGATGACATTTTAAGTTCTTGGCTGTTGTCTTTAATGCCAGTGTGTAGCAGCAAAAAAATTGTACTCCCTCTGTTCCATAATGTAGTGCCTATAGATTTTTGCAGAAGTCAAACATTACAAACTTTGACCATATTTATAGAAAAAGTAGATACATCTAGAATACCAAATGTACATCATTGGATACATCGTGAGTTATTTTTTCAGAATGTACATGTTTGATATTCTAGATGTAGACAATTTTCTTTATACGCTTGGTCAAAGTTGGCAAAGTTTGACTTCCATAAAAATCTATAGGCACTACATTGTGGAATGGAGGGAATACTTGGAAGTGTCAATATTTATCATTTATAATCAGCCATAGTAATATTGCTATAGATATATACACACTGAAAGTCTGAAAATTTTCTAGTAAATATACAGGTGAAGCTCCCTCTCTTCTCTTGTAATCCTGCAGGAGGGACAGCCTCAGGTACGCTAGCTGCCTGCTTAACTGAACCTGGGGTTTCTCTTTTGGTTGCTGCATGTGTGAGTGCAGGAGATCAACTTCCTTCTCAACCGATGGGTGGGTAAGCAAGCTCCCCATCCACTCAAGTTCTAAACAAGCAGATAATCATTTGGGGTGCTACCCTGCTATTTCTTCTATGCTATAGTTACTTTACTCATGAACAGATACTCACTTGTTCTTAGTTGTTTTACTTCTAATACTAATATGAACAGATACCACTTGGTTTGGCTATTCCTATTGGTCTCTTTCTAATAGCCTATGAACAGATTCTATACTTGGTTTTGGCTGTTACTTTCCTAGTTTTCTACTGATAAGACAGATACTACATCTGATTTGGGCAGTGATGCTGGTCTGAGCCCCCCCCCCCCCCTCTCTTAGGCTTAATTTACATGTGGCTATCCCTGTGCTGCAATGAACTAGCCCTGGCACTTCCAGGCTGTCTGAGCACATAATCCCTCAAGTATACCTTGAGGTCTTCTGTAGCTTGGTCTTGTGCATTCTGGTAAACCTGCTTCTTGTGGATAGCCTGCTCCTCCTAGCTGCTTCACACTATCTCACAGATATGGTTTTGGGCCCAGTCCTGTTTGATGTTTTGGACACCAAGTGTCTAACAGACCCTACTCTACTGTTGGCTGCCCTATTTATACTGGCCTGAATGGTGTGAATAAGCTGTGTTTGTGTGTGTGTGTGTGTGTGTGTGTGTGTGTGTGTGTGTGTGTGTGTGTGTGCTCTGTCCTCACGGGTGGCCTGAATGAAGTCTAATCCTTGGCTTTAATCACTATTTTTTAGTTTGCTTAATTCCTGGAGCTAGTACTGATAGTGGTCTTTGTGTTGGCATTTAACTTACTACTAATTGTGGTGGCTTCTTGATTGGGTCCTTGGCTGGTTCTCTCCTTTGGCTCTTTGGTATTGGTTTGCTCTATTTGACTTTCTAATTATGATCACTTTGAAAATCAGGATCTTAACTAAGATTATCTTGATCTCAAGTACTGGCTCCTACAACAATGCATTTCACCAAGTGAAATGCTACATTTATACTCCTAACCCATTCTCTATTTCTTAGTGTTTTTGTTATGCAGGTTGGAAGAAAAGAAGAAGATCCAGAGAAGATCTTAGTAATAAGATAGTTTTTAGGAAAATAGATATTTAGTTTTAGGTCATTCCTTGTAATATGTGTTGGATATATATGTGTTCATGACTATTGGTAACATGTGTTGGATATATATGTGTTCATGACTATTGGTAATATGTGTTGGATATGCTATATTGGTCTTGATATAAGAAGAAACAGAATTAATGCCTATTTGGTCTCTTTGCCATCTGCCAACAGATGGCAAAGAGCCTGCAGACTTTGCCGTCTGCCAGCAGATGGCAAAGAGCCATTCCCTTTGCCGTCCGTCGGCCATGCCCTTTGCCGTCTGCCACTGATGGCAAAGGCCTCTTTGCCGTCCGCTGCAAAAAACAGACGGCAAAGAAGGCGTTTACCGACCCTGTCTTTGCCGGAGCTGTTTGCCGTCCGCGGAGGACGGCAAAGGCCTTTGCCGTCCTCCATCCTAGCCTTTGCCGTCCGCTATGGCTGATGGCAAAGTACCAGATTCCTGTAGTGTAAGTTGTAATTAAGGCTATCATGGATTTGTAAGGCTATCGTGGAACTATGGGTTGCAATCGTTATGCTACTATATATATTGTGTGTTTCGTGCTATTATTTGTAGATTGATATGTGTTGTTCTTGCTTATTATTTGTGTATTGCTATGGGTTGCTACGAGCCCGGGTTGCTACACCCCAATCTCACCACACACACCATCTTCAAAATATTGGCCAAACCATGGACATGCAACTAGGAGCCCCATGCAAACCCACTATGGACATGCAACTAGGAAATGCAAACTAACTTACTTCATGCAACTCATTTAGTTCGGGCCCCATTTAGTTCATGGAACCGTAGACATGCATAAAAACAATTAACATTTAGTTTTATTGCATCAAAAAATGATCCAGCAAGAAAAAGGCCAAAGTAAAAACAAGTAACATTTTATTTGCCGAAGTTAGAGGTGGGCTGGTGCCCCTACGCGGGTGGGCTGGTGCCCCTATGCGGGCGGGCTGGTCTCTATTTTGGGCATGGTTATTTTCTCAGGGCCCATTTTCTCACGGCCCAACATCTATTCGGCAGCCCAGTTTTGTTTTTTACTAGAAACTGAATTTGGGTGTGTACTCTGTTAACTGAAGAACAAAAACAGAGAAACAGAGCATGAACACTGATTAATGCCCCTGAGAATATCATTACAATAATTCAAGAAAGTTTTGCTTCACAAGAATTCAAGTTCATCTAACAAATGATCCCTGGCTAACTCAAACTACTGGGCACCCCTGAAACTAGCTGACTAACTAACTAAAACTATAACAAATTATAGCGATTGATGAACATCAAGTAAAATAAACCCATAGCAATGACACAACCATAAAATGCTCCAGCCATCATATTTGCTTGCTGCTTCAAATCGATCAGATGCTTTAGTTGCTTGCCAATTTTCTTCAATTCACACTTCAGTTCTGCACTGCGCATCATCGGATCGGCTCTGTCCGCCAAATTGGGGGCTTGTTCCACGGCAAGCCCCCAAATTGAGCTCTTGGGGTGGGGTTGATCCCTCCAATTTCAACCTTTCAACATATTCATCGAGCCACTCGAAATGCCCACATTTCTTCAGAACCTGAAAAACAGGGGGCCGGCGGCGCATGAATCCTAGATCCACCACCCAGATCCACCGCCCTAATTCGAGGAAAAAAGAAAGAAATAAGGAGAAATTAGACCATAGGATTGGTCAAGAACACATATCTAACCTGCCCCGGCTGTGGCTTGCTCAAACATTTCACAAACTCGCGCCCACGGTTGCCATTTTCTTCCCTCACACAAGTCAAATGCTTGAGAGGCTCCATGCGCGGGCAATCGAGGCATCTTGTCAACGGCAGTGGACCGTACTGCGTCCATGATTGGAGGGTGGCTAAATTCGAGCTAGACATCACTCGTCGGCGGCGCGCTTCGTTGCCGGAGCATAGGAAGAAGAAGGTGGGAAAGGAAAGGGGCAGGGCAAGCAATGGAGGGGGGCGGGCTGGCTCGGGTCGGGGCACGCTGATGAGCATAGGCATGCTTGTCTGGATAAGTTGTGGGTCCCAGCCGCATGCGAGTAACTGGTGGGTCCCACGTGTCATAACTCAAATTGCTAACCCCTCGTGTTTTTCATTTCACGGCTAAACAGAGCCATGTCGCACTGGAGCTATTGTTGGCTTCGAAGACGTCGCATCACATCCATTCATTTGAACTACAATGCACTCCTTCCAATTCGCATGAAAAACGTCGCACAGGAGCTATTGGCCCATGATTTTTTATGGCCGCATGCATCTCCCACATGCAAAGGCCGGGGGTCATCCTCCTTTTCTAAAAAAAAGTTTGAAGTTTTCACGTGATGGCCAATTGGCCATAGAATTATGGTATGCTAAATCATAATAGTTGTGCCTTGGCTGTAGAATACAAACTAAAAGTAATGTAAAGTATGATTAATTGTGAAGGTTCAAAATGTATGGCTCTTAAATTGATAATACACAAAAAACAAATCTTCCAGAACCAAAAAAATCCCTTACTAGAACCTACTCCCTCCATTCCTAAATATAAAGTCTTTCTACAGATTTCAATGCAGACTACATACGGATGTATATAAACGTATTTTAGAGTGTAGATTCGCTCATTTTGCTCCGTATGTAGTCCATAATAGAATCTCTAGAAAGACCTATATTTAGGAACGGAGGGAGCATATATTAGTAGTTCAGTGCCTTCTGATAACATCTAAACGATGCGTACAAAAGTTTATTTCATATGCTGCATGTGCTAGCCAATTCATTTACTGGTTATTTATATATATTAAGACAAGTATCACGATGATAGTGCTAGGGACAACTCTCTTACTCTGCTTGCCCCATTAACATAGTTTACAAACAATATCCAGTTGGACATCTCACCTTTGATGTGGAAGATTTCTTGGCGGACTACTCTCTAACTGGCTTGCCCCATATACCTAGTTTAGAAACAATTCAAAGTTGTGCATCTAACCTTTAATCACGAAGGCAGACGGGTTATCGCTTAGGAAGGACATCTTAGTTGTAGAACACTTGTCAGCGTGCGACGTTGGTCTTCTGCGACAGCTCGTCAAACTGTATGTGCACACCCCACCGTAATAGCCAGCAAACTATTCTGCTTTTGCCAACAATGTCGAAGATTCCAGGTCTGCGCCTCAATACCATTAGGAAGCGGAGAGTAGAGATGTCTTACTTCCTCCCTAATCCTTCCGACTCACCAGTATGGGTTGTCTGCAGGCGTGGCTGCATAAGGATTGCAAGCGAATAAAGATCTAATTTATTCCAACAACCGGGATGAAGTAAAAGCTAACACGATTCGGGATCTACTTGCTGTACAAATCTAGGTCGATCTGTTCCAATTGATTAGCAATACAGTCATGTACATACCCAAATAAGCCAGCCACGCAAGATCTGTTCCAATTGATTAGCAATACAGCCACGTACACAGCCAAAAATGATAGCCACGTAAGCTAGATCAACTGGCCGCTGGACGGAAACGCCAAATAAGCCATGCACGAAACACACACAGAATAATCAATTTGATAAATCACATACCTAGACCGGAAGTACTGTGCTGGTGTTCCTGCCGCCGGCCGGAAACGCTAGAAAATGCGTACACTAACACATATGAATAAGTCAAATACGATCAATTACAAAACCTAGATGGCAAGTACCTGTACTGGCTTCGGCGCGTCGGTCGTCGGCTTTATGTTTGCATGGGCCGTTCGTGTGGCCGCATGAATGCATGGATGGTGGAATTTCAGGTGCTGGAGAATGAAGTCCATATAGAGAAGGGAATCTGGATGCCGCATCCGCTACTCCATAGCCAAGGAGCACATCGTGAGGGAGAGATCTTTCCCCTTATTTTCTTCCCGAGAAGGAGATACACCCTTTTCTATCCAGAAAAAAAAGGAGATGTAAGGAGCACATCGTGAGAGAGAGGTCTTTCCCCTGATTTTCTTCACGAGAAGGAACCCTTTTTTATCTATATGAATTAGGAGATAGAATTATGTAATGGTGGGGTTCGCAGGATGGCATTGGTGGGTAATTTCTGTGGCTTTTAAGTAGATCTAGTGGCTGTAATTTTTCGATGCACAAAATTAATGGCTAGATTATTCTGATTTTTGTGGGATTTTATAGCTTATTTCTCCTTTTTATAGTTTACCTGTCAAATAATTTTTATATAGTAATAATAATAGATAGATTTTGCAATTACCTTCTTTTTTGTACATTGAACATTTGGCCACATTATATATAGACTTGATTTGCCAAAAAAATAGACTTCAAATTTTTACTCTCAAGTTAAAAAAAAGCTTGAAACACAAAAAGAACTTGTCAAGGACACATCACCCACTCCTCGTCACCCACCCCATCTCGGACGCAGCTTCAGTAACCTTGTGAAGTGAAGTCATGCTGCGCTTTAGCCCCCAACATCCACCACTCATTCCACATCCAACACTCAGGATTTATTAGGAGCATCCCCTGGCTCGTTTGATGCTTTCAAAATTTCAATGGTATGCTGCAGAAAAAAATTGTACACTGAATGTTGAATGTTTGTAAATTTCAATCTTACTTCCCTTGAGACTTTTAGTGTTTTATGCTTTAAAAACTTTCAGCGATGCGCTACGGACTGTGCACTGAATGTTAAATGCTTGCAAATTTTAGTTTTATATCGTCCGTTTTTTCCCTTGTCTAATGGGATTAGTTTTTTAGTTACATATTATGTCCGGTGATCAAAATTTTCTCATGTGAAAATATTCAGGTCGGAGTGCCTAGTGCATCCTTGCAAGCTGAAAACTATAAAGTCCGGGTGTTTTTTTTGCCTTGCGTGAATCCTGAGCGTTGGATGTAGAATGAGTGGTCGATGTTAGGGGCTAAGGCGCTGCTTGACTTCACTCCACAAAGTCACTGAAGCTGCGCCCCCCAGGACTCCCACCTTCTCCCCACACGGCATCGCGGACTCGTCGGCGACCTCCACCGCCGTCGTCTCTCTGCCAGCCCCAAACCTAGCCCCCGCCTCTCCGCGCCCCTCTACCCTCGACGCAGCTCGCCCACGACGACCTGTGCGGCTGCTCCTGTCAACCGCGCCGCCGCTCCCCCCTCACCCAACACGGCCGCCGACTCGGTGGGAGCAGATCCAGGCCAGCGTGGTAGCATGCTAGCGAGCCAGCCCCATATGCTCTGCAGCTTGAAGCTAGCCGAGGGAGCTGCGCCTCCAGCCAAGACGACTACCTGGTTTGCTGCTCTTCCTCCTCGACACTGAAGATTTGTTTCCCTGCCTCCCCCTTGATCTTGAGTACCAATTAGACGATTTGCATGATCAATTCACTGCGGAATTGTAGCGCCCCCACCACGCAGCAGTAGCAACAACAACTTCATCCATTGGAGCAAGTACAATAGGATGACCTCGGCGGGCTGTAAGACTTTAAATATTATATTTTCGATGATTTGGCAGAGAGAGAAGATGAGAGAGAAGAGAAGCGGGCTACTGATTAATAGCTGGCCGTAGCACGTGCTCCTAGACACTTTGTGAGATAGGGAGGTGGGCCATGTATCAGCAAAGTAGTACATATTTCTATACAACTATTGTGCTTACTAGCTATAATATTGGCTATAAATGATGTGGCAAGATCATTTAGCCAGCAGCTGGCTATATTATTAACCATGCTCTTGGGAGGAGGCGAAGGTACTGCTAGGTCCGAGGTACTGTTAGCTCCTTGTGACTAGGCTCGTCTCTTCTCTTTTCACAAATCTAGCAGAGCAAGTGAGGCTGATGAGCTAAGAACCATTATTAAACCGCCATTTTTCTGAATGTTAACGGGGGCAAAAGCAGTCCACTAGAGCTGAATTTCCACTTAGGCTTTCTGTAAACCATCATTTCTATTGTTTGTTTGGCTTTAGGGATTACTCGGGCTGAGCTTTTCATAATAAACACAAAGATCTATATTAATGGTTAACTGAATGCTGTAGGCATTACCCGAAGGAGCATGGTATTGTTCCACTGAAACACCTAGTCAGTTGTGAAGCAGAACCTGTTCTTGTTCCTGCCGTGATTGTCGATCTCATAAAGAAGAAGTGTGAAGAGAAAGTTTTGAATAAAGATGGCTACCTTGATATTAATTGCAGAGTTTTGAGGGAGAAAACCTCGGAAGATAGTAAATTGGTGTTGTCCAAGGCGGCATTAGGGTATTAATTTTTTCATGTAAGATTAATTTTCCGTAAGTTTGTGTATTTGTAATGTTTTCTGTCATGCCCCTGTGAAAATTCTCATTCGCTTTGCTAACACCTATTGTAGTTACCACAACATATAAATATCAATGGCATTTCACTACATGAACTGTCGGTTTCACTTTCAAAAGGTTGGGAATCTTCAGAAAGGCAGCGTGATGACTTATGCAGCATCTGTTCAGATGGCGGGGAGCTTCTTCTTTGTGACACCTGTCCAAGATCTTTTCAGAGGTAATACCATTATGCAACTATGCCTACCCAGTAGCAGATGTTTCCCAGTTAACCCACCTTCTATTCTATTAGGATATGCGACCGTCCACATGTTTGTTTGATGGTGGAATAGCTGGCTTTGTTATGTAGTTACATAGAGATTTAGAGTGTCAGAAGGCCTGTTAATATGTTTCATACACCCATTTTAGTGAATTCTTTTCACCAAGCTTTTTTTTTGCGCAACCACCAAGCTTTAGTTTCTAGGTTCTCACTATTGGATGTCTTTGATTATTAACTGCAGAATGTCCACACAAAAATGATATTCAACACAGAGTTTTCAGGGAGAAAAGCTCAGAAGATAGTAATTGGTGTTGTCCAAGGTGTCTGCTATTTTCCATGCAAGTTCCCATGCTTTATACTGGATGCTAGTAATTATATTTCCATTTGTGACATTAGGCCTCCTTCATGAAGGAGAACTCTGATTTCCACTGCCTCATACTCCTAGATGAGTGACATTAGGCGTGCTGTTTTTAGCTGCGGATATCTCATTTTGATAAACTGACAATTGTATGTTCCTATTTGTTCAGTTTGGGAGGGAATGTCAATTTGGATGTCTGAAGGAATAGGGATGTACTGCATCGAATTAACTGTGGGGTAAACTTTTTTTCTTCTTCAACTGTTTCATGTGACAAAAGAAAATAATGACATTCTAAACAAACTGCCGGCCGTGGTTCCTCGCCGGCGGCGACCAGCTCGTGCTGAGGAAGATCTACTTCACGCTTTGGGGAGAAGAGGCTGTCTCCGAGTCCAAAGAACGCGTCATTGCGAAGGCAATGCGTAATATTTATACCAATTTTTTTACTTATCTTTTAGTCATGAGGTTGGGTTATAATAAGTAATTAGATCATTAAAAGTGTTTTTTTATGCTCGAGGTGGAACGTCTATTTTGTATATATATATTTTTTTGCATGTGAACTATATTGAAATTTACATTTATATACTTTTAATTTCGGTACATTTCGCCTTAAATTGATATGTAAATTCAGTTGCATAAATGTAAGAACAAAAGAAGATCACTAAAAGTGTTTTTTATGCTCGAGCTGGAACGCCTATTTTGTATATTTTTGCATGTGAACTATATCAAAATTTACATTTATATACTTTTATTTAAATACACTGCATCTTAAAGTGATATGTGAATTCATTTGACGTCAATGTAAAAAAATAAGAAACACAAAATTGCGTATTTTTCATGCATTTTTGCAACATAGTCTAGATGTATATGCTGTATTCTTAAATATACCTTGGTTGAGATATGTGAAGCATATGGTCTCATAAATATATTCATAGAAGTTTCTAGTTTATATATAGCTATACATAATAAAAAAAATCTATAATATTTATGAGGAGCTTGTCACCAAATCCTACGTGTGCTGCTTTATCGTTTTTTCTAGATAACTTGTGTTTCACATGTTACATTGGTTTCACAATCCATTTCTACACGTATGCAATCAATATTTGGCACAAAAAAATAATCACTCATACCTTGTGAAATCTATTTGTACCTTGTGGGATCTATACATGTATGCAATCTACTCCCTCCGTCCGATATTATAAGAGCATTTTTTATAGTTAAAAACACTCTTATATTATGGGACGGATGGAGTATATCATAGCGTGTGTGTAACCTGTGCTAAGATATCCTTTAGTGGAATCTATACACATATGCCAGGGAGGAACCTTATGAGGACAAGTTTTTAGTTATAGTAAACATGACTGTACGTTGCAACGGAAGAAAAAATTCGCATGCTCCTAATACAATAAACACGACTCAAGACCCTTCCACAGTTCCGTGTTATCTATTTAAACATAGCGCATCAACTGTATTGTCGCTTATCGTCCTTATCACCTTTATCGCCATGGTCGTCGTGTCCACATGACCGCATGCATCCGAACGTGTTCAATCCAAAGTGATGTTCTCGGCCAAAGCACAGACAACTGCCATTGAACATGCCATTGCAAGTCAATGTCTATTTGCTTTAAAACTAATCTCGTTGAGCAGGACGTGACGACCGCCCTTCCCTAGCTACAGTATACACCTTGCAAACGTGCGTGTGCATCTATTCACGACACTGGTGGAAAAAAGAATCCTCGCACGCCTGGAGCGATCCATCCATGATGAGAAGTGCCACTTCTATCCTTCACTACCATCGCTGATGGTTGTTATCTTGTGCATCTATTCACGACAAATGTGATCAATTTAAAGACCACGAGCTTGGTCATCACATTATAACACACCGCTTCTATGGAACCCTTTCTGCACTGACTTGTAATTCTATGAACAAAGCTTGTATTTTGAAATGGAATAAATGTGAGCCCAACTCTCATGCATAGGGAATTAGCGGGTCAAGCAAGGTGGTCTTCTACCCTCTGGCCCTCAAGACATGAGTATGCCTTGAGGCTAGTTATAGTGGGAGTAAGTTAGGTAGTAACATAGCTTACTTCAATTTTTTTTTGCTTATATGGCATATGTAGTTAATGAGGAGAGAAGTGTTTAGAGTAACATAATATGTTACTGTAACATAGAGCTTCCCGAGAAAGAATGAGTCTACAAGCTAGCAAGTTGTTTTTATTGGAACCAACATATATTTTTTCTTAACTAGCATTTTTCCCCTACAATTGACAGCTGGAGTTGTTCCCTACTAAATTTGTTTTGCTCGAACCGACATGTTTTTTTTTGGCCAAAACCTGGTATTTTTTGCTACAATTGACCACAAGAGCTCTTTTCCAACTGAATTTGCTTTGGTGGAACTGGAGTTATTTTTGCTGGAACCTAGTAAATATTTGCTTCAACCGGCCACTTGATGATTTTGTTTGTTTTTAGATTATTTTTTTGTTGGACACCACTATACAAGATAACGGCCACGGCGAGCCGTAGGAGGTGACGTCATGGGATGCTGCAACCATGGCGAGCCGCGTCCTGGAACCAGCCGGGAGGACTAGAGCCGCATCCGGTGGTGACCACGTGCTTGGGGACCCACTGTTGGGGAACATTGATGGGAAACAAAAAAATTTCATACGCTCACCAATATCCAATCTAGGAGATGACCATCTACGAGAGGAGATATTGGATCTACATACCCTTGTAGAAAGCTAAGCGGAAGCGTTAAGAAACGCGATTGATGTAGTTGAACGTCTTCGCGATCCAATCACGAACCAAGTGCCGAATGGACAGCACCTCTGCGTCCAACACACGTACGACTTGCTGACGCATTCACCTCCTCTATCCAGCGAGTGATGGTGAAGTAGTAGCTCGAGTCTTCCGGCAGCACGAAGGTGTGGTGGCGTTGGTGATGGAGGAATCTCAGCAGAGCTTCGCTAAGAACTACAGAGAGGATGGGGGATGGGAGGGAGAGGAGAGGCAGCGCCGTGGCGTGGAGATGTGCTCAAGGGGGTGCGGCTGCCCTCTCTCTCAAACTCTCTATATATAGGGGACGGGAGGAGGGGGTGGTGCCCCTAGGGTTTCCCCTAGGGGGGCGGAGGCCAGGGCAGATGGGATCTCCCCTAGAGTTTTCCCCTCCCCTTGGCCCATGCCCCCCCCAACACTTGCCGGGGCCCCCTTCGGTGACGCTGTTCATCATCCGGTACCCCCGGAATAGTTCCGGACTCCAATTCCCTTTGTCCAATATATCGATCTTCACCTCCAGACCGTTTCAGAGTTCCTCGTCATGTCCGGGATATCATCCGGGACTCCAAACAACCTTCGGTAACCACCATAATAATTCAACTATAGTTATATCGTCACCAAACGTTAAGTGTGTAGACCCTGCGGGTTCAAAAACTATGTAGACATGGCTGAGACACCTGTACGGTCAATAACCAATAGCGGGACCTGGATGCCCATATTGGTTCCCACATATTCTACAAAGATCTTATCGGTCGAACCTCGATGTCAAGGATTCAACTAATCTCGTATGTAGTTCCCTTTGTCTATCGGTATGTTACTTGCCCGAGATTTGGTCGACGGTATCTCCATACCTAGTTCAATCTCATTATCGGCAAGTCTCTTTACTCGTTCCTTAATACAAGATTCCGTGGCTAACTAATTAGTCACATTGCTTGCAAGCTTCTTGTGATGTTGTATTACCGAGAGGGCCCAGAGATACCTCTTCGTCATACGAAGTGAAAAATCCCAGTCTTGATCCATGCCAACTCAACAGGCACCCTCGGAGATACCTGTAGAGCACCTTTATAGTCACCCAATTACATTGCAATGTTTGGTACACACAAGGTATTCCTCCGGTGTCAGTGAGTTGCATGATCTCATGGTCATAGGAACATATATACTTGACATGCAAAAAATGATAGCAATAAACTTGATACGATCATATGCTACGTTTATAGTTTGGGTCTTGGCCATCACATCATTATCCTAATGATGTGATCCCGTTGTCAAATGAAAGCTTATGTCCATGGCTAGGAAATCATAGCCATCTTTGATCAATGAGCTAGTCCGATAGAGGCTTACTAGGGACACATTGTTGTCTATATATCCACACATGTATCTGAGTTTCTGATCAATACAATTCTAACATGGATAATAAACGATTATCATGAACAATGAAATATGATAATAACCAATTTATTATTGCCTCTAGGGCGTATTTCCAACAGTCTCCCACTTGCACCAGAGTCAATAATCTAGTTCACATCGCCATGTGATTAACACTCATAGTTCAGATCGCATGTGACTAACACCCAAAGAGTTTACTAGAGTCAATAATCTAGTTCACATCACCATGTGATTAACACTCAATGAGTTCTAGGGTCTGATCATGTTATGCTTGTGAGAGAGGTTTTAGTCAACGGGTCTGCAACATTCAGATCCATGTGTACTTCGCAAATCTCTATGTCATATTGTAGATGCTGCTACCACGCTCCACTTGGACCTATTCCAAATGGTTGCTCCACTATACGTATATGGTTTGCTACTCAGAGTCATCCGGATAGGTGTGAAAGCTTGCATCGACGTAACCGTTAATGCCGAACTCTTTATCACCTCCATAACCGAGAAACATTTCCTTATTCTTCCAAGGATAATTTTGACCGCTGTGTAGTGGTACACTCCTGGATCACTCTTGTACACCCTTGCCAGACACGTGGAAAGGCACACATCAGGTGCGGTACAAAACATGGCATATCGTATAGAGCCTATGGCTAAGGCATAGGTGACGGCCTCCATCCTTTCATTTTCTTTTACCGTGGTCGAGCTTTGAGTCTTACTCAACTTCACACCTTACAACTCAGGCAAGAACTCCTTCTTTCAC
The DNA here is from genome assembly GCA_021605205.1 of Aegilops longissima. Classification (NCBI taxonomy): domain Eukaryota; kingdom Viridiplantae; phylum Streptophyta; class Magnoliopsida; order Poales; family Poaceae; genus Aegilops; species Aegilops longissima. The sequence continues at coordinate 759,741,224 of CM038679.1, forward strand.
TGATCCATTTTGAACCCCTTCAAAATCATGTCAAGGTATGTGCTCTGTGAAAGTTTTATCAGGCATCTTGATTTATCTATATAGATCTTGTTGCCCAATGTGTAAACAGCTTTACCCAGGTCTTCCTTTAAAAAACTCCTTTCAAACAACCCTTTATGCTTTCCAAAAGTTCTACATCATTTCTGATCAACAATATGCCATCCACATATACTTATCAGAAATGTTGTAGTGCTCCCACCCACTTTCTTGTAAATACAAGTTTCTTGCAAACTTTGCATAAACCCAAAAGCTTTGATCACCTCATCAAAGCGTATGTTCCAACTCCGAGATGCTTGCTCCAGTCCATAGAAGGATCGCTGGAGCTTGCATACCTTTTAGAACCCTTAGGATCGACAAAACCTTCTGGTTGTATCACATACAACCTTCCTCACGGAAACCGTCAAGGAAACTTTGTTTTGACATCTATCTGCCAGATTTTGTAAATGAAAATGCAGCAACTGCTAACATAATTCCAACAGACTTTAGCATCGCTATGAGTGGGAAAGTCTCATCATAGTCAACTCCTCTAACTTGTCGAAACCTTCTTTGCAACAAGTCGAGCTTCATAAATGGTGACATTACCATCAACATATGTCTTCTTCTTAAAGATCCATTTATTCTCAATGGCTTGTCGATCATCGGGCAAGTCCACCAAAGTCCATACTTTTTTCTCATACATGGATCCTATCTCGAATTTCATGGCTCCTAGCCATTTTTTGGAATTCGGGCCCTCCAACGCTTCTCCATAGCTCGTAGGTTCACCATTGTCCAACAAAAAGACCTCCAAGATAGGGTTACCGTACCACTCAGAAGTTGTACATACCCACATCGACCTACAAGGTTCGATAGTGACTTGATTCGAAGCGTCATGATCATCATCATTAGCTTCCCCTTCAACTGAAGTAGGTGCCACAGAAACATCTTTCTATGTTGCGCTACTCTCTGGTTGAAGTAAAGGTTCAACAACCTCATCAAGTTCTATCTTCCTCCCACTCAATTCTTTCGAGAGAAACTCTTTCTCGAGAAAGGACCCATTCTTAGTGACAAATGCTTTGCCCTCGGATCTGAGATAGAAGGTATACCAAACCGTCTCTTTTGGGTATCCTATGAAGATGCATTTTTCCGCTTTGGGTTCGAGCTTTTCCGGCTGAAGCCTTTTGACATAAGCATCGTAGCCCCAAAGCTTAAGAAACGACAACTTAGGTTTCTTGCCAAACCATAGTTCATATGGTGTCGTCTCCACGGACTTAGATGGTGCCCTATTTAAAGTGAATTTAGTTGTCTCTAATGCATAACCGCAAAACGATAGTGGCAGATCGGCAAGAGACATCATAGAACGCACCATATCCAATAAGGTACAATTACAACGTTCGGACACACCATTACGCTGTGGTGTTCCAGGTTGCGTCAACTGTGAAACAATCCCACATTGTCTTAAGTGATTGTCAAACTCATAACTCAGATATTCTCCCCTTTGATAGGATCGTAGGAATTTAATCTTTTTGTTACAATGATTCTCAACTTCACTCTGAAATTGCTTGAACTTTTCAAATGTTTCAGACTTATGCTTCATTAAGTAAACGTACCCATATCTACTCAAATCATCGGTGAAGGTGAGGAAATAACGACATCCACTACACGCGTCAACACTCATCGGACCGCACACATCAGCATCTATGATTTCCAACAAGTCACTTGCCCGTTCCATTGTTCCGGAAAACGGGGTTTTAGTCATCTTGACAATGAGGCATGGTTCACATGTGTCAAGTGATTCAAAATCAAGTGACTCCAAAAGTCCATCAGCATGGAGTTTCTTCATGCGCTTTACACCAATATGACCTAAGCGGTAGTGCCACAAGAAATTGGTATTATCATTATCAACTCTACATCTTTTGGCCTCAATGTTATGAACATGTGTATCACTACGATCGAGATTCAATAAACTATTCACATTGGGTGCATGACCATAGAAGGTATTATTCATGTAACAGAATAACCATTATTCTCCCACTTCAATGAATAACCGTATTGCAATAAACATGATCTAATCATGTTCATGCTCAACACAGAGACCAAATAACACTTATCTAGGTTCAGCACTAATCCCAAAGGTAGAGGGAGTGTGCGATGGTGATCACATCAACCTTGGAAACACTTCCAACACACATCGTCACCTCACCCTTAGCTAGTCTCCGTTTATTCCATAGCTGTTGTTTCAAGTTACCAATATTAGCAGCTGAACTAGTATCTAATACCCAAGTGCTACTAGGAGTACTAGTAAGGTACACATCAATAACACGTATATCAAATATACTTTTTTTGAAGTTGCCAGCCTTCTTATCTACCAAGTATTTGGGATAGTTCCGCTACCAGTGACCGTTCCTCTTACAATAGAAGCACTTAGTCTCGGGTTTGGGTTCAACCTTGGGTTTCTTCACTGGAGCAGCAACTGGCTTGCCATTCATGAAGTTTCCCTTCTTGCCCTTGCCCTTCTTGAAACCAGTGGTCTTGTTAACAATCAACACTTGATGCTCCTTCTTGATTTCTACCTCCGCAGCCTACCGCGAACAGCTCCGGGATCATCTCCATCCCTTTCATGTTATGGTTCATCACGAAGTTCTAATAGCTTTGTGATAGTGTCTAGAGTACTCTATCAATCACTATCTTATCTCGAAGATTAACTCCCACTTGATTCAAGCGATTATAGCACCCAGACATTCTGAGCACATGCTCACTGTCTGAGCTATTCTCCTCCATCTTGTAGGCAAATAACTTGTTAGAGGTCTCATACCTCTCAACACGAGCATGAGCCTGAAATACAAATTTCAACTCTTGGAACGTCTCAAATGCTCCATGGTGTTCAAAACATCTTTGGAGACCTAATTCTGAGCCGTAAAGCATGGTGCACTAAACTATGAAGTAGTCATCAGAACGTGTCTGCTAGATATTCACAACATCCATAGACGACGCTAGAGGGGTTGGCACACCGGGCGGTGCATCAAGGACATAAGCCTTCTGTGTACAAGTGAGGAGAGTCCTCAGACTACAGACCTAGTCTGCATAATTGCTTACAATATCTTTCAACTTAGTCTTTCTCTAGGAACGTATTAAAATAGAGAGCTACAGTGCGAGCTATTGATCTACAACATAATTTGCAAAGCTTGGACTATTGTTCATGATAAATGAGTTCAATTAATCATATTACTTAAGAAATCCCACTCAAATTGACATCCCTCCGGTCATCCGAGTGTAACATGATCCAAATTCACCAACCCAAGTCCGATCATCATGTGAGATGTGGTGGTTTCAATGGTGAATATCTTGATGTTGATCATATCTACTATATGACTCATGTTCGACATTTCACTCTCTTGTGTTCCGATGCCATGTCTGTACATGCTAGGCTCGTCAAGTTTAACCCAAGTGTTCCGCATGTGTAAAACTGGCGTGCACCCGTTGTATGTGAACGTAGAGTCTATCACACCCGATTATCACGTGGTTCTTCGAAACAACGAACTTACTCAATGGTGCGCACTTGGGGAGAACACAATTTTATCTTGAAATTTTAGTGAGGGATCACCTTATAATGCTACCATCGTCCTAAGCAAAATAAGATGCATAAAAGGATTAACATCACATGCAAATCATAAGTGACATGATATAGCCATCAACTTGTGCTTTTGATCTCCATCTCCAAAGCACCGGCATGATCTCCTTCGTCACCGGCATGACACCATGATCTCCATCATCATGATCTCCATCATTGTGCCACCATCGGGGTTGTCACACCAACCATGCTTCTACTAATATTGCTACCGCTTAGCGATAAGGTAAAGCATTACATAGCGCTTAATGATTGACACGCAGGTCATACAATAATTAAAGACAACCCTATGGCTCCTGCCGGTTGCCGTATGCATCGACATGCAAGTCGATATAAACTATTACAAACATGATCGTCTCATAAATCAAATATATTTCATCTTGTCTTTCGCCATATCATATCATAACATACCCTGCAAAAACAAGTTAGAGGTCCTCTAATTTTTGTTGCATGTTTTACGTGGCTGCTATGGGTATCTAGCAAGAACGATTCTTACCTATGCATAGCCACAACGGTGATATGCAAGTTGCTATTTAACCTTCTACAAGGACCGCCTTTGTCGAATCAGATTCGACTAAGGTGGGAGAGACAGACACCCGCTAGCCATATTTATGCAACAAAGGCGCATGTCTGTCGATGGAACCGGTCTCATGTACGTGAACAAGTAAGGTTGGTCCGGGCCGCTTCATCCCACAATACCGCTGAATCAAGAAAAGACCAAGGAAGGAAGCAATATGAATACCAACGGCCACAAACTCCTTTGTGTTCTATTCATGATGTTATCTATGCATAGACCTAGCTCATGATGCCACTGTTGGGGAACTTTGCATGGGAAACAAAAAAATTCCTACGCTCACCAAGATCCAATCTAGGAGATGACCATCTACGACAGCAGAGATTGGATCTGCGTACCCTTGTAGATCGCTAAGCGGAAGCGTTAAGAAACGCGGTTGATGTAGTCAAACATCTTCACAATCCAATCACGATTTGTCCCGCAAACTCCCGATCTAAGTGTCGAACGGACGACACCTCTGTCGGTGTCAAAACCGGCGGATCTCTGGTACGGGGTCCCGAACTGTGTGTCTAAGTTCGATGGTAACAGGAGACGGGGGACACGATATTTACCCAAGTTCGGGCCCTCTTGGTGGGGGTAATACCCTACTTCCTGCTTGATTGATCTTGATGAATACAAGGATTACAAGGGTTGATCTACCACGAGATCGTAATGGCTAAACCCTAGATGTCTAGCCTCTATGATTATGATTACCCCTACTGACTAAACCCTCTAGTTTCTATAGACCCCAGAGGGGCCTAGGGTTGTACAGAGTCGGTTTACAAAGGAAGGAATCTACATATCCGAACGCCAAGCTTGCCATCCACGCAAAGGAGAGTCCCATCCGGACACGGGACGATATCTTCTGTCTTGTATCTTCATAGCCCATTAGTCTGGCCCATGTTACATAGTCCGGACGCCCGAGGACCCCTTAATCCAGGAGTCCATCAACCTTCGCGTTCAACACAGGTACGGATTGATAACGCCTTTACCTCCTCGATCCAGCGAGTGATGGTGAAGTAGTAGCTCGAGTCCTCCAGCAGTAGGAAGGCGTGATGCCGATGGTGGTGGAGAAATCTCAGCAGAGCTTCGCTAAGCACTACGGAGAGGATGAGGGATGCGAGGGAGAGGAGAGGCAACACCGTGGCATGGAGATGTGCTCAAGGGGGTGCGGCTGCCCTCTCTCTCTCGACCTCTTTATATATAGGGGGCGAGGAGGGTGGCGCCTAGGTTTCCCTAGGGGGGGGCTGCAGGCAGACGGGATCTCCCCTAGGGTGACTTGCCCCCCAAGAGGGAGGTGGGAAGTGAGGGAGTCCTGGATAAACGGGTGCTCGGGCGTCCGGGCTATGTGAGATGGGTCGGACTGATGGGCCATGAAGATATAAGATAGAAGGCTTTTCCTGTGTCCAGATGGGGGTCTCTGTTGCGTGGATTGCAAGCTTGGTGGCTATACTTGTAACTTCCTTTCTCTGTAAACCGACTTTGTATAACCCTAGGCCCCTCTGGTGTCTATATAAACCGGAGGGGTTAGTCCGTAGAGGCTATATATCAAAAATCATATAGGCTAGACATCTAAGGTTAGCCATTACGATCTCGAGGTAGGTCAACTCTTGTAACCCCTATACTCATCAAAGTCAATCAAGAAGGAAGTAGGGTTTTACCTCCATCAAGAGGGCCCGAACCTGGGTAAAACATCGTGTCCCTTTTCTCCTGTTACCCTTAATTCTCAGACGCACAGTTCGGGACCCCCTACCCGAGATCTGCCTGTTTTGCCACCGACATTGGTTCTTTCATTGAGAGTTCCTCTGTGTCGTCAATAGAAGGATGGATGGATCGCATTGTCATCAATGACAAAATCACCTTTGGAAGGGCCATGGTTCCTGGGTAGACCCTCCAACTCAGTAGTTTCACCATGGGTGCCTGCTCGGCCTCTGAGCCAAAGGCGGTCCCCCGAATTGCCAAAAATCATCTCCGCATCAGCCTCGAGAACTCCGATAAGATGGATCCGGCCAATGTCTCGTCCTTGAACGAGCTGCTAGATCACATCGCCGCCCTAGGGGTCGCAATCTACTATCATCGGATCGGGCTTAAACCCGATCAGAGGGAAATCAGATCCCCTCCTATCACCAACCTGGTCGCGGTCGTGGAGGAACAAGCAGACGACACCTCTCCCCCTATGCTGAGAACGAGCTATGTTCGGATTTCCGAGCCCTGTCTGCCAGATACCCGTCTTTGGGAAGAGACCCTCTGTCCTATGAACACAAAAACAAGCGTTGATCCTAAAAACTCCCAGAACACTCCGGATCTGGGGTCAGCGACCTCAGAAGCTCTTCAAGCTCCAGATCCAACGATGGGCCAGGGTTCGGATTTTAAACCAACCACCACAACAAGCAATACTCCCAAAGAAACTCCGGTCCTCTAGACATTTGCGATCTAATGTATGTACAACAGCAACTTCGGGAAATAGCCCATCACTTTTGGGCTAGATTCCCCCTTCTAAAAAACAAGATCAATGATTGTTGCGACGATGACACAGTTTCAGTATTTTTCCGCAACTGTATGGATGAAGGGATCCTCAATGCCCTCAACCGACGCTGCATACTGCCCTTCGTAGATCTAGCACACATAGTGGAGAAGTATTGCACCATGGAAAGCGCCTAGAAATTCCATACAGCCCGGTGGGAACCGTTCACCTTCAAAGCGCCCACCGGACGGACAAAAAGAGTGCACCTTCACGGGGCACCTGATTATCGTCCCACGGGCCCCAAAAAATTAAGCCCTTAACGGGACACAGAACTATCCTTGTTGAACGGCTCGACAAGCCCTGCCAAATACACTCGACGCGTGATTCCGAACAAACACACAGCCTTCGGGCATGTTGGGTACTCCGGCAGGTGGCTAAGAGCGGTGAGGCTATCCTCACCAATACGACCTCAAAGAAATATTCTTCGGAGGACGACGATCTTAATGTCTTTACGGTCTTCGAGACCTTTTCTTCGAACAATTAGCGTAAAAGGGTGCTCCGCGACCTCGCTGAAGTCAACCAAGTAGCCGCAGTAAATCCTTGGAACGATACATCGATAACTTTCGCCGCAACGATGAACCAAGGGCCCGCTCAGTCCGCGCACAAGCCGCCTTGGTCTTAAACCCAATCGTGGACGGTTTTCGGCTCACTAAAGTGCTCATGGACGCCGGCAGCGGACTAAACCTCATCTACAAGGATACGCTCGACAAAATGCAAATGGACAAGAGTCGCATCGAGCAAAGCAGTACAACCTTTTGAGGTATCATCCCTAGTCGAGAAGCGCAATGTTCGGGGAAAATAAAACTTGATGTGGTATTCGGCACACCAGAGAACTATAGGTACAAAGATTTGCTCTCACGTGGCACCTTTCAACAGCGGATATCACACCCTGTTGGGGCGAGACGCATTCATACGCTTTCAAGCCATACCCCATTACAGATAAATGAAGCTCAAAATGCCCTTACCCAACGGTGTTATCACTATCACCAGTGATCCGGACATAGCACTCCGTGCCGAAAACAAAACCGCATCCTTGGCCCTCGAGGCATTATCCGAGGCCCTTGCGGCCGAGGAGGTCAACGAGCTGCAGTTCATAGTGAATAGGACGACGTAATCCTCGATAAGAGGCCTAAGTCCACTTCTTTCAAGCCAGCAGACAAAATTGTCAAATTTCAAGTTCACCCGACGGATCCTAATAAAACAGCAGCCATTGGGGCACAGCTGGACCCGACGGTCGACGGCCCTCTAAGAGCGTTCCTGCGCAAGAATTGGGGCATCTTTGCCTGGCATCCTTCGGATATGCCAGGAATCCCACGCAGGCTAGCCGAACACAACCTCAACATAACAAAGGGGTTCAAGCCAGTCAAGCAAACGTTGCGGTGATTTTCCGAACCCAAGCGACAGGCTATGGGGGAGGAGCTAGCCAAACTACTTGAGGCCAGGTTCATCAGAGAAATCAAACACCCGGATTGGCTGGCAAACCTGGTCATGGTGCCAAAGAAGGACAAATCCTGGCGCCTTTGTGTCGATTTCAAAGATCTCAACAAGGCTTGCGCTAAGGATCCCTTCCCATTGCCCCGCATTGACCAAATCATTGATGCAACTGCAGGACATGATTCAGTGTGCTTCCTAGATGCATACTCCAGAGACCATCAAATTAAGATGAAGTAATCCGACCAGGCTGCAACGGCATTGGTTACTCCGTACGGGCCTTTCTGCTTCAACATTATGCCTTTCGACCTCAAAAACGCTGGCGCCACCTACCAACGCATGATTCAAACATGTCTGGAAAAACAAATTGGCAAGACGGTGGAGGCATATGTAGATGATGTAGTCATCAAAACCAAACATGTTGTACAATTGGTGGATGACTTACGCTGTACATTCGACAACCTCCGAACATATGACATACGGCTCAATCCAGAAAAATGCGTTTTCAGCGTTCCGGCCGGAAAGCTGCTAGGGCTCATTGTTTCTAATAGAGGAATTGAAGCAAATCCGGCCAAAATCCGAGCCCTGTCACAGTTGGCAACGCCAACAGACCTAAAACAGGCCAAAAGCTAGCTGGGTGCGTGGCGGCCTTGAGCCGACTTATCTCCAGGTTGGGAGAGAAGGCGCTGCCACTTTATCACCTACTCCGACGTACCGACCACTTTGAGTGGACGGACGCGGCAACAGCCGGTTTGGAAGAAATAAATTCGTTGTTAGAGAATATCCCAATTCTTGCCGCACCTAACGTCGGCAAACCCATGCTGTTGTACATCTCGGCAACTCACCAGGTAGTGAGCATCGTGCTCATCGTTGAACGAGAGGAAGAGGGACACAAATTCCTACTCCAAAGACCAGTATATTACGTATCGGCGGTTCTCACACCATGCCAGTCCCGATACCCACACTATCAAAAGATAGAAATTGTGGTTTTCATGGCATCTCAAAAGTTGCGGCACTACTTTCAAGAGTTCTCGATTATGGTGGCCTTCGAGGTACCACTCAATGACATCATAAACAATTGAGACGCCACCGGCCACATTACAAAGTGGGCTATCGAGCTCTTACCATTTGAAATAACCTACAAGCCATGACGAGCTATTAAATCTCAGGTATTGGCCGACTTTGTCACCGAGTGGACAGAAGCCGAACTCCCTAAAGAGTACGGCGCATACTCCAACTGGGTGATCTACTTTGACGGCTCTAAAATGTTAGCCAGACTGAGGGCTGGTTGCTACCTCTTGAGCATGCGTCGGTTTTCCCTTGAAGAGGAAAGGGTAATCCAGCAAAGTGCATAAGTATTTCCCTTAGTTTTTGAGAACCAAGGTATCAATCTAGTAGGAGACTACAAGAAAATCGCCTAGTACCTGCACAAACAATCAAGAACCTTGCAACCAACGCGATAAAGCGGTTGTCAATCCTTTCATGGCCACTTGCAAAAGTGAGATCTGATAAAGATAATAAGATAAATATTTTTGGTATTTTTGGTTGTATAGATTGGAAAATAAAGATTGCAAAGTAAATAGTAAACTAGAATTGTAGATTGGAAACTTATATGATGTAAAGTAGACCCGGGGGCCATAGGTTTCACTAGTGGCTTCTCTCAAGATAGCATATAGTATGGTGGGTGAACAAATTACTGCCTAGCAATTCATTAAAAAGCGCATAGTTATGATGATATCTAAGGCAATGATCATGGATATAGGCATCACGTCTGTGTCAAGTAGACCAAAACGGTTCTGCATCTACTACTATTACTCCACACATCGACCGCTATCCAGCATTCATCTAGAGTATTAAGTTCATAAGAACAGAGTAACGCATTAGGCAAGATGACATGATCTAGAGGGATAAACTCAAGCAATATGATATAAACCCCATCTTTTTATCCTCAATGGCAACAATACAATACGTGTCGTTTCCGTTTCTGTCACTGGGATCGAGCACCACAAGATTGAACCCAAAGCTAAGCACTTATCCCATTGCAAGAAAGATCAATCTAGTAGGCCAAAATAAACCGATAATTCGAAGAGACTTGCAAAGATATCAAATCATGCATATAAGAATTGAGAGAAGAATCAAATAACATTCATAGATAATCAATTTCGTAAACCCACAATTCATCGAAAGATAGTATTGCGTCGAATAGATCTCCAGGAAGATCGAGGAGAACTTTGTATTGAGATCCAAAGAGAGAGAGAAGAAGCCATCTAGCTAATAACTATGGACCCGAAGGTCTGTGGTAAACTACTGACACATCATCGGAGAGGCTATGATGTTGATGTAGAAGCCCTCCGTGATCGAATCCCCCTCTGGCAGATCGCCGAAACAGGCCCCAAGATGGGATCTCACAGGTACAGAAGGTTGCGGCGGTGGAAAAGTGGTTTTGTGGCTCCCCTGGATGCTTTCTTGACGTCCACTCCAAGTCTCCTGGATTGCGTTTGTTCCAAAAAAGATCCTCGCGAAGGTTTCATTCCGTTTGGATTCCGTTTGATATTCCTTTTCTGTGAAACATTGAAATAGGCAAAAAAACAGCAAATTGCACTGGGCCTTTGGTTAATAGGTTAGTCCCAAAAATAATATAAAAAGGTATATTAGAGCCCATTAAACATCCAAAACAGATAATATAATAGCATGGAACAATAAAAAATTATATATACATTGGAGACGTATCACTGGTGTCATCCTAATATCCCCTATAGGGGGCGTAGTCCGTTACGTATTACAAATCATGTATATGGACTCCAATAACACAAGGAATATGAGGCACTACTACACGGTCTTCGGATGGCTGTTTCTATGGACATACAATGCCTAGAGGTGCGCGGGGACTCGAACCTCACAATATCCCAAATAAATGGAGATTTTGACGCAAAGGATCCAAAGATGCTGGCTTACCGCAACGCCATACTCAAAATATCAGCTCGGTTTGAGGGGCTCGAGTTTCACCATGTGGCCCAAGACAGTAATCAAGCGGCATAATCTTTGCTCTAATGCGCGCTAAACGCGACTCAGTCCTGCCTAACACCTTCGTGGAAAGGCTCTTCAAGCCATCCGTGGTATGGAAGGACGAGAGTGGAAATACCAGTCCGGCGCTGATCACACCTATGAATGTCGAACATGATTCATATATCATCGGGGGCTCGGGCACCAAATCAACTCCTCCCGCCCATGTAATCATGGCGGTGATCGCCCCATTGACTGAACCATTCTTAGCCTACCTCAATAGGCAGGAGCTCCCTGATGACCAGAACGAGGCCCGTCGCATAGTTCGACGCTCCAAAGCCTATAAAGTTCATGAAGGAGAGGTCTACAAGAAAAGTACTACCGGAGTCCTTTAGAGATGCATCTCCGAAGAGGAGGGACTACAGCTCTTGGCCGAAATACATGCTGGTCTTGGTGGCCATCACGCCGTAGCTCAGGCCCTCGTAAGCAAGGCCTTCCATACAGGTTTCTTTTGGCCCATAGCCCGAGCAGACGCACACGACCTGGTACAACATTGTGTCGGATGCCAGCTTTTCGCAAATCAAAGCCATATGCGCCCACCGCCCTACGAACAATCCCCATTACTTGGCTTTCCACTGTCTGGGGGCTGGACATGGTCGAACCCCTTAAAGGGGGAAGCCACAAGAAAAAATACTTGCTGGTTATGGTAGATAAATTCACTAAGTGGATAGAGGCGAAACCAATTAAAACAACTGAAGCCGGACCGGTGATAGACTTTATATCCAGTGTCATACACTATTATGGTGTCGCACACAACATTGTTACTGATAACGTCTCTAACTTTACAACCGACGAGGTGAAAACCTGGTGCCCTAATCTGGGCATTAAGCTCGATTATGCCTCCATATAACACCCCCAAACAAACGGTCAAGTGGAACGGGCCAATGGCATGATAATGAGTGGCATCAAACCCACACTAGGGCGATCCCTAAAAGAGTCAGACAAGCACTGGGTCGAGGAGCTGGACTCCGTTCTCTGGGGGCTGCGGACTACGACCAACCGCACGACCGGGTACACACCGTTTTTTATGGTATACGGTGCAGAGGCTGTCTTGCCCTGCGATATTATTCATGACTCACCTCGAGTGCGCATGTATGAGGAGAGAGAGGCCGAGCTCGATCGGCAGGACAACTTAGATGGCCTGGAGGAGGAGCGCGACGTCGAAAAAGCACGTTTCGCATTCTACCAACAACAAGCTCGAAGATACCAAAGCAGAGAAGTGTGGGCAAAGACTTATAATGTCGGGGAACTCGTTCTATGCCTACCTGAGAAGAAAAAGGACAAGCTCAAACCTAAATGGGAAGGTCCCTCCATTATAAATGAAGTTCTCACTGGAGGAGCCTATCGCCTATGCAATGCATCGGATAATCACCTAGAGCCAAACCCATGGAACGCTGCTCGACTCCGGAGATTCTACGCCTAAGTCCGCACATATACCTTTGTTCGTTCGCCTTTTCTCCTTTTCAATTTTTTCCTCTTTTTCGTTTTTCTACGATCTCTAGCGTGTGTTTGGGTAAGCCGCACACTCGAGGAGTATACATCATTAAATGTATACACACCACTATAACTGGGGGCTTCTATCAATAGAAGCTTATCATTATTTTGAGCATAAAGCTCGTCTTACATATGTATGGTTAGCTCATATACGTCTTGTCATCGCCATTATATGCACCTCTATGACTTAAGTTTTTGCAAGCTGGGTTTGCCTGGCTCCTGTGCTTATGCCCTATGTTCTCGCTTGTTCGGCTAGGGCATAAAGGGAGCACCTCTGCGATTTTTACAACCGGGTTATCCGGACATGTACCTCAGACGGGTGAAACCGAAAGCTAGCGTTCTTAAGGGAATAATTGGTTGACGGACATACGACGAACTGCTTCCATTGCAATATCAAACTCTCAAAATACGAAAAACCCATGTGATTGTTTCGCATCATGGCTCATGCATTCATAACTAATGCATGCTAACATAGAGAGAGGAACCCTTAACGGAACTATTCTTTCTGGAAGATGTTTCGTACATTAAAAAGTAATATAACATAACTCCCCGAATACAATTTGTCTGTTCAAGCACTATAACTGGACTGCCTGGTTTCCGAACATACCAGGTGTTTCCACCGGTATAATATTAGGAAACACTCCAACCCTTGGGTTTAGGAGGTAGAAGCGGAAGGTTTGCCATGACAATCTTTTTCAGATCAGACGGAGATAAGTTTGATGATAAAGTACATTGTTACATAGATTCAAATGACTACTCTTCATCTATACCATCAATCAGGCTGTCTAGTTTACAATCCTGCTATGAAAATTTCGTGGCTGTTTTTACTTGGTCATACACCAAACTAACAGGAATTTCCTGTCCATCTGGTCCCCGAGGTCTGACCCGGGCCATATGATTTGGATCAAGTCCGGTATACCGCGTTTTCACCATGGCACATGCTTCTCGTGCGCCTTCATGACATGCTAAGGCCTTCTGTCGGTGTCAAAACCGGCGGATCTCGGGTAGGGGGTCCCAAACTGTGCGTCTAGCCGGATGGTAATAGGAGACGAGGGACACGATGTTTTTACCCAGGTTTGGGCCCTCTTGATGGAGGTAAAACCCTATGTCCTACTTGATTAATATTGATGATGTGGGTTACAAGAGTAGATCTACCACGAGATCAAGGATGCTAAACCCTAGAAGCTAGCCTATGGTATGATTGTTGTTCGTCCTATGGACTAAAGCCATCCGGTTTATATAGACACCGGAGAGGGCTAGGGTTACACAGAGTCGGTTACAATGGTAGGAGATCTACATATCCGTATCGCCAAGCTTGCCTTCCACGCCAAGGAAAGTCCCATCCGGACACGGGACGAAGTCTTCAATCTTGTATCTTCATAGTCTTGGAGTCCGCCGATGATGGTAGTTCGCTATCCGGACACCCCTAGTCCGGGACTCCTCAAGAGCCCTCGAACCAGGCTTCAATGACGATTTAGTCCGGCGAGCATATTGTCTTCGGCATTGCAAGACGGGTTCCTCCTCCGAATAATTTATAGAAGATTGTGAACACCAGGATAGTGTCCGGCTCTGTAAAAATAAATTCCACATACCACCGTAGAGAGAATAATATTACACAAGATCAATCTGCTGACGTATTCTGCGGCGTGACGTCACACCACTTCCAAGTCTTTACTCGAATTGTTTTTATTGTTCCACCTCAGCGCGTTTAGCGAGGCGGTTTCCTTGGCATGTCTTGTCGAAGCAGAGATAGTGTTCGCCTTATTCCGGGATTCTCATCAATACGGACATGGGTAACCCAACCGCGCCATCAATCGCGACGCTTGGGGGATAAGCGAGTTTTACCGGGCCGGTGGGGACACATGTTTTTGTCCGCCCATATAAGGGGATAAAGATCCAATCCTTTTCCCTGCGCCTTCTTCCTCCTTAGCTTATCCATCTCTGCGAACCCGAGCTCCAGCGCCCAAGCCCGAACATCCCACCTCAACCTTCTCCGATCATGTCCGGAGCGGGAGGCAAATGGATGGCCTCCTCCGTTACGGAGGCACACATTAAGAAGCTGCGCGACACCGGATATCTATCCAGCGATATTGCGCACCGGCTCCCCAACGAGGGAGAGTTCATCCCCACCCCTAGGCCCCATGAGAGGGTAGTTTTCCTTCCCCATTTCCTCCGCGGACTGGGCTTCCCACTTCATCCCTTTGTCCGGGGACTCGTGTTCTATTACGGCCTAGATTTCCATGATCTGGCCCCTAATTTTATCCTCAACATCTCAGCGTTCATCGTCGTGTGTGAGGCCTTCCTCTGCATCCAGCCCCACTTCGGCTTGTGGCTCAAGACCTTCAGTGTCAAGCCGAAGGTTGTGAAGGGCAGCCAAGCAGAATGCGGAGGCGCCATGGTGGGCAGGATGTCCCACGTTACATGGCTCGAGGGCACTTTCGTGGAAACCATCAAGGGGTGGCAATCGGGGTGGTTCTATATCACCGAGCCGCGTGACCCTGAATGGGCAGCGGCCCCCGAATTCAGATCCGGCATCCCTACACAGCTCACCTCCTGGAAAGAGAGTGGCCTGATCTGGGGGAATTCGGAGGAGCTGACCGGACTCCAAGCCTGTATCCAGAAGCTGGTGGACAAGAAGCTCAAGCTTGTCAACGTAGTCCAGGTCATGCTCATCCGCCGGATTCTCCCGTGCCAACGACGGGGTTTCAACATGTGGGAGTTCGATCCGGCGCAGCACCAGACCCTGAGCGGGCTCTTCGACACTACGTACGAAGATGTCTGGAAGGTGCTGTTCAAGGGCGCCGAAGCTCCCACATCTGCTACCAAAGATCGCAGATTCCGCTCGCAGTGCCCGGCTGACGAGGTAAATGATTTTGTCCTTTAAGGGACGCGTGTTTTTCATAGTCTGATTCTATGCGAGATCTAATCTCCCTTTCCTTTGACATGACTGGCTGAGGAAGTCCGCACAGGCTATCTGTCCGGCCCCATTGCCAGAGGACCCAGCTGACGCGCGCCTAACGGGGCTGCTGGCTCCGACACCCCACGTGGTGCCGGAGAAGAAGGCCAAGAAGAAGGCCATGGGGACTCGGAAGAGTTCCCGTTTTCAGGTGCTATCGGATGATGAATCCGAGGCCGACTCCTCCCACCAGGGCGAGAAGGAGAAGAAGAAAGCCTCTCCCCCAGCGGGGGGAGGGAAGAAAAGGAAGGCCTCCCCAACAAGGGAGGCCGAAGGGTCCAAGAGGGGAAAAACTCTTCCCCCGGACTGTTCCGCCAATGCCAGTGACGACGACGAGGACTGGCCTCCAAGGGTCAAGCCTCTAGCGAGATCGTAAGTATACGGACTCCCGAATAACTTCAAGGTTTTCGTTTCCGCCACATTATGTCTTTCTAATGCCGCATACAACCCTGCAGTGCGCCTAAGGATGATCTCCCCACTTCGTCGAGCGGGTCCTTAGGGGCGTCGGATATGGATTCTCTTCCGACTGCCTCCACCCCCCGTGATGCGAACGATGCCGAGGTGGGATCCCAGGAAGGGACCCACCAGGAGGAGAGGGCCCCGGAGGTGTCGCAGGACAACCTCCCGGACTTTGCACCGGACTCAGCCCCGGAACCCATAGTGGCTCCGGAGTCCGGCGGGCGACCCCTTCGTAAGAAGGACAAGACCGCGACGCCGACTGCCTCCGTCCAACCAGAGGTGCCAGATAATTTGCTGGAGGCGCTCAACGGCGCCTCCATCGAAGAGGAACACCGCACTATTATGAGTGCGGTGATTCAGAAGGTTCAGCTCGCCAAGAGCGGGCTGACCGAAGCCTGCACCAGCCTTCTAACAGGCTTTGAGGTAAGAATTTCAATATATATAAAATGGTACCGCATAGACAGTAGCCCCTGATGCTCGGTTCGGTGTTCGGAAAGAAAAGCCGTACTGAGGATCTTTAGAAAGATAAACGAATGAGTCATGAAAATATGTCAATATGGGATTGCAGGATGTGCTGCTGACCTCTGCCGCACTGACTGCGGAGGTCAATACTTTGAAGGAAAACCTCGAGCGGTCCGAGAACGAGCTCGGCCATGCCAAGAAGCAGCTCGAGAAAAAAGAAGGTGAGTAATACCTTATGAAAATTGTACCTTATAGAAAAGGATTTGGTTGCAAGAAAAATAACAAGGATAACTGGGGTATTGCAGGGGCCACTAACGAGGTGGCGACCCTGAAGGAGGCGGTGGCCGCGGCCGAACACAATGCGGCTGCGGAGCGTACCGGGCGAGAGAAACAGGAGGCGCGGGTGGCGGAGGTACAGCAAGAGCTCCAGGATCTCGTGAAGAAACACGAGAGCCTGGAGCGTGACTCGAAGACTCAAGAGTCTGAGCTTGCAACGGCTCTTGAGAGTGCCAAAGCCGCTAAGGCCGAAGCCTACAAGGCCCTCCAGGAGATAGAGGCGGTGAAGAAAATAGCAGCGGGTAACGCATTTTTCATGCAAAGTAAGCATGTGAGTGCATCACCTGTCGCCATCCAATTCGGAGCTCTCCAGGAGCGTTCACAGATCTTCCCTGCAGCGTGTCCGATTCTGCCGCATTCTACCGGGCCGAGGAGGGGAGCTCAACGGAGAAGGTCTTCTGGTCTCAGTATGCTGAGGCCGGACATCCGGTGCCCCTTAGCGACGAGCTGAAGCAGCTGGTCGAGCTCCACAAGGCGGACGAACAGGCCATGAAGGGCCTCATAGTTCGGCTGTGGCCTAAGGAGGCTATGCCTCGGAGCTACTTCGGCCTGGTGCGGCGGCTGGTGGACGCGTGCCCGTGGGTTGAAGTTATCAAGCACTCCGCCTGTATCGAGGGTGCGCGTCGGGCCCTTGCCTGCGGAAAGGTGCACTGGGGCAAGATGGATGCCCAGAAGCTTGTGACGGACCCCCCACCAGAGGGCAAGGTGCATCGCACGCCCGAGATGTATTATAGGAGTGTGTCAAGGGCGCCAGATTATTGCGGTGAGTGCTCCAAAGAAGAAGTTTTGAGTAGACTCGCTTTGTTATCCCGCGCGCTGAAAACTAAGTTCATATGCGCGAAGAAACACTTGTTAATTTAAAATATTACCTTCTGTGCGGCTGTTTATCAAATCTGAGAGATGGCAAGTCGTCGGCTTCAGCCCCCATGCCACGAGTGCTGGGGTGTTCGGGATAAATTTGGGCACTCTTGTTCCCATATTTGGGTCCATCGAGGGAGTCGCTCAAGACAACGAACAAGGCAACCGGACTTATAATGCTTGAATACTCTCACTTAGCCATAAAATTCTATAATTTTAAATTTCGGCGAAGCCCCTAGTTTTCGGAAGGCCGAATTTAGGGCGCTATCCATGCCTTGGCCGGACAGAATCCGGCTCCTCGCTCGAAGCGGCATAAGTCTTTAGGGACTCGCAAAGAACCTCTCGAACAGCGACCAGCTCTCGCCTCATCATGACAGTCAGTTTTAGCTTTCTCCACTGAGGCTGTAACCCAGCTCAACTGGGGCGCAATCGCAGTGTTTCTCCCAGTGCTACCTTAGCCGATAAAACGGAACGTAAGGTACCAAAACATGGGAGCCGGGCAAACCCAACTATTGACCCAAGAACATGATTCGGAGCCGATTCATATAATGCTACAAGTTCGGGGTGCCGCACTTGTGAAAGTGTTCGGACTTATCACACCATAACGCGGGAAACATAAGCCCCTGGTGTATTTAGCCGTACCAAAACGTACGTATGCAACATGTCATAGATGAACATGTGTAAGAAAGAAATGCAATTGGAAGAAAAAATGTGCTGCATTGCTTTATTCAATAAAAACTGCTGTAAGTGCAGGACGATACAAGTGGTGCGGTGAGCAAGGGATGGGACTGTTTAACATGTCCCCCTCCAGGGTTAGGCTACGGAATAACGCATAAAACAGATTTAATGCTCGTAATGGAGACCACCTGGATTTTCATTGTAGCCTTTCTCCTTCCCTGGCTGTTGCATCGTGGGTTCGGCATGTCTGCTGCCGGACAGGGCCTCTCACGAACGGAGTCCTGTAGGTAAAAAATAAAAGGAAAAGAAAAAGAAACGACACAATTAAGAGCTCCTGGTGCGGTTGAGCCGCAGTCTGGGCTTATCGTGGTCGAGCCCCTTGCCCCATGCCCATGGTATCTTCAGAGCGTAATGGAGTACGCGAAGGGTCTGTCTTAATGTTTTACAGGGCTGGGTTAGCCGCCGCTACGCTGCGATGCTCGAACGTGCCAGGTGGTCGTGTTGTAGGTTACTCCGGGCACGCTTAGCTGTGTCCGGCCGCTTGGCAGCCGGACTCGAGAATTTCCTTAAAAGGCTGCTTTGTACTTCTGCCGCGAGAGCCGCTGTATGTTCCTCCGTTCGGAGGGAGCGTTCAGTGTTTCCATTGACCGTGATGACTCCTCTAGGGCCTGGCATCTTGAGCTTGAGGTATGCGTAGTGCGGCACCGCGTTGAACTTTGCGAACGCGGTACATCCGAGCAAGGCATGGTAGCCGCTGCGGAACGGGACTATGTGGAAGATTAACTCCTCGCTTCTGAAGTTATCCGGGGATCCGAAGACCACTTCCGGTGTAACCGAGCCTATACAATTGGTTTCTACTCCTGGTATGACGCCTTTAAAGGTCGTCTTGGTAGGTTTAATCCTTGAGGGGTCTATGCCCATTTTGCGCACCGTGTCCTGATAAAGCAGGTTTAGGCTGCTGCCGCCGTCCATCAGGACTCTGGTGAGATGAAATCCATCGACGATTGGGTCTAGGACCAATGCGGCGAACCCACCATGGCGAATGCTGGTGGGGTGGTCCCTTCGGTCAAAGGTGATCGGGCAAGAGGACCATGGATTGAACTTCGGGGCAACTGGCTCCATCGCGTATACATCCCTGGGTGCACGCTTCCGCTCCCTTTTGGGTATGTGTGTGGCATATATCATGTTCACCGTCCGCACCTGTGGGGGGAAACCCTTCTGTCCTCTATTGTTCGGCGGTCGGGTCTCTTCCTCGTCGTCGCTATGTAGCCCCTTGTCGCTGTTTTCGGCAATTAACTTGCGTGCCTGCTTGAACACCCAACAGTCCCTATTGGTGTGGTTAGCTGGCTTTTCAGGGGTGCCATGTATCCGCACAAGCGGTTGAGAATTCGGTCCAAATTGACGGACCCTGAGTTGTTCTTTTGAATGGCTTTTTCCGTTGACCGGGTTTAGAGCCTCTGAATCCGGCATTGACTGCCGTATCCTCACTGTTATAACTGTTAATGCGGCGTTTGTTTTTGTTGCGACGCGACCTGCCACTACGGTCCTTGATATCCGGACTGCCAGAAATTTTGTTGAGGTTGTTGCTGCGTGCTAGCCAGCTGTCCTCACCCGCACAGAAGCGGGTCATGAGTGATGTAAGGGCTGCCATGCATTTCGGCTTTTCCTGTCCCAGGTGCCGGGCAAGCCACTCGTCGCGGATGTTATGCTTGAAGGCCGCGAGGGCCTCGGCATCCGGACAGTCGACGATTTGGTTTTTCTTGGTTAAGAACCATGTCCAGAATTGTCCGCCGATTCGCCCGATCGCTGAATTATGTGGCTTAGGTCATCTGCGCATCCGTGGTCGCACGCGTCGCGCCTTTGGAAGTTATCGAGGAATGCGGCTTCCGGTCCTCCCAACTCCCGATTGACTCTGCTGGCAAGCTGTTAAGCCCGTGCGGGCTGGTCCTTTAAGTTTGAGTGGGAGATATTTGATGGCGTGGAGATCGCCTCCGGGCCATGTGGATGTGGAGGAGATAGTCTCGATCCGCACCAAGGGTCTGTTGTGCCATCATAAGATTCAATATTGACGGGTTTAAACCCTTCGGGATTTGATGATCCATTACCTCATCTGTGAAGCACAAAGTGTGTCGGCGCCTCATCGGGCGATATCGCGACGGAGCTCAAAAGAGCTTTGTCTGCTGTGTTCGCCCGGCTGGACTTATCGTGTCCGGGTGACGGTGATCGCCACGTATCGTGGGGCGCCCACGTGATCCATAGATCGATCTTGATTGTCTTGCCTTATCCTCCAATATGTCTCGCAGGTCCGGAGTGTTCCCCTGTGGCCTTGTGCTTTTCGAGCGATGCCGGGGTACGGGTCTAGTGAAGGGCCTTGAGGCCTCTCTGTCGCGACCACGGGGTGGTCGATCAGCCGTATTGTCTCCTGGTGAAGCGGGATCATATGCCTCCACCTCTAATCGGGGGAGCAGCTTATGTTTGGGGTAGCTTTTGGAGGGGCGTTTGAGTTCATGCTCTTCGGCCGCGAGGACTTCGGTACATCTGTCGGCTAGCAGATCTTGATCAGCTCTAAGCTGCTACTGCTTTTTCTTGAGGCTGTTTGCCGTGGCCATAAGCCTGCGTTTGAAACGCTCCTGTTCGACAGGATCCTCAGGCACGACGAATTCGTTGTCGTCGAGGCTTGCCTCGACTCTGGAGGGAGGCATATAGTCCTCTACCTCTTCTTCGGCCGCTCTCTCATGAGGGCTGGCGTCCCCCTTCTCCTGCGCTGGATCTTGCTAGAGTGGGTTGTCTTCGGCGCTATCCGGTGTATTATTGTCTCCGGTGCCGGAATCCTCATTCTTGCTATGGCGGGATTTAGAGCGGCTCCGCTGACGCCGGCGCTTGGGCTGTTTCTTGGGGGGGTCATCCTCCGCTATTCCTTCGCCGTTCCCATCCTTTGGGATATCCACCATGTATATGTCGTATGAAGAGGTGGCTTTCCGGTTCGGTGGGCGCTGGTTCTGGTCGCTCCGCATCGTCGTCCATACCGCCGATGTCCTCAGAGTCGTAATCTAGCATGTCGGTTAGATTGTCGACAGTGGCTACCAAGTGGGTGGTGGGTGGGCTCTGAATTTCTTCGTCGTCCGCATCCCAACCTTCCTGGCCGCAGTCCGACCAGGCCTCTCCTGATAACGAGAGGTACTTTAGCGAAATCAAGATGTCGCCAAAAGGTGAGTGTTGAAAGATGTCCACCGCGGTGAACTCCATGATCGGCGCCCAATCGGATTCGACTGGAGGGGGCGCGGGAGGTCCGGAGTCCGGCAAGGAGTCCGGCACCTCGGAGTCACGAGCTTTATGAGGGACGAAGTCAGTGTTTGTCTCTATCGCCGTAGAGGTTGCAGCCCCCGAGGCGGTGTCTAGGCATCCATCCTCGATCTGCGGAGCTGGCTCCGAATTGAAGATCGGAGTGGTTTCGAGTGCGGCCTCCAGGGTACTGTCCGGCGGCAGAGCTAAATCATGCCCGACGTGACAGTGCGGCACGCTCGGCTATGGCTCGAATCCATCGAAGATCAAGTCCCCGCGGATGTCAGCCGTGAAGTCCAAACTTCCAAATCTGACCGACGGCCCGGGCGAACTTCGATCTGCTCTAGATGGCTGCTTAATTGGCTCAGCAGTTACAAAGCCGCCGAATATGAAGATCTATCCGGGGAGGAAGGTCTCACCCTGGACGGCGTCGTTGATGATGATCGAAGAAGCCATCGAGCCTATCGTTGACGACACGAGGAACTCTCAATGAAAGCACCAATGTCGGTGTCAAACCGCGGATCTCGGTAGGGGGTCCCGAATCAGCGCCTAGGCGGATGGTAACAGGAGACGAGGACACAATGTTTTTACCCAGGTTCGGCCCTTTTGATGGAGGTAAAACCCTACGCCCCGCTTGATTAATATTGATGATGTGGGTTACAAGAGTAGATCTACCACGAGATCAAGGAGGCTAAACCCTAGAAGCTAGCCTATGGTATGATTGTTGTTCGTCCTATGGACTAAAGCCATCCGGTTTATATAGACACGGGAGAGGGCTAGGATTACACAGAGTCGGTTACAATGGTAGGAGATCTACATATCCGTATCGCCAAGCTTGCCTTCCACGCCAAGGAAAGTCCCATCCGGACACGGGACGAAGTCTTCAATCTTGTATCTTCATAGTCTTGGAGTCCGGCAGATGATGGTAGTTCGGCTATCCGGACACCCCCTAGTCCAGGACTCCCTCACCTTCCATAGTTCAAAACGGCGTCGAGCTCCCTTGAATAAATTCTCAAGCTCCTCCATCATCCCTGGAGGAGAATCGGATGGCCATAAAGCCTTAGCCATGTTCCTCATTGCTTTCCAAGCTCGCTCATGCACTTTGGATAGCTCTTGCAGCAAGTCGCCTTGAAATCCGGACATTTCTCCCGCGGGCCGACCAGTCAACAGGCCTACAGGAACAAATCTCGTAAAACTTTCCATTAGGGGATCACACGAAAGTTAGGTTTAAGGACATACTGAATATGCTGCCTTTCATTTTTTGGTTCTCCTTCAAGCCATCCGACAGTTGTGCTCGCACATCCTTTAGCTCTTCCGCTTGCTTGATGTTTGCATCATGTAGTTTGTTTTTCTCATTAATGGTCCATGTCAATACACGTTGACCAGCGGCTTCTTGCCCCTTGGCATGTTTTGTGTCCGCCAGAGCAGCTTGCACTAAAAAAAAGACACATCCGTGACATTTTGGGTTGAACGAATTTTTTTTTTCTGTCATACATATGACACTTCTATGACGATAATTGTGACAAAACCAGGTATCATCATAGATGTGGTGGGCTCCTACTTCTATGACAAAAAATCATGATAGAAAATGGGCTTTTCGTCCTGGGCGGGCCGGACACGCAGCTGCATGACATTCTTTGGGCCGTCCATGACGGAAAAAACCGTGGTAGAAGCGAGGGGGAGGAAAATTTCGAGGAGTTGCCGGTTACGGTGGGAGGTCGGGGCGGCGATGCGCTGCTTTCTAGTACACATACGCTGTGTGCGGCGTCGGCTCTAATCGAACCAGCGGCGTTGGGCTCTAATCGACCCGAGCGATTGCCCGAGGCTACGCTTCTTCGAACCCGAGGGATTGATCGATGGCTGTTAACTAAACCCGATGGAGCAATTCGCCATCGCTGCTAATCAAGCCGATTGATTGGAGGAACAATGAGCGTTGTGGGGGCGGGGGGTTGATGAACAAAGGAGCGGTGGCATTGCCAGTGGATGAACAGGACCCCGTTGTGTGGAGGGCTGGATGAACAGTAGATGGTGGAGGGGTGGCCGTGGAGGGGTGGTTGAACAGGACCCCGTGGTGTAGAGGGCTGGATGAACAGTAGATGGTGGAGGGCTGGATGAACAGTAGACGGTGGAGGGGTGGTTGAACAGTAACCGGTGGAGTAGCGCGCGGTGGAGGCTGGATGAATAGGAGCCCGTGGAGGCTGGAGGAGTCGACGGTAGCCCGTGGAGACTGGAGGAGGTCGATGGTGGAGATGAACAGTATCCCGTGGAGTCCCGTTTAGCGGTACGCCACATCCCTCCCGATGAACAGGACCCCCGTTTCGACCGTAGCACTCCAACACAAGTCCGTTTCGTCCGTTTTGCGACGCCACACCCTCCCGATCAACAGACCCCGTTTGACCGTAGGAGGTCCGTTTAAATCCGCTTTTGCGATACGCCACACCTCCCGATCAACAGGACCCCGCTTGACCGTAGGAGGTCTGCTTTCGTCCGTTTTGCGGTACGCCACACCCCTCCTGATCAACAGGACCCCCGTTTCAACTAGAGGAGGTCGGTTTCCTCCGTTTTGCGGTACGCCACACCCCTCCCGATCAACAGGACCCCGTTCCGAACATGGCTGGTCGAACACAAGGCCGTTTCCTCCGTTCTGCGGTACGCCAGGCCTCGTTTCCATCGCCTGTTCCGTCCAATCCGGTTGGCTCCCACGCGTTCCGTTGCCTCCCGATGAACACGACGCATTCCTTTGCCTCCCCATGAACACGACGCATTCCGTTTCGTCCCCATGAACACGGCGACGACTCTGTTTCTCTGTTCCGACCCAGCCATGTACGTATGCGCGAGTAGGAGTTCGAGACCCTGCCCGTATGTATGTACGTGGCCGTATTTTCTTTCTTGCACCCTCGCCGTTGTACGTACATGTACATGCTACGTGCGCGCCTCTACTACGACACGTGCGCGCCTCTACTACGACACGTGCACGCCTCTACATCGACCAGTATGTACATACACGTTCACGACCAGAATGACAACGCTACGTACGCTTCGACCAGGTGGGTCCCGACTGTCAGGCACTTCCTTGCCTGCGAAGATGTAGGCGAATCGTTTTGTTTACTTTGGCCCGGACGCACTTCCTTCCGTGCGAAGATGTAGCTGGTGGGTCCCAGCAGTCAGGGGGGCGAATCGTTTTTTTGCCCGTACACACTTCCTTGCGTGCGAAGATTTAGCTGGTGGGTCCCAGCAGTCAGGGGGAAACATTTTTTTTGCGAAATACGGTGGCCTGTTCGGTGGGTCCCCGCTGTCAGGTGGAGGAATAATTATTTTGTGCGTAATAAGGAGGCACTTGCGGCCGCCGTGGACCCAACTGTCAGCCTCTCCACGCACAGTACTCTTCCGAAGGAAGTCGGTCGTTGACCACATTGACCACGCCGTGCCGAGAGCACCACGGCGGTGGACGACCGCGAGGCCTAGGAAGGGGACGACACGGAGCCGGGGAAGACGCAGCAGTGGATGCCCACGCGAAGAGGAGTACGAGGGTGAGGCTGCCGTCGCCGTAGAATAACAGGGGGTGTGGGTTGATACGTCCATTTTGCATCATGCTTTTATATCAATATTTATTGCATTATGGGCTGTCATTACACATTATATCTCAATACTTATGGCTATTCTCACTTATTTTACAAGGTTTACCATGAAGAGGGGGAATGCCGGCAGCTTGAATTCTGGCTGGAAAAGGAGCAAACATTGGAAACCTATTCTGCACAACTCCAAAAGTCCTGAAACTCCACGAAACAACTTTTTGGATCTATTAAGAATTTTTGAGCAAAAGAAATAGGCCAGGGGGCCCACACCTTGTCCAGGAGACAGGGGGCGCCCCCCCCCCCCTATAGGGTGCGGCCCCCGTATCTCCCTGACCCCCTGGTGGGCCTCCGGCGTCCATCTTCTGCTATATCATCACCCTTACCCTGGAAAAAATCGTGGGCAAGCTTACGGGACGAAACTCCGCCGCCACGAGGCGGAACCTTGGCAGAATCAATCTAGGGCTCTGGCGGAGCTGTTCTGCCGGGGACACTTCCCTCCGGAAGGGGGAAATCATCACCAACGTCATCACCAACGATCCTCTCATCGGGAGGGGGTCAATCTCCATCAACATCTTCACCAGCACCATCTCCTCTCAAAACCCTAGTTCATTTCTTGTATCCAATCTTGTATCAAAACCACAAATTGGTACCTATGGGTTGCTAGTAGTGTTGATTACTCCTCGTAGTTGATGCTAATTGGTTTACTTGGTGGAAGATCATATATTGAGATCCGTTATGCATATTATTACCCCTCTGATTATGAATATGAATATGCTTTATGAGTAGTTACGTTTGTTCCTGAGGACATGGGTGAAGTCTTGCTATTAGTAGTCATGTGAATTTGATATTCGCTCGATATTTTGATGAGATGTACGTTGTCTTTCCTCTAGTGGTGTTATTTGAACATCGACTACATGACACTTCACCATTATTTGGGCCTAGAAGAAGGCATAGGGAAGTAATAAGTAGATGATGGGTTGCTAGAGTGATAGAAACTTAAACCCTAGTTTATGCGTTGCTTCGTTAGGGGTTGATATGGGCCCATATGTTTAATGCTGTGGTTAGGTTTACCTTAATACTCCTTTTTGTAGTTGCGGATGCTTGCAATAGGGGTTAATCATAAGTGGGATGCTTGTCCAAGTTAGGGTAGTACCCAAGTGCCGGTCCACCCACATATCAAATTATCAAAGTACCGAATGCAAATCTTACGAACGTGATGAAAACTAGCTTGACAATAATTCCCAATGTGTCCTCGGGAGCTCCTTCCTCATTATTAGAATTTATCCAGGCTTATCCTTTGCTACGTAAAGGATTGGGCCACCTTGCTGCACTTTATTTACTTTATTTACTTTTTTCTTGTTACTATTTGTCTTATCACAAAACTATCTATCACCTACTATTTCCGTGCTTGCAGAGAAAACCTTACTGAAAACCGCTTATCATTTCCTTCTGCTCCTCGTTGGGTTTGACACTCTTACTTATCGAAATGACTACGATAGATCCCCTACACTTGTGGGTCATCAAGACTCTTTTCTGGCGCCGTTGCCGGGGAGTGTAGCGCTTTTGGTGAGTGGAACTTGGTAAGGAAACATTTATATAGTGTGCTGAAATTTTCTGTTACTTGTCACTATGGAAACTAAACCTTTGAGGGGCTTGTTTGGGGTATCTTCACCCCAACCAGAAGAGCAAGGAGATGCTCCTCAACCTACTGAACCTTATGAAAATATTCACTTTGAGATTCCTTCGGGTGTGATAGAAAAACTGCTAGCTAATCCTTTTGCAGGAGACGAAACTTTGCATCCCGACTTACACCTTATCTTTGTGGATGAAGTTTGTGGATTATTTAAGCTTGTAGGTATCCCCGATGATGTTGTAAAAAGGAAGGTCTTCCCTTTATCTTTGAAGGGAGATGCAATGACATGGTATAGGCTATGTGATGATACGAGATTTTGGATTTATAAGCGACTGAAGTTGGAATTTCACCAGAAGTTCTATCCTATGCATATTCTTCATCGTGATCGTAATTCAATATATAATTTCTGGCCTCGCGAAGGAGAAAGCATCGCTAAAGCTTGGGGGAGGCTTAAGTCAATGTTATATTCATGCCCCAATCATGAGCTCTCTCGGGAAATGATTATTCAGAATTTTTATGCTCGGCTTTCTCTTGATAATCGCAACCTGCTCGATACTTCCTGTGCTGGTTCCTATATGCTGAAGACTACTTATTACAAATGGGACTTATTGGAAAGAATTAAACGCAACTCTGAGGATTGGGGTTCCGACAATGGTAAATACTCAGGTATGACACCTAAGTTCGATTGTTAAATCCTTTATGGATACCGATGCTTTCCGTGGATTTAGCTCTAAGTATGGACTTGACTCTGAGATAGTAGCTACTTTTTGTGAAACTTTTGCTACTCACATTGATCTCCCTAAAGAGAAGTGGTTTAAATATAATCCTCCTGTTGAAGTGAAAGTATTTGCACCAATTACAGTCAAAGAAAAGACTATTACATATAGTGATCCTATTATTCCTACTGCTTATGTCGAAAAACCTCTTTTTCCTGTTAGGATAAAAGGTCATGTTAAAGCTTCGACTGTTGTTCGTAAGAGTAATACTAGGACTTATACACCTCCTGAGCAAATTAATGTTGAACCTAGTATTGCTATGTTTAAAGATCTCTTGGATGAGGACTTAGATGGGCATGTTATCTCTTTCGTGTGTGAAACTGCTAATATTGCTAGACCCGATACTAAGACACGTAGACCTGTTGTAGGCACGTCTGTTATGTCTATTAAAATAGGAGATCATTGTTATCATGGCCTATGTGATATCTTATATTTACTAATTGGAGGCACCATTCATGATCTCTCATTAATCCACATCATCAAAATTAACTAAACCGTTTGATTGAGAAATTTACGGTCAGGATAAAAGGAAAATTTACGTAAGACCCATGATTCCATCATATATAAAAACGCATCTGACACGACTAATGTTATTGAAACAAATCAAGAAAAGCCTCAGGTAAAAAAAACAAGGTTTCCAGCCGCAAGGATTTATCAAGTGCACTACCTATCAAGTTTGATTACGTGCACGTCTAACTAGACCAGATCAAGGTTGTGTGCGTGCATGTTTAATAGAGCTAGCATGTGCGTGGCATCTCGTCGGACGAGCTTCCACAAGATCACGTTGAGAAAAAATTAAGCCAACATGCTTAGTCGTTGTTCACCGCCGACGCTGCAGACAAATACGTGCACGGTTCTGCTGCGATCGTATCTCTCACTTGCCCGTGTTAGCGGCTGGAAGAAATCAGTCAATGTTACATGTACGAACAGTACGTAATAGCACATCTAGCTGGGCAAAATCAATCAACCTGCTTTGGAAATCAGATTGGTAAGTGTATGTGTATTCTTTCCTACTTTCTAAATCTGATGATCTTCTTCAATTTTTGTTACACCAGTTCACAAATACATGTTGTAGGAGCTAGGTCTTATTTATGAGACATATAACATGGCTGCAAATACGTCCGGCAATAGTCCGTACTGCCACTGCTGCTAGGATGATTGTCTTTGCTGAAGAAATAATTGAAACAACAACATATCTCTTTGTCCAGCAATGGCATCAACAATGTCCATTGACGTGGTTGACACTTAAAAAAAGGTATACACACCCCCAATAGATCTATTTTTCTTATCTTTGTAGTTGTTTATGAATGAAACAAGTCACGTATATTTCTGTACGGATGACCTGTTGGTCCGCTACTTCCTTAAAGACTGTAACATTTTCTAATAAATATTTCTCAACATAATTGGTGTGGTAGATTGCTTAACTAAAAGGTATGAACTGATTAAAAGTGTATCTCCAACGATAAAATGTAAACAGTAAATAGTCCAACAACAAAAGGGGAATGAATCAACGATCTGGCTCATTACCCATGAAATAAAATTTTAAAAAATAGTGGAACGATAAAATGGGGAAAGAGTCCCTCAGTATTACGCTTGGATGGAAACGTGGGTTTAGAAGTTCATGCACTTTAAATGTGAGATCCAATCCACCCCAAGCGTCCATAGGTATTATGCTTGGAAGGAAACTTGTGGAAGGAAGGAAACGTGTAAATTAAAATGACCTAACAAGTTGAAGAATTTTTTTAATGGAAACATACTGATGAAGTTACACATGCGTGTGTAACACAGCTAGCAATATATGTACATCATTCCACTACAAAGAAGAATATACGTACATCATGGAGTTCTCTTCACTATAAATCCACGTACACTATAAGTGTATTGTGCATAAATCTAGGTACTTGAAGTAATTTTTTTCATTCAGAACTCTCACTTAAGTATATTTTTCAAAATTTGTACCTAACATGTACATAGTGTTTGCTGCAAAAAAAAACATGTACATAGTGTTTTCTTAAAATACAAATATATTAGTATAGAAAAATTTAAATCTATGTCAGAAATATATATAAAAATGCTAGATTATATTTTAAAAAAATCCAAAATTGCTAGACCGTGCGAGTGCAACAAAATCTTCAAAAAAAATCTAAAATTATCTAAACCGGTGGTGCATCGGTTTAACTAATTTCATATGTTAAGACACACAGGATATAAGTTACTTATATTATATTAATCACGCCCATAAATCACACTTAAGAATATGTACCCAAATTTGTACATGATAGGCATACAAAAAATTCAAATGTATATGATTACCCACAATGTTTTATGTGTAGGGTGTATGGAAATATAATATTATATACAGTATGAAAATAAGTAGTAAAAATAATTAAAAATATATCATGCTTCTGATTTGTATGGGATTTCAAATAATTATAATTAAATAAATTTCTTATGTATAACATTATAATTTTTTAATAATTACTAGCCCGTGCAGTAGCACGGGTTGACGACTAGTGGGTGCTAGTGCTAATGCGATACCTTATGATCTTTATAAAGAAATTATGCACGATATTGCACCTGTTGAATTAGAAGACATTGATGTTACTATTAAGCTTGCTAATAGGGACACCATTAAACCTATTGGGATTGTTAGAGATGTTGAAGTCTTGTGTGGGAACATCAAATACCCTGCTGATTTTCTTGTTCTTGCTTCCGCACAAGATGATTTTTGTCCCATTATTTTTGGTAGACCTTTCTTGAATACTTCTAGTGCTAAGATTAATTGTGAAAAGAATATTGTCACTGTTGGTATAGATGGTATGTCTCATGAGTTTAATTTCGCTAAGTTTAGTAGACAACCTTGTGAAATGGAACCACCCAGTAAGGATGAAATTATTGGTCTTGCTTCCATTGCTGTTCCTCCAACTGATCCGTTAGAACAATATTTGTTAGACCATGAAAACGATATGTTTATGAAGGAAAGGGAAGAAATAGATGAAGTGTTCCTTAAACAAGAACCTATGCTAAAACATAACCTTCCTGTTGAAATTCTTGGGGATCCCCCTCCACCCAAGGGTGATCCTGTGTTCGAAATCAAACCCTTACCTGATAATCTCAAGTATGCTTATCTTGATGAAAAAGAAATATATCCTGTTATTATTAGTGCTAACCTTTTAGAGAAACAAGAAGAAAGATTACTTAAAACTCTGAAGAAGCACCGAGCTGCTATTGGATATACTCTAGACGATCTTAAGGGCATTAGTCACACATTATGTCAACAAAAAATTTCAGTGGAGAAAGATGCCAAACAAGTTAGAGATCCTCAAAGACGATTAAACCCCAAAATGAAGGAAGTGCTAAGAAAGGAGATTCTAAAACTCCTTGAGGCAGGTATTATTTATCCCGTTGTTGGTAGTGAATGTGTAAGCCCTGTCCATTGTGTCCCTAAAAAGGGAGGTATTACCGTTAATCCTAATGATAAAGATGAATTGATCCTGAAAAGAATTATTACAAGCTATAGGATGGTAATTGATTTCCGTAAGTTAAATAAAGCTACTAAGAAAGATCATTACCCTTTACCTTTTATTGATCAAATACTAGAAAGGCTACCCAAACACACACATTTTTGCTTTCTAGATGGTTATTCTGGCTTCTCTCAAATACCTGTGTCCGCGAAGGATCAATCTAAAACTACTTTTACTTGCCCTTTTGGTACTTTTGCTTATAGACGTATGCCTTTTGGTTTATGTAATGCACCTGCTACCTTTCAAAGATGCATGATGGCTATATTTTCTGATTTTTGTGAAAAGATTTGTGAGGTATTCATGGATGACTTCTCCGTCTATGGATCCTCTTTTGATGATTGTTTGAGCAACCTTGATCGAGTTCTGCAGAGATGCGAAGACACTAGTCTCGTCCTGAATTGGGAAAAGTGTCACTTTATGGTTAATGAAGGCATGTCTTGGGGCACAAGATCTCCAAGAGAGGTATTGAAGTTGATAAAGCCAAAGTTGATGCTATTGAAAAAATGCCATGTCCCAAGGACATAAAAGGTATAAGAAGTTTCCTTGGTCATGCCGACTTTTATAGGAGGTTCATTAAGGACTTTTCTAAAAACTCTAGGCCTCTGACTAATTTATTGCAAAAAGATATTCCTTTTGTCTTTGATGATGATTGTGTAGAAGCATTTGAAACACTTAAGAAAGCTTTGATCACTGCACCTATTGTTCAGCCACCTGATTGGAATTTACCTTTTGAAATTATGTGCGTTGCTAGTGATCATGCTGTAGGTGCTGTTTTAGGGCAATGAGTCGATAAGAAATTGAATGTTATCCAGTATGCTAGTAAGACTCTTGATACTGCCCAGAGAAATTATGCTACTACTGAAAAAGAGTTCTTAGCAGTTGTGGCATGTGATAAGTTTAGACCTTATATTGTTGATTCCAAAGTTACTATTCACACTGATCATGCTGCTATTAAATATCTTATGGAAAAGAAAGATGCTCAGCCTAGACTCATTAGATGGGTTCTCTTGCTCCAATAATTTGACTTGCATATTATTGATAGAAAGGGAGCTGAGAACCCCGTTGCAGACAACTTGTCTAGGTTAGAGAATGTTCTTGAAGACCCACTGCCTATTAATGATAGTTTTCCTGATGAACAATTAGCGGTTGTCAATGCTTCTCGTACTGCCCCTTGGTATGCTGATTATGCTAATTACATTGTTGCTAAATATATACCACCAAGTTTCACATACCAGCAAAAGAAAAAGTTCTTTTATGATTTAAGACATTACTTCTGGGATGATCCACATCTTTATAAAGAAGGAGTAGATTGTATTATTAGAAGTTGTGTGCCTAAGCATGAACAAGAACAAATTCTACGCAAGTGTCACTCTGAATCTTATGGAGGACACCACGCTGGAGATAGAACTGCACACAAGGTACTACAATCTGGTTTTTATTGGCCTACTCTCTTCAAAGATGCTCGTAAGTTTGTCTTATCTTGTGATGAATGTCAAAGAATAGGTAACATTAGTAGACGTCAAGAAATGCCTATAAATTATTCTCTTGTTATTGAACCATTCAATGTTTGGGGCTTTGACTATATGGGACCTTTTCCTGCCTCCAATGGTTATACACATATTCTAGTTGCTGTTGATTACATTAGTAAGTGGGTAGAAGCTATCCCAACTAGTAGTGCTGATCATAACACTTCTATTAAAATGCTTAAAGAAGTTATTTTCCCGAGGTTTGGGAGTCCCTAGATATCTTATGACTGATGGTGGTTCACACTATATTGATGGTGCTTTCCGTAAGATGTTTGCTAAGTATGATGTCAATCATAGAATCGCATCTCCTTATCACCCGCAGTCTAGTGGTCAAGTAGAGTTGAGCAATAGAGAGCTCAAATTAATTTTGCAAAAGACTGTGAATAGATCTAAAAAGAATTGGTCCAAAAAACTTAATGATGCATTATGGGCCTATAGAACTGCATACAAACATCCTATGGGTATGTCTCCATATAAGATGGTATATGGACAAGCATGTCATTTACCTCTTGAACTTGAACATAAAGCATATTGGGCTATTAAAGAGCTCAATTATGACTTCAAACTTGCCGGCGAGAAGAGGTTGTTTGATATTAGCTCACTTGATGAATGGAGAACCCAAGCATATGAGAATGCCAAGCTTTTCAAAGAAAAAGTCAAACGCTGGCATGATAAGAGGATACAAAAACGTGAGTTTAATGTAGTAGATTATAGGAAGATCAACCGTTGTGTGTTCGGGAAAAGGAGAGACATAACTAGCGAGGTAAGTGTATCTGTGCTTGGTGAAAACGAATTATAGTCGACCTGGCTATATGTAGGGAGATCAGTTCATATACACGCCTGCATGTGTTAGAAGCAAATAAGGTCCGGAGAGGCGCAGGGGAGAGGGTGTGGCTAGGAGGTGGTGCGAGAGGCCTACCATGTCGAGGGGGAGGAGTGTGAGCATGTGATTAATGAAAAGAGGGCGGAGGTGCACCTGTGTGGAATCGATGGACATATGGGGAATGGACGGTGAGAAGAGAAGAGGGGAAGTATATATGTGTTTATTGTAGGCACACTTGTCTAGAGAAGTATATCAACCGGTGTGTGCCAGAAAGAAGGAGCCGGGGGCCTACACACACCGCTGGTGGACGACCAAAAGATAAATAATGAACGTGCGCGATGGAGGGGACGCTAAGGGTGTGTGAGAGGGGCGGGCGTGTGCATGCACGATAGAAATTTAGCGCTAGCTAGATACAAATAGAAGAGGATCGTGAAGGTGTAAAAGACGAACAAAGATCATAATTCATTATAAAAAGGTGGATACAGATACTGGAAGAAGATATCATAATGTAGAACATTGATTATAATTTGGGCTAATGTGTGGATTTTGCAACTCAGGTCTAAATACTTGTCATAATGTAGGGGGCGGGGCACTATACTTTGTGTGATAAACACGGTGTACGTATGGAACATGGTTTGGATTATGAATATATAGTTAGTACATCAAATGTACTATTATTTGGAATCAACATCAAGTGTATTCGAAAAAATAGAATTCGAGTTCATGTAGGATGCATAGTTCATATATATCTCTATAGTAATCATGTGGTGTGTTATTAAGGTAATACACGAATGATGGTTGAAGTTGGCAACAATCATGATTGTAGATTCTTATTGAAATAGAGAAATGAATTCAAATTTAGTTCGAATTGCAGCGGTAGTATAAACATTTGGAATGCACTAAAATGTTGGTATGAGTAGGTTACATGCATTATACAACAAGCGAAAAAATTTAATCGTTCATAACATGGATTCGTACTCCATCCTTCCATATAGGGCGTAATGAGATTTTTAAGACCGCCTTTGACTATTGACAAGATTAATAGTACCTGACATGCACAATGTGAAAATTATATCATTGAAAGAACCTTTCACAGACGAAGTTAACGGTGTGCTTTGTGTAAGTTGCATGTCATATATCATTGCTCTAATATTTGGTCATAGTTAGCATCGAAAAACACATTAGGCCCTATATAGATGGAAGGAGGGAGTAGCTTTGAATAGCATTTGTATAGTAAAACGGGGCAAGACTCTCTCTTTGTGTGGTGTGAATAGTTTTATTTTTTCGTTTTCTTTTTGGTTGAGGGAAGTGCAAATTGATTTCGTACGTACAAGTACAATAGTACTACATGTTAGGTTTGTCCCTAAAATTCAACCCGCGTCTTGTTATATCCCGAAAATTCAGATATCGTGCTCCCAAAACTGGCGCCTTCACAACCCGTGCCTTGCTATCCCGAAATTAGAACGCGCGCGAAAACTCCCTCCAGCTGCCAAATCCCGACATGCGAAATCCCCCTTCTAACCCTGAGCCGAAAGGGCCGCTAGTTCAAATTGGTGGGGGGTACTTTTGTAACACACCCTACATTTTGGACAAGCGCGTCCCTAAGTCATGCTTCACCCCCTCCCATCGCCCCCTTTTTGCCATTTGAAATCCCAGGCTGCCATAACATCTCCGCTCCAGCCGCGAAACCCCACCCTCCTCCGTCCGCCACGTCACCGCTGCCCCGCCGGAGCCTCTTCACCGACGACGTCATCCACCACAACAGCTCGACGTCCCTCGTCCACCTCCCCGGATGAGGATCCGTCGTCCATCTCGCCGTTCAGCCGGTTTAGCCGCCCCGTCCTCCACTTCCAAGGAGCTTCCCCGTCCTCGCGCCGCCTTAACCTGCTCCACCGGAACCACAACATCCTCACCGACTCCTCGGACGAAGCCGAGGGTACTCGACGCCACCAAAGAGGTTGTACACTAATCACATCGCACCTTCTCCTTAACTCGACCTCCCGGCGCCAACGGTGCTCCATCCCGCTCCCCCATGGAGCGGCTACCTTGAAGCCGGCGCCGTGGGCGACATCTCCACGGCGGCTCTTCCCCAGTGCGAGGCCCCTTCGGCGGCGGCGTCCATACCAGCCGGATCTGCTGCTGCTGCTCGGCTCTCGCTTCGCTTCATTCGCTGCTGCTGCTGCTCGCTCGCTCAATCGCCGCCGCCCAGCTGCTGCAGCTGCTCTCCCCTCGCTCGTCCTGCTGCGCTGCTCCGATTAAGCCACACTTCAGTCGACTGAACCGACTTTTGGGTCAGTTGATTTTCAAGGGTTGGGGGGGGGGGGGGGCTCACCGGAGTTAAGGAAGAACCACCCGCAATGGGCACGGGGGCTCGCCGGAGAGGTATCCCACTATCTATCTTAGGGTTCAGGGTGGGGGGGCAAGAGGGCTGGCCGGGGCGGCGGTGGCGAGTTGTTTCGGGGCGGCGAGGCGGCGCTGGGGCCGGCGGCGAGGCCGGTGGTGGCTGGCTGCTCAGGGGGGTGCAGGTTGAAGATGAACTGCAGGCCCTCCCTAAACTACATGTCAAGTGCCTCTCTGCTACCATTGCATTCAGTTTCGACAGTAGCATTTCGATTCCACAGTAAATTTCAGTTTCGACAGTTAAGTTTAGAGTTAACAGTTTTTACCTCATCTGTTGTAGTCAGGTGGTTTTTGGTGATGTTAATTTTACATCCATTTTACATCATCTATTGGAGATGCTATTAAAATCCCACTTGAGATTGACAATGTCTGTCTTGTGCTGCTTCAGCCTTGACGTCTTACGGTTCACCGGAGCTGCTCCAACGACAGAACGATCCATCACAACAGAGCAGTGCCCTGGACGCCGTCTACAGAATCCTCAGATCTTCCTCCGCACCTCCGACAGTCACCTCTGCCTCGACTGCTTCAGCGACCAACCCAATGATGCAGAGGTCGACACGGCTACGGCAAAGAGGTTGTACACTTGTTGCATCACTTATTACTATACATACACGTCGATCCATTAGGGCTATTTTGGTTCAACAAAAAAACATAGCAATAGGGAATTTTCCAATGGCACTCTATTATTCAATTATTCATGCATTTTGTTGAAAGGAATGAAGCAAAACATCCACCTGGTCCTACTTTTCAAAAGCCTATGCAAGAAAACAAGACCAAGTGCATTAGTCCCAGAATAACATTCTAACTGTTCACGCTTTCATATGGTTTCTCTTTATTTTGGCCATGTTTCTTTGCATTCCTATGCTCTTCCAATTCCTGTAAACCAAACACCCAAGTTGACAGAAATCCTATGTTTACAAATGCTCTGTTTACCATGTGCATTTTCCTATCCTATTTTGTTGTTTTTCCTATCCCTGCGTTTTAAGAATCATGCAAGCCAAATGAGCCCTTACAGAATTACTTCAGTTATAGGTACGTGTCGAAGGGAACTTTGTGTGGTTTGTCCTGCTCCTGCCGCGACGTCGTCCACCTCACCTGAGCTGCTCCATCGACAGAAGCATCCACCAAACCAGACATCACGACTCCTGACCGTCTTTCGTAGCCTCAGATCTCCTTCCCTGCCGCCGGCACCCACCCCAACGGCATCACCATCATAGACTCAGCAGATGAACCTGAGGAGTACACGGGTCCACAAGAGAGGTCGCACTCTTTTGTTTCTACTTATGTTATGCATTTCTTAAACTTACGTGCTACTTTATCGTCCTGTTCAGCTCTTGGACTCCCAACTCAGGTCCAAATTAATGTTCAAACTTGAGTTCTAAATTAGTTGTGGGCACATATCGAGGCAGCAATGAATAGTATGTCTGTCTAATATCTGGTTCACCTAGGGTATGCCTATGTTGTTCATCTTGGGTGGGAAACAAATAGTAAAGCAATCATCATCTGTCTTTTTATTAATTTAAAGCAATCATCAGCCTACTATCAGTATATTTGGATCCATCCACTGGTTGTTACCATCACTCTAAATTTCTGCATGCTCTCCTTTCATAATCTCACCATATTTTTTCGTATGCATGTCAAATATTATACACAGTCATGCCGAACATGTAGAAAAAGAGAAGAGTTTTGCGCGCCAATACGATGTCATGCAGACATCGCTCCATGGTGGGTTCAATGGCAAACCCTCCCCACCCCTCTCCAGATTGTTATCCAGAGGAAGATATCTGTTCTGAGGCGGATTCAGACGCCGCTGACCACTCCTATTTACCCCAAGGTGTTTTCTCTACCTTGGCATGATGATGTTAGTTATATCATGGATATGTTGCCTTGCAGTGCCTACTTTTGACATCATATATGTCATCTGCTTAGTTTAGACAT
Source organism: Aegilops longissima (assembly GCA_021605205.1). NCBI lineage: Eukaryota > Viridiplantae > Streptophyta > Magnoliopsida > Poales > Poaceae > Aegilops > Aegilops longissima. The sequence goes on from CM038679.1 coordinate 759,779,158, forward strand.
GTTCTGTAATGCCACCTGTTTAGTTTCTATATCATATATGGGAATTATGCAGTCTCATGTCTTTTAGCCAGCCATAATATATGTGAAATGTGCAATGCCATCCTGTTTAACCAGGCATCATATATTTGAATGATATCTTGCCCATCCTTTTCTTGATTACATTTCCATTTGTCGACAATGTTTGTACAGTAAGCTACTCTTCCTGTGAATCGGCCATTTGGGTGGGAGATGGAAAAAATCTGCAGCGAAAACAAGGCCTTTAGAGCAGACAGTGCTACCTGTCGAAGCAGATCTCTTGTTGGGTCCCGATAGCTCCTCAGAGATGGATTCAGAGATAGATGACAAGTCCTATTCCCCTACTGAGGTGTATGCTCTAACTTGGCACAGTTATACTGCTCATATCATGCATACGGTGTCTTGCATTGCATAGTTTAGACATCATATATACACAATATTCAACACCTTGTTCTTAGTTCAGACATCATATCGAATGCCCTCTGTTTAACATATAAATCACATATGTGAATTAAATGATGCGATCATGATTACTTAGATAACATGTAGGTGAATTATGTTATGCGATCTTGTTTCGTTATCCATCATATCTTTGAATTATGTTATGCTATGCTATCTAGTTTAGATAGACATCATATATGTAAAATTATGTCATGCTATCCATTTTAGTTAAACAATATACATGTCAACTATTTCATGACCTCTTCTTTCCACACTATCTATTGCATTTGTCTCTCATACAATGTCTGTACATTCAACTATGTTCCTGTTTATAGGCCATTTGAATTGGAGCGGGTGATGCCAGTACCTAGCGAAATAAAAACACGGTCTTCAAATAAAACAGTGCTACCTCATGGTGGAGATAGCACCCCAGTTGTACATGCACAAGAACCAGCCCTACCACACATAACCCTAACTCTCGCAGATTGTACCCCTACTACGATGGACAGAGAACTAGCTTCACCCAATCTAACCCCAACCCCAGCCGATAGTAACCCAGTTCCTGTTGACACAGCACCATCTCTACCACAGAGCTCCCAAACAAGAGCAGTTAGTAAGGCAGCTCCAGTGCCCAAAAGGCCAGTACTATCACTGCGAACCCCAACTCCACCAGTTAGTACGCCTATTCCTGTGGAGGAAGCACAACCAGCCAGTCGTAGTTTAGCATCTATCGCATTTGATATTGTTAAATCGCATGTGTGTATCTTCCCATCTTGGAAATATTATACTGAAGATGAAGGAAATTTCCAGTTGCAGGTGTTTGTCCAGGAGTTATGTGTAAGTAATGTTATTCATGGCAATTTATTTGCTTCGTTCCATACATCTTACCTCCATGATGGTTATAATACAACAAATTTTCCCATTTCTCTCTATAGAGAAGGACCGATTTGGAAACTCAGGATGAGGTAACCTGTGCTAATACCTCTGCTATCTTCAAGAATGCTTGGTGGCAGTATCGGAATTACCTGAAGAAAACTTACTTCACCGGCAAAGAAACTCATCAAATTCCTTTACGTTCTCCTGAGACAAATTTACTGGACGATGATTGGGAACGCCTTATTCTGTACTGGTCCTGAACCAAGAATGTGGTAAGGTTTATGAGCTCATTTTCTATTTTTAAGTATTATATTCTAGCGTCTTACTGTACTCTGTTCATGTAGAACAAGTGCCTAAACCTGAAGAACAACTATTCTAATTTAAGATTCCATTGCTATCATAGTTCAAAAATGCGCTAGGCGTTAATTGTGCGTTTTGCCACCGCCTTGCACTTTACTGACCAAAGAGCATGCTTATGCGCAGTTATGCATAGATTAAGCATAGTTATGCGCAATGCGTTTTGCCACCGCCTGGAGCCTAGGCGCGCTCAAGCGCTCGCTTAGGCGCGCCTTTTTTAACTATGATTGCTTTGATCTTGTATCACTGTATTTATTGATACAAACTGATTTTTAAATTGAAGGATCCAATCGAAACTCCAATTGCACAACAAGTATGTTCATGCATGTTTCTTTAACAGGTTTGCTCTTATCAATAGCTCTTTTGATTTCAATTTCAATTGTGTATACAGTTGACTTTCATATCATGCACATTACTAGCATCACAACAGAGCCAATAGTGTTGTTGTACATGTAGACCCGTGGTACCCATCTGAAATCTTGTTGTGCCGTGTAGTTTCCCATGCTTTGTATTCTTTCACTGCTGCTTTGTCTTGAACTGATATGATTTGAACTGTGTCTCTATTTTGATTTGGCAAGACAATGCAGTGACCATAGGACATAGATATATGTTTGTTTCATGCTTTTATTATGTACTAGTACTTGGCAATAGAAGACTTGGTAGTTTAATCCTGTCCACCTTACTAATGAACTGGTTCACCGAAATGAGTTTCATATACTAGTACATGCTAAACTTGTTATGTGGCTGCTTGTTTCTTCTTTTAGAATCTTGATGAAATATTGGGGAAGAGTGCCTTATTAAGCAATGGTAAAGGAAGTAATGCAGATAAGGTTCCGGATAGTGACACATCCTTGTTGGTCTCCAACAAAGCTGATAAAACAGCTATGGAAGACTATCTTGAAGACAGCGAGACAGCCCCAAAGTCCTATCTTGGTTTAGTGTTCGAGTTACTGGCCACTACTGCTTGCACAAGCTATTCAAACTCACTGTCTGAATCAGTTCGGTTTCTTGAGTCTCAACTACAAGCTGAAAGACATCGATCAGCTGTGCTTCGACAAGAAGCGGAAGGACTGCGGAAGTCCCTGGAGCATTCAGATGCAGACTTTCTGGTGCAACAGCAAGCGTTGGAGGATTTTAGCGCCAAACAGGACAAAGCTAATCAGCTTGCTAAGCTTATTGCCAGCATGGTGGATACCGAGGATAACGTTTCTTGAGCTCTTCTGAAGTTGTTTAAGTTATGCTCTTGTTTTGCTGCCGCGTTTATTTGCACTGGTGGCCAATTTTGACGGCCAGTGTATGTAATATGCTGCTTTGTATCCTATATTTGCACTGATGGCGAACTTTGATGCCCAGAGGATGTAATATGTGTAATAGCGGTAATAGGCTAACCTTAATTGCTTGCTTATTTATTTCCTTATTGTATTGTTTAGTTGTTTTCTTGTAGTCACTATAGTTCTTTTTCTATGTTTTTCTAGTGGCCACAATAGCCTATTTTTGGTAACTAGGCCAAAATAATCATGGCAACACACAGACTGTTGTAACCATGGGCCTCCTGCGGGCCGTATGATCCATGGGCCTTCGTTCCGCCGTAGGACCATCGTCCTTCTATACGGGCCGTAGGATCCATCGGCCTTCTAGACGGGCCTTAGGGATCAATGGGCCTTCTACGGGCCGTAGGGTCCATGGGCCTTCTACGGGCTGTACGATCCATGGGCCTTCTACGGGCCGTACTATCCATGGGCCTCATACGGGCCGTAGGATCCATGGGCCTTCTACGGGGCGTATCATCATTTCGCCAATCATGGGCCATACTATTCGTGGACCATAACGGGCCGTTAATAGGCCGTATTTGATAACTCTATGAAAACAGCCCAACGGGTTTTTTTGACATGAAAACGGCCCAACGTATGAACGGTCCGCAACGGGCTGACTGTAACGACGGGCTGAATTTGGCCCACAAGCAGAAAATGACAGTAACAGGCCGTATGTAACCGAATGCTGCAAGTGAGACCAAGAATCAATGGGCCCTGAGAAGGCCGAAAGATAACTTGGGCTGGAAACGGCCCAATGGAATAACGGGCCGTTAATGGGTATAAAGTGATACACTGTTCATTAAGGGCCAGTTTCACCACAGGCTGTTAATGGGCCAAGAGTTACAAAGGTCCTCATATGGACCGAAAGAAGTCATGGGCCACACATGGGCCGGAAGTTAAAACGGGCAGAATCATATTGGACGGCGCAGATGACGCTAGTGGGCCTAATTCAGATAGGGCGTAACGGGCCCTGGGTTAGCGGGCTGTAAATGGGCTATATGCGAACATGCCGTTACCATGATTTCCGTGGGCCGGCCCGCCACATTTTGACCAAGTCAAACGGGCCGGCCTTTTCACAGGAATGGGCCTCTGTTGGGCCGTGCCACGTGTCACCGTATCATAGGCGTCTTCGGTCCAATGAGCGGATGACATCTGTCCCAACGGTGATCCGACACGTTTTTCCTCCAGCCAATGATGATTTTACACGTGGAAAATCCCCATTGGTCGGGGCTGTTAACGGGTTATCGGATCCAAAACCTGACCCGATAGCTTAAAGGCGTTCTGTTACGGTGGATGCCACGTGTCGGTCACCCTTGACGAAAGTACTTCTGTGACGCGCGATTTATCGTTATGGAAGTGGACACTTCCGTGATGATAATTTTGGTAATGTCATGGAACACTTCCACGACAGCACAGGTATGACTATCTTGATTCTGTCATAAATTTGTCATGGATGTACATGCATGACAAAAAAGGCGACCTACTGTGACAAACACGTATCATCACGGAAGTGTATTTTTTTGTAGTGTTGTAGCATCTCCTCCACTGGATCTACCAATCCTGCTGCTGAAAACAAACCAATAAGTACTCAAAGAGCATTGTTAGCACATAATCGTATTTGCCGGACACGGTTTTGCTCACCACCCGGTGTTTCCTTGGCTTTCTTCAAATTTTCCAGTTCGGCGGTGACAACAGCTAGTTTGGTCCGACATTCGTCAAGCTCCTTGGACAACATGTTATTTTTCGCCGTAAGTACCTGATAATATAAACGATCCTTAAATCAGTTGGGCCAACCGCTTCAAGTCTTGGGCGCTACTGATACATGATTATTGAATCTACATAGAGTTCTTACCCACATATCCTTTGAAAGCTGGTGAGTGGCTCCGCCAAGACCACCCCGAGCAGCTCGGATATACGCATCTACAGAGCTAAGGGCATTGAACGCCTCTTCGGTAAAACTTGGGTCGCGCATGGCCTCTTTCCGCTGCCGATGAATCATCACGCTCTCCACTTTAGAATTGGTGATGGATATATTATCTAACTCCTCTTGGATATGAAAATCCGGCATTTTACCCGTATCAACCCTAGTTCTTACGTCAGGGTCCGGGGCCGGATTGGTCGATGCATGGCCGGCAAGGTCCCCGGATATATTCCGGCGTATACTCTTCCTAAGAAATAGCCCAGCAGAAAATATCACAATATGGTTCATCCACCGAGTGCGTATTAAAAATTGTACCTCTTTGATGAAGGCGGAGGCTCAGTGGTCTCATTGTTTGCCCTTCTTTTCAAAGACTCACCGTGCTCGGGCATTGCCTTCTCAAGGGATGCCGGTGACGCAGTTCCCAAGACGAGCGCTGCCCCTTGGAGCATGAGATGGTGCGATGGGTGAGGCGTAGTGGAAAAACTCTTGGGGAACAGACGTCTCATGGGTACTTACATGAGAGGAGGGGAGAAGGCCGGGGTAATCGGCTATAATGGCCACTTCCGTGCCGTCGTAGCTCGCCTGATAAAAAACACCCCCTTAAGTTCTATGAATATATCCAAATCTTCTTCATATCTGGGGTCCAGGTCCCGAATATGGTCCTCTGGCTTCGGAGCGGGGCTATAGATCCCCTCGACGACCTTTCTCCATTCCTATTAAAAATAGCAAGATTAAGTTTGACTAGCATAAGCTCTGGAAAAAGGTTGAGTAAGACCAATAAAAAAACTCACCCAGTCGATAAGTTTATACATGGAAAAACCTTCCCGACACTTCAAGCGAGTGAAGTCTTCCTTCTCCCCCTTGTAAAGGTCAACTAAGATGGTGGCCAGGGCGGCAAAGTTGTCTGGACCCTTGCGTAGGCAACCAGACGCATCGTCCTCCCCGTTGTAATTCCACATGGGAAAACCTCTGGATTGGACTGGCTGAACGCATCGTGTTATTGAAATCGCCATTACCTCGATTATAGACAGCCTAAAGTTGGCAAGTACTCTGATCTTGCTTGCTAGCCCCTTGACCTTCACACTGTCTTCTTCCTCGGGGCTTTGGGGACGCCAGCTAGTCCGCTTCTTTAAAGGAGCGCTGGAGAATTCCGGAAGACCGCGCCGGATTGGGTCCGGAAGGTCAACGTCTTCAATATAAAACCATTCCGAGGGCCGCTTTCGGATGCCTTCTTCGGAGTGCCGGATAGGTATCCTGTCCCGAATATGCGCCATACTTCGGCGCCGCCCACCTCGAATATAGATCCTTTTTGGGAGCAGGGGACGAGGCAGAAGAATTTCCAACATAGCTCGAAATGAGCTTCACAGCCTACGAACAACCCATAAAGAGCAATGAAGCCCGCGATATGCAGAATGGAGCCGGGCGTTAGGTTGTGCAGTTGGAGGCCGTAATACTCCAGGAGACCTCTGAGGAAAGGGTGGATAGGAAATCCTACGCCTCTCAAGAGAAAAGAAAAGAAGCACACCCGCTCCTCTTTAGAAGGATTGGGGAAATTCTCCGCCAGGGCTTCGCCATTGTAGGAAGTTAATCCGGCCCGAATGGAGACTAGATCTGCGGGAGGAAGATATCCCTGCGTCTGAAGCTTATTCAGATGGGCGCGGGATACCGAGCAACTTTCTCAGTCGACTTTTTGAAGGCCGTGGGGGCGTGAGGAAGAGCTAGGAGCGCCAGCCATATTTGGGCAATTTCCTATGGTCAGTTCTGGGGATTTCCTCGTGGAGTGGAATGATATCTGAGATATAATATTCTTAAATAGACGCCTTCCCCGCATGGTCAAGGGGTTATTTGTAAAAACACACCTAGGATGTTCGCATTCATTTTACATGTGGAAGACGAGGCGACGGCGGCACAGATTCAGCAGGATATTATATGGAGCCAGATTATCATCAAGCTGAAGTATTGCTACCTCTCGAGTACTGCGTTGGTTTTCCCTTGAAGGGGAAAGGGTGATGCAGCAAAGTAGCGTAAGTATTTCCCTCATTTTTTGAGAACCAAGGTATCAATCCAGTAGGAGACTACACGCAAGTCGCCTCATACCTACACAAACAAATAAGAACCTTGCAACCAACGCGATAAAGGGGATGTCAATCCCTTCACGGCCACTTGCAAAAGTGAGATCTGATAGAGATAATAAGATAAATATTTTTGGTATTTTTTATGATATAGATTGAAAGTAAAGATTGCAAAGTAAAATAGATTGGAAACTTATATGATGGAGAATAGACCCGGGGGCCATAGGTTTCACTAGTGGCTTCTCTCAAGATAGCATAAGTATTACGGTGGTTGAACAAATTACTGTCGAGCAATTGATAGAAAAGTGCATAGTTATGAGAATATCTAGGCATGATCATGTATATAGGCATCACGTCCGCGACAAGTAGACCGAAACGATTCTGCATCTACTACTATTATTCCACACATCGACAGCTATACAGCATGCAACTAGAGTATTAAGTTCATAAGAACAGAGTAACACATTAGGCAAGATGACATGATGTAGAGGGATAAACTTAAGCAATATGATATAAACCCCTTCTTTTTATTCTCGCTGGCAACAATACAGTATGTGCCTTGCTGCCCCTGCTGTCACTTGGAAAGGACACCGCAATATTGAACCCAAAGCTAAGCACTTCTTCCATTGCAAGAAAGATCAATCTAGTAGGCCAAACCAAACTGATAATTCTAAGAAACTTGCAAAGATATCAAATCTTGCATAATAGAATTCAGAGGAGATTCAAATATTGTTCATAGATAATCTTGATCATAAACCCACAATTCATCGGATCTCGACAAACACACCGCAAAAAGAATTACATCGAATAGATCTCCAAGAAGACCGAGGAGAACTTTGTATTGAGATCCAAAGAGAGAGAAGAAGCCATCTAGCTAATAACTGTGGACCCAAAGGTCTATGGTAAACTACTCACACATCATTGAAGTGGCTATGGTGTTGATGTAGAAGCCCTCCGTGATCGATTCCCCCTCGGGCGGAGCGCCGGAAAAGGCCCCAATATGTGATCTTACGGCTACAGAAGGTTGTGGCGGTGCAAATAGCGTTTCTTGGTGGCGAAAGAAGTCGGTCAGGGGAGCCACGAGGGGCCCACGAGGGTGGGGAGTGCGCCTACCCCCTGGGCGCGCCCTCTTGCCTCCTGGCCTCCTCGTTTCTTTCTTGACCTCCACTCCAAGTCTCCTGGATTGCGTTTGTTCCAAAAATCACTCTCGCGAAGGTTTCATTCCGTTTGGATTCCGTTTGATATTCCCTTTCTGTGAAACACTGAAATAGGTAAAAAACAGCAATTTGCACTGGGCCTTTGGTTAGTAGGTTAGTCCCAAAAATAATATACAAGTGTATAATAAAGCCCACTAAACATCCAAAACAGATTATATAATAGCATGGAACAATAAAAAATTATAGATACGTTGGAGACGTGTCAAGCATCCCCAAGTTTAATTCCTGCTCGTCCTCGAGTAGGTAAATGATAAAAAACAGAATTTTTTATCTGGAATGCTACCTAGCATATTTTTCAATGTAACTTTCTTTATTGTGGCATGAATGTTCACATCCAAAACATTCAAGATAAAAGTTTAATGTTCACATAAAAATAATAATACTTCAAGCATACTAACTAAGCAATCATGTCTTCTCAAAATAACATGGCCAAAGAAAGTTCATCCCTACAAAATCATATAGTTTGGTCATGCTCCATTTTCGTCACACAAAATGCTCTCATCATGCACAACCACGATGACAAGCCAAGCAATTGTTTCATACTTTAGTAATCTCAAACTTTTTCAATCTTCACGCAATACATGAGCGTGAGCCATGGATATAGCACTATGGGTGGAATAGAATATAATGATGGGGGTTATGTGGAGAAGACAAAAAAGGACAAAGTCTCACATTGACACGGATAATCAACGGGCTAGGGAGATGCCCATCAATTGATGCCAATGCAAGGAGTAGGGATTGCCATGCAAGAAATGCACTAGAGCTATAAATGTACCTCAACAAAAGAAACTAAGTGGGTGTGCATCCAACTTGCTTGCTCACGAAGACCTAGGGCATTTGAAGAATCCCATTGTTCAAATATACAAGCCAGGTTCTATAATGAAAAATTCCTACTAATATATGAAAGTGACAATACAAGAGACTCTCTATCATAAAGATCATGGTGCTACTTTGAAGCACAAGTGTGGAGAAAAGATAGTAGCATTGTCCCTTTTTATTTATTTTCTCTTTTTTTGGGGCCTCTTTTTTTATTTGGCCTTTCTTCTTCTTCTTTTTTTATTTGGGACAATGCTCTATTAATGATGATCATCACACTTCTATTTATTTACAACTCAATGATTACTACTCGATACTAGAACAAAATATGACTCTATATGAATGCCTCCGGCGGTGTACCGGGATGGGAAATGAATCAAGAGTGACATGTATGATGGTGGCTTTGCCACATATACAGTGTCAACTACATGATCATGCAAGGAAATATGACAATGAAGAAGCGTGTCATAATAAATGAAATGGTGGAAAGTTGCATGGCAATATATCTCGGAATGGCTATGGAAATGCCATAATAGGTAGGTTTGGTGGCTGTTTTGAGGAAGATAAAAGGAGGTTTATGTGTGATAGAGCATATCGTATCACGGGGTTTGGCTGCACCGGCGAAGTTTGCACCAAAGGGCAATGCACGGTACCGAACAGGCTAGCAATGATGGAAAGGTGAGAGTGCGTATAATCCATGGACTCAGCATTAGTCATAAAGAACTCACATACTTATTGCAAAAATCTACAAGTCATCAAAAACCAAGCATTACGCGCATGCTCCTAGGGGGATAGATTGGTAGAAAAACACCATCGCTTGTCCCCGACCGCCACTCATAAGGATGACAATCAAAGAACACCTCATGTTTCAAATTTGTCACACAACGTTTACCATACGTGCATGCTACGGGACTTGCAAACTTTAACATAAGTATTTCTCAAATTCACAACTACTCAACTAGCACGACTCTAATATTACTATCTACATATCTCAAAACAATCATCAAGTACCAAACTTCTCATAGTTTTTTATGAAAGTTTTTATTATACCAATCCTGGATGCCTATCATATTAGGACTAATTTTATAGCCAAAGCAAATTACCATTCTGTTCTAAAGGACTCTCAAAATAATATAAGTTAAGCATGAGAGATCAATAGTTTCTATAAAATAAAACCACCACCGTGCTCTAAAAGATATAAGTGAAGCACTAGAGCAAAATTATCTAGCTCAAAAGATATAAGTGAAGAACATAGAATATTCTAATAAATTTCGATTCATGTGTGTCTCTCCCAAAAGGTGTGTACAGAAAGGATGATTGTGGTAAACTAAAAAGCAAAGAATCAAATCATACAAGATGCTCCAAGAAAAACACATATCATGTGGTGAATAAAAATATAGCATCAAGTAAAGTTACCGATGGATGAAGACGAAAGAGGGGATGCCTTCCGGGGCATCCCCAAGCTTAGGATTTTGGTTGTCCTTGAATTTTACCTTGGGGTGCATTGGGCATCCCTAAGATTTGGCTCTTGCCACTCCTTATTCCATAATCCATCAAATCTTTACCCAAAACATGAAAACTTCACAACACAAAACTCAACAGAAAATCTCATGAGGTCCGTTAGTGCAAGAAAACAAACCACCACTTTAAGGTACTGTAATGAACTCATTCTTTATTTATATTTGTGTTAAACCTACTGTATTCTAACTTATCTATAGTTCATACCCCCCGATACTAGCCATAGATTCATCAAAATAAGCAAACAACACACGAAAAACAGAATCTGTCAAAAACAGAACAGTCTGTAGTAATCTGGACCAAACGTATACTTCTGGAACTCCAACAATTCTGAACTAAATTTCTGGTCTTGAGTAATTTATCTATTAATCATCTTCACAAGGAATCAACCTAAAAACACTCTCCAGTAAAACATGGCAGCAAATCTCGTGAGCGCTAAAGTTTATGTTTTTTACAGCAAGATGATAAAGACTTCACCCAAGTCTTCCCAAAGGTCCTACTTGGCACAAACACTAATTAAAACATAAAACCACATCTAACCAGAGGCTAGATGAATTATTTATTACTAAACATAACCAAAAAGCAAGAAACAAAAATAAAGTTGGGTTGCCTCCCAACAAGCGCTATCGTCTAACGCCCCTAGCTAGGCATTGATAAATTCAATGATGCTCACATGAAAGATAGCAATTGAAACACAAAGAGAGCATCATGTAGCTTATGAAAATCACATCTAAGTCTAACGTACTTCCTATGCATAGGCATCTTATAGGCAAACAAATTATCAAGGCAAGCAAAAACTAGCATATGCAAGGAAGCGGAAAGAAACAATAGCAATCTCAACATAACGGGAGGTAATTTAGTAACATGAAAATTTCTACAACCATATATTTTCCTATCTCATAATAATTACATGTAGGATCATAAGAAAATTCAATAATATAGCTATCACAAAACATATTCTTAACACGATCCACATGTATGCAATGTTGACACTCTTCCCAAATAGTGGGATTATCATTAACTAAAGTCATGACCTCTCCAAACCCACTTTTATCAAAAACTTCATAAGATTGAACGTTCTCCAAATATGTGGGATCTAAAGTAGACACTCTTCCAAACCCACTTTCAATATTATTGCAAACATTATTATAAATCTCATATTCATCATGGGGCTTAAATAAGTTTTCAAGATCATAAAAAGAATCACCCCAATCATGATCATTGCAACAAATAGTAGACATAGCAAAACTAGCATCCCCAAGCTTAGGGTTTTGCATATCATTAACACAACTGAGATTAAGAGAATTTATAATAGCATCATTGTAATCATGCTTTTCATCGAAGGAACTATCAAGTATGGGTGCAATAGCAACAATCTCATGTTTAACATAAGGAACTATAGCAAATTCATCTTCATAAATATTGGCATCATGGCCACAAGAATAGCAAGCATCATGTTCGTCAAGGGATATTTCAATCAAATCATCGGAATCACGATTATCTACAGATTCATGCATATCATTATTTTCTTCAGAAGCAAAGGTCATTCTCTCAATAAGCTCTTTGACATAGACATTATGAGCATAGTTTTCATAGCAATATTTAAGTATGTCAAAATTTTCAGATTCGTAGAGAGTAATATCATACTTTTCAATCAAAGAAGCAACTTCATAAGCACCCTTAAAAGCAACAAATTATTCAATTTGTTCAATATCATAGTAACTATAAACACCCTTTGCATAAGAAGATCAGATTTTATTTTCATTAAACTCACATAGGTAGAAAAGGTGTTTTTTAGGGTTCTTAGAGCAACAAGTAAAATCATAAATTTCACAATAATTCCAAGCATAACACATCAATATGTTTATTTATGTATATACGATGAAACTTGTGTGTTGGATATGCTTGTTGTGTATATATGTATATCTGTGAATTGCTATCAAATTGAATGAATTAAATTAAAAACAGGGATGTACAGGATCTTTGCCGTCAGCTAGCTGATGGCAAAGTTTTTTGCCGTCAGCTAGCTGACGGCAAACATGCCACATGGCAGCTACCTATGATTCCTGGGACTGGCATGTTTGAGCATTTTGCCGTCTGCCAGCAGATGACAAAGACCTTAGACTCTTTGCCGTCTGCTGGCTGACGGCAAAGCACGCCGTTAACCCCTAACGGCTCTCACGCCACCTCACTGCCGTCCATAATCGTTGTCGTCTGCTGTCCACGAACGGCGGACGGCACAATCCTTTGCCGTCCATTTCCAGTACGCGGACGGCAAAGAAGGCCTTTGCTGGCACGTGTTCGGATGGACAATTTTCCGTCTGCTGGCGGAAGGCAAAGGAGTTTGCCGTCCATGATCCATGCCTTTGCCGTCCGCCATGGCAGACGGCAAAGAGGTGGACTCCAGTAGTGATACCTAGTTCAATCTCGTTACCAACAAGTCCCTTTACTCGTTCCTTAATACAAGAGCCCGTGGCTAAATCATTAGTCACACTGCTTGCAAGCTTCTTTTGATGTTGTATTACCGAGAGGGCCTAGAGATACCTCTCCATCATACGGAGTGAGAAATCTGAAGGAAATATGCCCTAGAGGCAATAATAAAGTTGTTATTTTATTTTTCCTTATATCATGATAAATGTTTATTATCCATGCTAGAATTGTATTAGCCGGAAACTTCATACATGTGTGGATACATAGACAAAATAAAGTGTCCCTAGTATGCCTCTACTTGACTAGCTCGTTAATCAAAGATGGTTAAGTTTCCTAACCATAGACATGCGTTGTAATTTGATGAACGGGATGACATCATTAGGAGAATGATGTGATGGACAAGACGTGGCATAATGATCGTTTAGTTTTATTGCTATTGCTTTCTTCGTGACTTATACATATTCCTCTGACTATAAGATTATGCAACTCCCAAATACCAGAGGAACACTTTGTGTGCTACCAAATGTCACAACATAACTGGGTGATTATAAAGATTCTTTACAGGTGTCTCCGGAGGTGTTTGTTGAGTTGGCATGGATCGAGATTAGGACTTTTCACTCCGTGTATCGGAGAGGTATCTCTGGGCCCTCTCGGTAATGCACATCACTATAATCATTGCAAGCAATCTGACTAATGAGTTAGTTACGGGATGATGCATTATGGAACGAGTAAAGAGACTTGCTGGTAACGAGATTGAACTAGGTATGATGATACCAACGATCGAATCTCGCACAAGTAACATACCGATGACAAAGGGAATGACGCACGTTGTTATGCGGTTTGACCGATAAAGATCTTCGTAGAATATGTAGGAACAAATATGAGCATCCAGGTTCCGCTATTGGTTATTGACCAGAGCTGTGTCTCGGTCAAGTCTACATAGTTCTCGAACCCATAGGGTCCGCACACTTAACGTTCAATGATGATTCGTATTATGAGTTATGTGTTTTTGTGACCGAAGTTTGTTTCGAGTCCCGAATGAGATCACAGACATGATGAGGAGTCTCGAAATTGTCGATAGGTAAAGATTAATATATTGGAAGGTTATATTCGGACATCGGAATGTTTCCAAGTGATTCGGGTATTTTTCCGGAGTACCGGAGGGGTTACCGGAACCCCCCGGGGAAAGATATGGGCCATATGGGCCATAGGAGGGAGGCTAGCCAGCCCACAAGGGGCTGGTGCGCCTCTCACAAGGGAGGAGGCTGAATTGTACTAGGAAAGGGGGCGCCACCCCCTTTCCTTCTCCTAGTCCCTCTCCTTTCCCCCTTTTCCCCTCCGGAAGAAGGAAAAAAAGGGGGGGTCAAATCCTAATAGGACTGGAGTCCTAGTAGGACCCCCCTCTCCCTGGCGCGCCCCTTTTTGGCTGGCCTCCTCCTCCCCTCCTTTATATTCGTGGGAAGGGGGCACCCCAAAGCACATCAGTTATTCTCTTAGCCGTGTGCGGTGCCCCCCTCCACAGTTTACTCCTCCGGTCATAGCGTCACCACGCCGTCGTTCTGACAGAACTCTCCCTCGACCCTCTGCTGGATCAAGAGTTCGAGGGACGTCATCGAGCTGAACATGCACAAAACTCGGAGGTGTCGTACGTTCAGTGCTTGATCGGTTGGATCGTGAAGACATTCGACTACATCAACCGCGTTAAGGCAACACTTCCGCTTTCGGTCTACGAGGGTACATGGACACACTCTCCCCCTCTAGTTGCTATGCATCTCCTAGATAGATCTTGCATGATCGTAGGATTTTTTTTAAATTTCATGCTATGTTCCCCAACAGTGGTATCCGAGCCAGGTCTATGCGTAGATGATATGCACGAGTAGAACACAAAGAGTTGTGGGCAATAATAGTCATAATGCATACCATATGTCTTACTTTGATTCGGCGGTATTGTTGGATGAAGCGGCCTGGACCGACATTACATGACCGCATTCATGAGGCTGGTTCTACCGATGTGCTTTGCACACAGGTGGCTGGCTGGTGTCTGTTTCTCCAACTTTAGTTGAATCGAGTTTGACTACGACCGATCCTTGTTGAAGGTTAAAACAACACACTTGACGAAAAATGGTTGTGGTTTTCATGCGTAGGTAAGAACAGTTCTTGCTAGAAGCCCGTAGCAGCCACGTAAAACTTGCAACAACAAAGTAGAGGACGTCTAACTTGTTTTTGCAGGGCATGTTGGGATGTGATATGGTCAAGACATGATGAGATATAAATTGTTGTATGAGATGATCATGTTTTGTAAAAGTTACCAGGAACTGGCAGGAGCCTTATGGTTGTCACTTTATTGTATGAAATGTAATCGCCATGTAATTACTTTACTTTATCACTAAGCGGTAGCGATAGTCGTAGAAGCAATAGTTGGCGAGACAACAACGACGCTACGATGGAGATCAAGGTGTCAAGCCGGTGACGATGGAGATCATGACGGTGCTTTGGAGATGGAGACCGAAGACACAAGATGATGCTGACCATATCATATCACATATTTTGATTGCATGTGATGTTTATCTTTTATGCATCTTATTTTGCTTAGTACGGCGGTAGCACTATAAGACGAACCCTCGCTAAATTTCAAGGTATAAGTGTTCTCCCTGGGTATGCACCGTTGCTACAGTTCATTGTGCCGAGACACCAGGTGATGATCGGGTGTGATAAGCTCTACGTTCACATACAATGGGTGCAAGCAAGTTTTGCTCGCGCAGAATACTCGGGTTAAACTTGACGAGCCTAGCATATGAGGATATGGCCTCGGAACACTGAGACCGAAAGGTCGAACGTGAATCATATAGTAGATGTGATCAACATAGAGATGTTCACCACTGAAAACTACTCCATCTCACGTGATGATCGGACATGGTTTAGTTGATATGGATCACGTGATCATTTAGATGACTAGAGGAATGTCTATCTAAGTGTGAGTTCTTAAGTAATATGATTAATTGAACTTTAATTTATCATGAACTTAGTCCTGATAGTATTTGCAATCTATGTTGTAGATCAATAGCTCGCGTATAGCTCCCCTGTTTTATTTTTGATATGTTCCTAGAGTAAACTAAGTTGAAAGATGTTGGTTGATGCGGACTGGGACCATGATCTGAGGATTATACTCATTTCTGCACAGAAGAATTATGTCCTTGATGCACCACTAGGTGACAGACTTATTGCAGGAGCAGATGCAGACGTTATGAATGTTTGGCAAGCTCGATATGATGACTAGTTGATATTTTAGTGCACCATGCTTTACGGCTCAAAACCGGGACTTCAAAAATGTTTTGAACACCATGGAGCATATGAGATGTTCCAAGATTTGAAATTAGTATTTCAGACTCATACCCGTGTCGAGAGGTATGAGACGTCTGACAGTACTTTCCCTACCAGATGGAAGAGAATAGCTCAACCAGTGAGCATGTGCTCAGATCGTCTGGGTACTACAATTGCTTGAATCAAGTGGGAGTTAATCTTCCAGATAAGATAGTGATTGACAAAGTTCTCTAGTCACTATCACCAAGTTACTAGATCTTCGTGATGAACTATAATAAGAAAGGGATGACGAAAACTATTTCCAAGCTCTACGCGATACTAAAATCGGCGAAGGTAGAAATCAAGAAATAGAATCAAGTGTTGATGGTTAAAGTAAGACAACCAGTTTCAAGAAAACGGGCAAGGGGAAGAAAGGGAACTTCAAGAAGAAGAGCAAGCAAGTTGCAGCTCCCGTGAAGAAGCCCAGAGCTAAACCCAAGCCCGAAACCGAGTGCTTCTACTTCAAAGTAAATGGTCACTGGAAGCAGAACTGCACCAAACATTTGGCGGATAAGAATGATGGCAAAGTGAACAAAGGTATATTTGATATACAGATTATTAATGTGTACTTTACTAGTGTTCATAGTAACCCCTAGGTATTTGAAACCGGATCAGTTGCTAAGATTAGTAACTCGAAACATGAGTTACAAAATAGAGACTAGTTGAGGGCGAAGTGACGATGTGTGTTGGAAGAGATTCCAAGGTTGATAAGATCACCATCGCATACTCCCTCTACCTCCGGGGTTAGTGTTGAACATAATTAAATGTTATTTGGTGTTTGCGTTGAGCATGAATATGATTGGATCATGTTTATTGCAATATGGTTATTCATTTAAGTCAGAGTTGTTCTATTTGCATGAATAAAACCTTCTATGGTCATACACCCAATATAAATGGTTTATTAAATCTTGATAGTAGTGATACACATATTCATAATATTGATGCCAAAAGATGCAAGGTTGATAATGATAGTGCAACATACTTGTGGCACTGCTGTTTAGGTCATATTGGTGTAAAGCGCATGAAGAAACTCCATGCGGATGGGTTTTTTGAATCACTTGATGCTTGCGAACCATGCCTCATGGGCAAGATGACTAAGACTCCGTTCTCCGGAACAATGGAGCAAGCCAATGACTTATTGGAAATAATACATACTGATGTATGCGGTCCGATGAATGTTGAGGCTCACGGTGGGTATCATTATTTTATGACCTTCACATATGATTTGAGCAGATATGGGTATATCTACTTAATGAAACATAAGTATAAAACATTTGAAAAGATCAAAGAATTTCAGAGCGAAGTTGAAAATCATTGTAACAAGAAAATAATGTTTCTACGATCTGATTGCAAAGGCAAATATTTGAGTTACGAGTTTGGTCTTCATTTGGAACAACGTGGAATAGTTTTGCAACTCACGCCACCTAGAACACCATAGCGTAATGGTGTGTCCAAACATAGCAACCGTACTTTATTAGATATGGTGCGATCTATGATGTCTCTTACCGATTTACTACTATCGTTTTTGGGTTATGCATTAGAGACAACTGCATTCACGTTAAATAGGGAACCGTCTAAATCCATTGAGAGGACACAGTATGAACTATGGTTTGGCAAGAAACCAAAGCTGACATTTCTTAAAGATTGGGGTTGTGATGCTTATGTGAAAAAGCTTCAGCCTGATAAGCTCAAAACCAAATTGGAGAAGTGCGTCTTCATAGGATACCCAAAAGAAACAGTGGGGTACACCTTCTATCACAGATCCGAAGGCAAGATCTTTGTTGCTAGGAATGGAACCTTTCTAGAGAGGAGTTTCTCTCGAAAGAAGTGAGTGGGAGGAAGGTAAAACTTGATGAGGTAATTGTACCTTTTCTCAAATAGGAAAGTAGCTCATCACAGAAATCAGTTCCAGTGATGCCTACACCAACTAGAGAGGAAGCTAATGATAATGATCATGAAACTTCGGATCAAGTTACGACTGAACCTCGTAGGTCAACCAGAGCACATTCTGCACCTGAGTGGTACAGTAATACTGTTCTGGAAGTCATGTTACTAGACCATGACGAACCTACGAACTATGAGGAAGCGATGATGAGCCCAGATTCCGATAAATGGCTTGAGGCCATGAAATCTGAGATAGGATCCATGTATGAGAACAAAGTATGGAGTTTGGTGGACTCGCCCGATGATCGTTAAGCCATTGAGAATAAATGGATCTTCAAGAGGAAGACGGGCACTGATTGTAGTGTTATTATCTACAAAGCTTGAATTGTCGCAAAAGGTTTTCGACAAGTTCAAGTTATTGACAACGATGAGATTTTCTCACTCATAAAAAATGCTTAAGTCTGTCCGAATCATGTTAGCAGTTGCCACATTTCATTAAATCTGGCAAATGGATGTCAAAACTGCATTCCTTAATGGATTTCTTAAAGAAGAGTAGTATATGATGCAACCAGAAGGTTTTATCAATCCTAAATGTGCTAACAAAATGTGCAAGCTCCAGCGATCCATCTATGGACTGGTGCAAGCATCTCGGAGTTGGAATATACGCTCTGATGAGTTGATCAAAGCATATAGTTTTATACAGACTGGCGGTGAAGTCTGTATTTACAAGAAAGTGAGTGGAAGCACTACAACCTTTCTGATAAGTATTTGTGAATGACATATTGTTGATCGGAAATGATGTAGCATTTTCTGGAAAGCATGAAGAAGTGTTTGAAAGGAGTTTTTCAAATAAAGACCTCGATGAAGCTGCTTACATATTGAGCATCAAGATCTATAGAGATAGATCAAGACGCTTGTAAAAATTTTCAATGAGTATATACCTTGACAAGATTTTGAAGTAGTTCAAAATGGAACAGTCAAAGAAGGAGTTCTTGACCTGTGTTGCAAGGTGTGAAGTTGAGTAAGACTCAAAACCCGACCACGACAGAAAATAGAAAGAGAATGAAAGTAATTCCCTATGCCTCAGTCATTGGTTCTATGAAGTATGCTATGATGACCTATTGTGTACCTTTCCATGAGTTTGGCAAGGGGGTACGGTAGTAATCCAGGAGTGGTACTGGACAGCGGTCAAACTTATTCTTAGTTACCTAAGAGGACTTAGGAAATGTTTCTCGGTTATGGAGGTGATAAAGAGTTCGTCGTAAAGAGTTACGTCGATGCAAGATTTTACATCAATCCAGATGACTCTAAATCTCAATCTGGATACATATTGAAAGTGGGAACAATTAGCTAGAATAGCTCCATGCAGAGCATTGTAGACATAGAAAAATTGCAAAATACATATGACTCTGAATGTGGCAGACCCGTTGACTAAAACTTCTCTCACAAGCAAAACATGATCACACCTTAGTACTCTATGGGTGATAATCACATGGTGATGTGAACTAGATTATTGACTCTAGTAAACCCTTTGGGTATTGGTCAGATGACGATATGAACTATGGGTGTTAAATCACATGGCGATGTGAGATTATTGCCTCTAGTGCAAGTGGGAGATTGAAGGAAATATGCCCTAGAGGCAATAATAAAGTTGTTATTTTATATTTCCTTATATTATGATAAATGTTTATTATCCATGCTAGAATTGTATTAACCGAAAACTTGATACATGTGTGGATACATAGACAAAACAAAGTGTCCCTAGTATTCCTCTACTTGACTAGCTCGTTAATCAAAGATGGTTAAGTTTCCTGACCATAGACATGTGTTGTCATTTGATAAATGGGATCACATCATTAGGAGAATGATGTGATGGACAAGACCCATCCGTTAGCTTGGCATAATGATCGTTTAGTTTTATCGCTATTGCTTTCTTCATGACTTATACATATTCCTCTGACTATAAGATTATGCAACTCCCGAATACCGGAGGAACACTTTGTGTGCTATCAAACGTCACAACATAACTGGATGATTATAAAGATGCTCTATAGGTTTCTTCGAAGGTGTTTGTTGAGTTGGCATAGATTGAGACTAGGATTTGTCACTCTGTGTATCGGAGAGGTATCTCTGGGCCCTCTCGGTAATGGACATCACTATAAGCCTTGAAAGCAATGTGACTAATGAGTTAGTAGCAGGATGATGCATTACGGAAGAAGTAAATAGACTTTCCGGTAATGATATTGAACTAGGTATGATGATACCGACGGTCGAATCTTGGGCAAGTAACATACCGATGACTAAGGGAATGACGTATGTTGTTATTCGGTTTGACCGATAGAGATCTTCGTAGAACATGTAGGAACCAATATGAGCATCTAGGTTCTGTTATTTGTTATTGACCAGAGATGTCTCTCGGTCATGTCTACATAGTTCTCGAACTCGTAGGGTCTGCACGCTTAACGTTCAATGACGATTCGTATTATAAGTTATGTGTTTTGGTGACCGAAGTTTGTTCGGCGTCCCGGATGATATCATAGACATGAGGAGGAGTCTAGAAATGGTCGAGAGGTAAAGATTCATATATTGGAAAGTTATATTCGGACATCGAAATGGTTTTGAGTGATTCGGGTATTTTTCCGAAGTACCGGAGGGGTTACCGGAACCCCCCGGGGAAAGATATGGGCCATATGGGCCATAGGAGGGAGGCTAACCAGCCTACAAGGGGCAGGTGCGCCCCCCACATGGGAGGAGGCTGAATTGGACTAGGGAAGGGGGCGCCACACCCATTTCCTTCTCCTACTCCCTCTCCTTTCCCCCTTTTCCCCTCCTGAAGAAGGAAAAAAGGGGGGCTAATCCTACTAGGACTGGAGTCCTAGTAGGACTCCTCTCTCGCTGGAGCGCCCCTTGTTGGCCGGCCTCCTTCGCCCCTCCTTTATATACGGGGGCAGGGGGGCACCCCAAAGCACATCAGTTATTCTCTTAGCCATGTGCGGTGCCTCCCTCCACAGTTTACTCCTTTGGTCATAGCGTCGTAGTGCTTAGGCGAAGCCCTGCGTAGATCACATCACCGTCATCACACCGTCGTGCTGACAAAACTCTCCCTCGACCCTCTACTGGATCAAGAGTTTGAGGGACGTCATCAAGCTGAATGTGTGCAGATCTCGGAGGTGTCGTACGTTCGGTGTTTGATCGGTTGGATCGCGAAGACGTTCGACTACATCGGCAAACCTTAATCCGCAAGGGCTTAATGATGAAGGCATTTTCAGCAGGGAGCTGGCTCCCTGCTGAAGACCTCCATCTGAAAACGCAGCAAGACCCAGACCTTAATCCGCATCAAGTTGAGGCATCTCGCCTGATTGGGTGACTTACAAACAATCTTCATCGCCCGTGCTTTGGAGCTCTCCATATCTCCTGTGACCACACCTAGACGCCAGAGCATCTTCCTCGAAGAATCCGCAGGGCCCTCTTAGGATAGCTCCGCCGCCACCATGCTCCCACCTACGCCGCCGCCACGAATAGGGAAACGAACCCCAAAAAAGAAGAAGGGGGTCAGAGATGGCTTGGGGATTAGGCCTTAAAAGACAGAGAAGATGGAAGATGAGGTGAATTCATGAAAGAAGCTGGATAGGAGAAGGAGGAAGAAGCATTTGGGGGAAAGGATCGGCAAATCGCCAAGCATCGCCATCGGGTAGACAAGAATGACATTTTTTTCTCTATTTTTCACCGCTGTTCCGCACTCACGCAACGAACCTCTGTGGGCTAGCGGATGAACACGACGGCCTAGTCCGCGAACAAACAAACACAGCGCATGGAATGTTTAGTACCACATCGCTCGGCTAGCAACATCCCAGGCATCTTAAATAGCCCACTGCTGACCTTCTCATCGCTGAGGACATAGAGTTGATTCATCAGCTCTGCCGAGGCAAAAACAATCGCCATGATCTTCTGGCTGGGCGACCCTAGGTCTCTACCGTGTAGGTGCGGAGGGTTAGAAATGCGGTGTGATGTTAGTCTTTTTTCCTTCTCTTAACATTTTCCTGTTTACTTCTCTAAGTCTCACAATCAAATTTTGCGCATTTTTTCATTTCCCTAATATTTCGCCTTTTTTTTCCGCCTTTTTACCGCTCTAAGTCTCAAAATCAAATATTAAGCAAAAAAATTACATTTTCCTAACAGTTTTTTCTTTTTACTTCCTTTTTTCTTTTCCTAACATTTTGCCTTATTATTGTTTCCTAATATTTTGTCTTTTTACTACTCTAAGGGTCATAATTTAATATTTTCAATAATTTTTTTCTATTCCTAATATTTTGCGTTTTAACTATCATTTTCTATTTTCCTAATATTTTCTCTTTTTACTGCTCTATACATCAGAATTTAATATTTCTCTTTCAAGGTCTCTTCCTTGAAGGTGCGGGGGTTAGAAGTGCGGTGAGATGTCAGTCTTTTTTTTCTTTTCTCCACATTTTTCCTCTTTACCTCTCTAAGTCTCACAATCAAATATTGCGCAGTTGTTTTCATTTTCCTAATATTTCAGCTTTTTTTTTTCATTTTCGCCTTTTTACTGCTCTCAGTCTCAAAATCAAATATTGTGCAAAAAAATTACATTTTCCTAATAGTTTTTCCTTTATACTGCCTTTTTATTTTCCTAATATTTTTCCTTTTTACTGTCTTTTTACTATTTCCTAATATTTTTCCTTTTTACTACTCTAAGTCATCATTTAATATTTTCAATATTTCTTTATTCCCATTGTTTTGCCTTTTAACTATCTTCATCTATTTCCTAACATTTTTCTTTTTACTGCTCTACATCTCACAATTTAATATTTCTCTTTTCCTAATATCTTGCCTTTTCACTGTCTTTTTCCTAATACTAGCAAACATGGCCGTGCGTTGGAACGGGAGAACAAAATATATCATATGCATGTAACCCAATAGTACACAAAATCAAGTAAAGCATCTTTTGCATTTTGTCAACTCGAGAAAAGTCAAATGTGTGATAATTCTATCATTAAATCTCTCACTAAGACTAACTATTGACTAATTTTCATCCTTATAATGATGAAAATGTGGGCCATTATCAGCTGAAGATGACCTGAAAGCTTCAGTAAATCTTTGAGTTGTGTATATCTTTCTGCACATATCTATGAAAGAATGAATGACCAGCTCTTTTTTCAATTATCATTTGTTTATTTTAGAATTTACTACCTGATTGAAGATGGATTTGAAGGCTCATCAATGGCTGAAATTGTCTGTGTTGATCAGGCTGAGTTAGTGCTTTGATTAGTGGCATGCTAACTCTAAAGGAAATATGCCTTAGAGATAATAATAAAGTTGTTATTTTATATTTCCTTATATCATGATAAATGTTTATTATTCGTGCTAGAATTGTATTAACTGGAAACATGATACATGTGTGGATACATAGAGAAACACCGTGTCCCTAGTAAACCTCTACTAGACTAGCTCATTAATCAAAGATGGTTAAGTTTACTAACCATAGACATGTGTTGTCATTTGATGAACGGGATCACATCATTAGGAGAATGATGTGATGGACAAGACCCATCTGTTAGCTTAGCATATTGATCGTTCAGTTTTATTGCTATTGCTTTCTTCATGTCATACACATATTCCTTTGATTATGAGATTCTGCAACTCCCGGCCACCGGAGGAATACCTTGTGTGCTATCAAACGTCACAATGTAACTTGGTGATTATAAAGAAGCTCTACAGGTATGTTCGGAGGTGTTTGCACTACAAGAAATATGTCAACTTGTGACCTTTACTATTGGTCACTAAAAGGTCATTGTTTTGCATTTGCAACCATTTTGTGACCAAAAACAGAAGGTCAAAAGCTGGCGGTCGTAAACTAAAATTAACGACCTTCTCTGTGAGAAGGTCGTAGACGTTTACGACCAAAATAGAAGGTCGTTGAACCCATGACCTTTTGTTTTGGTCACTGGCTGTCTGCCCAGGCCACGTCGGATCCGGCGTGGCAATCTGAAGTGGCAAATTTGCGACCAATTAAAAAGGTCAAAAATAGAATCGGGCCGGTCCAATTGGGTGTTTTACATGGGCCAGGCCCAACAATTCAGCGTTTTTTATATATTTTTCTGTTAATATTTGCTAGCTACATGGGCATGCCCAGTAATTCAACCTTTTTATTTTCTGGGTCATAGCCTTTCACATGCAATTTCATTTTTAGGCCACGGTCATTTTACAATCCATTTTTTTATTTTCAGCCTTTGTTCCCACTAATATATTTTGGGCCATGACCTTTTCAAAGCCCAAATAAACTTGGTCCAATAAACATTTCATCCACTTCTTGATTTGGGCTATGCCTCTTCAAGTCAAATAATATTTACATCACAGATATACATTCATCCCAGATTCCATGCCAATATATTTTCCAATCAAGTAAACATAGTGGCAAGCAAATATACACCAAACTCTCAGCAAAATCACCAGTACAACAAAATTCCCAGAAAAATCAACGTTACAACAAAGTCCTGCACCTCCCTAGCTAGGTTCAAAAGCAGGGATACTAGAGCATGCATGCATGCCTAGATCCAGCATGCATTGCTTCTTCCAACTTCTTCATCCTGGAGCTCACGCCGAAACATGAATAGAGGCCACCATCAACATGTTATAAAGCAAAATGGTCAGGAACAAAATAAATTCGAACATGTTAACCTTTTGGCATCAATAACAATAGAACAATCAAAACGAGGCATAGCTATCAGTGAATACTAGTGACTACCAAGAATCAGTAAATATTATATTAGTGAGGAACAACATCATAAAGATTAACAGTGGGGATGCCACAACTAGAAGGAGCAAGCTATTTTGTATTTGAGAAACAAAAAAAATGATAATGTTTGTTAAAGCAATATGGCAAATGATAATGTTTGTTAAAGAAATTAAGAGGGCAGTAGCTCAACCTAAAGAAAGGAAACAGAACTTATATGAAAGAAACTGAGTTGCAAGTGTATAAAGAGTGATTGATGATCCATTCCAGAGACATGGTAGTTTCTTCTAACATGTTGTACTTCAGAGCAATTTCCCAAATTTAAAGCAATTTGCATAGTTAAGCAACTTCTACTTCAGAGCAATTCCCACAATATTGATATAAATCAGCATGCTCAACTTGCATAGTTAAGCAACTACTAATTTAGAGCCATTTCCATAATATTGATAAAAATCAGCATGCTGCTACTGTCATTTGAAACTATTATGGATTTGTTTTGATACAGAAGATAGAACTGGTAAAAATCTGTTTGCTGCAACTCTGTCGTGGATTTGTTTTAACCGTAGAAGATAGAATTGGAAAAAGTATCTCCTACTAGAATGTAGCAACTAAGATTTAAGCAGGTATGACATTTCATATGTTACTATTCCACAAAGACCGGAAGGAGATATTCTAGAGGTGAAGTAAATGGGGCGCATTTTGAGCCTGAATTGGGATACAGATCAGGCACTAGAACAGTTCCCACAATATTGACACCATCCTGATGAGCCCCCTCTCCGTCAGGTCCTTGATGGCCCTGCTGAGCCAGAGACTCGTTGATCTGCAGGTAGTAGGTAGACACAGGGTGAGCAAGACCATCAGCACCATATATAAATCAAACAACACAGATGAGGATACACTAATACACTATGCATACTTGAAAATGCTAGAAGAGTTAAAATTATTTAATTGAGAGCAGTCACAGCAACACAGCATACTTGAAAATGCCAGATTTAGCATACCTCAATTCCTACGTACTACTACACATAGGATAACAACTAGGAGAGTAACAGAGCATGCCAAGACTGCAATTGGCCGACTGACTCCTTTAGGTCAAAGTGCCAAGAACACCGCTACATCTACAAGTACAACAAAAGAAGACTCTTGAGCCTTCACATATAGCATGCCAGTGCCACAGAACCACACACATTGCTCTATAGCACTACGTAAACAGGTACTGGTATGTTATACTTGTAGTGTTGTGGGACTGCCATGAAAGGCTTGAAGGTCAACAAGAGCCGAAGTACTGGTTCCTCTGATAATGTGTCGCAGTACTAGTACTAGTTCCTCTAATTGACCGTGAATAATAGACAAGGATGAACCTCTAACAGCAGCCCCCAGTTGCATCTGGGAGAGGGATCACAAAATCTCCAAACATCACTAGAATTACACATATCGTTTCATACCAAAAAAATAACCAAGGACTGAGCTGTGACCATAAAACGAGTATTATCACAGCAGGGTCTATAGAGTAACTGTTAATCTTAGCAACAAGTCATAGGAAGTCCAGTGGCATCCCCAGCGGCCCGTCCACCGTCGCCCAGACTGCCGGCGGGGGCGCGTGGCATGGGGCCTCCGCGGAGGAGGAACATCAATTAAGTCCAGATGTGGCCTGAAAGAAACACAAGAATAAACATCCAGATGCAAAGAAGGAATAGAAGAGGGACGACCAACATTTCCACAGTAAGTTGAGTTGTACATAAAATAAGATATATGCCCACAGAAATGAGTAAGATACCTTCTTGTGGAAAACATGCTTTGTCTGACCTCCATACCCAGACTGCTTGCGGTCATAACGACGCTTCCCCTGAGCAGAAAGGCTATCCTTGCCTTTCTTGTACTAGGTAACCTTGTGGAGGGTGTGCTTCTTGCACTCCTTGTTCTTGCATTAGGTCTGCTTGGTCTTCGGAATGTTCACCTACAAAAATTGTCATACCATATACTTAGCCAACAGGAATAAACAACCAGGAATTTTACAACACACGACAAACAAAAAGAACTTCATAGCTAAACTCATAACCCATGCTTGTTAGTTTAAGATGTGGAGAAGGACGTGTTAGATTCCAAGGGCATGGAAAATTCCATGAATCACCAGGTCCAAAAATGGCAGAGGGCAGAATTTCCAGTTTTCAATTATACAAATAATGAAAAGAGAACTCAAGCCAAAGATGTTATGTTGAACTAGAAAAGCACCCAGCTGGCCAAAAGAGAGTAACATTACATACTCCAAAATAGAACACATCAAGTTAGCTCATAGCAATGGAACAACAGCCCTACTCCATAGAGAGCTAGTATGTAGGAGGGATACATCATCATGTCACTCGTTGCTTATGGCCTAAGGTTTCAGGAACGCCTAGTACATAAGATGATTAACTGCAGCTAAATGACAACATATTGTGCAAACAAACTGTCAGACTATGATCTAACCTTGCAAGCATATAACTAGAATAAACGTGTATACTTGGGATCAATCACTAGTCATGACAAGTCGACTAACAAGACAGACTGAAGACTAATGTATTTTCAGCTTAAAATCGCAATGGGGTCAGCAGATAACCATTCAAACCAACCAATCCGTCCTTCAAACAAGTTAACTCAACACATCCAAGGACCTGAGCAGCAAGAATGTGATACTGAATGTAATGTAAGTGTCTCCAATCGCCACACCCCAATCACATCCCCTTCTTCCCGACATGCTGGAGATCTAGCGGCACCAACACGGTACGATCCAAGAGAAATACATAGCTCCTATGGCAATTTCATCCGATTAACAGCACCGCATTATGAAACCCCGATCCACGGATTCTTCCACCCTCGCAAATCATTCTACTAAGAGCCACAGTTGTTGTGAATCAACCGATTCTACGCTCGCTTGAAAACTAGGGACAGTCGCTACGATGAATCACTGGTGCCAAGATCAGGGGGAGGATACTCACCATGGCTGCGAAAGCGGGGGAGGAGGCCAGACTCTTCGTTTGTGGGCACCCTCGCCTCCATGACTCGTCTCCCTGCCTTGGGGTCGCGCGGTCGCACGCGATCGTGTGGATCCGCACGAATAGAGCCCCAGACACGGATGGGACTCGGACGTGCGTCGGAGGTGGTTGCCGAGGCGGGCGCGAAGACAGGGTGGGTCGTCAGGATTGAAGCACAGACGCACACGCCGGATCGGGTTGAAGCACGCACGCGCGCACCGGATCAGGTTGGAGGCAACCGAAACTCTAGCCATCACGAGATAGGGATTCGGGCTCGCCCTACCATGGCCATGGCCGCAGGGTAGGGGTTAGGCCTGAGCTGTTAGCTGCTGGGTTGGTTCTGGAGGACGGCGGCGGGGCTGGTTGAGAGGAGTTCGCCGCCGGCAAGTGGGATTGGGGGAGAGGATTGGATTGAATCATGGGAGCCGGCCCCCGCAGCGACAACCCGCAGGAACAACCCCTGCATGGCGGCAAGGTTGGTCGAGGACAAGGGAGACGAGGGGAGAGTGAGGGCGGCGGAGGTGGGTGGCGGCGAGGTTCAGAGGGGTGGGTGGCGGTGACGAGGGGGACGAGGGGGGTCTACATCGGGGGAGAGGGGAGAGGATCTGAGGGGGGAGGGAGAGAAAAAGAAAGAAAGAATGGAGGCGGGGGGGTGGGTGGAAAATGTCTATGAGGACAGACCTAGGGTTTCGGCTCGGGTGGGGAGAGTGAGGCCGGCGGCGGAGGTGGTTGATGCGTGATCCGCGTGATATGCTCATGGTCCAATCAGAACGCAGCAAACCATTTGATGACCTTATGACCATATAAATTGGTCGTGATCGATTCAAGATAAAAAATTTCATTCCATTTTTCAGTGTTCAAAATGAGTTTTTTGTGAAAGTCCTATCAAATATTTGTTAAAATGATATCACATTTTGCACAAGTTTACATCGTGGATTTGCAAACAATATTGACAAAGGGAGTTTTCATTTTCTTTGGACGAAAAATCAATTTTCCATTTTTCGAGTGTGCAAAATAAGTTTTTATGTGAAGGACTTATAATATATTTGTTGCAAAATTGTACCAAATAATTTTTCTAAAATATAGGAAATATTTAATGCACAATTGACCAAATGGTTAGGGGTCAAAAGTTTTTATCCACCTCTAGTGAAAAAGACAAATTTCGGCCGATTCAGGTGGGAATGGGTCAAATTTGAACTGCAGGTGCCTTATAATTTGCTCTTTATTTTTTCCAAAAATCATTTCTACGTACATAAGTATCTACTTGATCAGAGAAACACCAAAAAAATTCAAGATTCAACCACTAGCTAGGAACGGTCATTCCCGCCGTTTTGACCGCATTTTGAAACGGGCATAAAAAATTCAAAAGAAATCAAAAAATTGTAAAACCTTCGCATTGTGTCATTATATGTGACCAAGTTATCAGGAAAAATTATAAACTTGTAATACGGCAATTACTTTAAAAAAGTGTTCTCAGAAACGAGCTATCATGCATGAAGATTCATGGCTTTCGAGCCAAATGATCAATCTTAGGGCCACATTCACGACTTAGTTTGTTCAAATGATCTCATATTGTGCACAAGGGTGCATCTTGGAATGGTAGACAATGTTGCCTAAGGGAGTTTTCATTTTCTTTGGACGAAAAATTCATTTTCCATTTTTTGAGTGCCCAAAATGAGTTTTTTTTGTGAAGGACCTATAATATATTTGTTGCAAAATTGTAACAAATAATTTTCTAAAATACTAAGACATATTTAGTGCACAATTGACCAAATAGTTAGGTGTCAAAAGTTTTTATCCACCTCTGGTGAAAAAGACAAATTTCCGCTGATTCAGTTGGAAACAGGTCAAATTTGAACTACAGCTGCCTTATAGTTTGCTCTTTGTTTTTTCCAAAAATCATTTCTAGGTACATAAGCACCTATTTAATCTGAGAATTACCGACAAAATTCCAAGATTCAAACACTTGCTAGGAACGGTCATTTCCGCCGTTTTGACCACATTTTGAAACGGGCATAAAAAATTAAAAAAATCAAAAAATTGGAAAACCTCTGCATTGTGTCATTATATGTGACCAAGTTTCCAGAAAAAATAATAAATTGTAATACGATAATTATTTTAAAAAAGTGTTCTCAGATATGAGCTATCATGTGTGAAGATCCATGGCTTTCAAGCCAAATGATCAATCTTATGGCCACATTCATGTCATAGTTCGTTCAAATGACCTCATATCGTGCACAAGGGTGCATCTTGGAATGACAAACAATGTTGCCTAAGGAAGTTTTCATTTTCTTTGGAGGAAAAATTCATTTTCCATTTTTTCGAGTGCCCAAAATGAGTTTTTTTTGTGAAGGACCTATAATATATTTGTTGCAAAATTGTACCAAATCAATTTTCTAAAATACTAGGCCATATATAATGCACAATTAACCAAAGGGTTGGGTGTCACAAGTTTTGATCCACCTCTCGTTAAAAAGACAAATTTTTGCCGATTAAGTTGAGAGCGGGACAAATTTGAACTGTAGCTACCTCGTAGTTTGCTCTCTGTGTTTTCCAAAAATCATTTCTAGGTACATAAGTATCTATTTAATCAGAGAAACACCAAAAAAAATTACAAGATTCAACCACTAGCTAGGAACGCTCATTCCAGCCGTTTTGAGCGCATTTTGAAACAGGCATAAAAAATTCAAAAAAATCAAAAAATTGGAAAACCTTCGCATCGTGTCATTATATGTGACCAAGTTTCCAGGAAAAATAATAAACTTGTAATACGGAAATTATTTAAAAAAAGTGTTCTAAAAATTGAGCTATCATGCGTGAAGATTCATGGCTTTCAAGCCAAATGATCAATCTTATGGACACATTCATGGCATAGTTTGTTCAAATGATCTCATATTGTGCACAAGGGTGCATCTTGGAATTCCAAACAATGTTGCCTAAGGGAGTTCTCATTTTATTTGTAGGGAATATTCATTTTCCATTTTTCGAGTGCCTGAAATGAGTTTTTTTGTGAAGGACCTACCATATATTTGTTGCAAAATTGGACCAAATCAATTTTCTAAAATACTAGGACATATTTAATGCACAATTGACAAAATGGTTGGGTGTAAAAAGTTCTGATCCACCTCTGGTGAAAAAGACAAATTCCTGCCGATTCAGTAGGAAGCGGGTCAAATTTGAACTGCAGCTGCCTCATAGTTTGCTATTTATTTTTTACAAAAAATATTTTTAGTTACATAAATACCTACTTAATCATAAATACATGCCCGCCTCATGGTCACCGCGTGAACGTGGTGTTGCCATGTGTTCTGGGCGGCCTAGGCATGTCTAGTGGGTTGGGCACTCCCTAGGTAGGTGCTAGGAAGAAAATCACAACATAATATTCTCACGAGGAGACCGATCGATGCTCAAACATGAATAAGCAGCCAAGTGTTTGATTAGCGGTACGGGAAATACACATGGCTAATGGGCGTGAGTTTTGGCCGAGGATGATCAGTTACTAAGAAGACCGTCTTCATAAATTTTCAGCTCAAAAGGAGGAGCCTAGGTGGTACTTGCTTTGCAAAGTACCACACTGGACATAAATACGAATGTTGAAGCTAGGTTCAAAATAATGAATGGATTGAGCTCGCATTTGGTGGAGGATGGTTATTTGGGCACAGGAAAGCACTGTAGAAAATGGATATCATTTGGACATGACAAAGTGGTACTTCCTTCACAAAGTGTTTTTTGAACAGAATAGGAAAATGAATATTTTGAATTATTTTTGAACTACATGAGGAAGGTTTTTACATATTTGACGAAGATATGACCCAAAGAATTTATGAGCTTTTTTTGGGAATTTTGGGAATGACAGAAATATAGGTTGCTTCACAACATAGGGCAAAAATTGACACATGGACATGACGCATAGGCAAAAGTAATGAGATGGCGCCTAGTCATAGCAACCCACCACAATTTACAAGGCTATGACCATCTATATTGGTCGTTAACAACTAGAAATAAGGCAGCGGACCAGTGCTATCTGCTTTATGACCATTTCAAGTAAGGAAATTACGACCTTTCTGACCAAAATGGTCGTTATAGTTTAGGGTTTGGAGCCCCCCGAATAGCTTTTGACCAATTGGTCTGAAATGGTCATAGATCTATGACCAATTCTTCGAGGTCACCGATGAATGTCACTAGTTACATATTTCTTGTAGTGTTGTTGGGTTGGCATAGATCAAGATTAGGATTTGTCACTCCGAGTATAGGAGAGGTATCTCTGGGCCCTCTCGGTAATGCACATCATAATAAGCCTTACAAGCAATGTGACGAATGAGTTAGTTGCGGGATGATGTATTACGGAATGAGTAAAGAGACTTGCCAGTAACGATATTGAACTAGGTATGAAGATACAGACGATCGAATCCTGGGCAAGTAACATACCGATGACAAAGGGAATAACGTATGTTGTCATTACGGTACGACCGATAAAGATCTTCGTAGAATATGCGGGAACCAACATGCATATTAACCGTATCCACACATGCATCATGTTTCCGGTTAATACAATTCTAGCACGAATAATAAACATTTATCATGATATAAGGAAATATAAAATAACAACTTTATTATTATCTCTAAGGCATATTTCCTTTAGAGTTAGCAGGGATACTAGACCATGCATCCATGCCTAGATCCAGCATGCATTGCTTCTTCCAACTTCTTCATCCTGGAGCTCACGACGAAACATGAATAGAGGCCACCATCAACATGTTATAAAACAAAATGGTCAGGAACAAAATAAATTCAAACATGTTAACCTTTTGGCAGAAATAACAATAGAACAATCAAAACAAGGCATAGTTATCAGTGAATACTAGTGACTACCAATAATCAGTAAATATTATATTAGTGAGGAACAACATCATAAAGATTAAAAGTGGGGATGCCACAACTAGAAGTAGCAAGCTATTTTGTATTTGAGAAACAAAAAAAAATGATAATGTTTATTAAAGCAATATGGCAAATGATAATGTTTGTTAAAGAAATTAAGAGGGCAGTAGCTCAACCTAAAGAAAGGAAACAGAACTTATATGAAAGAAACTGTGTTGCAAGTGTATAAAGAGTGATTGATGATCCATTCCAGAGACATGGTAGTTTCTTCTAACATGTTGTACTTCAGAGAAATTTCCCAAATTGAAAGCAATTTGCATAGTTAAGAAACTTCTACTTCAGAGCTATTCCCACAATATTGATATAAATCAGCATGCTCAACTTGCATAGTTAAGCAACTTCTACTTCAGAGAAATTTCCATAATATTGATAGAAATCTGCATGCTGCTACTGTCATTTGAAACTATTGTGGATTTGTTTTGATACAAAAGATAGAACTGGTAAAAATCTGTTTGCTGCAACTCTGTCATGGATTTGTTTTAACCGTAGAAGATAGAATTGGAAAAAGTATCTCCTACTAGAATGTAGCAAATAAGATTTAAGCAGGTATGACATTTCATATGTTACTATTCCACAAAGGCCGGAAAGAGATATTCTAGAGGTGAAGTAAATGGGGCGCATTTTGAGCCTGACTTGGGATACAGATCAGGCACTAGAACAGTTCCCACAATATTGACACCATCCTGATGAGCCCCCTCTCCGTCAGGTCCTTGATGGCCCTGCTGAGCCAGAGACCCGTTGATCTGCAGGTAGTAGGTAGACACAGGGTGAGCAAGACCTTCAGCACCATATATAAATCAAACAACACAGATGAGGATACACTAATACACTATGCATACTTGAAAATGCTAGAAGAGTTAAAATTATTAAATTGAGAGCAGTCACAGCAACACAACATACTTGAAAATGCCAGATTTAGCATACCTCTATTCCTACGTACTACTACACATAGGATAACAACTAGGAGAGTAACAGAGCATGCCAAGACTGCAATTGGCCGACTGACTCCTTTAGGTCACAGTGCCAAGAACACCGCTACATCTACAAGTACAACAAAAGACGAATCTTGAGCCTTCACATACAGCATGCCAGTGCCACAGAACCACACACATTGCTCTATAGCACTACGTAAACAGGTACTGGTATGTTATACTTGTAGTGTTGTGGGACTGCCAGGAAAGGCTTGAAGGTCAACAAGAGCCCAAGTACTGGTTCCTCTGATGATGCGCCGCAGTACTAGTACTAGTTCCTCTAATTGACCGCGACTAATAGACAAGGATGAACCTCTAACAGCAGCCCCCGGTTGCAACTCGGAGAGGCATCACAAAACCTCCAAACATCACTAGAATTACACGTATCGTTTCATACCAAAAAAATAACCAAGGACTGAGCTGTGACCATAAAACGCGTATTATCACAGCAGGGTCTACAGAGTAACTGTTAATCTTAGCAACAAGTCATAGGAAGTCCAAGGGCATCCCAGTGCCCGTCCCACCGTCGCCCGATCACTGCGGGCGGGGCGCGTGGCATGGGGCCTCCGCGGAGGAGGAACATCAAATAAGTCCAGATGTGGCCTGAAAGAAACACAAGAATAAACATCCAGATGCAAAGAAGCAACAGAAGAGGGACGACCAACATTTCCACAGTAAGTTGAGTTGTACATAAAATAAGATATATGCCCACAGAAATGAGTAACATACCTTCTTGTGGAAAACATGCTTTGTCTGACCTCCATATCCAGACTGCTTGCGGTCATAACGACGCTTCCCCTGAGCAGAAAGGCTATCCTTGCCTTTCTTGTACTAGGTAACCTTGTGGAGGGTGTGCTTCTTGCACTCCTCGTTCTTGCATTAGGTCTTCTTGGTCATCGGAATGTTCACCTACAAAAATTGTCATACCATATACTTAGCCAACAGGAATAAACAACCAGGAATTTTACAACACACGACAAACAAAAAGAACTTCATAGCTAAACTCATAACCCATGCTTGTTAGTTTAAGATGTGGAGAAGGACGTGTTAGATTCCAAGGGGCATGGAAAATTCCCAGTGAATCACCAGGGTCCAAAAATGGCAGAGGGCAGAATTTCCAGTTTTCAATTATACAAATAATGAAAAGAGAACTCAAGCCAAAGATGTTATGTTGAACTAGAAAAGCACCCAGCTGGCCAAAAAGAGAGTAACATTACATACTCCAAAATAGAACACATCAAGTTAGCTCGCAACAGTGGAACAACAGCCCTACTCCATAGAGAGCTAGTATGTAGGAGGGATACATCATCATGTCACTCGTTGCTTATGGCCTAAGGTTTCAGGAACGCCTAGTACATAAGCTGATTAACTGCAGCTAAATGACAACATATTGTGCAAACAAACTGTCAGACTATGATCTAACCTTGCAAGCATATAACTAGAATAAACGTGTATACTTGGGATCAATCACTAGTCATGACAAGTCGACTAACAAGACAGACTGAAGACTAATGTATTTTCAGCTTAAAATCGCAATGGGGTCAGCAGATAACCATTCAAACCAACCAATCCGTCCTTCAAACAAGTTAACTCAACACATCCAAGGACCTGAGCCGCGCAATGTGATACTGAATGTAATGTAAGTGTCTCCAATCACCACACCCCAATCACATCACCTTCTTCCCGACATGCTGGAGATCCAGCGGCACCAACACGGTACGATCCAAGAGAAATAAATAGCTCCTATGGCAATTTCATCCGATTAACAGCACCGCATTACGAAACCCCGATCCACGGATTCTTCCACCCTCGCAAATCATTCTACTAAGAGCCGTAGTTGTTGTGAATCAACTGAGTCTACGCTCGCTTGAAAACTAGAGACAGTCGCTACGACGGATCACAGGTGCCAAGATCAGGGGGAGGATACTCACCATGGCTGCGAAAGCGGGGGAGGAGGACGGACTCCTCGTTTGCGGGCACCCTCGCCTCCATGACTCGTCTCCCTGCCTTGTGGTTGCGAGGTCGCACGCGACCGTGTGGATCCGGACGAATAGAGCCCCGGACACGGATAGGACTCGGACGCGCATCGAAGGTGGTTGCCGAGGCGGGCACGAAGACAGCGTGGGTCGTCAGGATTGAAGCACAGACGCACGCGCCGGATCGGGTTGAAGCACGCACGCGCGCGCCGGATAAGGTTGGAGGCAACCGAAACCCTAGCCATCACGAGATAGGGATTCGGGCTCGCCCTGCCATGGCCATGGCCGCAGGGTAGGGGTTAGGCCTGAGCTGTTAGCTGCTGGGTTGGTTCTGGAGGCCGGCGGCGGGGCTGGTTGAGAGGAGGTCGCCGCTGGCAAGTGGGATCGGGGTAGAGGATTGGATTGAATCATGGGAGCCGGCCCCCGCAGCAACAACCCGCAGGAACAACCCCTGCATGGCGGCAAGGTTGGTCGAGGACAAGGGAGACGAGGGGAGAGTGAGGGCGGCGGCGGAGGTGGGTGGTGGCGAGGTTCAGAGGGGTGTGTGGCGGCAACGGGGGACGAGGGGGGTCTACATCGGGGGAGAGGGGAGAGGATCTGAGGGAGGAGGGAGAGAAAGAAAGAAAGAATGGAGGCGGGGGTGGGTGGAAAATGTCTATGAGGAAAGACCTAGGGTTTCGGCTCGGGTGGGGAGAGTGAGGGCGGCGGCGGAGGTGGTTGATGCGTGATCCGCGTGGTATGCTCATGGTCCAATCAGAACGCAGCAAACCATTTGATGACCTTATGACCATATAAATTGGTCGTGATTGATTCAAGATAAAAAATTTAATTCCATTTTTCAGTGCTCAAAATGAGTTTTTAGTGAAAGTCCTATCAAATATTTGTTAAAATGATATCATATTTTGCACAAGTTTACATCGTGGATTTGCAAACAATATTGACAAAGGGAGTTTTCATTTTCTTTGGACGAAAAATCAATTTTCCATTTTTCGAGTGCTCAAAATAAGTTTTTATGTGAAGGACTTATAATATATTTGTTGCAAAATTGTACCAAATATTTTTTCTAAAATACTAGGACATATTTAATGCACAATCGACCAAATGGTTAGGTGTCAAAAGTTTTTATCCACCTCTAGTGAAAAAGACAAATTTCGGCTGATTCAGGTGGGAATGGGTCAAATTTGAACTGCAGGTGCCTTATAATTTGCTCTTTATTTTTTCCAAAAAATCATTTCTAGGTACATAAGTATCTACTTAATCAGAGAAACACCAAAAAAAATTCAAGATTCAACCACTAGCTAGGAACGGTCATTCCCGCCGTTTTGACCGCATTTTGAAACGGGCATAAAAAATTCAAAAAAAATCAAAAAAAATTAAAATCTTCGCATTGTGTCATTATATGTGACCAAGTTATCAGGAAAAATTATAAACTTTTAATATGGCAATTACTTTAAAAAAGTGTTCTCAGAAATGAGCTATCATGCATGAAGATTCATGGCTTTCAAGCCAATTGATCAATCTTAGGGCCACATTCATGACTTAATTTGTTCAAATGATCTCATATTGTGCACAAGGGTGCATCTTGGAATGGCAGACAATATTGCCTAAGGGAGTTTTCATTTTCTTTGGACGAAAAATTCATTTTCCATTTTTCGAGTGCCCAAAATGAGTTTTTTTTGTGAAGGACCTATAATATATTTGTTGCAAAATTGTAACAAATAATTTTCTAAAATACTAAGACATATTTAGTGCACAATTGACCAAATGGTTAGGTGTCAAAAGTTTTTATCCACCTCTGGTGAAATAGACAAATTTCCGCTGATTCAGTTGGAAACAGGTCAAATTTGAACTGCAGCTGCCTTATAGTTTGCTCTTTATTTTTTCCAAAAATCATTTCTAGGTACATAAGCACCTATTTAACCAGAGAATTACCAAAAAAATTCCAAGATTCAACCACTAGCTAGGAACGGTCATTCCGGCCGTTTTGACCACATTTTGAAACGGGCATAAAAAATTTAAAAAAAAAATCAAAAAATTGGAAAACCTCTGCATCGTGTCATTATATGTGACCAAGTTTCGAGAAAAAATAATAAAATTGTAATACGATAATTATTTTAAAAAAGTGTTCTCATATATGAGCTATCATGTGTGAATATTCATGGCTTTCAAGCCAAATGATCAATCTTATGGCCACATTCATGTCATAGTTCGTTCAAATGACCTCATATCATGCACAAGGGTGCATCTTGGAATGACAAACAATGTTGCCTAAGGAAGTTTTCATTTTCTTTGGACGAAAAATTCATTTTCCATTTTTTCGAGTGCCCAAAATGAGTTTTTTTGTGAAGGACCTATAATATATTTGTTGCAAAATTGTACCAAATAAATTTTCTAAAATACTAGGCCATATATAATGCACAATTAACCAAATGGTTGGGTGTCACAAGTTTTGATCCACCTCTTGTTAAAAAGACAAATTTCTGCCGATTAAGTTGAGAGCGGGTCAAATTTGAACTCACTAGTAGAAAAAGGGGCTATCGTTGAGGCCTGTTTTGCCCATTAGTCCCGGTTCAATCCAGAACCGGGACTAATGTGAGCATTTATCCCGGTTCGTGAGCCCAGGGGGCCGGCCGGGCCACGTGGGCCATTGGTCCTGGTTGGTGGGACGAACCGGGACCAATGGTCCTGGCTCCTGGCCCACCACTAGTTGTCCCGGTTGGTGGCATGAACCGGGACCAAAGGCTTCCCTTTAGTCCCCGCTCATGCCACCAACCGAACTAATGGTGCTGCCTATATATAGCCCTCGCGCAAGAGCAGAGCACACTGCTCTGCTTTTTTCGGCCGAGGGGAGGGGCTGGTGGTGCTCTAGCTCACCTCCTATGCACACAAGGTGTTCGATGGAATGCCCGAGCCACACTACTTAAGCTATCTCCTCTCAAGCTCGACCTCTAACCTCCATTTTCCTCAATATTTGTCTAGGTTTAGCGGTCCGTCACGCCCGTCCCGTCTTCACCGGTCGATCACCAGCGCCGATCTCATCGCCAGCACCACCGTGGTGAGCCTCTTGTTCTTATCTTCTTTCCGAAAGGAAAAATATTCTTACTTGTATTATTTTCTTACTTTTATTATTGCATCTTATATAGTGCGATGGTTTTGGTATCCGCCCGTCGGCCCTCGTCCTGTCTATGATTCGGATGTGGTATATATTATCTTTTCATAACTATTGGTTCATTTATTGTTTATGAAAATTAAGCCGACCAACGTGACATAGATTTTATTTATCTAGGAGGTTGTTGAACCGAAATTCCAACCGACCCTATTGTCGAGAGGTTAAATTTAGTTGAAGAAGAAAACAATTTCTTGAAGGAAAAAATAAAAAACTTGAGGAGGAGAAGATGATATTGGAGTTGCATGTTCCGGATGTCGTCGATGATCACAAGATCAAGATGGATGCAATGCGCTTGAAGATGAGAAAGATTAGAAAATATGCCATTCATACCGAGGCTTGGTATCATTATGCTGTTGGATCAGTTGTTACCTTGGTTGCGATTATGATCGATTTTTTTTCACATTGAAATGTTTTACATAGTTTCAATGTATGGTTTAATTAATTTAGATGCTCTGCAGAGCTTTATGTTGTTAGATGAGAACTATGTATGTACTTTGGTTTTAATGTGATGATGAACTTCTATTAATTTGGTCATTTAATTATCTATTCATGATGTTCTGTAATGATTTTTGACACACTTAATTATATATAATGCACGCAGATGAACTGGCAATGGATGTACGGTGACAGACACACCTCCGAGTACATTAAGGGCGTGCATGCTTTTCTCAAGTGGCTGAGGCAAACAAGCAGAATGGTTTTATGTGTTGTCCATGCCCTATATGTGGAATACTGAAGTCTTACTCGACCGGAAAATCCTTCACACCCACCTGCTTTACAAGGGTTTCATGCCACACTATAATGTTTGGACGAGGCACGGAGAAATAGGGGTTATGATGGAAGACGGCGAGGAAGAAGAGTACGATGACAACTATGTGCCCCTGAATACGATGATGCTATGAACATCAAGTTGCACTGACGATGTGCACGATGGTGCTGCAACGCGAAGCTGCTGAAGATCAAGATGAACCAGACGATGTGCCCCATGATGATGATCTCCGCCGGGTCATTGTCGATGCAAGGACACAATGCGAAAGTCAAAAGGAGAAGCTGAAGTTCGATCGCATGTTAGAGGATCACAAAAAAGGGTTGTACCCCAATTGCGAAGATGGCAACACAAAGCTCGGTACCATACTCGAATTGCTGAAGTGGAAGGCAGAGAATGCTGTGCCTGATAAAGGATTTGATAAGCTACTGATAAAGGATAACGAACTGCCCGACAGTACATACGCAGCAAAGAAGGTCGTATGCCCTCTAGGATTGGAGGTGGAGAAGATACATGCATGCCCTAATGACTGCATCCTCTACCGTGGTGCCTACAAGGATCTGAACGCATGCCCGGTATGCGGTGCATTGCGTATAAGATCGACGAGATGACCCTGGTGATGTTGACGGCGAGCCTCCGGAAGAGGGTTCTGCGAAGGTGATGTGGTATGCTCCTATAATACCACGGTTGAAACGTCTGTTCAGAAACGGAGAGCATGCCAAGTTGATGCGATGGCACAGTGAGGACCGTAAGAAAGACGGGAAGTTGAGAGCACCCGCTGACGGGTCGAAGTGGAGAAAAATCGAGAGAAAGTACTGGGATGAGTTTGCAAAGGACCCAAGGAACGTATGGCTTGCTTTAAGCGCGGATGGCATTAATCCTTTCGGGGAGCAGAGCAGCAATCACAGCACCTGGCCCGTGACTCTATGTATGTATAACCTTCCACCTTGGATGTGCATGAAGCGGAAGTTCATTATGATGCCAGTTCTCATCCAAGGCCCTAAGCAACCCGGCAACGACATTGATGTGTACCTAAGGCCATTAGTTGAGGAACTTTTACAGCTGTGGAATGGAAATGGTGTACGTACGTGGGATGAGCACAAAAAGGAGGAATTTGACCTGAAGGCGTTGCTGTTCGTGACAATCAACGATTGGCCCGCTCTCAAGAACCTTCGGGACAGACAAACAAGGGATACCACGCATGCACGCACTGTTTACTTGACACCGATAGTATATACCGGAAGCTGCAGGAAGAATGTGTACCGGCCATCGTCTCATTTCTTCCGACCAACCATCAATGTCGAAAGAAAGGCAAGCATTTCAAAGCGAGGCAGATCACCGGAAGAAGCCCGCCATGCGTCGGTGATCACGCACTTGCTATGGTCAATGATTTACACGTAATCTTTGGAAAGGGTCCCGCGGACTAGCTGTTCGAATGACGCTGAGAATCACGCACCCATGTGGAAGAAGAAATCTATATTTTGGGACCTACCCTCTGGAAAGACCTAGAGGTCCGCTCTTGATCGACGTGATGCACGTGACAAAGAACCTTTGCATGAACCTGCTAGGCTTCTTGGGCGTGTATGGGAAGACAAAAGATACACCTGAGGCACATGAGGACCTGCAACGCTTGCACGAAAAAGAGGGCATGCCTCCGAAGCGAGATGAAGGTCCTGCCAGCTCGCTCTTACGGAAGAAGAGAAAGAAATATTCTTTCAATGCCTGCTCAAGATGAAGGTCCCGACTGGCTTCTCGTCGAATATAAAGGGAATAATAAATATGTCGAGAAAAAGTTCCGAACATAAAGTCTCATGACTGCCATGTGATTATGACGCAATCGCTTCCGGTTGCATTGAGAGGGCTTCTACCGAAAACGTCCGATTAGCCATTGTGAAGCTATGTGCATTCCTCAATGCAATATCTCGAAGGTGATCGATCCAGAAATCGTAGTAACGCTAAGGAGTGATGTGGCGCAATGTCTTGTCAGTTTCGAGCTGGTGTTCCCACCATCCTTCTTCAATATCATGACGCACATCCTAGTTCATCTAGTCGACGA
Source organism: Aegilops longissima (assembly GCA_021605205.1). Lineage (NCBI taxonomy): Eukaryota > Viridiplantae > Streptophyta > Magnoliopsida > Poales > Poaceae > Aegilops > Aegilops longissima. The sequence goes on from CM038679.1 coordinate 759,821,016, forward strand.
GATTGTCATTCTGGGGCCCGTATTTCTACACAATATGTACCCCTTTGAGAGGTTCATGGGAGTCCTAAAGAAATATGTTCGTAACCGTGCTAGGCTAGAAGGAAGCATCTCCATGGGCCATCAAACAGAGGATGTCATCGGGTTTTGTGTTGACTTCATTCCTGGCCTTAATAAGATAGGTCTCCCTAAATCGTGGTATGAGGGGAGACTGACCGAAAAGGCACGCTTGGAAGAGACTCAATAATATGCAGGGACGGATATTCTTGGTCTCAAGCACACTACAGCTTCTACGAACTCTACCTTGGTGACCCGTATGTCGATGAACACAAGAACAGTCTGCGATCCAAACACCCGGAGCAAAGTCGACGATCGGATTACATGTGAACACATCAGGACTTTCAGCAGTTGGTTGGAAACACGCCTCGAGGTGACAGCACTGTTTGTGATGAGTTGTACTTGTTGTCCAGGGACCATCTTTGACTGTAATGATTTGGAAAGGATACTGAGATAAATGGGAATACATTTTACACGATTGACCAAGATGAAAAGAGCACCAACCAAAACAGCGGTGTCCGCTTTGATGCAGCAACCGACAAGGAAATGACACATATTATGGTTACATAGTAGACATATGGGAACTTGACTACGGAGTAGATTTTAAGGTCCCTTTGTTTAAGTGCAAGTGGGTAAATCTATCGGGAGGCGGGTGCAGGTAGACCCACAAGACGGAATGACAACAAGGGATCTGAAAATCTTGGGTACACCGACGAACCATTCGTCCTAGCCAATGATGTGGCACAGGTTATCTATGTGAAGGACATGTCTACCAGACCGAGGAAAAGAAAAGATAAGGAAGCGAATACATCATACAATGAGCCAAAGCGCCACATAGTTCTTTCAGGAAAAGGGACATCCCAGGAGTGGAGGGCAAGATGACATGTCTCAAGAGTATGAAAAGTTTCATGAAATTCCCCCCTTCAAAGTCAAGGCCGACCCAAGCATCCTGATAAATGATGAAGATTATCCATGGTTACGGCGCAATAAGCAAACGACACAAGCGAAGAAAAAGTGAAGACTTTCTCCCACAACTATTATGATGATACCATGCCAACTTTGTAACACGCGAGTATGATACCATTGTCCGTTTTGTTCATGAACATGCTATGCCAACTTTTTCAGAGTTCATTTGAAAACTATGAATTTGAAAACCTCGCCAACCGAAGGGCGCCACACCGGTTTATAATTAAGCCCGTCCCTCTCGCCTTGTTGAGCTCACAAACTTGTGATTCACACAAATTTCAAAGAATTCAAATTTTATAAAACTAATGGCACAAACAGAAAGTTTATAATTGTTCTAAAACAAATGGCACTAACAGAAAGTTTATAATTTTGCTGACCTAAAAGCAAAAAGAATTAAAAAATAAAGCAAAAACCAAAAGAAAATAAATAATGCAGGAAACAAAACAAAAAACTTGAAAAAAAATAATAATAGCAACAATAAGCATTTTTTGTAAGTAGAAACAAAATAAAATAAATAAAGCAACAAAGAAAACAAAAAAAGTGTTTTCGAATTTTAAAACTAATGGCACAAACAGAAAGTTTATATTTTTCTAAAACTAAAAGCACTAACAGAAAGTTTATAATTTTGCTGACCTAAAAGCAAAAAGAATTAAAAATAAAGCAAAAACCAAAAGAAAATAAATAATGCAGAAAACAAAACAAAAAACTTCAAAAAATAAAAATAGCAACAATAAGTATTTTGTTGTAAGTAGAAACAAAATAAAATAAATAAAGCAACAAAGAAAACAAAAAAAGTGTTTTCAAATTTTAAAACTAATGGCACTAATAGAAAGTTCATATTTTTTCTAAAACTAAAAGCAAAAGGAAATAAAATATAAAGCAAAAAAAATTGCCACCTAGTAGGCCCCCACGGCCTGAATACGACTAGAAACCCTACATGGGCCAGGATTCAGGCCCGTAGAGGCCCAATAGGCCTGAGCAAGAGCATGATTAGGCCCGAAAGCCTGCATTTGAGAGGAGCTCGAAAGGGGACGCACACCAGCGCTTATAAACCAGTGCCGGCGCCCTTCAACTAGCGAGGTGGGACTAAACATTTGGGTTCGGGGCAGCACAGGCCTTTGGTCCCGGTTGGTGGCACCAACCGACTAAAGGGTGGTTTAGTCCCGGTTGGTGCCACGACCCGGGACTAATGCCCCCCTTTAGTCCCGGTTGGTGCCACCAACCGACCAAAGACCGCCGCTTCCCGCCCTTTGGGCTGCTGAAATTTGTTTTTGGTCCCGGTTGGTGGAACCAACCGACTAAAGGGGGCATTAGTCCCGTTGGTGCCACGAACCGGACCAATGCCCTTGCTATATAACCAGGACTTGTGAAATTTCAGATTCATCGCCCCATTTGCCCCAACCTCCCCGACGCCGCCAGTTGCCCCGACGCCGCCCGACGCCGCCGCGCCGCCATACGCCTCGTCGTCGCCGTCGCCTGCCTCGTCGTCGTGCCGTCCCCCTGCCTCGTCATCGCTGTCGCCTGCCCGGCGCCGCCGCCGACGCCGCCTTGCCGCCGTCGCCGCCCGCCTCGCCTCGCCGCCGTCGCCGTCCCGCCCGTCGCCGCGCCCTCGCCATCGCCGCCCCTGCCTCCGCGACCTCGCCGACCTCGCCGTCGCCGCCCCTGCCTCCCGACCTCGCCGTCGCCTCCGCCTCCCGACCTTGCCGTCGCCTCCGCCTCCTCCGCCGCCCGTCGCGCGACCTCGCCGTCGCCTCCGCCTGATGAGCCCCAGCCTCACAAGACCTGCCCTGCCCCAGCACAAGACCTGCCCTGCCCGGCCCCCTGCCGCCGCCATGATTTTTTTTTCTGCATATATATGTGATGTTTTTTTGTATATATATTGATGTATAGAATATGATGTTTTTTATTGATGTATAGAATATGATGTTTTTTATTGATGTATAGAATATGATGTTTTTTATTGATGTATAGAATATGATGTTTTTTGCAGATAAATGTTCATGTATATATATTGATATATTCATTGATGTATAGAATATTTTATAAAAAGAAGAAGAAGAAGAAGAAGAAGAAGAAGAAGAAATGAGAAGAAGAAAAAAGAGAACTTCTTTTTATCGGGAACGAGGGTGTCGAGGATCGCTGAGGGGTCGACGGTCGGGAACTAGGGTAGAGGGTCGAGAGGGTCACAGAGGGGTCGAGGGTCGTCGAGGCCGGTCGAGGGTCGTCGAGGCCGGTCGAGGTTTCGAGGCACAAGGGTTTGAGGTTCGAGGGTTCTAGGGTCGAGGTTCGAGGTTCTAGGGTTCGAGGGTTCTAGGGTCGAGGTTCGAGGGTTCTAGGATCCGAAGGAAGAAGGAAGAAGAAGAAGAAAAAGAATGAGAGGAAAAGAAGAAAAGAAGAGGAGAAGATGAAAGGAATAGAGGAGAAGAAGAAAAATAGAATTTTTTCTATTTTTCTTCTTCTCCTCTATTCTTTCTTCTTCTCCTTTTTTTTTCTTGTTTTTTCTTCTTCTTCTTCCTTCTTCCTCTTTCTTCCTTTTCCGATAGGTACCGATAGTGTCAAAGTATTGAAGAAATCCATCGCTTCATCATTAGCCGGAGTAACCATGGCATGATGGTATTTGTCCTCAAAGTTGTTCGAATGGAGTCCGGATAGGATAATTTGCCTTTTGCTGAACTTTGTACCAAAAAGCGAATTATCCTATCTGGGACTCCGCTCCAAAACAACTTTGAGAGCTTCGCACCATCATGCACCTGTTACTTTCCTAATGATGAAGACATGGTTTTGTTGAATCCTTTGACACTAGGCAACCTCCCGACCCCTCGGCGATCTTCGACCCCTTGACCCTCGACCGCTCGGCGATCCACGACCCTCTACCCTACTTGTGGGACATAGATGTATTGTTCAACGCCGACCCCTCCTGATACCTTCAACACGTGGGGGGGGGGTCGATATTACGTACCCCCTCCTAGCTTGAAGCGTTCTCGAGGCCACCCCCTAACCCTTGAAGCATTGTCGAGGCCACCCCAAACCCTAGAGAAGCAGCGTCGAGGCCACTAATATGATTCCTTATTGTGATTAGCTAGCTAGTTCTACGTTGGCACTAATATATCCATATCTGTCATGTTTGAATAATAATTGCCATGTTGTAAATATTTGTAGAAACTATGGACACCCCCCGAGACGAAGCACAAGAAGCGTTGTTGAGGGACATAATCACACACGAAAGTGATGCCGTCTCCTCGATGATGTTTCTCAACGTCGATAACGATGGTCTGGAAGGAGAGGGTGAAGAAGCAGCTGGCTATGATTTACATGGCTCCGATGACCCAATGCCGGTGCAAGAAGTAGACCGTGAGGACGGCTCCGGTGATCACCAAACCGAGTCCGGCCAGGTATATATATTAGTTAAGCCAGTGCTGACTAGCTCTCGTCTTTGTTTTGGTATATATATATGTACACATATTAATTAACTCTCGTCTTTGTTCTTTTTTCTAGCCCTCCGGATCGAGCACAACTTCGGTAAAGAGACGAGGCCCGAAGAAAAAGTTGAGCTCGGATGAAAAGTTTGAGATCATACAAATCGCGCGTGACGGCCAACCGATTGAACCCTACCGGACAAAGAAGGCATTTGTTGCTCGGTCATGGGTTCTCGTTAGGGACAAGATCCCCATCAGCATCCACCAATGGTATAAGCCTAAGAACGAAGACCGTGAGGTGTCTTATGTCAATGATATGCAGAAAAATGATCTTTGGACTGAGCTGAAGTCAAATTTTACCCTACCGCCAGAGGATGATCCGGAGAAGCCAGTAATAGAGCCATTAATCAAGTCTTTTGCTCTTAAGAAGATGGCAGAACTATTCAGGAATTGGAAGAAAGACCTCAATACGTATGTCGAAAAAATGAGACACCAGAATTCACGGGCAAATATGAGAAGATCAGAGATGATCGCCCGCATTTGTGGCCTACAAGACATCGGAAAAGAGTAAAAGATGTCAGCGACAAACAAGAGAAATGCTGCGAAGAAGAAGCTTCATCATCGCACGGGTCGTGGCTACCTCATAGCCCGCCTAAGTGGTCCAAGGCTGAGAATGATCTGCTTGATAAAGGGATCGAACCGAGACAATGAACTGGCCATACCGTTGCCGGACTTGGTTCTTCGGGGCCGGTGGATCCTTGGACCCTATAACGGGGAAGTGCATTTGGACGGACGAACAATTGGACATACCAGTCAAGAGGCTTAAGCATTATATCGAAGCAGCGCAGCAAGGGAAGTTCGTTCGAGACGGGAGAAGGACGAGCTCACAATGGCCCTCGGGAATCCTGAGCACCACAGACGGACATGAGGCACGCCAGCTCCCTTTCGTGGAAGGCTGGATTTCGGACGCAGGGGTTACAAAACCCATGAGAGGAGGAAGAAACTGGAGCAGAGCCTAATGCAGCGCTGCACGAAAGGGTAATGGGGCTAGAGGAACGAGAAGAGGAACGAAGCAGCCGATCACAACAAACGACCTGCGAAGCTTCCCGGTTACCCCGCCATCTCAGCGGAGAAGCAGCGTGGCTTCCACCGAGCTGCTTCAGCGAGCAGCATGCCTTGATGGCTCCTGCCAGCTATCCCGTGGATGCTATCACGGATGCTGAAAGTTGCCACCTTATGGCGCAATGGAGCAATTTAAAGGTCAAGGCGGCTGTTGGCTCTGCTTATCCCACTAAACCCGACTCAACTTTTCACCGCGGCCGATTCCGAAGGATATGCTAAGGTGATGGTCGATGAAATAACGGAGGATTTGAGGAGCTCGGCTTGACCACCCTACCGGTGAAGGGGTATCGGCTGGGTTCGCTCAAGACTCCATGCCTATGGCGGAAGTATCTCATCAACCTTCCGAACTGGGCGCCTCGCCTCCTCCTCCTCCTCCGCGAGTCGGGCACTCCGCCTCCTCCACGCCTCCTCCTCCTCCTCCGTGAGTCAGGGTACTCCGCCTCCTCCACCGCCTCCTCCTCCGAGTGACGATCAGGGCACTCGGCCGGCTCCTTCTCCAGCGTGGCGGCACTCCGTCTCCTTCTCCGCTTGCACCGGCGCGTCCGGCAGCCAGCCTCCTCCTTCTCCGCCTCGTCGGCAAGGCGGAAGAGACCCGCCGCCGCTCCGGCTGCTCCGGCGTCGTAGTCCTTCTCCTCCGCCTCGTAAGCAAGGAAAGAAGACATCCGCCTCCGTCTCGCTCTGCCGGCGTCTAGCAGACTTGCCAAAGGCGGAGGAGATACAGATTCGGTCCTTCTCAAGACTCGGAGAAGTTACCGTCTGAGAGGAGCGAGGAGGAAAACGCGAAGATCGCGCAGACGAAGTGGATGACTGGTTTCAAGGGTTGAAAGCAAAGAGACATCCACCTCCGGAGGAGAAGGTAGATCCGGTCAAAGCGAAGCGCACTCTGCCCCGACAAAACCACCCAAGTCTCCGCCAAAGGCAACTATGAGCGCATTATTGGAAAGGCATTTGCCGAGGCGGAGAGATCGGGAAGTACTGTCGGTGATCAAAGGATGAAAGAACGACGAGCTGGGAAACAAATTGCCCAGCTCGGCGAACAAGCGAAGAATCGTTCCCCGCTCAAGGTGCTCTGCTAGCGACATCGTCGATCCGAGGATGGTGCCCGTTATGGCAATCCTGAAGATTACTTGCCCGACGATGTACAATTTGATTTCTTGGAGGTGCAGATACAAAGATACGAGTACGGGAAGCCTCTCGTCAAAGATGAAAGCTCTCTAACAACGATGATGCTAAGGTTGCATGATTGGTACATGAAAACCTGCAAAGAGTCTCGACGGAGGAATACTTTGTATTTGAGAGTTAAAAGGAGCATGACCTCCTTGGAATTGAACTGCTGCCTATTCCATTTGAGGAGTTCTATCAGTTTTTCAATCAATTGGCCATCGATAAAGCAACGGTCACCTGCTACTGTCTGTAAGTAGTACTACTTCTGTCATTAAGTATCTCTATATAACTCAGCCCTTTCATTGCATGTATTTATAAATATCCTCACTATATTATGCAGATTGAAGATCGCAGAAATGAAGAAAAAACAAGTGGGTGATATTGGTTTCATTAACAGATATCTCATCGATGCAAATGAGGTTAAATATCGTGCCAAGGAAACCGAGGCCAACTTGCTACGATCGTTGGAAATAAATGAACACAAAATACAATACTCTTTCCTTACAACTACACGTGAGTGTTACTGTCTTGTGGCATATTCGGTTTCCTTATTTAGTCCAGGTTATAGAAATGTAATATTGATGAGTTATGCATGCGCAAGCAGGTTCCACTATATTCTCCTAGAGATTAAGCTTGAGCAGGAGTAGTAACTGTCTTAGACTCGAGACGAAAAGATCCCAAGGAGTATGCGGAAATGACTGAATTGCTCGAGAAGTAAGTTAAATCGATCATTATCCACCATATCAGCAACTTTGTTCATTTCTGATATCAAGTAATTGTTTTCTTTGTATGGCAGGGCTTGGGAAAATTCACCAAAAAGCTCCGGGACTACCAAGAAGCTGCAATTTAGACACCAAAGTAAGTACTATATAGTAGCATATTCCACGCATCTCCTAGTGATTCAAGCGCTAGTTTCATCAATACCATTTAGCATGTGCTTGCTATATATAATTATCAGTTTGATTGACCTCTGTTTCTTGTAAAGTGGTTGTGGCAGGAACAAGGAATGATTTCTGTGGATACTACGTTTGCAGTCCATCCGCCACACGACCTGTGAGAGGGCTACTCCGACAAACAATTTGAAGTGCGTAAATAAAATATTCACAATTTTATTTTATTACCATCATTTGTGTTGAGTTTCATTCATTCATATATATATATATATATATATATATATATATATGTATTGACCCCTTTCTTAAAATTAGATGTTTCGGCAGCGGGATGAACTCCTAGCACCAGATCGCATGCGAGCAATTCAAGAGGAATTGGCGGCATTCTTTCTTGACCACGTGATCGCGGAAGACGGAGAATACTATGTGGACCACGCGTCCGTATTGTAAAAGATAACTATTGTATATATGTAGCCGGTAGTGTCGAATAGATATACGAGAACTTGTTGTTCGACCAATCTCTCGGAGAAGGAGAGGTGGTCGATATCACTTCTCTCTGTATGCATATATATGTTCATGACGATCTTCTGTTTGCTTAATTACTAGCTAGCTAGCATGTCTAGTTAGTCCTCTCTATACGTATGTGTAGTACGTAGCGTCGACCAAGCACGGACAAAAGAAAGGACACTTTTCTCTATTAATTAGCTAGCTATAGCACAATATATGAAACACCTAAATTAACCCCCAAAACCCCCAAACCCCCCCTCTTTTGAAAAAAACAAAAACCAGGGCCACAGAAACGCTGATGCGTGGATGCCTATTGGTCCCGGTTGGTGCCACCAACCGGGACCAAAGGCCCTCCCGCCTGGGCTCAGCGGACAGGCCACGTGGAGGGCTATCTGTCCCGGTTCTGGATAGAACCGGGACTAAAGGGCGAGGGTATTAGTACCGACCCTTTAGTCCCGGTTCATGAACCGGGACTAAAGGCCCTTATGAACCGGGACCATAGGCCCTTTTTCTACTAGTGACTGTAGCTACCTCGTAGTTTGCTCTCTGTGTTTTCCAAAAATCATTTCTAGGTACATAAGTATCTATTTAATCAGAGAAACACCAAAAAAATTTACAAGATTCAACCACTAGCTAGAAACGCTCATTCCCGCCGTTTTGAGCGCATTTTGAAACGGGCATAAAAAATTCAAAAAAATCAAAAAATTGGAAAACCTTCGCATCATGTCATTATATGTGACCAAGTTTCTAGGAAAAATAATAAACTTGTAATATGGAAATTATTTAAAAAAGTGTTCTAAAAATTGAGCTATCATGCGTGAAGATTCATGGCTTTCAAGCCAAATGATCAATCTTATGGACACATTCATGGCATAGTTTGTTCAAATGATCTCATATTGTGCACAAGGGTGCATCTTGGAATTCCAAACAATGTTTCCTAAGGGAGTTCTCATTTTATTTGTACGGAAAATTCATTTTCCATTTTTCGAGTGCCTGAAATGAGTTTTTTTGTGAAGGACCTACCATATATTTGTTGCAAAATTGGACCAAATCAATTTTATAAAATACTAGGACATATTTAATGCACAATTGACAAAATGGTTGGGTGTAAAAAGTTCTGATCCACCTCTGGTGAAAAAGACAAATTCCCGCCGATTCAGTAGGAAGCGGGTCAAATTTGAACTGCAGCTGCCTCATAGTTTGCTATTTATTTTTTACAAAAAATATTTCTAGTTACATAAGTACCTATTTAATCATAAATACATGCCCGCCTCATGGTCACCGCGTGAACGTGGTGCTTCCATGTGTTCTGGGCGGCCTAGGCATGTCTAGTGGGTTGGGCACTCCCTAGGTAGGTGCTAGGAAGAAAATCACAACATAATATTCTCACGAGGAGACCGATCGATGCTCAAACATGAATAAGAAGCCAAGTGTTTGATTAGCGGTACGGGAAATACACATGGCTAATGGGCGTGAGTTTTGGCCGAGGATGATCAATTACTAAGAAGACCGTCTTCATAAAGTTTCAGCTCAAAAGGAGGAGCCTAGGTGGTACTTGCTTTGCAAAGTACCACACTGGACATAAATACGAATGTTGAAGCTAGGTTCAAAATAATGAATGGATTGAGCTCGCATTTGGTGGAGGACGGTTATTTGGGCATAGGAAATCACCGTAGAAAATGGATATCATTTGGACATGACAAAGTGGTACTTCCTTCACAAAGTGTTTTTTGAACAGAATAGGAAAATGAATATTTTTGAATTATTTTTGAACTACGCAAGGAAGGTTTTTTACACATTTGACAAAGATATGACCCAAAGAATTTATGAGCTTCTTTTGGGAATTTTGGGAATGACAGAAATATAGGTTGCTTCACAACATAGGGCAAAAATTGACACATGGACATGACACATAGGCAAAAGTAATGAGATGGCGCCTAGTCATAGCAACCCACCACAATTTACAAGGCTATGACCATCTATATTGGTCGTTAACAACTAGAAATAAGGCAGCGGACCAGTGCTATCTGCTTTATGGCCATTTCAAGTAAGGAAATTACGACCTTTCTGACCAAAATGGTCGTTATAGTTTAGGGTTTGGAGCCCCCCGAATAGCTTTTGACCAATTGGTCTGAAATGGTCATAGATCTATGACCAATTCTTCCAGGGTCACTGACAGAATGTCACTAGTTGACATATTTCTTGTAGTGTTGTTGGGTTGGCATAGATCAAGATTAGGATTTGTCACTCCGAGTATAGGAGAGGTATCTCTGGGCCCTCTCGGTAATGCACATCATAATAAGCCTTACAAGCAATGTGACGAATGAGTTAGTTGCGGGATGATGTATTATGAAATGAGTAAAGAGACTTGCCAATAACGATATTGAACCAGGTATGAAGATACAGACGATCGAATCCTGGGCAAGTAACATACCGATGACAAAGGGAATAACTTATGTTGTCATTACGGTACGACCGATAAAGATCTCGTAGAATATGCGGGAACCAACAAGAGCATATATATACATCTGGGCTATTCTGTTACGCGTAACAGAATATTATTCTTTTACCCTACTTGAACTGATGAATTTAAACGGTTGTACCCATGCTGTCATTTTATTGTACTGATCTTTTTTATTAAAATTAAAGAGCCCCTCCCGTCGGCCACTCGAGCCGTCGACCGAGCTGCTTGCGGACGCGCCCAAGATCCCGGGCTGCTCCAATGATTTCATGCTTGTACGCCACCGTCTCACTCATCCTCCTCCTCCCCACCTCTCCCGAACGAGTGGAGCGGTCGGCCCCGGTTCCCGATTCCGAGCCCGTGGCCGGGTGGCCGGCGGATCCCCGTTCTGGTCGGGCGTGTGACCCCGAAGCCCGAGGAGCAGCAACCAGAGCCTCGCGCTCGGGGCGCTCGACAACCCCTGCCCAAGGTTAGACCGCAGCGCCCGTCTCCTCCTGCCGCCTTCCTCGCGGCGCTATGCTCTGCCGCCGCAGATTCTTTTGATCGCGTGGCGGGCGGGCGGGCGGGTCGTGGAATGGTACGGCGCAGTCGATTCGTCCTGCCAGTGGATTCGTTGGTTGCCGTCCGGGTTCCATCCATGGGTGATTTGCCCGGCGGACTGGTAGGCAGGCAGGCGCCGGAGGAGTGAGCGCTTGTGAGATCGGCGGCTGCTGGATTTGGGAACTAGCAGCTGCGCCATGGCTCTGCTTCTTGGCTGGAGAGCACGCCAGGCCTGAGTAGTCAGTGACTGGACGCTGCCATGTCGTTGACTAAGAGAGCTGGGAGTTCCCTTTTTAGCTACACCGTCTTCTTATTAACGCAACAACTCTTGTGCGTCGTGTAGATGAATGTAGACAAGCTGAAGAAGATGGCCGGTGTTTTGACTTTTGATACGAGCAGAAGCGTTTCCCGCTTTCAGCATGTTACCTGTTCTACAGTCTACAGATATCCATTTTACCTGTGTAAGTCGTTTGTTTCAGGCCTAAAATGTCTCCTCAGAATGAATAATTTGTGCCCTGTGAACCATTCTAACATGTACAAGTTTTTGCCCCAGCCCACCCATACGGTGATGTACTCAATATTAATCCTAAGAAGTTGGTCTTTTTTGTACTCCCCAAGGTGCTACATATGTACTCACTATGGCGATGTATTTGTACTTCCCAAACACATATGCAGGAGCCGAAAATAAGATTTTAGAAAAAAGGAATAGTGCTCATTGGAATAGGGGACAAACACCTACAGAGCAAACAGAGCACTCGTACTAATCTCTGTGTGTGTTTGTACTGAGGAGGTATTTTTCACAGAGTAATTTTGAATAGTTCCGAAAAAAGTACTTGACTGATGTCTATATCGGTTTGTACTGAGTGTGTTTTCGCAGACTAGACTTTACACTTTTTTTGGTACGGCCTTTCCTCGTAACTTTTCAATGGTTTACGGTATCATCGTCCCCGAACTTGCATGTTTATATCATTGGACTGAATGACATTTTTTTTCAAAAAGAGGAATGTTTTGTGTGTTTCTTTTTTTTAACTCAACAGTTTTTTGCAGCAATGTTTCTTTACTTCTCTCATTTTTACTAAAAAACAGAGTACTAGTACTGATTTATGTGTCCGTCCGTACTGATTTATTTTTCATTGAGTGATTTTGAATTGTTCTGGAAGAAGAGTACTTGAAGTGATATCCATATGGGGTTGTACTGAGCGTGTTTTCATAGACTACACTTTACTCTATTTTTTATTGAAAATTGTTTCATCATTTGTTCGCAAACGATAGTACGAAGTAAGATATATGTGGATTTGTACTGAGCATTTGTTTCATCATTTTTTTGCAAATGATGCATTTGTTTCATCATTTGTTCGGAAATGATAGTACGAATGGAGCTTTGTTCATCTTTTGTACTGAGCATTCTCGTCACAGTGTGAGGATCTCCGAATATATGTTGTTTTGTTCTGTTAACTTCCACAAAATTTTATTGGTAAATCACCCATGTTCTTCTCTTTTTTTGCTAATTTTTTGTCCTCTAAACTTATGACCTCTGGGGTTTGTACTGATATGAATCATTTTGCTGAACCGCTACAAATTTTTGTGTATTGAATCACTGTATAACTTAGAACCAAATTGTTTTGTAAACATACATTTTAACTTTTTCTATATGTACATTGAATTTTGGGGAGAGTAGTAATAGTTATATATACTTTTTGGATAGTGATACATGAACTTCTTGGTAAATTGAAGAATGTACTCTGGAGGGTAACATGCCCTCTCGAGAGTATACTGATATGAATCCTTTTGAACTTGCTTTGGACGGTAATACATGCCCACTCGAGTTTGTACTGATGTGAATCCTTTCACACTTGCGTGGTTTCTTTTTCGAACTTGCCCGGCAGTATTGCAATAACTTTCCCTGTACAAGATTTTTTTTCTCTATACTTGTTCATCAACCAAAATAGACAGTAGGGTCAAGATAGCATTATAGGCAGCAAACAGAAATAATTTTTGTCTAGTTTTGCGTTGCACCTGAGGCAAATGAATCATACAAAATACTGATAGAAAATCATACTTTTTTCTCACAAAACCAAACCTCTAAACCTTCCTACAATAATTCATTGGACTTGCACACGTAGTTGACTTGGACTTTTCAACATTGGATCCCCTAATGTCATGGCAGTTCCCTCTTATAAATTTTTGCTAATTGATATGTACTGAGGAACTGATGTAGGTCCTTTTATTTAACTTCTACTTGCTATTCTGAGGTCCGAACTGATGCATGTCCTTCTGTTGAACTTCTACTTGCTATTCCAAGGTCTTTTAATAAAAACTTACGAAAGAAAATAGAGATGCGGTGCTGTGGCAGCACCGTGCAGCATGACATCTCGCTGGAGAAGCAACACTGCAGCTTGTGAGCACCCGGTGGATGCAGCAGGCCACGCCCTGATCCCTGGTCGCCGTTGTGGTTGGTGGCCATGGCGGCTGATATGGGGCATTGGTCGCGGCGACGCGTGCGGAGCGTGGACGCGGTGGCTTGTGCACCGGCATGTCGTGGCAATCTCATATATGTGTTTGTGTAAGTACTTGTTTTAGGCCATCTTGAAAATTGTGTAGATAAAAAGAAATTGGTAAGAAATACACCATATGTTGTAAGCTGTTGATTACAACTTTACACGTATATGGGGCTGAAACATGGTGAAAACATTTGTTCCATATCATTATCGATAATATGGTGCAGTACTAAATTGTCATCATAAGGAACTAGCATGTCTCATTTCCCACTTGAAATTATGTATGAGAGGTACTGATTGATGAATAGAATCAGTACGTGATGACTTCCCTGTTTAGTTCAAAAGTCGTATTCAGAACGTGGAATTTCCCATAATTTTTGTGCAAGAGTTATTGAAACTCGTGTTCCAGCCAGGCCAAAGGAGGATTTAAATGCCCCGCAAAAAAATAAGGATTTAAACAGCAGGTCACTGCCCAAATAATGAATGGAACAACTGCACCATATTCATTCCTCTGTAGCAACTGCTGTATGATATCAATCAGAACAAGGAGAGAAAATCAACACGTACTCTTCTACTTTGATAGGGATGGGGATATACCAAAGAACTTTCAGTAAAATGCAGATACTTGTAACTGTTAATTTTTCTGAAAGAAATGGGTATTAGCACCATAAACCTGTTGTATTTCTAAAAACGATTAATCTTCAACTAACCGCTCAATGACAAGTGAACTTACAGGGGTATGCACTATCTGATTCAGACGTTTGCCAACGTCACCATCATTTTTATTGAGAATTGTCAACAAGATCGACTGTCAACTCCGCTCCATACGGGTATACTCCTGGGCAACATGTGGAACCTATCAGCTTCGTGAGCAACATGTGTAACCTATCGAGGTTATCCTGATCCTGCACCATTACCAGCAAAAAAGCATCAATAAATAGGCGAACTCTTCAAGAGAAGCAACATACACATCTGTACTAACCATCCCAGATATACCACTGCTATTTATTTGTACAAGGAGAGTAGCAAGAGTTGTACTTTTGGTGTAAGCATACATGAGCAGGGCTTGCGGGGAGCCCGCGTGAGGAACTGGCTGAGGACGACCACATTAATGTTTGGGCTGCTACCGTTGTGGCAAAAGGGGCAACGACCTGTGTTGGTTGCAGGAGCTGGACTGACCACCTAGGCATCACATCAAAGTAATTAGCAAGATTAACCACTACTTTTTACAAGAATTAGCCAGCAATTAAAAGGGTGAGAAATAATAGTTCTAGTAATTATAATTTCCAAACACTAGTACCAACCACTGTTTTTGGTTCAATTTCTTATGAATAAAAACACTCCTGGGTGGACACACAAAATCATGATAAAAATAGTGGCAGCAAGAAGCAATCAGAAGTGAATATACAGTAGTGTTACAATGGAATATTAGTCAGAATCAAAGTTCAGATAACTATGGCACACACATCATACAATATTTTTGAACTTACATAATCCTGAAACAGGAACTTCATTTTTCAAAAAATTAGCAATTCTGAATGCACTAGCTATGTAATTGAATTTTTTAGGCCATAGTAATTGAACTTCAAGAAAATTTCTTTATAAAACATTTTCTTTTTTCCGTTTGCACAATAATTATGTCCTTGTCAGTACAACTCATCAGAATTGTAGAATGACATCCTTGTCAGTACGACTCATCAGTACTAGTGCTCTTTTTTCCAAAAAAATGTGTTAGAATAGAAGCATTTTTTTAATATGGATGTTACTTTTAATATTAAGAATATTACTGATCAGTACTATTTTTTTGTTTAAGTCGTACTGATCAGTACTGCTACTTGTCGTACTGCTGAGCACTAGTACTGATCTAGCTAACACGGAGAATTTTTCGTCTACTGGACTTCTAACATTACATTAGAAAAAGCGAGCTACAAAATAAACAACTGGATTAGAATAGAAGCATTGGCTTGTATTAGAAACGATGAGCTACGAAATAAACAACCAGATGGGAGTTTGTTTCAAGTCAGTTTTGCTATTTTTGAATTTGATGCATGCTGCACTATAGGACTGCTACTGGTTTGCAAGTTGGACTTGAGTACTTTTAAATTGTTTGCATAGTTTACTGCTGAAATCTTCACTACTTGAAAACTCTTGCCAGACTAGGCACCCCCAAACAATTATCAAATACATACTAGACTATTAGACCTACGGTAACGCCCTAATGCAATTACATAATCATCAAATTAATGTACGAGTTGCAAACAATTATCAAATGCCAAGCTACTGTGTGTACACTTCTTTCCCTAAAATATATAAAAAAACACAAAATATTCTATGGAACAGAGGGGAGTTTTTTTTGTAACATGGTACAAATGCTTGCTTAAACATATGTTGCCCATCCTCTGGTAGTTGGATTAGCGATATGTTTTGTTATGGGGGTTTGATATGGATGAACTGAACTAACCCATTTTTCTTGTACCGAAGCTTGTTTTCAAAAATTTGCAAACACATAAACAGTAGCAGCAATTCTCCGGCTCAGGACGACCGGGAAGTAGACGAACTGAAACACATTCAAAAGTTGAACTGAAAAAAAAATTGAAGTTCCACTCAGATATCTGCACATGCACGTAATGGTTGCGTCAAGTAGCAATCAACAAGTAGCATCTGCACATGCACGTAATTTTGAGAGTGAAATAACAGAGAACAAGAGTCAAAGATGAAACATAATTTTTTTTACTAGTTCATAAAACCATCAGCTATCAGTTCAAGATTCAAATTGGACAGAGTTCATCGAGTATCAGCTATCAGTTCAAGCAAGCTACAGAGATGGAGAAAACTTTTTTTTTAGAATTGAACTGGAAAAAACAAACTAAACTCAGTGTGTCGATCTACCGGAGGCAGGGGGCGGCCGGGTGCGTGCTCGGCGTAGCGTGCCTCATGCGGGAGTAAGCAAGAGGAGGAGGCAACCAGCGGTGTGATTGGTGCGGCGCGCATATAGGATAGAGTTCACCAAATATAAAGTACCAGTTCACAAATCAGAGAGAGAGCAGGCCGGCAAGCCATACAACATACAAAAATAAAACTTGTACTACTAAAACAAATTAGTTCAAGCATTGCAAAATAAATAAGGCATTTTTATCAAAAGCATCCTCCTTAAGTTCAACAAAAAAAAAGTGACAGCAAAGGTGAGAAAGGACTGCTTACAAACGCATCCACAAAGGAGAAAATTTGAGAGCTACAAACGTAGCATGCATTTGAAAGGAAAATCATCTCATGCAACTTCCTGATGCAATACTTGGATACTGAAATGTAGTTTTGCGCCACCAAGATCAAGACTCGCCACATGGAAGCAACTCAAATGCCCAAGTTCTTTCTTCAAGGGTAACTCCAACATCCAAGATCTCACGGATTCAGAGCAACAAAATTAGGTGTTAACACAACAGTGGGATTGCCACTTTAGTGTACGCAATAATCTTAGTACTAAAATGAAATCATGTTGTCTAGCATCCAATGCAAAACACACTATTTTTGGAGTAAAGTAGAAGCCCAAAAAGAGCAGTAGCAGATGAATCAAACTTCCTACTTCGAGCTAACTTTTCTGTTGTTGCAGTCCAATATAATCATTTTCACCTTAATTATCCATTGATAGTTCTAACCATAAATAACATAGCACAAGTTTAGTACAATAACCTACAATCAACCAAGTTCATTCGCGGCAGCAACTTGGCAGGCTGCTACTTCATGCCCCCGGCAGCAAATTCTCATAGCAGAATGTAATTATACCGGAATAGCAAATAGTACTCCATCACGGTCAACACAAGCAGCAGCAACACCAGATTGTTAAATCTACAATAAAATTCCCTCCAATTTTCTACTTATATATTTATTATTTTTGAACTTATCTTGTTTTCCTTGCGAACTTCACGGATTTTTTCTTTCATGAATTCTGTTTATTTGTTTCTTTTTTTCTCTGAGCTTACAGGGTTGAACATTTTGAACTGACAGACACATTTTGCGCTAGAAGAACATAAACTCAATAACTCCTCTCCAAATACATTTATACCAACTTGAACTTACACAAGTGTTGTTGTCGCGCTCGTCCCCCAAGCCTCGTGCGTTGCACCTGCAGCTTCGGATCCATGCGTGCTCATCACGATGAGGGTGGGGGTGCGATGGAGGTACCTGAGGTTGTGCCACTGTGGCTGGTGCGAGAACTTATCGGGCCCGTCCGCGTTGACGAAGAAGAAGGGAGGAGTAGAGGGCTGTGGCGGCGCTCAGCCGAGGTTGGGGGCGCGCTGGGGCAGGGACCGGTCAGCGGCGTGCTGGGAAGGGACCGGTCGGCGGCGCGCTGGGCCAAGGGCGGACGGCGGCGCGCTGGGGCAAGGCCGGTCGACGGCGCTGGGGCAGGGACCGGACGGCGGCGCTACCGGGCAGGGCCGGTCGACGGCCACTGGGGCAGGGGCGGACGGCGCGCTAGGAAATCGGGGGCGTGATGCTAGGTTACTTCTCATTAGTAAGTGGGCTTTGTTTCTTAGGTTAGCTGGGTTTTCGTCTGATCGGGCTCTATAGGGGGCGGGGGTAACAGAATAATATTCTGTTATGGGTAACAGAATAGTCCAGCCCTATATATATTGTCGTTATGGGTAACAGAATAGTCCAGCCCTATAGGGGGCGGGGTAACAGAATAATATTCTGTTATGGGTAACAGAACCGTGTGCGGCGCCCCTCTCCACGGTTTATGCCTCTGGTCGTATTGTCCTACTGCTTAGGCGAAGCCCTGCACTGATCACTTCACCATCACCGTCACCATGCCGTCGTGCTGATGGAATTCTCCCTCGACACATTGCTGGATCAAGAGTTCGAGGGACGTCATCGTGCTGCACGTGTGCAGAACTCAGAGGTGTCGTACGTTCGGTGCTTGATCGGTCGGAACGAGAAGAAGTTCCACTATATCAACTGCATTGTCAAAAGTTTCCGCTTTCGGTCTATGAGGGTACGTGGACACACTCATCTCCTACATAGATCTTGCGTGAGCGTACACTAGTAGAAAACAGGGCTTTCGTCCAGGCCAGTTTAGCCCATTAGTCCCGGTTCAATCCAGAACCGGGACTAATGTGAGCATTTATCCCGGTTCGTGCGGCTAAGGCATTAGTCCTGGTTCACCTGTGCCCTTTAGTCCCGGTTTATGCCTCAAACCGGGACTAAAGGGTGCGATGCCCATTAGTCCCGGTTCATGCCTCAAACCGGGACTAAAGAGTAGACCTTTAGTCCCGGTTTGAGGCACGAACCGGGACTAATGGGGTTGAGACCTTTAGTCCCGGTTCGTGCCACGAACCGGTACTAAAGGTCCCATTTTCAAACTCTACCCCCCTTGGATCGCCTTTTCAATTTTAAAAAAAATAAAAGAAAATGAAGGAAATGTCAAAAAATAAAAGAAAATAAGTTCCCATGTGATATGTGGTCTAGTTGTTGGGAAAATTTGCAAATGTGAATTTCGACTTTATTTGCAAAATCTCTCTGGAATTTGTAAATATGGGCATAACTTTTGCATACTAACTCGGATGAAAAAGTTTTTTATATGAAAAATCATCTACTCGAAAAGTTACATCCAAATTTAAAAAACCTAACAGAAAAAAAGTTACGGGGCTTTAAATATCTAGAGTGGAAAAAATCGAAAACAAATTCAAACTATGGTCAAAACATGGTCAAACCATGGTCAAACTAATTATTCTAGAAAATTAGTGTTACTAAATAATTTGTTCAGTTATTTTGAATTTTGGTCAAATCTGGTCAAACTGTGGTCAAACTGTGGTCAAATTATGGTCAAACCATGGTCAAACTAATTATTCAAAATAACTATTGTTTTCTAAATAATTATTGTTTTTGAAAACAATAGTTTGAAACTCAAACAGTGAAATGTGTCAATTCATGCTCAAGCAAAATTCCTGAGGGTTAATAGGATTGACATCTTACTATTGTCGGAAAACAACAAGTGCAGACTTGGAAGCGAGGAGAATAGAACCCGGAAGTTAAGCGTGCTCAGGCTGGGGAGTGGGAGGATGGGTGACCGTTCGGGAAGTTAGGTGATTTGGAATGATGAGGGTGATTAGAGAAGAGGATAAATTGAGCAGTGATGAGGGGTGCTGATTAGAGATTAGGGGTTAAAATAATTCAGAAATTTGTAAATTAAAAATTATTCAAAAAAAATTTCAAAAAAAAATTTCACAAAAATAATTCATAAAATTTCCATTAGCCCCACGTGGCCGCGGCCTTTAGTCCCGGTTCTGGATTGAACCGGGACTAAAGGGGAGGTATTAATCGACCCTTTAGTCGGTTCACCAACCGGACTAAAGGCCCTTACCAACCGGGACAACAGGCCCTTTTTCTACTAGTGGTAGGAATTTTTTTGAAATTGCATGCTATGTTTCCCAACAAACTCATGTCATATTCCAAGCAGCCAAAGATCGTCTAATATTGGCATGCCATATTTAACAAAGCTGGTTGGTTGCTCCCTGTAATTTTTTTTGAAGAAAACGATTTATATTGATTGGTACTCAAATTAAAAAAAACATGAAGTCTTTTTTTTTTGCGAAAGGTATTCAAATTGATTGTAATAACATCGTATATTATGTCAAATTGATTAAGTTTTTAGAGAATAGCTATTCAAATCAATCATGGGATATAAGTAAATACAGTTCATAGTGTCCATGAAATTAAGTTAAGTTCATTTGTGGCAGGTGAGTTCTCGCCAACATTGACATATATGTTTCTCAAAGAGGTTGCTGGAAACTTCACAGAAATTCTTAACTTGGTGCAGTGGCCAGAGCACATATATACAGAGTTACTTGCATTCTGCTCTATACTATTAAAAAATACATTTTGCTATACTTTTATATGACAAAGCAAAGTTTATTAGAGGATGCACCACATCATCTTCAGTTTTCGTGTGGCACAAGAGACGTCGAGATGGGTTCCAACTTATAGTACTTAAAACCCCCTCAAAAAAAAACTTATAGTACTTAAAATTAATTTCAAAAAAAAAACTTATAGTACTTAAAATTCCTCAGGCTTTGCGTGCACACAAAACTGCATCTTCTCTCACAAAAAAAAAACTGCATCTTCTCTCTCCTTCTCTGTTTTTCCAGACCTGCTCAGATGAAAAATTAGGGGAGGCACTCAGCTAGAAAAATCTTGATGCTTCTCGTTTCTTCACCAGAGTCCCACCACCAAACTTCCCTATCTTTTCTTATTCCAATCATTCTCCAGAGGCAAAATCAACTGAGTATCTCCTCCCTCGATTTCTTGCTGCTTGTTCTATCCTTGCTCTGCTCAGCCACGGGAGGCTGTAGAGCTTACACTGCACCCGAGCGTGTCTACAGCCGCACGAGAGAAAACAGAACAAGGGAGCTGGTGTTTGCTAGAGGTTGCCCGTTTGTATGGCCTGCATGAAGCCGGCAAGTGCCGCTTCCGTAGCAGGTCGTGACCATACTGGATGGGAGAAGACAGGGGTGTGGAGCTGGCAAGAAGCGAACGCCTCTGGGGAGCACACACGGCGTGCGGCGGCGGGATCCTGGCGCACAGTAGTGCGAGACGACGGCGTCGATGCTGTTGGAGGCGCCAGCGGGTGGAGACTGGACACTACTGGGAAGACGAGCCTGAAAGTATGAACCGTCCGTGTGCCGTGAAAGATCGCGTCGAGAGGAGCGTCGACGGGGCCGAGGGCCGTCGTGTGCTCCGCTCTGTGGGCTGCCTCTGTCTTTGGCACAATCCTAGTGACTGGACTAGAGTGCCTCGTTCGGCGAGTTGTCGCAAGTCGAAGGTCGTCTTCTCGCGCACGCCGCCGGCCGGTCTCAACTTCGACCAGGCTCTGCTTTGACTTGCGGTAGCTGTGCTATGGGATTTTGTGGAGCCAGCAGCACGCAGACGCGATGATACAGCATGTATGTTGCATGGTGATGGAGATTCAACGTCCCATGCTATCCGCCCGGGAGTTCCGGCCGAGGGCGTCGTGCGTGACAGCAACGAAGCTGTGCGCCACCATGGATGCAGACGCCGAGTCCCGGGCTTCGAGGCCGACCTTGATGATCTTCAAGTGCGGTGCCGCTACTGGCGTTGTTGTTGTGCTGGCCCTAGCCGCTACTGGTCAGCCGGTGGCCACGGCGCCAAGCATCTGGTCCTTCCTCTTTTCACTAAATCTCGGCGTCGAGGGTCTACTTAAAAGAGAAAAAGCATGTCGTACGTATGGCATTGGGACTTGAGGTTTTATGGCAAATAGCATGAGGACTTGGAGTCCGCGTGAGAGAGATAGCAAGCTAGTTGATACCGGCCGAAGTAATGCTAGCGTGGATGTGACCAGGCCCATGCGGACGATGTCGACCCTCTAATCAAGGCGAGGATAGTACAATAAAACCGATAGATCCCTGAATTAGTACCACCTCATGTATAAATAGAAATGGAAATAGAATAACATATGGAGAACTATGAAATTCTCTGTTCTTTAATATTAGGTAAAGATGTTGAGCTAACGAGCTGAAATTAAGCGAGTTATGGTTGGCTCAAGATTAACTTGTTTCTTGATCGGGCTTCATAAAGTGCGTGTACACGACTCATTTCTTATTGAGTCTGATCTCGAGTTGAGCCAAAATATGAGTCGATCTCGAGCGGCTCATGAGCCTCGAGCGTCTTTTGCAGCCCTACTTGTAGGGCTCCATACCCCCTCCTTTGGCACTCCTTGAACTGATTTGATTTATTTTCCTTGCAAGTTTATTCTCTACACCGCAAGAAAGACTAATTTTGTAATTATAACGAAAATGGAGTTATTAGGAATAACTATCGATAAATGATGTAATGTAGTGGACAATTTTGAAGCAATGTGGTCACAAACTACTTATGTTTGGGGTCATCTCAATTAGATATGAAACGAAGGTAAGAGAAACCTAGGAACATTTGATCAATATTTAGTTGAATGATGCTAATTGAAGTACAATATGCATGAACATTGTAGGATTATTTGGCCATGGAATAATTAGTAAACAGGTAATACAACAGTTCAACACTCAAAACATATTTTCGGTACTCTAGAATTTTCTGTTTGGTACATAGATAATTATCTTTTTAAGATACTTGCAACCAAATAAACAAATGCGCATTTGAGAAATCTCAGACAACTTTATAGATCTCACCCCTGATATATTTAAGAAAATCATAATAGACAGAAATACCAACATATATTCACAATTCATTTAACCATGACAAATTAATCCATAAAGACTAAAGATATTACTATTTTTTATTTGTCTTTAATCCAGAAGAGTTTGTTTAAAACAACATAAATAGGCAGTTCATTGTAAAAACAACTAAGTCACACTCCTCGTGGTGTATGTTTCAAATAGAGAAAATTGTATTTTCCCCGACCCATGTTAAAATTTAGTAATAAAAACATTGAATCTTAATTTTGCTTGTATAATTGCATATGCTAAGACTAATAGATTTTTTACTAGTTAAAATCATATGTAATATATATTTATTGTAAAATGTAAAACTGTTTAGTCTAAAATAATTGCCAATGTTAAAAGTCGTTGCTTCCCCCGTTCCTGCAATGGTCACAACAATGATGATCAGAGGCTTTTAGTTTATGAAGACATGCCTATAGGTATCATATTTTGGTATAGTGCTAAACTAGCAAATATACAATAGTCCTCTTCTTCATGCAAGCATGCATCTCTTTCTCCCAATAAAAAGCCTCTTGACTGGATTACAAGGATTAAGATACTCGCTGGGGCAGCTCAACGCCTCTAGCATTTGCATATGAACTGCAATCCTCCCGTGGTAAACTGTGATGTGAAATGTGTAAATATTTTGCTTGGCGAGGGATATTATCAAAGGGAGTGATTTTTCTACACCCCAACTCAGTGCATCCACGCAAGAAAATATAGCACAATATTTCAAAAAAATTGTGGGAATGATCATCAACAAATGTTATGGGCACTTACAAAATTTGGTGCTCAAATAACATTCGAGGAGCTCTGTACAAAAAGATCAAATAACTGAAAATTAGTCAAAACTAGTCGTCAACCCGTGCATCTGCACGGGCTAGTTATTTTGCAATTTCAACTATGTATTTGAGATTCCACTCAATGATTCCTTTGTGTCCTTGATTTCACCATTTTAGTAATAGTAACTCCGTAAAGAGTTTGGCAAAGAGATTATGGTGAAAATTATGAAAATATACTGGCAAGGTTCATAATTATTGAGTCGGCTCCGGAGTCGACGTCCGAGTGCGCTTCTGCGCCTGGGTACTGGGAGCCGCGACCTTTCCACGCTCGCCCGCTGGGTCGTGATGATGTTTTGTTCGACGCTCCAAGCGTGGCGGCGAGTCAACCCCCTCGTCGTCGTCCGCCTCGTTGCTCTCCTTCTCGCCGTCGTCATCCGGGGACTGCCAGTCGCCGCTCTCGTCCGTGCTATCCTCCCCCTCCTGGTCCTGTTCTAGAATTTGCTCGCCATTGGGCGTGGAATACATCTCAGTATAAACCTACAAAACAAAGAGTCGAGTGAAGTTGAGTCGGATTCAAAGACAGATGCAAGATACCCAAGAAACCAGTCGGTGGCAAAAGTTCGAACCTTGTCAGGTGGATTGCTGTCACTGAATGGGACGATCCTCCTGGCCCCCTGTGGTTGTCCTTGTTGCCCGTGATGCTCTTCAACCAAATGGCCACCGTTTTGACTGGGACTTCCTCCGGATGAACCCGAGCGGTGTCATTGGCACCGGAGTACATCCACATTGAGTGATCTCGAGCCTGAAGCAGCTGGATGCATCGACTGGGAAATACCTCCAGTAAGTCCATTCCGGTCACACCCTGATTAATCAGCTGGACCAGCCTCTCGACTAGCATATCCGTCTCCACCCTCTCCGTAGTAGTCACTTTCAGCGAGGAAGGAGTCTGAACACGATCGAAGGAAGGAGGGGGAAGTCCAGTCGACTGGCCTGGAGTGGGGACGTCCTGGCAGTAGAACCAGGTCGACTGCCAGCACCTGACTGACTTAGGAAGGGCCATGGAAGGGAAATAACTCCTTTTCCTCTTCTGGATCCCCAAACCCCCACACATTTGGATAACGTGTGTTTTCTCGTCACTCGAGTTAGCCTTCTTGACCGACTAAGAACGTATAGTGAAGATGTGCTTGAAGAGGCCCTAGTGCGGTCGGCAACCAAGGAAATTCTCGCACATGGACACAAACGCCGCGAGGTAGGTGATGGTGTTGGAGCAGAAATGATGAAGCTGGGCTCCGAAGAAGTTCAGAAAACCCCGGAAAAAAGGGTGAGGGGGAAGCGAAAAACCACGGTTGATGTGGATGGCGAGCAGAACACACTCACCTGGTCGCGGCTGCGGATCCGTCTCCCTCTCCGGCAACCGCGCGGCACCATTGGCGATCAGCCCGGACTCGGCCAGCTCGTCCAGGTCTTCCAGCCGGAGCGAAGATCGGATCCAGTCGCCCTGGTTCCAACCCGGCGGCAGCGCCGATCACGACAACGACCCCCGTTGGGTCTTCTTGCCCTCCGCAGCTCCCGTCGCCTTCTTCGCGCGTTCCAGCGCCGCTGTCTTGTCCTTCACCATCGCGGCGGAGCGGTGGCGTCAAGGGCGGAGGAGCCGGATGCGGTGGAGAAGCGGAGGATAAAAGATGGGAATAGACTCGCAGAGTGCAAGCGCCTCGGCCCCATCGCCTTTTAAAGGCCCACTTCCGAGTGGCTGATGCTCGGGCCTGGGCGATCCTGTCAAATCCCACAGCAGTCGCGCGCTGGGTACGTGGCGAAAAAGGTGGCATGGGGATCGAGGCGCTCCTGCCTATCCACCCCACTTACCATGGCACGCTCCGCCCCGCGCGCTTCCCCGAAATTTCGAATCCCGCCAAATCCGGGATACGCCGTAAACAATCGCGCCAAGGATCTCGCAACTAAAGGTAAAAATCGACAGACGATGCTACGAATTCACTCGGTAATTTCTGAATCGATCGAGGCGACTGAAACGAAGTCGAAGTTCCAACACGAGCCTCCCGTTCAACGCAAGTATTTGTGAAACACAAGGGTCGAAGCAAGATCCACTTCAATCTTCTTTCCACTCGGACCTCAATCAATTCGGGGGCTATTGATGAGGATATAGACCTAGGGTAGGGTCATAGGTCTGACCAACATACCCTACCCAAGGTCACTACCTAGAAGCAAAGAAGCTCAAGAGACAACAGGGATATAGACCTAGGGTAGGGTCATAGGCCTGACCAAAATACCGTACCCAAGGTCACATACCCTACCCAAGGCACCGAGACATAGGGCTTTTACCTCCTCCAAGAGTGGCCTGAACTCGTAAACACTTGCGTACAACCTCACCGTAACTAGGACCTTGCCTCCTCCTACGTACCCCCTACTCTTGCTGTCAGGCTTAGTACCACGACAGGTGGCGCTTCGTCCCGAATATCCTCCTCTGATCTATTATAGGTCAAAATGACTTATATACTACAAGATGGGCACCAGAGGTGGGCTGAGGAGGGAAGCACCCACGAGGGCGCGCCTGGGCCTCCTGTCGCGCCTGGGTGGGTTGTGCCTTGATACATCTCCGTCGTATCTACTTTTCTAAACACTTTTGGCCTTGTTTTGGACTCTAACTTGCATGATTTGAATGAAACTAACCCGGACTGACGCTATTTTCAGCAGAACTGCCATGGTGTTATTTTTGTGCAGAAATAAAAGTTCTCAGAATGACCTGAAACTCCGTGCAAGTTATTATTGGAATTAATAAAAAATACTGGCGAAAGAATAAAGGCCAGGGGGCCCACACCCTGTCCACGTGGGTGCCCTCTAGGGCGCGCCCCCTTGCCTCGTGGGCCCCCTGGTGCTCCACCGACCTCAACTCCAACTTCATATATTAACGTTTGGGGAGAAAAAAAATAAGAGAGAAGGATTCATCGCGTTTTACGATACGGATCCGCCGCCAAGCCCTAAACTCTCTCAGGAGGGCTGATCTGGAGTCCGTTCGGGGCTCCGAAGAGGGGAATCCGTCGCCATCATCATCATCAACCATCCTCCATCACCAATTTCATGATGCACACCACCGTGCGTGAGTAATTCAATCGTAGGCTTGCTGGACAGTCATGGGTTGGATGATATTTACCATGTAATCGAGTTAGTTTTGTTAGGGTTTGATCCCTAGTATCCACTATGTTCCGAGATTGATGTTGCTATGACTTTGCTATGCTTAATGCTTGTCACTAGGGCCCGGGTTCCATGATTTCAAATATGAACCTATTATGTTTTCATGAATATATGTGAGTTCTTGATCCTATCTTGCAAGTCTATAGTCACATATTATGTGTTATGATCCGTTAACCCCGAAGTGACAATAATCGGGATACTTACCGGTGATGACCGTAGTTTGAGGAGTTCATGTATTCACTAAGTGTTATTGCTTTGGTCTGGTTATCTATTAAAAGGAGGCCTTAATATCCCTTAGTTTCCAATAGGACCCCGCTGCCACGGGAGGGTAGGATAAAATATGTCATGCAAGTTCTATTCCATAGGAACGTATGACTATATTCGGAATACATATCTACATTACATTGATGAATTGGAGCTGGTTCTATGTCACCCTATGTTATAACTATTGCATGAGGAATCACATCCAACATAATTATCCATCACTGACCCAATGCCTACGAGCTTTTCAGATATTGATCTTTTCTTAGTTACTTTGTCGTTGCCACTGTTACAATTACTACAAAACTGCTACTTTTACTTTTGCCACTGTTACTGTTACTTCCATATCACTTTGCTACTAAATACGTTGCTGCAGATATCAAGTTATCCAGGTGTGGTTGAATTGACAACTCAACTGCTAATACTTGAGATTATTCTTTGGCTCCCCTTGTGTCGAATCAATAAATTTGGGTTGAATACTCTACCCTCGAAAACTGTTGCTGAATATCTGCTGATCACTATGAGGAACTTGAAAGACGAAAGAACAAAGATTTTTCCCTCAACTACGAGTGGAGGTAAGGAACTGACATCTAGCTCTGCACTTGATTCTCCTTATGTTTTGAGTAAACATGCGACACCTAAACCTGCTTCTGCTATTAATTTTGATATGTCGCATGTTATTGATGATGCCACTTCTGCTATGTGTGATACTTATGTTGAAAATACTTCTATGCTTGATACTACTGTGCCATTAGGTGAATTTCTTGATGAACAACTTGCTAGGGCTAGAGAGAATGAAATTATTGAAACTGATAATATTGATGAAAGTGATGATGAAGATTCTCCCCCTATATATGAATTGCCTGTTGTTCCTGAGGGTTATGGTATGGATGAAGAAACTGCTAGAGATTTTCTTGCTTGCAACGATAGATCTAATCTTAAGAAGTTACTATCTAAGCTTAAAGAAAAGTCTCTGAATGCTAGAATGAAATATGACCCTGCTTTTGCTACTTCACCTATCTTTATTACTGATAAGGATTATGATTTCTCTGTTGATCTTGAGATAATTACTTTGGTTGAATCTAATCCTTTTTATGGCTATGATTCCGAAACAGTTGTGGAACATCTTACTAAACTGAATGATATAGCTACCCTATTCACTAATGATGAGAGAATTCGTTACTACTATATCCTTAAATTATTTACGTTCTCAACAAAGGGTGATGCTAAAACTTCGTTTAATTCTCTTGATCCTGGTTGTGTGCGTAGTCCCCATGATATGATTTATTACTTCTCTGCTAAATATTTCCCAGCTCATAAGAAACCAGCTGCTTTAAGGGAAATATATAATTTTGTGCAAATTGAAGAAGGGAGTCTCCCACAAGCTTGGGGGAGGCTTCTCCGATTACTTAATGCTTTGCCTGATCATCCTCTTAAGAAAAATGAAATACTTGATATCTTTTATAATGGACTAACCGATGCTTCCAAGGACCACCTGGATTGTTGTGCTGGTTGTGTTTTCAGGGAAAGAATAGTTGATCAAGCTGAATTGCTACTGAATAGTATGTTGACAAATGAAAACAATTGGACACTTCCTAAGCCAACTCCGAAGAAAAGAGGTGTTCTATTTCTCAGTCCTGAAGATATGCAAGAGGCAAAGAAATCTATGAAAGAAAAAGGTATTAAAGTTGAAGATGTTAAGAATTTACCTCCTGTTGAAGAAATACATGGCCTTAACATACCACCTATTGAAGAAACACATGGTCTTG
Source organism: Aegilops longissima (assembly GCA_021605205.1). Classification (NCBI taxonomy): domain Eukaryota; kingdom Viridiplantae; phylum Streptophyta; class Magnoliopsida; order Poales; family Poaceae; genus Aegilops; species Aegilops longissima. The sequence continues at coordinate 759,849,865 of CM038679.1, forward strand.
ATAACCCGACACAGGTAGTAAAGGTAAATTCTCTCTATAGATATGATAAAGTTGAAATCCCGTCTACTAAGTTTGCTAGTCAATGCTTGGATGAGTTTGATGACTTTATGGCTAGACAAGAAAACTTCAATGCCTATATTGATAAACAATTGAAAAGTAATGCTTATATGACTGGACACTCGAGTGATTATATGTCTAGAGTTAAGGGTGAACTTTAACTCATTAGTAAATATGCTTATATGGTTACCACTGAAGTAGAACAAGTACTTAAGGCTCAAAATGATTTGCTCAATGAATTAAACGATAAGAAAAATGATAATGTTGTTAGAGCTATGACTAGAGGCGGTAGAATGACTCAGGCACCTTTGTATCCTGAGGGACACTGTCGTGCTACTAAGACTGATAGTAAGAGTAGGGGGTACATAGGAGGAGGCAAGGTCCTAGCTATGGTGAGGTTGTACGCAAGTGTTTATGAGTTAAGGCCCCTATCGGAGGAGGTAAAAGCTCTACATCTCGGTGCCCGGAGGCAGTCGACTGGATTTCAGTATATGCGTGTGTGTGTTACAGGGGGTGCGAACCCCTGTGCCACAGGAGGGGGTGGCTTATATAGAGTGCGCAAAGGAGGGATGTTACTGATAGCGCCAACCATAAGTGTCATTAATACCCATTAAGACTGCAGAGTGAATGTTTGTCTGTTGCAGTCCCGTGTGGCTCCTGGTCTTCAAAGGTCGAGTGGTTTCTCATATGGTCGAGTGGTCTTCAGGAAGGAGGGATACTCGAGTGATATGGATGGTCGAGTGGATTGCACTCGACGTCTTCGTTAGGTACTCCATGTTGTCCCTTGAGCTTCTTGGCTTCTAGGGTAGTGACCTTGGGTAGGGTATGTTGGTCAGGCCTATGACCCTACCCTAGGTCTATATCCTCAGCACTAGCCCCCGAAAGGATCGAGGACCGAGTGGAAAGAAGGTCGAAGTTGATCTTGCTTCATTTCTGGAACTTAACGAGTACTTGCGTTGAACGGGAGGCTCATGTTGGAACTTCGGCTTCGTTACAGTCGCCTTGGTCGATTCAGGAATTGCCGAGTGAATTTGTAACATCAACCGTCGAGTGCTGCTTTCTGGTGTGAGATCTTCGGCGTGATTGGTTACGGCGTATACCGGATTCCGCGGGATTCGAAATTTAAGGGAAGCGCGCGGGGCGGGGCGAGCTGCAGTAGGCGGGACGGATAGACAGGAGCGCCTCGATCCTTGCGCCACATTTTTCGCCACGTATCATCGCGCGACTGTTGCGGGATTTTGATAGGATCTCTTGGGCCCGTGCGTCAACCACACAGAAGTGGGCCTTTAAAAGGCGACGGGGCCGAGGCGCTTGCACTGTGCGCGTCTATTCTCTCCCCTTCTCCTTCGTTTCTCCACCGCATCCGGCTCCACCGTTCTCGATGCTGCCGCTTCGCCGCCATGGTGAAGGAAAAGACAGCGGTGCTGGAGCGTGCGAAGAAGGCGACGAGAGCGGCAAAAGGCAAGAAGACCCAATGGAGGTCGTCGTCACGGTCGGCGCTGCCGCCGGGTTGAATCCAGGCCGACTGGATCCGATCCTCGCTCCTGCAGGAGACCTGGACAAGCTATCTTAGTCCGATCTGATCGCCCATGGCGCTGCGCGACTGCCGTAGAGGGAGATGGAGCTACAGCCGCGACCGGGTGAGTGCGTCCTGCTCGCCACCCACATCGATCGCGGTTTTTCGCTTCCCCTGCACCCTTTTTTCGGGGTTTTCTGAACTTCTTCGGGGCTCAACTTCATCACTTTTCTCCCAACACAATCACATACCCCGCGGCGTTCGTGTCCATGTGCGAGAATTTCCTTGGCTGTCAACCGCATTGGGGTCTCTTTAAGCACATCTTCAGCATCCGCTCCCAGTCGGTCATGAAAGTGAACTCGAGTGACGAGAAGACACAAGTTATCAAGATGTGTGGGGTTTGGGCATCCAGAAGAGGAAAAGGAGCTCTTTGCCTTCCATGACCCTTCCCGAGTCGGTCAGGGGCTGGCAGTCGACCTGGTTCTTTTGCCATGGCGTCGCCACTCCAGGCCAGTCGACTGGATTTCCCCCTTTTTCCTTCGATCGTGTTCAGAATCCTTCCTTGCTGAAAGTGACTGTTGCGGAGAGGGTGGAGACGGATATGCTGGTCGAGAGGGTGGTCCAGCTGTTTAATCTGGGCGTGATCGGAATGGACCTACTGCAGGTATTTCTCGGTCAATGCATCCAGCCGCTTCAGGCTCAGGATCACTCGATGTGGATGTACTCTAGTGCCAATGACACCGCTCGGGTCCGTCCGGAGGAAGTCCCGGCCAAAACAGTGGCCATGTGGTTGAAGAGCATCACAGGCAACAAGGACAACCACGGGGGGGGCAGAGGGTCGTCCCATTCAGCGATAGCAATCCACCAGACAAGGTTCGAACTTTTGCCACCGACTGTTTTCTTGAGCATCCTACATCTGTCCTTAAATCCGACTAAAGTTCACTCGACCCTTTGTTTTGTAGATTTATACGGAGATGTATTCCATTCCCAATGGCGAGCAAACTCTAGAGTAGGACCAAGAGGGGAAGGATAGCACGGATGAGACCGGCGACTGGCACTCTCCAGAAGATGACGACGAGGAGAGCGACAAGGCGGATGACGACGAGGAGGTCGACTCACCACACACTTGGAGCGTCGATCCAACCATCTTCACGATCCAGCGGGTGAGCGCGGCAAGACCGCGGCTCACAGTACCCAGGCGCAGAAGCGCACTCGGACGTCGACTCCGGAGCCGACGGAGAAGGTCGCCAAGCAACCCAAGGTTGTGCCCTCGAAGACTCGGAAAACATTTCCGAAGATCAAGATGGATGTTCCAGTCGCCCCTGGGTCAGTGTTCTATCTTTCTGTGTTTCTTTCCTCCGATTGAAACTTCTGTTGTTACCGAGTGGATATGAACTTTTTCTAGCCCCGTGACTTCTGTGACTGAAATGGATTATGACAAGGCCCCGAGGGAAGAAGAGGCTGATGACGCGGTTACTTCTAGAGTCGGTAAGCCTTTTCCAATTCGAATTTGATCTGCCAACTAATTTACTAGTCAATTGAATTCTTGGGATTGTCTATATTGCAGCCCCGCGAGACGTCATTACCCTACTCGATGACGAAGATGAAGAAGTGCATCTAAGGGAGAGGAGAAGGAAGGGCAGGACCTCGAGCGGGAGGGCGGCTGAAGGACAAGTGTCTGAGCCGGTGATCGAGTGATCTGGCGATATGGCTCGGGCCAGCGTCACTTTTGCCGATCCACTGTCGATTGACCGTCCATCAGGGTCGACTGCTTAGGCTCCTGGTGCTCTGGTAGAAGTCCACGCATCTGACTCTGTAGCTGCTCCGACTGCATTGTTGGCATCCCTCTTCACTACATTCCAGACCCCAGACCATCCGCCGAGTGCTACCCGGGAGGCTCTTCTCCAAGTGAATCTCATGATGGAACAGATGAAAGTGGTACATGAAGCCAGTCAAATCACTTACCAGGCCACAACTGCTCTGTAGGCTAACGTCGAGGTCAGTTGATCTGCGACTGATCTTTTGAGTAGTGATAGTTGTAACCATCGCTTTACTACCTATATGATGTCTTTGAATGATTGCTTTGGAACCTTTTATGTGCATCTATGGGTCTTCGTTCCGCATCCAATCACCCACTGGGTGTTTTCCTTGTAGCCAATCTGAAATAGCTCCTCTGCTTGAGTGAACTAGGTTGAGTCGAATGTTTCTCTGAACCAGTGGGGGCACGCATAGTGCACACACTGGGTGTAGTCCCCGAGACCGCAGTCGACTGTTGGCAGTTAACTAGGGTCTGAGAATGTCTTCTTTTTTTCTTTTGTGTTTTTACCCGTGCTGGGCAGACCATGCCAAGTGTAACAACCGGACGAGTGGGGGCACACCAAGTGCACCCACTGGGTGTTGTCCCTGAGACTACCGTTGAATGTTTGATTCGGCAGTAGTGTGAGATTAACTTTTGTTGCTGTCGACTGACATATCTCTTTTGCTGACTGCAGAATTCTTGTGACCTGGGGGCTCAACTTTCTGAGCTGGACAAGAAGCAAATCAGCATCAATCTTGACTTGGAGCTGGCCAAGAAGAAGCTCAAGAAGGACCAGGAGGAAACATCTATCATGGGAGGTAACCACTCGGAACTTTTTACGTTATGATTCTCCCTTTCTTCTTTCCAGTCTCTTTGAACCAAGTGACTCCACTCGAATAGATGTGCATAGTGAAAACCATCAACTTCAGGCTCGTCTAAAGAATGTTATTTCTTTAGACAAAATGAAGCAGGCTCTGGAGCGGAAGGACTTGGACCTTGCTGCAGCCCAGAAGGAGGCGCGAGAGAAAACATCGCTTGCGGACAAGAAGCTGGCTTCGGTCCACAAGTTAGAAGACGAGATCGCTCAGCTGAAGAAGGAGAAGGAGAGCTTGACTAATGAAGTGGGGAACATCAAAACCAAACAGGGCGCGTTGGAGTCGTATCTGGGGCAGCTTGCTGCGAAGTTGGTCTTGAAAATTGAAGGTATTTTATCTGGTTCGACTGATTTCAGACGTCGACTGACATGCCTTGTTGAATCGTCGACTAATTATTTTCCGGCTGTGCAGAGCTCTGTTAGGACTTCGAAGCAGAAACTGGGCGGGTTGAGACAGGTCTCGATCCTACAAACTGCCCCGTCAAAGACGATGTTGCGATGAACGTGTTGCATCTGGAGTCTCGTTTGAACAGTGATGTGTACTACCTCGCTCGATTGAAGGCTGCGATGACGCGGGTTGACAATGAACTCTGGCCCTAGGCGGAACTTTCACAGGACCTCGAGTCTCTGATCGCTCGACTGAATTAGATTCCCGGTCGAGTGCAGGAATGGAAGAAGTCATCCGCTCGGTGCGGTGCTGATGTCGCTCTGTCACTGGTCCGAGTGCATTGCAAGGACATCAGGGAAGACAAGCTGGCGGCCCTCAAGGTTGCAAACACAAAGAAGCTTGATTTCCATTCCTTCATGAACACCTTCCTTGACGCCGCCATGCGCATCACAGACAGCATCGACCTGGATAGCTTCGTCGAGCCAGCGAGTCCTCCTCCTACCGAGTGAACAAACATTATGCCCCACCCTTTATTTGCCTCAGGATGCCGAGTGGTTATGTAACCGTTAAACTCTATCGGTCTTGATGCCTGAGCACTTCTGCCCGTCATGGTTCTAAACTTTTGAGGGATTTATTCGAACTTTGCTTTCCTTGGATATGTTTGCCCTCGCTCTTGTTGCTTCCGAGTGTTCTTTGATCACATGCTTCACAGTTCTTGCGGGTGGGGACAGAGCGCACATTGTACTTGTGGCGTAGCTCAGAGGTATTCAATCGACATCTCGTCATCCCTGTGGATAGGGATGGAACGCACATTGTACTTGTGGCGGAGCTCAGAGGTGTCCAATCGACACGTCGTCATCCCTGTGGATAGGTATGGAACAGATGTGGTATTTGTGGCGTAGCTCAGAGGTGTTGAACCGACACCTCATCGTCCCTGCGGATAGGGATGGAATGCACATTGTATTTGTGGCGTAGCTCAGAGGAACGCTTTTAACTTAGGCGATTACGGGGTCGCAGCTAAGTTCCCGAGTGGGAGGGTTGCTCTCCACTCGGAATGTTTTTGACTTTCGGCGATTACAGGGCCGCAGCTAAGTCCCCGAGTGGGAGGATTGCTCTCCCCTCAGAACGTTTTTAACTTAGGCGATTACGGGGTCGCAGCTAAGCCCCTGAGTGGGAGGATTGCTCTCCACTCGGAATGTTTTTGACTTTAGGCGGTTACAGGGTCGCAGCTAAGTCCCCGAGTGGGAGGCTTTCTCTCCAATTGGAATGTTTTTAACTTAGGCGATTACGGGGTCGCAGCTAAGCCCCCGAGTGGGAGGATTGCTCTCCACTCGGAATGTTTTTAACTTAGGCGATTACGGGGTCGCAGCTAAGCCCCCGAGTTGGAGGATTGCTCTCCACTCAGAGCATTTTTTAACTTAGGTGATTACGGGGTCACAGCTAAGCTCCCGAGTGGGAGGATCGCTCTCCACTTAGAATATTTTTGACTTTAGGCGAATCGGATTCGCAGCTAAGCCCCCGAGTGGGAGGATTGCTCTCCACTCGGAATGTTTTTAACTTAGGCGATTACGGGGTCGCAGCTAAGCCCTTGAGTGGGAGGATTGGTCTCCCCTCGGAATGTTTTTGACTTTAGGCGAATCGGATTCATAGCTAAGCCCCCGAGTAGGAGGGTTGCTCTCCACTCAGAATGTTTTTGACTTTAGGTGAATTGGATTCGCAGCTAAGCCCCCGAGTGGGAGGATTGCTCTCCACTCGGAATGTTTTTAACTTAGGCGATTACGGGGTCGCAGCTAAGCCCCCGAGTGGGAGGATTGCTCTCCACTCGGAATGTTTCTTAACTTAGGCGAATCGGATTCGCAGCTAAGCCACCGAGTGGGAGGATTGCTCTCCACTCAGAATGTTTTATAACTTAGGCGAATCAGATTTGCAGCTAAGCCACCCACTGGGGGATTTTAGACACAAATGTTTATGGGAAACTAGTCATTATGATACTGAATAAAACCTTGTCTTAAGAAAGCGAACTGAAATACTTTGAATACAACTCGTCAAGTCGAGTGATCTATGTGTAGAAGTGACGGAGCAGCTCTTCGTTCCACGCCCGTGGCTCGTATATCTTCTTGGCTATGTTGTAGATGTGGTAGGCTCCATTGTGAAGCACCTTGGTGATGATGAAAGGGCCTTCCCAGGCCGGAGCAAGCTTGTGAGGTCGTTTCTGATCTACTTAGAGAACCATGTTTCCTTCTTGGAATGCACGTCCTCTGACGTTTCGGGCATGGAGTCGACGCAAATCTTGCTGGTAGATTGTCGAGCGGATCGGAGCCATCTCGCGCTCTTCTTACAGGAGATCAACAACGTCTTCTCGTGCTTGCTCTGCTTCACCTTCTGTAAATAGTTCCACTCGGGGGGCATTGTGCAGCAAATCACTCGGGAGTACAGCTTCTGCACTGTACAACACTAAAAAGGAGTCCGGACAGTCGGCCGATTCGGCGTTGTTCTCAGCCCCCATAAGACGGAAGGCAACTCGGTTACCCAGGCTCCAGCAGCATGCTTAAGGTGACGCATTAAGCGAGGTTTTAATCCTTGGAGAATCAAACCATTCGCCCTCTCTGCTTGTCCATTCGACTTAGGGTGTGGGAACAATGCGTAATTGACCCGAGTGCCTTGGGTTGCACATAATGCCTTAAACTCATGAGGATCAAAGTTGGATCTATTATTTGTGATAATGTTGTAAGGAACTCCATATCTGAATATCAACTCCTTGATGAAACTGATAGAGGTGCTTGCACTGAGGTTCTTGATGGGTTTAGCTTTGATCCACTTGGTGAATTTGTCGACTGCCACGAGCACATGGGTGAAGCCACTCGTGCCGTTCTTGAAGGGGCCGACCATATCCAATCCCCAGAGTGCAAACGGCCAGACGAGAGGAATAGTCTTCAAGGCAGATGCTACCATATGGGACATATTGGAGTAGAACTGGCAGCCCGCACACTTGTCGACTATATCCTTTGGCATTTCATTTGCTCGAGACCAGTAAAATCCCGCTCATTATGCTTTGGCCACTATGGTCCGAGAGGACACATGGTGACCACAGGTTCCCGAGTGGATATCATTCAAGATCATTCGACCTTCTTCTGGGGTGATGCAGCTCTGAGCCACTCCTGTGACACTTTCCCTGTAGAGTTGTCCCTTCATCACTGTAAAGGCTTTGGATCGATGGACTATCTGACGGGCTTCGTCCTCGTCTTCTAGGATCTTCTTCCTGAGAATGTACGCAATGTATGGCACTGTCTAGTCGGGCGTGATCACTAAGACTTCCATGATTATGTCGACCACAGCTGGAATCTCAATCTCAGTCGAGTTGGTTGAACTTATTGGTTGCGGGCGCTCTTCCTTGAAGGGATCCTCTTGTATCGACGGGGCATGGAGATGTTCAAAGAACACATTATTGGGGATAGGCTTCCGAGTGGAACCTATCGCCAGATCATCAGCCAGTTGATTCTTGAGTCAGGGTATGTGGTGGAGCTCTAACCCCTCAAACTTCTTCTCCACTTTCTCACTGTGTTGCAGTAACCAGTCATAGCAGGGCTCCTGACATCCCATTCCTTCATCACCTGATTGACCACTAAATCTGATTCGCCGTAGACCATCAAGCGCCGAACACCGAGTGTGATGGCCATACGCAACCCATATATTAGTGCCTCATACTTTGTTTCATTTTTAGAAGAATCAAAGTGAATCTGGAGGACATAACTGAGCTTGTCTCCTCGTGGGGACACTAAGACCACTCCTGCACCAGAGCCATTCAACATCTTAGACCCATAAAAAAATGGTCTAATGTTCCGACTAGATTTGAGTCGGCTGATGTTGTTCTGTCCACTCTACCAGGAAATCTGCAATTGCTTGAGACTTGATGGCCTTCTTTGCCTCAAACATGATATCCAATGAAGAAGTTCAATCGCCCACTTTGCCACTCGACAAGTTGCATCCCTGTTATTCATAACAATGGAGCGTCGCTGACGACTCAAACTGAATGATCAGAGAAGTAATGTGCAACCTTTTTCACGGTTAAGTAAATCCCATAAACAGGCTTCTGAGAGTGAGGGTATCTCTGCTTAGATGGGGTCAAAACTTCTGAAATGTAATAGACTAGGCGCTGAACTTTGAAGGCTTTGCCTTCCTCTTCCCGCTCGACCGTGAGCACTGTGCTAACAACTTGTGCCTTCACTGCAATGTAAAGCAAAAGAGGCTCTTTGCTGACTGGAGCAGCAAGCACCGGCTGGGTGGAAAGCATGGCTTTGAGCTCTTCAAATGCTGCTTCGGCTTCGTCACTCCACTCGAACTTGTCAGACTTCTTCATCAGCCGTTAAAGACGCAATGCCTTTTCACCGAGGCGTGAGATGAATCGACTCAATGCGGCCAAACAACCAGTAAGCTTCTGAACATCATGCACTCGCACTGGGCGCTTCATTTGGAGGATTGTGCCAATCTTCTCGGGATTTGCGTCGATTCCTCGTTCAGAAACGAAAAAACCGAGTAATTTTCCACCTGGGACTCCGCATGTGCATTTTGATGGGTTGAGCTTGATATCATATCTCCTCAGGTTGCTAAAGGTTTCAGCGAGGTCAGTCAGCAAGTCGGAACCTTTGCGTGAGTTAACCACTATGTTGTCCATGTATGCTTCCACATTCCGACTGATCTGAGTGAACAAGCACTTCTGGATCATGCGCATGAACGTGGCACTAGCATTCTTCAGGCAAAAGGGCATGGTGACATAACAAAAGCACCCGAACAGGGTGATGAAAGCATTCTTGATCTCATCGGGTCCAAACAGTTGGATCTGATGGTACCCGGAATAGGCGTCCAGGAAGGATAGTCGCTCACACCCTGGAGTTGAGTCGACTATCTGGTCGATGCGGGGCAGCGGAAAATGATCTTTCAGGCAGGCCCAATTGATGTGCTTGAAGTCAATCCACATTCGAAGTGATTTCTCTTTCTTGAGAACCATGACAACATTGGCGAGCCACTCGGAGTGGTAGATCTCGCGAATGAACTCAGCGCCCAGAAGTCGAGCCACTTCCTCGCCAATTGCTTTACTGTTCTCCGTGGCGGACCGACAGAGATGCTCTTTGACCGGTTTTGGTTTTGAGTCGACTCGCAAACGGTGATCAGCCAGTTCCCTGGGCACACCCGGCATGTCAGATGGCCTCCATGGGAAGATTTCCTAGTTCTCACGGAGGAACTGGATGAGCGCGGCTTCCTATTTGCTGTCGAGCATCGTTGAAATATAGGTCGGAGCAGCATTGGGATCGGTCGGGTGGATGTGAACCAGCTTGGTCTCCCCGACCGACTGGAACACGGACTCTGAGACGGTCCTCTTAGCACGCGGCAAATCACTCGGATCTGTCGTCTTCCTATACTCTTGGAACTCCACGGCTGCCATCTGCTCATCTCCTATTTTTGTACCATCTTGAAGACAATCTTCTACTTTCTTCCGGTTGCCACAAACTGTTATCACGCCTTTGGGGCTAGGCATCTTCATTTTGAGGTACATATAACATGGTCGAGCCATGAAACTGACATAGGCTGGTCTGCCTAGAATGGCGTGATACTCTCGAAATCCACAACCTCAAACGTCAACTTCTCTTTGTGGTAATTCTTCTCATCGCCAAAAACCACATTGAGGGCTATCTGGCCGAGTGAATCGGCTTTCTTTCCAGGGATGACCCCGTGGAACCTCATGTTACTCTCGCTTAGTATGGACATCGGAATGCGCATTATCTTAAGAGATTCGGCATACAGAATATTGAGGCCACTGTCGCCATCCATCAGAACTTTGGTCAGTCGGGTGCCTCCGACAATTGGGTCGACCACCAGCGCCTGCCGCCCAGGGGTAGCTACTCGCAGCGGGTGGTCTGACTGGTCGAATGTGATAGTATTCTTTGACAACTTCTGATACTTAGGCGTCGCCGGAGCGACGATGTTCACTTCCCGGTTAATGACTTTCAGTCGACTTTTGCTCTCGACATCAGCAAAAATCACCAGGGTGGCATTAACATGGGGATATCCATCCTCGTCCTCTTCCTTGTCTTCCTCCTTCTTAGAGTCTTTATCTTTTTCACTGGGCTGGCCCTTCTTTTGGAAGCTCTGGATCATGAGTCAATGTTGTTGAGTGGTATGCTTGGGGAGGATCAAGTTCCCCTCTTCATCTTTCTTGGTGTGAATATGACACAGCAAATCCATCACATCATTTCCATCTTGATCTTTCACTTCCTTGGGATTCCAGGGCCCTTTGGGCCTCCCTTTGAACTTCCCTTGATTCAACACTGCTGCCTCGGCAGGTCTGGCTGCCTCAGCCTTTCGCTTCTGCTTCCGACTAGAATTTCCTCCTCCGGCGTCCTGGGCGACTGTTTTGTGCATACCACTCCGGAGTCGGTATTCTTCTTCGCCATTAGCATACTTGGTGGAAATCTCCATCATCCGAGTCAGAGTCATATCTCCTGTCCGACCGAACTACAGATTGAGCTCTCTGTAGCGAAAGCCCTCCTTGAAGGCACAGACTGCTTGGTGATCTGACACATTCTCCACTGTGTGGTGCAGAGTGATCCATCTCTAGATATAGTCTCTCAAGGTTTCATGCTGCTTCTTCACACAATGTTACAATTCTGGTAGACCGGCTAGTCTCTTGCAGGTGCCCTCGAATGTTCTGGTAAACACTTGGGCCAAGTCATCCCAACTAAAAATGCTCCCATGGGCCAACTGATTGAGCCAAGCTCTAGCAGAACCTTCAAGCATCAGAGGGAGGTGCCTCATAGCTACCTCATCATTGCCGCTACCGATGTGCATAGCCACTCAGTAATCTTCAAGCCATGTGTCGGGCTTCGACTCTCCCGTGAACTTGCTGACACCAGTCGCCAATCTGAAGTTGTGGGGGATCTCGGCGGCCCTGATGGCTCTTCCGAAGCACTCGGGACCAGACACATGGACCCTGCTGCTTCTTGGCCTGTCTCTATCCAGCCCTTCTTTGTACACTCTGTTCCGGTCGACCAAGCCCTGAACAACGACTGGCCTAGCATCGAACCTAGCTCCCTTGGGTCGATTAGAACTCTGCGGTCATTACAGAACGGACGCCTATCGTCATACCGCCGGGGCGCGTATGACCCACCCCTCGGAAGGGGCGAAGGCACTTGACGGTAATTTTCATGGGCGAACTCACGATCATCATCTCCATGGACTCTTACCAAATGCCGATCCTGACGATGCTGATGATCTCTTTGCCTCAACGGTGATCTGCGACTATGTGCCGACTGAACAATTTATGTCCTTACCGATCGACTATGAATTATGTTCCACGACTGGGACACTACGGAGTTCTGATCTCCTGCTGCCTGGAGCAGCGCTCTGATTTGTTCCAGGCCTCTTCCAGCCTCTGAGCGAGATGGTTGAATGGACTCCGCAATACGCGCAGCAGCTGCGAGATTCTGAATCGGTGTACGGAATACCTGAGTTTCTAGTGGAAACAACTGCCGTGTGTGTCGACTGGATCCGGGGATCAATCGACTCCCATGCTCGTCGAGAGAATGTTGGAGATTCTCCAAACGGGTGCGCTCGGCCAGCGTGCACACGTCCTCCAAATCCCGAGCCTAGGCGGTTTCCCCTACGATGGGGGTATGGAGAGCCTCCTCGTTGCGGAAATGCAGCTTCTCCCTCTGCTACGAACTAAGAGGTTGGGGCTGGTACCCCTCATGGTCGAGCGACGTACCGTCCCCATCCCTGTTCTCGCTGCTGCGGCGGAAACCAAGTGGGCCACGATGAGAGTAGACCATGAGGACTTCTGTCGCGGGGTCACAACTCTCGCTCTCGGAAAGTGTGTATGCGAAGTCAGTTGACAAGTCGACACGACCGCAGGGATATACGTCGGGCTCGATCGCCGTGACCTGGGGGGTGAACGTCTGCCAAGCCACCGCGTGTTTCACCCACCGCTGGAGTCGTGAATGGCCCGACCGCTTGCGGCGGCGTCCAGCAGAGCGAGAGGTCGACATGGGCGTCGACTGGTATGGAGTCGACGGTTTCCGGAGGAGGACGCCATGAGCACGTGCGCGGAAGTGCGATGAACCTCGGATCGGCAGCGCCTCGACGACGAGGGGGCCTCCTGGAGCCAGGCTGAATTGTTGGCGACGAAAGTGAGCGCCCCGAGTCAGAACTCGCGGACCATGACCAAACTGCCGCCGGAAACCATGTTGATGAAGACTGAAGAAAATACAACCTCGCCGGAAGTCGCTAAGACGCTTTGACCCACGGTGGGCACCAACTGTCGTGGTACTAAGACTGACAGTAAGAGTAGGTGGTACGTAGGAGGAGGCAAGGTCCTAGCTACGGTGAGGTTGTACGCAAGTGTTTACGAGTTCAGGCCCCTGTTGGAGGAGGTAAAAGCCCTACTTCTCGGTGCCCGGAGGCGGTCGACTGGATTTCAGTATATGCGTGTGTGTGTGTTATAGGGGGTGCGAACCCCTGTGCCAGAGGAAGGGGGTGGCTTATATAGAGTGCGCCAGGACCCCAGCCATCCCCCGTTACAGAGGGTTCAATGTACATAAAGGAGGGACGTTACTGATAACGCCAGCCATAAGTGTCATTAGTACCCATGAAGACTGCGGAGTGAATGCTTGTACGTTGCAGTCCCGTGTGGCTCCTGGTCGTCATAGGTTGAGTGGTTTCTCGTATGGTCGAGTGGTCTTCAGGAAGGAGGGATACCCGAGTGATATGGCTGGTCGAGTGGATTGCACTCGACGTCTTCGTTGGGTACTCCCTGTTGTCCATTGAGCTTCTTGGCTTCTAGGGTAGTGACCTTGGGTAGGGTATGTTGGTCAGGCCTATGACCCTACCCTGGGTCTATATCCTCATCATCCACCCTAAGAGAAGAAGAAGAAAAATTATAGGACTTTGTATGCTTCTAGTGAACCTGTTGTAGACACACCTGAGAATCCTAATGACATTTCTATCTCTGATGCTGAAACACAATCTGGTGATGAACATGAACCTAGTGATAATGTTAATGATGATGTTCATGTTGAGGCTCAACCTAGCAACAATAATGTAGTAGAGATTGAACCTGCTGTTAATCTTGATAACCCACAATCAAAGAATCCACGTTATGATAAGAGAGACTTCATTGCTAGGAAGCACGGTAAAGAAAGAGAACCATGGGTTCAGAAACCCATGCTTTGCTGAAATGATTAGACCTATCTTTTTGCGTATGCGTTTGACTGATATGCTTAAGACGAATCCTTATGCAAGTACATGAAAGATATTATTACTAATAAAATAGAGATACCGGAAGATGAAATTTCCACCATGCTTGCTAATGATACGTTTAACGGCGGAATACCTAAGAAACTAGGAGATCCAGGAGTACCAACTATACCATGCTCCATTAAAAGAAATTATGTTAAAACTGCTTTATGTGATCTTGGAGCCGGTGTTAGTGTTATGCATCTCTCTTTATATCGTAAACTGGAATTCAATAAGTTCGCACCTACTGAAATATCTGTGCAAATGGCCGATAAATCAACTGCTATACCTGTCGATATTTGTGAGGATGTGCCTGTTGTGGTTGCAAACGTTACTATTTTAACGGACTTTGTTGTTCTTGATATTTCCGAGGATGATAGTATGTCGATTATCCTTGGCAGACCCTTTTTGAATAATGCAGGAGATGTTATTGATTGCAACAAAGGCAATGTCACTTTTCATGTTAATGGTAATGAGCATACGGTACACTTTCCGAGGAAACAACCTCAAGTCCATAGTATAAATTCTATTGGAAAGATTCCAACTATTACTATTGGAGGTTTTGAATTTCCTCTTCCTACTGTCAAGAAGAAATATTATATTCCTATTGTTGGGGATGTACATATCCCTGTTGAGGTAACCTAGTGTTATTCGAAAATTCTCCGGTTTCATGCGATTCGGAATGAGTTTGTTAACAAGATTTGATCAACCATGTTAGTGGATTCCTTTTGATTAGAATGAGATGGAAGAAGTTAGAAAGAACAACTCTCTGTACCCTCCTTTTACTTTTTGTTATTTAGATTTAATAAAGCAAAAATAGTATTTTCTGTCTGTTTTCTGAATCATCCATGAAATAAAAAAATACCCCGAAAATAAAAGTTCTCCGAATCCCCTGAAAATGAAATATGATTTTTTTAGAATATCTAAGAATATCTGGCACTAAGAATACACCAGAGGGGGCAAGCACCTAGCCACGAGGGCCCAGGGCGCGCCCACCCCCATGGGGTGCGCCCCCTGCCTCGTGGGCCCCTGGTAGCCACCGTCCACTCATTCCTACACCCACTCACTCCTTCTTCCTCCCAAAAAAAATCACCAACCAGCTCAAGCACGAGTTCTAGCTCATCATGCTACCATTTTTGATCTCTTTGCTCAAAGCTCCATTCACAAAACTGCTTTGGGGGATTGATCTTCGGTATGTGACTCCTCCGATGGCCCAATTAGTTTTTGTTCTAGTGCTTTATCATTTTCAAATTTTTGCTGCTAAGGTGACCCTCTTCTTGAGCTTGCATGTCAAATTTATTTGGTCCCAAGTAGTTCTAATGCATGATATAATCTCTAGGCACTTGTGGGAGAAGTTTCTATCAATTTTGTTGAGTTTGGTTCACTTTTATTATGAGTTACTAAAAATTTCAGAAATTTTGCAGAGAAAAATGCATAGGAAAATGTACCAAGGTGGTTCCTCAAGGAAGCAAGGATCAAGGCTCGCAATACGTGAGCCGGACGATGAACCACCGAGGGCGCTCGAGTGCGGCATTGTGATTGGCCGTCAGAGGAGTTTATGGTCCAAGCAGGCATTAAGGAGGAATTTGACGTGTATGTGCGTAATACTGATCTCGAGGACTTCATGCTAGATAAGTGCCTTCAGTATTACCATTTGACTGATTCTTTTGTGAGAAGGTTCAAATTTACATCATCACACAATTCTCACACTGTCCTATTTGATCTTTATAATAAATCTTATACCATGGACTTAGAATATTTTAATACTGCTTCTAAACTCCCGCAATCGTGTAGTGCTAGTCACCCTCGCAAATGTGAATTTAAAGATTTTCTTGCTAGTATCTCTATGCGAGAATCCAGAGAAATAACACAAGCTACCATAGGGAGCATTCATTTTCCTGCTATACATTATTTTGCTCACTTTATAAGTAGATGTATAAATGGCAAGGACGAGGCATGTCACATGTGTGTTCCAGATCTTAGTGTTCTTAAGAGTGTTGTGCTAGGAGATAGACAATGATAGAGAGTTGTTTGGTGGAATTTATGCAACTTGTGTAGTTAATTATCTTGGGGTACCCATACATGAAAATGATAGAGAGTTGCTTCCTGCTTATCTAGATTATAATGCCATGGTTAGCCATCAGTTTCTTGAAAGGAATGAACAGTTCCTCCAGTATCGACTAATCTTTGACAGACGGCGTACTATCCATATTGCTCTCCCGGCTCCTACTTTCTTTGACTTTCAGGCCAAAAGGAGATACTTTATAACCAGGGAGGAGGCGAACGAGTACGAGAGGAGAACGGAGGTAGCTCGTCTCCAAGCTGCAGCTCATGAGACAATAGCGGCTGCATCTCGGTACAACCCCAGCTATGACTTTGACCCATGGTCATAGACCAACTTAGGCCAAAAGCCTAAGCTTGGGGGAGTACGTATTTCTCACCAACGTTACATTCATGTTGACACACTCATTCTAGTTGTCGGTGATCATACTTTTTCATTGTACTATCCATGCTAGTTTATTTTATGTTCTCGCTTTCTTCTTGTGTGTTTGAATAACCTTAAGAAAAACCAAAAAAAATTAGTAATAGCCTTTAGTTAGTTTACTTTCCATGCTTGTAGTAGTAGTCATTAAAATAAAACCCAAAAAGATTTCCCGTTCTTCTTTTGCTTGTTGGGAGCTTTCCCGTGTAAATAGTTTTATATCTTTTCTTTTCTTTGGGGTCGAGAGGAGAAGACCATGCACTACAAAAAAAAGACACATCCGTGACATTTTGGGCCGAACGAAATTTTTTTCTGTCATACATATGACACTTCTATGACGATAATTGTGACAAAACCCGATATCATCATAGATGTGGTAGGCTCCTACTTCTATGACAAAAATCATGACGAAAAATGGGCTTTTCGTCCAGGCGGGCGAGACGCAGCTGCATGACATTCTTTGGGCCGTCCATGGCGGAAAAAACCGTGGTAGAAGCGAGGGAGGAAAATTTGGGAGTTGCGGTTATGGTGGGAGGTCGGGGCGGCGATGCGTTCTCTCGTACACGTCTGCGCATGTGTGCGGCGTTAGCTCTAATCGAACCCGGCGAGGCATTGGGCTCTAATCGAACCCGGCGCTTGCCTGCGCAGGCTACGTTCTCGAACCCGAGCGATCGATCGATGGCTGTTAATGAACCAGATGGAGCGATTCGCCAGCTCTGCTGCTAGCTGAAGCCAATCGATTGGATGAGCGATGGCGTTGAGGCGGGGTTTAGATGAGCATGGCGATGGCGTTGCCTCTGAATGAACAGGACCCGTGGTGTGGAGGGCTGGATGAGCAGTGAAGCGGTGGAGGGTGGTCGTGGAGGGTGGTTGAACAGGACCCGTGGTGTGGAGGGCTGGATGAGCAGTGAGCGGTGGAGGGCTGGATGAGCAGTGAGACGGTGGAGGGGTGGTTGAACAGTAGCCGGTGGAGTAGCGCGCGGTGGAGGCTGGATGAACAGGAGCCCGTGGAGGCTGGAGGAGGTCGACGGTAGCCCGTGGAGGCTGGAGGAGGTCAACACTGGAGATGAACAGTATCCCGTGGAGTCCCGTTTTGCGGTATGCCACACCCCTCCCGATCAACAGGACCCCCATTTCAACCGTAGGAGGTCCGTTTTGTCCGTTTTGCGGTACGCCACACCCCTCCCGAGCAACAGGACCTCCGTTTCGACCGTAGGAGGTCCGTTTCGTCCGTTTTGCGGTATGCCACACCCCTCCCGATCAACAGGACCCCTGTTTTGACCATAGGAGGTCCGTTTCCGCCGTTTTGAGGTACGCCACACCCCTCCCGATCAACAGGACCCCGTTCCGAACGTAGGAGGTCCGTTTCCTCCGTTGTGCAGTACGCCAGGCCTCGTTTCCATCGCCTATTCCGTCCAAGCCGGTTGGCTCCCACGCGTTCCGTTGCCTCCCGATGAACACGATGCATTCCGTTGCCTCCCCATGAACACGACGCATTCCGTTGCCTCCCCATGAACACGACGATGACGCTGTTTCTCTGTTCCGACCCAGCCATGTACGTATGCACGAGTAGGCGTTCGAGACCCTACCGTATGTACGTACATGGCGTTTTCTTTCTTGCACCCTCGCCGTTATGCGTGCGTATACATGCTATGTGCGGCGCCTCTACTACGACATCGCGTGCGGCGCCTCTACAACGAACAGTATGTACGTACACGTTCGGGACCAGAATGACAATGCTACGTACGCTTCGACCAGGTGGGTCCCGACCGTCGAGCACTTCCTTGCTGCGAAGATGTAGCTGGTGGGTCCCAGCGGTCGGGGCGAATCGTTTTTTGCGGGACGCACTTCCTTGCGTGCGAAGATGTAGCTGGTGGGTCCGAGCAGTAAGGGGGGCGAATCGTTTTTTTGCCCGGACGCACTTCTTGCGTGCGAAGGTGTCGCTGGTGGGTCCCAGCGGTCAGGGGGGCGAATCATTTGTTTTTTTGCTCGGACGCACTTGTTTGCATGCCAAGATGTAGCTGGTGGGTCCCAGCAGTCAGGGGGAAATGTTTTTTCGTGAAATACAGTGGCCCGTCCGGTGGGTCCCAACTGTCAGGTGGAGCAATCATTATTTTCCGCGTAATAAGGAGGCACTTCCTTGCTGCGGCCGTGGACCCAGCTGTCAGCCTCTCCACGTACAGTCCACGTCCGATGGAAGTTGTTCCTTAACCACGTTCACCACGCCGTGCCGAGAGCACCAGGGCGGTGGACGACGGCGAGGCCTAGGAAGGGGACGACGGGGAGTTGGGGAAGACGCGGCAGTGGAAGCCCGCGCGAAGAGGAGTACGAGGGTTCACTGGTTCGGCTGCGGTGTGAGGTTGTCGTCGCCGCAGGGCCTGGCCAGCGGTGGGAATAGTAGGGGGCGGTGAGGCCTCCGCGGCAGCACAGCCGGCCACGGGAGGCAGGAGCATGCGGCACGACCGGCGCTGCTTTGGGCGGCTGGAGCAAGAAGACCAGAGGTTGAAGAAGCACTACGGCCGTTGGATGGACATCGTACGGTCACTGGAGCTAGAATCGTTCATATTGACTAAAGTTGACAAAGGCCCCCGTCCCAGTCAACTTAGTAGGCCCTAAGTCAGCCTCCACCATGGTGGGTCCCAGCTAACAAGGGAGTATTCATTTTTTTTGTGTAATAAGGAGGCACTTCCGGTGGGTCCGAGCTGACAACGCGGGGAACGTTTTTTTCGCGGAATACGCTGGCCCGTCCGGTGGGTCCCAGTAGTCAGATGGAAAACGTTTTTTTCGCGAAATAAGGTGGCCCGTCTGGTGGATCCATGCTGTCAGGTGGAGGAATAATTATTTTGCGCGTAATAAGGAGGCACTTCCTTGCGGTCGCCTAGACCCAGCTGTCAGCCTCTCCACGTACAGTACTCTTCCGATGGAAGTCGGTCATTGACCACGTTGACCACGCCGCGCCGAGAGCACCAGGGAGGTGGTCTGGACGACGGCGAGGCCTAGGAAGGGATGACGAGCCGGGAAGACGCAGTGGTAGCCAGCGGAGAGAATCGAGGTTCACTGGTTGGCTGCGGCGTGAGGCTGCCGTCGCCGCAGAATAACACGGGGTGTGGGTGAGTAGAGGGATACCCTAGGCCAGCAGTGGGAGTAGTAGGGGGCAGTGAGGCCTCCGCGGCATCACCGCCGGCCACGAGAGGCAGGAGCACGCGGCACGACCGATGCTGCTTTGGGCGGCTGGAGCAAGAAGACCAGAGGTTGAAGAAGCACTATGGCCGTTGGATGGACATCGTATGGTCACTGGAGCTAGAATCGTTAATATTGACTAAGTTGACAAAGCCCTCCGTCCCCATCAACTTAGTTGGCCCACAAGTCATCCTCCCACTATGGTGGGTCCCATCTAGCAGGGTGGGTATTAATTTTTTTCTGCATAATAAGGAGGCACTTCCTTCCATGCGAAGATATAGCTGGTGGGTCCGACATGTTAGCGGGGGGAACATTTTTTTTGCGAAATACAAAGGCCCTTCATGTGGGTCCCAGCTGTCTGGTGGAGGAATCATTATTTTGCGCGTAAAGTCCACGGCCGATGGATGTCGTTCGTTGACCACGTTGACCAGGCCGCGCCGAGAGCACCATGGCGGTGGACGACGGCGAGGCCTAGGAAGGAACGACACGGGCCGGGAAGACTTCGGCAATGGTTGCCTGCGCGGGGGAGTCGAGGTTTCTTGGTCCGGTTGCCATCGCCGGAAAATAACAGGAGGTGTGGGTGAGTAGTGGAATGGCCTGGCCAGCAATGAAGTAGGGTGGGGCGGTGCAGCCTGTGCGGCAGCACAGCCGGCCACGGGAGGCGGGAGCAGGCAGTCCCACCGGAGCTGGTTTGGGCAGCTGGAGCAAGAAGATCAGATATTGAAGAAGAAGCACGGCCGTTGGATTAACATCCAACGGTCACTCCTGCTAGAATCATTTGTGGACTAAGTTGACAAAGCCAAAGTACACGTCAACCTAGTACACCCACAAGTCAGCCTCCAAATCTGTCCCAAACAGCATACATCCTGAAATTTCTAGCCAGATTCAAATTAATTTTAAATCTAAATATACCTTAATTTAAATTCAATGAAATTTTACCCGCACAAAAACAATGAAATTTAAAATATCAAAATCCGAAAGAAAACAGTATTTGGGAACTAATTGCCTGTTTGCTGTATTTTTTTCATTTTACAGCCCATTTATTATTACTTATAGCCCATTTCTTATTACATATAGCCCATTTCTTATTACATATAGCCCATTTTCTGGGAAAAATGCATCCCTCCTCGTCTTGAAAGATTTCCGGCCCAGCAGGGCGTAGAAAAGCAAGTAGGCCTATGTTGGTTATTCTGCAAAAAACAAAATAGCTGGCTAGCCATTTTTCAGAAAGGAAAAAAACAAACTGGGTTGGTCATGTGCTAAACATATGAAATAAAAGCCTGGGCTAGGCGGGCCACGGGTCCCGCACAACCCAATTGATACCCTTCTCCCTCCCGAAAAAACAAAATTACTGCGCGCGCTGCTGGGTCCCTACTATCATCCTCACCATGTACAGTCATCTCCTTATTCCTCTCGGTTCTTGACCATGTTGACAACACCGAGGCGCGCCCTTGGCCAAGCGAAGCGAACCAAGGCGGAGGACGATTGTGAGGCCTCGGACGGGAACGAACAGGAGTCGGGGAAGATCATAGCCAGCCGTGGGAGGCGGAAGCAGGCGGTCCCGCCGGCGCTGGTTTGGCTTTGGTGGCTCGAGGAACAAGAGACTAAATAAACGCGACAAACGTTGAATGTCAATCGAATGGTCAAGGTTGGCACAATCGTTTTTTGACTAAGCGGACACCAAGTAGCATACTTTTTTATATATAGGAAGAAAACTGCGAGGAAAATCGTTAAATCGCCGTCCTCCTCACGAGGAACGTTAGCCACATAAGTGACTAGTACCCTTGGTTTTCAACCGAGAGGTCTTGGGTTCGAGTCTGAGCAACTCTCAATTTTGTCCTCCTTCCTTCCTTGCAAAAAAGGGAAGGAAAATCAAAGATTTGGGAAGGCGTACAAAACAAGCTAGTGTACTAGTAAAGACACGTTGCCGAGTTTTAGAAAAAAGAAAGACATGCTCCTATAGCCGGTTCGAATCCAAACCTAGACTATGACTATATATGGTGCTATGCTACTCTACAAGTAATGAAACTGACATATCCAACGTTCGCTTCTCCTCTTCTCTACTTACTCTGCCTAGCATCAGAAGCTGTGGATGCAGCAACCATGTCTGTTGGCTGCTCGTCCACCTGCTCTTCAGCAGGCAACAACCAGATATGCGCCAAGTCGCCACCCGTACCATCGCCTGTGGGTTTCATCACACCCCCGCCAACACGCGCACCACAGCCGATTGCCCATCGCAAGCCGCTGCCGTTGGTGAGGTTCCACTGCTGCATATCACGCAGAATCATCCGTCGCGTCTTAACCACAATCCGCAACCCTGGCCGAGTCTTCTACAAATGCCCGAATCATGGGGTAATAATATGTTGAAGTATTGTTCTGCTGCTTTCAGTTGCTGCTTTTTTTTAATAGTTTGGTTGATGATCTTCCAATTTGATTCGTGCAGAAAAGGGAAGATTCGTGTGATTTCTATTTCTGGGAAGTTGCTGATGTGGGGAATGCAACTCGCTAATTATTTGGTTAGCGAGGAATCCCAATACCAGCAGGTTGGGGTGTTGGACAAATGGCGAAGGAGCGATGAAGAGGAAGATGCAGAGCAGAAGGTTAAAGATGCAGTTCCTCTGATCATGGCCAAGCAACAGCTGTTGAACGGCCTTGACAGCAATGAGGAGATGAAAGAGCTTGTGAAGATAATGGGCAAAATCGATGTGCTCTATAGGATGATTGTCTCTTTATTTGCAGTGTATGTAGCACTCGTGATGTATTCAGTGGCTACGACATGAGCACTTTGCTGAAACTAGTAATGAATGAAACCTGTGTAGCAGGTTGGGCGTAATGTTGTGAACATCTAATGATTTCTATTAATGGAAATTAGGGGGTATCCCCTTTTGCTCATATAAATAAATAAATAGCAGAGGCCTGTCGGGTCAGCTTTGTTCTCATTCGAAGACGTCGAGCAAATTGCAGTCCAACAGCAAACTATGTCATCAAATTCAAGTTTCACAACCAAATATGAGTACAACTAAACAACAATGTCATCATGTTTTAGTTGTCATACAATCACCAAACACAAATCAGCATACATAACAAGTGATGTTCTCACAGCAAAATACTAAACAACATGTTCATCAGGTTTTAGTTGTCATAGCAAACACAATTTCACATAGTAGATAAAAAACGTCTTCTGACAGGCAAATACGACAAAAGCAATGTAATCATCATCCGCAGTAGCAGCGTCAACATCTTCTCCACGTGTATCAGTCTGAATCGTAATTCCCCATAGTGTCATCTTCTTCTTCGTCCTCAACGTCCTCGAACGTTGGCTTCTTCTAGATCAACTCTTGTATGTCCACAGCACAACAGGCAATCTTTTCGCCGGCGTCATTGACGTGATGGTTCTCAAAGATATTAGGAACATCTGTGTTATCTTGTATATCAGGAGTTGTGTAAGCATCATCTTGTTGAGCAACTTCATTAAACGAATTCCTCTTCTCAAACCTTTGCAATACTCTCCAGTCATGGCTACGTGCAAATGTGTCTTCCAAGAAAAATATCTGTGTTGCTTGATTTGCCAAAATAAAAGGCTCGTTGGTCTGGTACGACGCCTTGACATTGATGGATTTGAAATAATAATCAGCTCTGGGTTTTGTGATCCTGGAAAACAGGTTATACCAAGGACAGCACAACAGAACCACACACCAATGATCCTCGAAACAGGAGATATACTGCAACTGAACAATGTCTGTTATGTTAGCATACATTTCAGTTGTCTCTTTATCATACGTATCCGTGCTCATGATGGCACTATTTTGTGTCTTCCTGCCTTCGTCTCGTGCAAGGGTGTTGTAGCGCACATCTCCAACAACGCAAGATTCATAATGTCTTACCCGAGTATCAGGACCCATTGCTAGTGAGTAAAGCGCATCATCAACTGCCTGCCCATCCTCCCGCATCTTCTTAACCTATGGTTAGAAAATAGACAAGCTGATCATCTTATATACTCAATATATTAAAAAAACTGACAGTGCACTTCAAAAGCTGAAAGGGTTCTTGAACCATTTCACAAATTCTGCCATAACCAGTTTGTCAATGTTTCTTGGATTTTGCGGCAGTAACTCCTCTTTGTAGATGCTGCACAACATAGTGATCACGTCAAACATCTAAATATATAAGAATGTGCTGCAAGTTTAGTAGATTACGATGTATAAGCTGCAGTACTGCACTTACTTGATATAAGGTAGTATCTCAGGACAGTTATTCAACACATACCAAACAATTTTGTCCAAATCCTTAGGTTTGTCCTCTTGTCCACTCTTCCCTGTAACTCGAACAAAATAATCAAAAACATTGAGCCCGGGATTGTCTTCACCCACCTCTTTGCTAAGCTGATCAGTTGTTTCAATGTATTTTGAGCAGAATGTCAACGCTTCTGTAGCAATGTAGGCCTCTGCAATGGAACCCTCGGGTCTAGCTCTGTTCCTAACATAGCCCTTGAAAGTGCCTAGCCGCCTTTCAATAGGGTACATCCAGACATACTGTACTGGACCTCTAAGTAGTGCCTCATCAGGTAGATGAACAGCGAAATGCACCATCACATCAAAGAAGGCTGGAGGATATATCTTCTCAAGGTCGCATAGCATAGTTGGTATCTTGTCTCTAAGACGCTCCAAAGCATCTATCCTGATATTTATACTGCAGAGTTCCCTGAAGAATTGTCCCAACTCTGCAACTGCTCTGTATAAGTCAGGGCGGCCCAATACTCTAAGGATAACAGGTAAAACCCTTTGAAGTAGGACGTGGCAGTCATGAGTTTTCAACCCTTGTACCTTGTTTCCATCTGCACTGACTCTCCTTTCAGGGTTGGAAGCAAATCCATGTGGAAATCTCACACGTGACAGGACCTAGCAGAATTCTTTTCTTTTTACCTTGTCCAAGACGTACACAGCTAGTGCCATATCCCGTGGTTTACGTTCATCTTGCACCCGCAAATCCTGTCTGATACCCAGTTGTGTCAAATCAATCCTAGATTTTAAGGTATCTTTCGTCTTGTCTTCAATGTTAAGAAGTGTGCCGATAATGCTGTCACATATATTTTTCTCGATGTGCATCACATCAAGATTATGCCGCAGATCCAAATCTTTCCAATACTCCAAGTCCCACAAAGTGGACCTGTGGGTAAACAATAATATCTCTTCTACCGTGCCATGCTTCCTTTTCCCGCTACCATTACCAGGATGGTTTCCAGGTGTAATATGACTGACCTTCTCTAATTCCACTTGCAAGTCATCGGTGGTGAGCCTCTTTGGCGCATCACGGTTTTCATGATTTTCATTGAACACATGCCTTCAGTATTTTCTAGGATGCGGCTAGTCCTTTGCATGGAAACGACACTGTCCAATGTAACAGATCTTGCTAAGTATTGCGTATGACAACGGATTCCTGTCACAGAGAACACATGCATTGTAACCATGTGTCGTTCGCCCTGACATAGTGCCCAAAGCCAGATAATCATGGATGCACCAAATTACAACAGCACGCAGAAAGAAATCAGCTGGTGGGCTGCTATATAGGTCTTGAGTGTGAACACCCTTCCATAGTTGTTGAAGTTCCTCCACAAGAGGCTCCATCAAAAAATCAAAATCCTTTCCAGGACTTTTTGGACCTGGGATGAGCAAGGCCATCATGTAGTTTGATTCTTTGGTGCAGACATTTGGAGGCATGTTGTAAGGGATAACAAGCACTGGCCACATGCTATATGTGGAGCTCTGGTGGCCAAATGTGTTAAATCTATCTGAAGCTAAGCCAAGTCTAATGTTTCTCGGGTCAGCACCAAACTCTTTGTGTTTATCATTGAAGCTTTTCCACTCACTACCATGAGATGGATGGCTCATTACATTCTGATCTCTGTACTCCTGGTTCCTAGAATGCCACAATACATCCTCTCTTGTTTTAGCATCATGAAACAACCTCTGCAATCTTGGTGTAATTGGAATATGTCTCAGAACATTATGAAGAACCCTCTTCACAGCATCGCCATCTTTCCATCTTGATGATTTGCATCCCGGGCATTCACTTAAGTTGGCATAATCCTTCCGGAACAGAACACAATTATTCTTACAAACATGGATCATATCATATCCAATTCCAACTGCACGAAGGAAATTCTTCATTTTACTCTAGGTGTGTGGCAGCTAGGACGCATCTGGGAAAAATTTGCGGAAAGCAGCCAACATCTCATCGAATGATTTGTTGGTCATCCGCTCAGATGTCTTCACCTAAAGAATGGTGATCATAGCTGAGAATACTGACAGCTTATTTCCTGGGGTGACAACAACGTTGCATTGTTCCAACATGCGGGCCCACCGTTTTTCTTCTGCAGGTGAAAGTTCACGGAATGCACGAGCATTTCGTAGCATTGTTTCAATGTTGGTCAAACTCACACGCTCCGCCACCACCACCTCCTCCTACTCTTCCACCTGAGCATCGGGCAGATCAAGATGGTGATCTGCTGCTTGTCACATAGTCAATAACATTGACGTTTACAACTTCACCTTGATGAACCCACCTAGTATATGTGACCGACATCCCATACAAGTGTTAATGATTTTGTACAGTTGACCGGGGTCTTGTAACTTAATTCATACAACTGCTACACGGGCAGAGCACATCTGATTTCGGACCACCGTACTCAGCTCTGATAAAGTTCATGAAGTTTTCAACCCCCTCGACATATGCAGCGGAGAATCTTCGAGCAGAAGTTATCCAAGTCCTATCCATCTGTTAGACATACAAATTAGTTCTTCTACTAGATATTGCAGGAAAAACATATATGCTTTTTTATGAAGTCTAGAAAGAAAATACCTAGGTCGATGTCTAAAGCTATGGAAAGATATTTGGACGAGCAGATCTAAGTAACGAAATATATGTAAAGCTAATTCAGCAAAAAAAATTGAGTGCTAAATTATGGCAGGCTGTTTCAGCAGTCAATGAGGCCGAGCACACAGCCATCGAACTATCGAAGGCCATCGCAGCAACAAAGATCAAGTATAAAACAGTGTAGAGCTATTTCACCTAACAGATTGGCTACTAGACCCTGGCAATCTACGTCACAATAAATATATGGCAGGATATTTTAGCAACTAATCGGCCTTGGCATGCCATCTCAGCAAACTACTTCGGCAAGGAAGCTTGAGTGCAGAACAGGGCAAGGAAGCTTCTTAAGCAGAGCATATTGACAGTAAACTACTTCGGCAAACAGTGAGATTAACATCGTCTATTAGCTAACATTCAACGCTACACCGACATGAACGGGGCCTCAGTCTAGAATGCGCGTACAATGGGAGAAGCTGACCGCCGTGCGTCTCCACACGAACGTCGCCAGCGGTGGCGGCGCTGACCGCCGTGCGCCTCCACAAGAACGTAGCCATAGGTGGCGGCGCGGCTAGAGGATGGCAGTCTACGAGAGCGTACTGTGGGAGCGAGAGGATCGCCGTGCGTACCCTCGACGAACCGCGGAGCCGACGTATCAGCGTGGCGGGGACGGCGGCTTTGGCGGAGCGAATGGAGTGGAGGGGGATGGGGGAAGGGGGGTTTGGGAAATATTTGGCCGAAGGGCGGTTGAATCGAATTTGGGGGGAATTTTTGTGGGGGGGGGGGGTGGGGAGGGTTTTCGCGCGGTGGGCGGGGGGAGTTTGGCACATGGTCGGTTTCTCCAAGTGCAGTCCCACGTGTCAGTGAAGAGGCAAGCCGAAGCGTGTTCCGTTTGCGTTATCCGTGTGCAGGACCGAACGTGTGTGGGGTGCAATGCGACCGCGACAAAAGTGCTGTGAGTGTACCGCCTTTTTTCCTTTTAAACTAGGTGCTTCGCCCCCTCAAAAAAAATGTTGCTTCACGCGATCCATCGATACTACTACTAGTAATCCAGTAATCCCAACTAAAACGGCGCGGCCGGGTCTTTTCCTGCGCGATATGCTGGGAGGTTGGCTTAGTTGGGTTTTTTAGATTTGTATAGGTCGGTGATGATGGTGTAACTGTCATCCTGCAATATAGGCCGTCCGTTCTATATCTAACGGATAGGAAGGAAACTATGACAATTTACCCGCACTCCTCTCCACATTTGCAGATAAGGCTTTCCCTCGTTCATCCTTTTCTCCCACAAGATCTTGATCTTCCGTCCAACGCACGGGCATCTTGCTAGTACTCCTACAATATGTATATTATTGTGAAAGTTCATATACACCGGAATGCAAACACGGCATATTTTCATTACATTTCGAACTTTTATAGGACAGAAAAATAAAAGAAAACCGACCCTAAACCTATTCTATCGCGGCGACCGGCGTCTTCCATCTGCGATCTCTATGTACGGGGGCGGGGTTCAAGACCCGTGAAGTGAAGGTGCAGTCTCCGGTGAGGAAGAGTAGAACACGGGATACGGACCGGCCAGTTGGCACACCATGCCCTGCCGCCTCCCATGCCCTACTCATCCTCGCAGGAGTCCCCGACCTCGGCGGTGCCGGACATTGGACGGCGGCAAATAGGACGCATGGCTGACGGTGCTCCCGTCGTCGGCCTCCAGCGTGGCCACCGCTTGTGCGGTCGCGTCCGCGTCCGGCTACGCCACTATTGCGTCGCGAGTGGCGACTTGAGCGAGGGTCGCGACATCGAGCTTCATCCCCGAAGACAAGCTCTCCCGCAGAGCGTTCGCACTTGTGGTCATGGCGGATGTGGTGCCAGGTAGGAGGACGATGCGCTATGGTGTGGAGGTTAGCTGGGCGTTTCCGCTTTAAGTAGCGCATTCCGGTGAGGCCAAGCTCCGGGTGCGTCATTAAGTCTCCGGAGTTGGTTCCTCGTGCGGTGTGCCTCTTAACGACGACATACGAACGGACGGCATGAATGCGGGCAACTGGCGCCGGCTGGGAACGCACCGTGCGATGGTGCGAGGGACGAGGGCTTTGGTGTGCCAGGGTAGTCAGCTGCGGTCATGGCAACGTTGGATATGCCCTTTGCTCAAATGCGATCCCCGCATGTCATTGAAAAAGCAAGACGACCCGACATGGTCTCAGGTCCAGAGGAGGCAGTTGGCCGCGCTACACCACTCCGCGGACGTGTCGCGGCGCACTGTGCATCCTTGACGAGCCGGGTGTTTGGGTGTGTTTAGATTGTGGCCAAAGTGCACCTTACCAAAATTTTGGTCATGACCCAAAGATTGGTCTTTGTTTGGATGGTTGCCATTTCTTTGGCATGCCAATGAACTCTAGCCAACTCTAGTTCATTTTTCTTGCCAATATCGGCCATGTCATGGGAAACCAATACCTCAACCAAAATTTTGGCTACCCAATGCTTTGATGGGGCAACCTTGGGCACAAACCAAACATACCGTTGGTCGTGCCACAACACTAACGCCACCCTCGGCACACTGAAACCAGCCGTAGCTATCGACGATATGAGCATGTTGCTCACCGCGGTCGCCGTGTCCAGAGGCGGCGCTGGAGCTGCGCCCCGTTGTTGGCCCAATGACCCACATGAACGGTTGTCGGTGGTGAGGAGGTCGTGGGCCAGCTCCTCAATTGGACTAGTCTGCGCTACGTCGTCCCGACGGGTGTGCCCCACATGTCGGTTTCCCTGTTTTCCCGGCCATATTCAAGCGTCAGTGCTCCACGTTGCGCATTAGGCCTTTGACTATGGAGGCCAAGCGAGACAACTTATTGTTTATTTGAGCCGTTCAAGTGTAATCTTGTGGCATTTGCTTATTTCTCATTCCTCTCCAACCCTCTTCTCCATCGATCATGCCGCCCTCCAGTCGAGTCCATCCTCCCGCATGCCTCATTTGAACATTCCGCCGAGTATCATTCGCATGTACCCACCCTAGTCCACTTTCAATAGATCTCCGGACCCTGAGATGAAATCGAGAGGGAATGAGTGGGGGCACGTGATACCTAAGGCGGATTCAAAATTTTGAACCGGTGATCATAGCATCCGCAAATCATATATAAAAGGGTATTCAATGTTCGTTTCGTTTTTGAACGTACAATATACTCCGTCCTATCCTTTCTACTTTACATATAAGTTTTATGTGTAGTCAAAGTATCTCTAGTATGTTAAAAAGGGTATCAACATTCACAACGCCCAATCAATATTGTTAGATTCGTACGTACTCCTAGATTTGTACTCGAGATGGTTTCCAATTTGACTATTGACAAGATTAATAGTACTCCTTTCACATAGGTGAGTAAGTCATCTTAGGCTATGCACCGTGACCAAGGAGGAGGGGAAAATGAGAGACATTAATGTTTATTTGCTAATTAATAGTGTTGCATGCAATGAACTAACCACTACATGTCATGTTTGATAGTCTTAGGTCATTAAAAGCATGCACACCCTCATCTGTTATTGGTTGATATGTCAAAAACAAGAAACGAGGTAGAAGTTAATGCACCGCGCCTACTACCTCCGTCCTGGTTTATAGGTCCCCTTTGTAGTTTGTGTCAAATTTTGACTAAAGATTTAACTAACAAAATGTTAATGCATGTCAAGAAAAATCATCTCATTGGATTCGTATTTGAACATAGTTTGCAAAAATATAATGTTTGGTGACATGCGTGAACATTTTTTTAGTTTAATCTATGGTCAAAATTTGGCACGAAACACAATGGGGACTAATAAATCCGGACGGAGGTAGTATGTGTTTTGGGATTATTTGGTTTTCGTAAGAAGACTTACACACCTAGACGGAGGGAGTACATGAGATGTATAATGTGAAAATTATATCATTGGAAACTTCTTTCAGATACAAAATTGACCGTATGCTTTGTGTAAATTGCATGTCATATATTATTACTCTAATATTTGGTCAAAGTTAGCCTCGAAAAATGCATTAGACCCTGTATGCTTTGTGTAAGTTGCATGTCATATATTATTACTCTAACATTTGTGTAAGTTGCATGTCATATATTATTACTCTAACATTTTGTCAAAGTAGTATAGTGGAAGTGGATCCTCTGACGTAGGTATCCCTGCCTTACCCTCCCTTTCAGTCACTTACTGGCGGACCCCATGCTTGCTAGGCCCCGCATGTTAGTTACTCAATGGGTTGGGCCACGTCATGGGATCCTCATCCATAGTATACTCCCCCTGTTTTTATTTACTCCACATAAAACGGAGGCAGTGATGGTATAATAAATGATGCGTGCGGGGGAGGGGGAGGGACGTCGGTTTGCTCTCAACTGTGGTCCCACAAGCGAGTGAAAACGCAAGACGAAGCGCGTTCCATTCGGTGAGCGACATGGAGTGTCCAGCGTGCAGGGCTGCAACGCGAACGCGACAAGAGCAATGTAGAGTCAAAACTGATTGACCGGTCGTCACCGGAACCACTATTCACACCAGAACCTTTGCTGGTCGGCCTACGCCAGCCACTGCCCTAAAACCACACCAAATCTCCAGCCCATTCCCCCACCTTTCAATCCCCTAGCCCGCATCAAGCGTCCCCTAGTTCGCCGGAAAGCCATGGTGCGCCGCAAGATCACTTACTACAAGATGCTAACGGAGGAGCGCCGCGCAGAAATCACGGCAGCGGTCGGCGCCACAGACCTCCGTTCCCAAGCTCGCTTTGCGGCGGGCCAATCTCCGAGTTCTCTGGAGCCAAACTACGAGTAGGAGGAAGCTGATCCAATGTTCACTGCGGAGGTCGCGGCGCAGAAGGCCCCCGATGGGTATGAGACGATGGACGTCGACTTCGTGCGGGCGTCCGAGTCCCCCATGGTGCAGGCGGACCAGCGGTTCAACATGGCAATACTAAAGGAGGACCGGGAGGCAGAGTCTCAACTCGATGCGGAGCGCGTGCATGCCGCTGCCATCGAGGCTCTCCTGCAGGCGGAACATGATGTCGTGGATGTGAACCGGGCGGCGGAGGCTCAACTTGAGACGGAGCGCGCGGATGCCGCTGCCATCGAGGCCCTCCTACAGGCGGAGCCGGACGTCCTGTACATGAACCGGGCGGCTGAGGCTCGACTCGACGCAGAGCGCGCGGATGCCGCTCTCATCGACGCCCTCCTGCAGGCGGAACCAGAAGTCTTAGACTTGAAACGGGAGGCAGAGGCTCGACTCGACGCGGAAGGCGCAGATGTCGCTGCCATTGAGGCCCTCCTGCAGGCGGAACCGGATGTCCTCGACTTGAACCGGGCTGTGCTCTCGTCCGTGCAGAGCGCCCGCACGCTCCGCTTGAACGAGTAGCTAGAGGCCGAGGACAACCACGGTGCGGAGACACACGTCGGCAGCGACGGCTGGTTCGCGCCGGCAGCCAAAGACGATGACGTCGTCTCTTTCCGCGAGCAGTGATAGTTTTTCTTTATGTTGCTGTTTTTATGGATCTTTTGCTGTGTAAAAACATACTATTTGTTATGCAAGTCGCCTGAGTTGGGTCAGTCTACCATTTCAGGCGGTTGGATGAATATCCTACGTCTCCTAACCCTTCTTTCCTTCTTCCTCACCTCTTCTTATTCCGCAACAGACCACCGCATGGGCCGTACGGATACTCCCCAACATGCGGTTGGATAAACATACTCTATGAACGAAAATTATGTGCCAGCGATAGGATGGCTGAGTTTGGTTTGTTCACATGCGACAGCACGTGTCAGTGAGGATGTGTTCCCTTGGTTGGGTTTGTGGCGCGCAGGAGCGACTGTGTGAGGGTGCGGTGCGACCGCGTCATGCAGGAGCGACCGTGTGAGGGTGCGATGCGACTGCGACAGCCATGCGCAAGTGTACCTCCTTCTCATTTTGAAAACTTTAGGCAAGCTTCACAAAAATGTGTGGCGAAGTTTGGCAATGCAAGGCCTAGACCCAAACAGGATAAGTACGTACGTACTAGGAGTACTAGTGTTGAAAACGAAAGGCGGGGTTTTCCTTCGATACAAATCCTCGTTTCACGTGTCAATTAATGCGTATTTTTTTCTTGAAAGACCAAAGAGCTAACCATCTCACTCCTCATCGCTTGATTAATGCAGCGCCATGCAAACGAACCTTCTCACTTCCGCATGCATGCAGGGGATATTAATGTCCTTGGTTGCTAACCCCGTCAATTTTGCCTCGATTAGTGTTAGTGGCCCTTTGCAAATTGTAATTTTGATATACTGGCCTTGTGTATAAAAAAATGGAGGTAGTAACTATATTTGAATTCCTTGCCCATTGCTGTGATGTCGACGATTTTTTTTGGTGGTTTGGCGAAGTGCGTTCGACGAAGAACACCACTGAGGGACACCACGGTAAGTCGTTCACAAGTGCCGCCTGCAAGCCGAGACAACCGCCTTATTTGCATCCAAGAAGTCCTTTACTAGTACTACTACTAGGAGTACTAGTGCGGTGAGATGGTTTCTCGAAGAAGACGATGGAGAAGCGGAGTCAGCGAAGAGTGAAATGATGGTTGCTTCGTCCGTGCTTTGTGATTTGACGCCTCACTACTTTTTGATTTGTGATAGAAGGGACAGGGGAGTAGACTCTGTGCTCTAAACTGTACTACATGCGTCCATGCATGGGAGAAAGAGGAGAGATGTTGCATTTTTCTATTCCTTCAATCAACCAATCAGGGAGCTTCGGTTCCATCTTTTTGGCTTTGGCAACACCGTCCACAATGGTTCCCACGATGCCAAAAGCTATTTTCACATTTGGCTACACATTGTGGATGCCCTTAACCGTACCACTTGGTTTTGCTCCTGTGTGCTATCTATACAAATCTCAATTAAATTCATCTAAAAAATTATAGAATCAAAGATTAGTAAAAAGGAGGTGATTTGGCGCGCGGATGGCGGGGGAGGTTTCTTATTTTCATAGGACGTTGTCCTGGCGGTTTGCTAACATGCGGTCCCATGTGTCAATGCTTTACCATGCTGATCCGTGTCCCACATGAGGCAGAACAACGACAGAAGCAACACGTGGTTAAGTTGAAGAAGATGAGGGAGAAGCGGATTCAGCAACGAGTGAAATGATGGTTGCTTCGTCCCTCCAACTTAACTGCGGGAAAGGTGCAGCTTTCAGATTTGATGCCTCATTGCTCATTACTACACCGGCGCCATGACTGGGGTGCTTCACCCCGGCTGCTCTGCACTGTATTCCGGTATGGCACGTGGACCCGGTAGCTTGATGTCCCACATGTTGGCGAAAGGGACTAGTAGATTTATGAAAGTGAGCACTCCACTCTTACGACGGAGGAGTAGACGACACGACGGCCCAGTGAACTATCACTTGTACTGTATAGTACTATAGTTTTGTTGTTTCGCACGATCCATCGATACAAACCCGATTAAACAGGAAAGGGCGGGATTTTTCCCACGCGGTAGATGATACTGGCCATACATTTCAAAGGAAATTCTAATGTATGCAATCTAAATAATTATAAGTAACAATATGATATCTAGTAAAACTAAAAACACATATGATTTATTGTGTTAGAGTGTAGTAGTAGTGCTGTATTGCATAGTTGTTAGATGTAACATGCGAGAATGTGTAGATATGTAGTTTTGGAGGGCCTACAGAGAGAAAAGCGTAATACGGTCACTGGACTTCAGAATAAGCTGATTACGGTCACTATATACGTTTTGCGGTGATTATCTGGTCACTTGCTCACAGTTCAGCATCGGATTGCACTCTGTTTACCGGCCAAATAGTCTGCGTGGCGCCATGTTGACTAGTTAAATTGACCACGTTCCTTGTGGGTCCCACCTGTCAGTTTGCATAGAGAAAAGGTCAGATAAAAAAAAATTACGCAGGCACTACAAGGCTCCAACCCGTGCGTGGGAATCACCTGGTTGTGTATGTGTCTGTCAGGGCCTGATGTGTGTGCATGCACGTGTAGGTTGAGCACTTGAGCGTGAGAGTGTGTGTTGGTCGTGTGGTGTACGGGTGTGTGCATGGATGCATGCGTGTGTGCGTGTGAGTGTTGCGTGCGTGCGTGGCTGCGTGTGTACGTGTGACTGTTGCATGCGTGCGTGGGTGCATGTGTTTGTGTGAGTGTTGCGTGGATGGAGTTCGTGTGCATGCGTGCGTGTGTGTATAATCACCACACCAGCTCCTGTGTGTTAAAACAGACGGCTCAGCATACCAATACAAGACCACCTTGTCCGCTGTGCCCGCGTTCATGACTTCCAACCACCGTCAAAATATTTTTTTGTCATTTGTTTTCATTCTTACTAGCAAGATGCCCGTGCGTTGCACGTAACATTAAGATGCATTTGTATGACTTGTTTATCTTGTGAGAGAAAAGGATGAACGAGGGAAGGCCTTATTTGCAAATGTGGAGAGGTGTGTGGGTACCTTTTTGCAGAATTTCCATAGTTTCTTTCCTATCCGTCAGATATAAATCGGTCGGCCTATATTGCAGGATGGCAGGCACACCATCATCACCAACTCTGTTTCTTATAAGAGTGTATTTTATATTTTATGTATTTTATAATAGTGTAGATGTAGAGTAGATACAAGTCGACAGGTGGGCACGATGGTAGTGAGATAATGTGATGCAACACTAGAGGTGCCATGTGGAGCGTTTAATTGGTCAACTAGTCATGTCATGAGCAAATAAAAGTTGTACGGTGAGCCCGTCACTGTATAATAACCACTAAACGTAAACACTGACCGTAATGAGTGGATTATGAAGTCCAATGTATGTATCGTGCTTTCGCTTCAAATACAATGATCGTCATTGCATATATCGCCAGAGAAAGATGAAACACGTGTGAATTTTCTGGGGGCTTACTTTTAGAGGACCTGGAGATAGTTTTATGTGCATACGTGAAAGGGGTGTAGGGGGGGTATGCGATGCAGAGAGAGATGCTCTTCGTTTCTCTTTATTATGACTAACTTTGTATATAGTATAAAAATATACAAATTCACAGTGCGGAATAAATATCATTGTGGGCACCATGCAATGCAAATTAGTGTTCGTACTCCTCCATATAACTTTGTAATGTTGTATATATGTAGAAACTCTAAAATAATTTTTTGGCCACACTTTATTCAAAAGGAATGTTGTATGCGAAATGTCGGTGTACTAAAGTAGGGGTACCTTAGTACCCCGAACCTGTGCACGGGCAGTCGCAGCGTCCCCGTGGCAAGCCTTGCCGGGCGTCTGCCAAGACCCTCCGCGGCCCTTCAGAAAACAAGGCCCCGACAAGAGGAGCTTGCCAGGGAGCCATTCGAGAACGAAGAACTCAAGATGATGAGACAAGGCCCCGGCAAGAGGAGCTTGCCGGGAAGAGACAAGGCCCCGGCAAGAGAAGCTTGCCGGGAAGGCCATCTTTGGCACCTCAAGAAACACTTGCTAAGACACACCGCGCGTCCCAACAAGGCCCGGTGAGCGACAAGCTCCCGAGCGCGACAAGAACCTTACTGCGGCAAGGTACTCGCCGCGGCAAGTGACCTCTCTTCATCTCCGCTCCAGCTCGCCCTCCAACGTGTCACCACGGGGCTCTCCCAAGCACGCGTGTCGACGGGCTGTGCAGCCAGCGGGGAGCAGCGATAAGCGGCACTGATGAGCTACCATCGTGGCGAACGGAGACGCACTTGACGGTCCCTGTTACACTGTTCGGGCGACTGAGACGGGCATTGATGACTCTTGTCCCTTGCCGTCAGAGTTAGGTATAGATTATCGTACACTGTACAAAGCGGTGTACCAACCTATGTTTTTACCATCTTACCCTTGTCTACTTGCCACATGTGGTGACCCCTTATGCCTATAAAAGGAGGCCCAAGGGCAACGTAGAAAGGGTTCGGTCCAGCTCCGGCTTATTTCATCATACCCATACAAAAACCACACTCAGGCTAGGTCTTGTAGCTCCCATTGCTCCCTAGCAAGAACACAAGATAATCCACAAAGCAGCAGTAGGAGTATTATCTCTCCGGAGAGCTCAGAAGCTGGGTAAATCTGCTCGTGTGCATCGCCTCGATCCGCTCTTTGTGCAATCTCCGCCCCCCTCCGAACCACAAGGGACCCAGGTCCCGTAGGTGTTCGTGGGACACGATCAGCCTCCCCGACATCTTTGGGAAGGAGAAGATAATGGTGTGGGCCGCCAACCGTCGCTCGAGGAACTGTCCCTTGCCGGGAAGCGAACGACAGAAAAGCTAAGTTGCCAAAGTTTGAGCATTCGATTTTTAAATTTTAAAAGTTATTTTCCTTGAACGACCGCGCTTTGTATGGAAAACCCGTGCGCGAAGGAACCAAATCATGACGGGTCGCGCCCTTACTTTGTTTCGAGTCCGCTCAACAACTTAAGTGAGCTGCGGCTAGTCCGCAACAAGGTTGCTTGTCAGTAGCGACCCCTCCAGCAGGCTGCTGAAGTTCCGCACTCGGTGCTCGTGGCAAGGGTGCCTGCACTGGCAAGTTTCCCTGAAAAGCGTAGGGCAGTAACATACAAAGCCAAGAGTCGAGTAAGGAAGTAACATAGAAAATATTGCCCAGAACAAAGTTATATTACAAAAATAACTTATTGCGGCACTGGCTAAATTGTTCTCAGAACTGAAATGACAGCGAAGAGGAGAAGAAGGGTGCGCCGGCACCCAAGCCCCGGCAAGCCAGAGTTGCCGGGGGCTGCGGCAAGCCAGAGTTGCCGGGGGCTGCGGTATCAGATAAGCCTTTCGTCCCTTTTCAAGCATACCTCTTTCATTAAAAACATCCTACTCGGATACAGTCCGTGGAGAATGAAAGACATGAAAAAGAGGATTACAAGTTTTAAATGCGGATAAGGCCCGAAGGCTTACAATTTCAAAAGATAAGATGCCCGTAATCCTTTTCCTGTCCCTTTCTTCAGGAGGAAGGTCAAGGAGGTGAGAAGGACAAAAGGAGCGCCTAGGCAAGCTACAGGTGCCAGAAGGCACCAAGGGAACATCCCGGGGGCTGTCCGAGGGCTTAACGAAGACGGCGGCGCCGGAAGCGGGGCTCGAAGACGGGGCGGCAGGACGTCAGCACGCTGTCGAGGGCACTACGCCCTCGTACTCCGACTTGACGGCCTTGTCGCCATCCCTCTTCCCCTTCCGCAGCCTCCCTACGCCAGTCGCCCAAGGAGACGACCCCGAGGAGTTCAAGGAGCCGGCGACGCGGATGATGGGGTCGCCGGTGACGCACGAAGCGGCGCCCGACAACTAATCGGGCCCGCTACCCTCGTCGTCGCTGTCGCTCTCCTCCTCGTCACTCTCGCTCGAGGGGGAATCTTCGCTGTCGGAGGAGCTATCCATGCAGCACTTCGCCCGAGTACCGAGATCCCCGAAGACCTTGACGGAGAGGAGATCACCTTCCATTAACTTAAAATGGAGGGTAAACCGCGCCATCTGGCTGTGGATGCGGTCTCAGTGTCTCGGGCGGATCCGACTCCATCGCGCTCGCGAACGGAGCTGGAAGCCGGAGGCGACGACGAGGCGCCCGGCGCAGCCTGACGAAGAGCTCGCAAGGGTCGTCCCCTGTATGGACCGCCACAGGGAGGGGAACCGCCGGCGGAGGCGGAGACGGCGCGCCGCCCCGTCCGCTTCTTCCCCGAGCGCCTCGACCTGTCCACGACCTCGCCTCCCTCTTCCCTTGTGGCTGGCTCTGCCACCCGGGCGTGGGGTTGGGAGGGCGCTGTCTGGGCGACCCTCGCCGCCACCGATGAAGAACCAAGGTTCCCTTTCTCCATGACGAATGAGAGAAAGGGGAGCAGAAGCTGAGGAAAGGAAGAGATGGGAGAATGCGGGCTTCTGCGCTCCCCTTCCGCTCTTTTTAAAAGAAGCAAGGTGGGGGCTCGGCCGCCCCGCTCAGTAAATCAGGGCATAGGAAGAGCAGGGAATCGGGGCCGACCTACTGCCCCTGCTCGCAACGGCCCAGTTTCCCATTTCCACCGTCCGCGACCCCAAGAGCATGGGAACCACGTGGCGGGGATGCAGAACCGAGGCGACAGATGAGGCGACCTCGCACGCCGCCCACTTCCCCCACGACACCGCAATTGACGCGTGCCGTTACGGGGGAACGCGGCGGATACGGAGTAGATTTGGTTTGGACCCAGGCCGCGCGTGCCCGTGCCCTGTTTTGGGCCTGGCCCAACAGCGCTCGGCACCGTGTATGGCCCAGACCCGGGGGCTCCTATCGGTGTACTAAAGTAGGGGTACCTTAGTACCCCGAACCTGTGCACGGGCAGTCGCAGCGTCCCCGTGGCAAGCCTTGCCGGGCGTCTGCCAAGACCCTCCGCGGCCCTTCAGAAAACAAGACCCCGGCAAGAGGAGCTTGCCAGGGAGCCATTCAAGAACGAAGAACTCAAGATGAAGAGACAAGGCCCCGGCAAGAGGAGCTTGCCGGGAAGAGACAAGGCCCCGGCAAGAGGAGCTTGCCGGGAAGGCCATCTTTGGCACCTCAAGAAACACTTGCTAAGACACACCGCGCGTCCCAACAAGGCCCGGCGAGCGACAAGCTCCCGAGCACGACAATAAACTTACCGCGGCAAGGTACTCGCCGCGGAAAGTGACCTCTCTTCATCTCCGCTCCAGCTCATCCTCCAACGTGTCACCACGGGGCTCTCCCAAGCACGCGTGTCAACGGGCTGTGCAGCCAGCGGGGAGCAGCGATAAGCGGCGCTGACGAGCTACCATCGTGGCGAACGGAGACGCACTTGACGGTCCCTGTTACACTGTTCGGGCGACTGAGACGGGCATTGATGACTCTTGTCCCTTGCCGTCAGAGTTAGGTATAGATTACTGTACACTGTACAAAGCGGTGTACCAACCTATGTTTTTACCATCTTACCCTTGTCTACTTGCCACATGTGGTGACCCCTTATGCCTATAAAAGGAGGCCCAAGGGCAACGTAGAAAGGGTTCGGTCCAGCTCCGGCTTAGTTCATCATACCCATACAAAAATCACACTCAGGCTAGGTCTTGTAGCTCCCATTGCTCCCTAGCAAGAACACAAGATAATCCACAAAGCAGCAGTAGGAGTATTATCTCTCCGGAGAGCTCCGAAGCTGGGTAAATCTGCTCGTGTGCATCGCCTCGATCCGCTCTTTGTGCAATCTCCTCCCCCCTCCGAACCACAAGGGACCCAGGTCCCGTAGGTGTTCGTGGGACACGATCAGCCTCCCCGACACGAAATAAACGTGAAGAGAGGGCTTTTTAGATCAATGGCGTACGTGATGTAACATGTGTGAATGTGTAGTTGATGCATTTGGCGGGGCCTAGAGAGGTATGTGTGTGTATTACGTATTCGAGAGAGGCATGGATAGAGGGGTCGACGGGGGCGGGAGAGATAGCACGAGAAATGAGAGTGGTCTCTAGAGAGAGAGACGAATATGACGTCACGACAAGAGATTCCATTCCCTTGAGTGTGTATATACAAGGGGGGAGGGAATACAGGCACCAGGAGAAATTTTCTGTGTGTGTGTGGTGTTTGTGTTGGTTTGTGTGGGTGTGAGAAGATAATGAGACGTGGGGGTAGAGGGTGTGTCACCTCGTGAGGTCCGGTGGGTCGAGGTGAGGTCCATCGTTCGGTTCTGTCCTGCGCCACATTAGTCGGCCCATGACACATTTAGGAAGACCCATGGATGACTAGTCGTACAAGAAAAAGATAGCAGAATTGTGAACGACTCTGTGTGCACTGACAAAGCCGGCTAGGATTTGTAACCCTAGGTTCTCGGACTAAGGTAACCCATTTATCTCTTATATTAGTGTTCATCCAACCTAACTTTAAGGGTCATCCTACAGAATGCTCTGCTAGAATCATACTCGTCGACTAGGAAGAGAGGTGTGAGATAATGCGTGAGAGACAGGCATAAAGATAATGTGCGTACATGAGACACGTAGGCAGGTCCATGTATATAGAAAGGGTCTATGAGGATTGTGCGTGTGTATGTTTGCGAGGGGAAGAGTGCTTGTTATAAAGGTTAGTGAAAACAGTTGTAAATGGTTACGAGAGGGAGGGGGTTATATCTATAGCATGTGTGCGAGAAAGACACCTCGGGAGAGAGTGTGTGAGCATGTGTGAGAGACCACCGATGGAGAGTGAAACTACACGTAAAAGACTACTCTACACATTGATTAAAGATATAAATTGTATCCAAATATTAGGATGGGATCATGATATTTGCAATTCAAGCAAAGGAGCGGTCATTGATCCATCGGACATCTAGATTCTATCGAATTTGAGCATGTCTATGTTATTATTCGACACAATTGATCCACATAGTTAGTATTTTGAACTCCAGACAATGCATCGCTTTAGCAATCGAATATAAACGTGAGTATAGTTCATGTTGTGTGTGTAAAGCACATTATACATACGAAAGTTACACAGTGGACATTTATAAATAGCTACCTATGAACTAGCATACATTTGAATTCAACCTAAGGTGGTTTTAAAAAATCGAATTCAACATGAAGTCCATTCAATTATTTGAATTTGATATCATGGCATTTGTAAACCATACCTAAACTATTGGGGTACCAATCTTTGCTCTGATTTTTTACATAATAGCATATGTAGTCGTGTACAAAATAGATTCAAATTTAGCTCCTCCATTCCAAAATAATCGTAGTTATAGGATTTTCAAGTGTCAAAATTTCAAAAGGAAGCGGATAAGTTAATGAGGTTTTCAAACATACAAGGTCAAATATAACGTTGTCTATTTAGGTCAATCCTCATACTTCAAGAGTACTCAAAACGTGAATGCTTGTGTTTCAAAATTTCGAGCGAAGCGCCAAAAGGGCCTCTACTCGCCCGAAACCGCGTGAGACCAATGTTTGGTAGTACAAGGAAATTACTTTTCTAATAACTCCGACCCGTGAAACCTACCAGCCCGACGTCCAAAGGTCTAAACCGGGGTAGGTTTGTAGCTTCATCTAGATGCCACGCAACCGCCTTCCAAAAACATTCATAGACAATGGCCGCCTAAGCACACATGCGCGCGGCCGAAATCGCTCCCGCCCACTATTTGGGACACCTGGGATTACCATCCTACCCCCGACCCGTAGTAGGTCCGAAATTGAAGAGGGGGGCAAAGTTTGTACTTTCCCCAAATTTCAAAGAAGCGCGTCCCATCTTCTGTTCAAAAAAGCCAAAAACAAGCGTGTCCTAGACCGAAACATGGTTCCCCCCACCCGTCTGATTCCCCATTCGTACTCCGTGGGCGCCAAAACTACCTCTCCACCAGCCGCGAAACCCCGGCGTCCTCCGTCCGCCATCCCATCTGTCACGACCGGTTTTTCAATAAAATACTTATTGAGAAATCGATCTCTTGACTCCAATATAGGAAGAGTTATCCTTACTGGTAGACAAATACTTGAATACAGAAGACCAGTAGCATCAAATATATTACATGGTTGAGCTGAGATTGCTCAACAATTTATTACAAACACGCCAATATTGTACATAAGGGCGGTTATCGCACAAGGGTGTGGTGACATGCTACTAACTCGAGATAAAAGTGGTGGTGGATAACTTGACTCCTAAACTGGCAGCTCATCGAGCGTCGAGGTGAGGCTCGATGAATTTATTTCTGGGGTGGCAGAAGCGGATATAATACAGTGACCAAATTCAGGATCGCACGGGACTGACTGGGACTCCTCTAGGCGTCGGACTCGCTATCGAACTCTTCATCCATGAGATCGCCTTCATCAACATCTGGCCAAATCAACAAGCCAGGTGAGTACTTTGAAAGTACTCGCAAGACAGTTCCGACAAAAGATATAACAAATGCATGCATGAATGTGTCATGAGCAAAAATAATAATGCTCACTCAGATAATAAAATATTGCACAACATAGTATGTAAAAAGGAAGTCGGGCGGTAGTCCTCCCGAAATCCCAATAAAACAAAAGAAAAACCGATCGGGTGTCTGGAGCGACGCCTCGAAAGGTAAACAAATAAATAATCATGCCGCAGTCGGGCGTCTAAGCGACACCACATAAAGGGCTTATATTGAAAGGTAAATAACACGTGTGCCACAGTCGGACGTCTGAGCGACATCAGAGAAAGGGCTTAACTAAAAGTAAATAACAAGAGTGCCACAATCGGACGTCTGAGCGACATCGCAGAACGGGCTTATCTCGAAAGTAAATAACAAGTGTGCCACAGTCGGACGTCTGAGCGACATCACAGAAAGGGCTTATATCAAACATAATTAACAAGGGTGCCACAGTCGGACGTCTGAGCGACATCGCAGAAAGGGCTTATATCAAATGTAAATAACAAGTGTGCCACAGTCGGACGTCTGAGCGACATCACAGAATGGGCTTATATCAAAAGTAAATAATGGGTTAGTCCATCCACAAGAATAAACTTTTAACCGGACTTAACACTCATGTAGTTCATCGGAGTTTTGTCACTGAGACTGACATTTCACAAGATAAGATGAACATAGTACTTGGACATGTACAAGATGATTCATAGGATTTTTGACTCTGCAGAGTTTGTACTAACTGCCCACAGCCAACGGATTTTCGTAGTCACGAAGGACTAGTTCCGTTTACGGTATTTCGGTAGAAACACATCTAACCAGTACACACCCATTCCACCCCACGATGCCAGGAATCACCCTAGACAACGTCCAAGAAAAACTTTGAGACGGGGAGGTCACAACCTCGAATAGCATGGGATCAAATTTCTATACGCGCGCTCTAAGGGGTGCCCCCCTCTCGGTCCCAACCGGAAACACCCATGCCCCCTAACCGGATGACGGGCTTTAATCCAGGGCCATGGAACCCTCATCCCGGCCTCTCTATTTGGTGTGTACCAGG
The DNA here is from genome assembly GCA_021605205.1 of Aegilops longissima. NCBI lineage: Eukaryota > Viridiplantae > Streptophyta > Magnoliopsida > Poales > Poaceae > Aegilops > Aegilops longissima. The sequence goes on from CM038679.1 coordinate 759,893,178, forward strand.
AAAATGGTTTGCAACTTACTATGCCATATTCCTTGCGGAAAACATATGGTAGTACAGGAAGGAAAACGAATGGGAACGCGACTTGATTCACGTTGATACTGGAGTCAAATGGTCTGGCATAAGATTGGCATGCTACAACACTGCCATCTTACCTATTCTCATGCCATCACATGGCCATGCAACTTATATCCAACAACATATGGATTTCCGAAACTCACTTGCCTCATTTTTGCATGAAATATAACATTCAGCGAAATGTTCATAAACATGCCATGATACTACTAAATGCAAACATGCAACAACCACTCATCATATCGAAAGTTCAAACATGCTTGCCTGGTTCGGAGTAGTGGGAGTCTAACTTGGTGAAGTTCGCGGCTCCGTCACCTCCTCCGGTATCTACGGTATAAGAAAAATACGTACTTAACGTAAATACCGCGAGTGCACAGGAAAGTGTTCCAAATATTTTTCAAATAAATATAACAAAAAAATAGACAGAAAAATAAAGATGACAGAAAAAGAATCAACCAAAAATCGGTTTCTGTTTAAAAGCTATAAAGGTTTTAAAACCAGGGACCCATTCATAATGAAATAGAAAGTTTCCAGGGGGTCAACTGAATAAAACAGAAAACGATTCGGAAAAAGAGAAAACTCTGACGAGGGGGGTCCCACCCGTCAAGTTTAAATTTTTAAACGGGGAAGAACAGAGTCTGCCGGCGCCCGAGAGCTGCGGTGGTCACCGGCGGCGATCCGCGACGAGGTAGGGGGATCGGGCGGTACCAGAGTGATCAGCGTGTCCTTCCACGTCGGTGGGTGGTGGTGGTGGTCGCCGGCGAGCACTACGTCGGCGGCCGCCCTTGCTCCGGCAGACGGCGGCTCGGGTGGAGTTGGATCTCGTCGGGGAAGGCTGCGAAGGTCAAGTCGAAGCATGGGTTAGCTCACTGGGTGCTCGAGGTGGCTACTGACGAGGTTTGGGCGATGGGGATGGCCTCAGCGGAGTGAATCGAGCTGGTGGCCGAGGCGGATCGGGGCTGCCGGAGTTGGGGGAGGAGACCTCCTCGAGGTCCTCCTAGTGGCTTGGCGGAGTGTTGGTGAGGTGCAGTGGTGGTGCGTGCTCAAGAGCGAGCTCGGGGCTCCTTTTTATAGGCGATCCGAGGCGGTGGCCGTGAACGGAGTTCTCCGGTGATGGTTACGGCAGCGCAGAGCTTGGTCGGGGAGGTTTAGGGAGTTGGGCGTCAACGTGGAGTTCCACTGGTTCCGTTTTGACGCTAAACGAGCTTGGATTAGGAGTCCTGGGTGGATTCAACGGAACGGGGCGGCGCGGGCCCGTCGGCGGCAGAGGGCGCGCCCTCTGCTTGCCAGGCCACGGCGACGGTGCTGCGGGGGTGCGCTGGCATGCATGAGGCCACGCGGAGGGCTAGGGAGCAATGGGCGGCGCAGAACGGCGTTGCGAGCGGGAGCTGGCTCCGTTTGGCCGCCACGGGTGGCTCCGCCACCGCAGAGGCTGCCGGCGTTGAAGATGCTCGCCGCCACCGATGCCTGCGTCCGTCCAAGCGGGCGTGCGGTGCTCTGGCCAGGAGGAAGGGGCCGTGCGCAAAGCACCAGGATGAACGGGCGATCAGTGCCAACACTCTGACGAAAAACGACACTGCAACTCTAAACTTTCTGAAAGTGCACAGGAACAGTGCCGGCCAAGTGTTCGATGAAATGGTTTTGGCATGTGGGGAATTTTCCTGGGGCTGATCTTTGGTGTGGTGGTCTCTCCTTGCATCTGAGGGATGCCTGAATTTTGGTAGAATTTTTGGGGAAGAGGAGATATGAATTTCACCAAAAAAGATGAATCTGGTCCAAACTTGCAGAGGTTGAATTTTGAAAATTTTGAAAAGAGGAAGAGTGGATCTTGATGGTTCTAGGATGTCGGTGCTAAGGACTATCCAGAGGAGTTGGTTTGACATCAGAACTCAAAGGGAATTAGGCACTTGCTTTGCAAATCACCTAGGCTTAAAATAAATGACAGAATTGTTTTGGGGAGAAGAAGGAATAGATAAAAATCCAAAAATGGATTTAACTGGTTGGGACAGAATGTTTTGATTTCCCCAAAGTGGAGGGAGGGGTTTTGGGAGAATTTACCACAAGAGGCATGGTAAAACCAAGGATGGATCAAAACCAAAGAATAGCTCCAAAACCATTTAGGGTTCTTTTTAAAAGAAAATAAACCCAAGAAATGCTTTTGAGAAGGGAAACTCAGAAGAGAGGTTTTTAAGAAGGGTTTAAATGACCTTCTTCAAACCAAGCAAGGCTTTTGCTGAAAACAAAAACAAAATTTTTGGAGTGTCACACCATCCCACCCATCAACCGCCGCCCTCCTCCATCACGCCGGAGCCGATACCCCGACGTCGTCGTCCACCGCAACCTCCACGACTAGTAGTTGAAGCCGAGGCCGAGCCGTCCGTACCCGAGCTAGTTCAACAACACCGTTCTGCCCCTCACCGCTGCCGCTCCAACTTCGCCACCCTCCACCGCACTGGAGCTGTTCCTGCTACGCCGTCCTTCGCCGCCTCGGATCTGCTTCCCCTCCGCCGACATACGGCCACGGCAACACAATCAGCAATTTGGCCATGGGTTCGTCCAAGCCTGCACCCTCCAGAACATCGGTTTCCCCGGTAAAAAGAAGAAGATCGGCGCGACATGTGGAGGTGACCACACCGGCAACCGAAGAAGGTACTCCTCTTCCCTTATTCGTGCAAATCTTACGTCTCTGCTTGCACGGTATTCATCCCACAGAAGACACTAGTTGAACGCTTCTTCTTGATACTAGATGTTCCTAGTAACTCACGATGCACAAGGTTTCTCCTCATATACTATTTCACCTTAGCTAGAGGTCCGTCACCCCCCTGAATTTCAATTTCTGGCCAGTTGATTCCCAATTAACGGAAGCATTCCCCGGCGTAACAGGCGCTAGTACGACTATTACGCCGGGGAAGCAGCGCCTTGGTGTTTATCTTAGGGGCGTGTGCGGCCTAGAGCTACTGGCGCCCGATCTTTAGGTCGGTCGGGATTAAAGGGATAGCTTGGGGGCGCTACCAAGCACGGCGGTGGTGTGAGGTCGATGGGAGGGCGGGGCGGCGGAGGCATGGGTCTGGGCCGGTGGTCGCTGGCGGTTCGAGAAAGATCGTCAACAGTGACTGGCGGGAGGTAGACGAAGGCCATCTGCCCGTTCCTTATAGATCGGACGGTTCATTAAAAAAATCGACTGACCTATTTATTTTTAGTCGGCTGTTATCTTAGATATGACCACATGTGGTGGTGTGCTCGAGGAGTACCTGCATTTCCTGTGCTCATATATTACAAATCATACGGAGTAGAATCTAATTTTGTTTGCCATGCAATGTTGTAGAGCTATCATATGTCATTTATTGTTCACCCACCTGCTATCTGCTACTTTTACAGTGCACTAGTTCTGCACACACTTCATCTGTCCTCTCACTATTGTGTTTTTATGCAAGGGTATTTCAGAGTCTGCCGAAAGCGAAACAAAAAAGAAAAGGGACAAGTCGTGCCATCTTTCGACGCGGCTAGGCGCGTCATGTTACAGCGCTTTAAAGGGTGCAGTGTCAGCAGATGGAGAGGGTAAACGTTGCTCTGGAGTTGATGACCTCGCTAGCAATGAACCACCATCCCAGGTGCTTGCTTTAACTTCGCGGTGTCATATGTGGTTGCATGTTCCTTATGGTGTCTAGCTTCTATTTGAAAGGCCGAAGACGGTCTTTATTAAGATAAGGAAAGATATTTTTTACATGAACCACCATCCCGTGAGCACCAGAAGACAAATAGCTAGTCAGGGCACTAGCCGAGCCAGTGACAAGCCCAGCAAAGAAATGCATCACCTGGAAGCCAACTAAAAAGCCGCGATGGTGGCGAAGCAGCCCGCCTCCCACCAGGCTCTCAGGTCCTAGATGATCATGTTCACCACTCCAGTCGGATGTCTAGCTTGTATTGCTTCCAATTTGGTTAAATTGCATCTGCTTAGCTTACACATTATACCTTTGAATATGAGATGCCTTTCTGTTTTTGGTACATACTAGTACATCTGTGTATAACCCATGTTCTTACATTAAACTAATGTTCTTGTGTATACCTCATCAATCACTTATGACGAGGAAGGCAAGCAAGGGGACTACTCCTCATTTAAAGTATGCAGCGTCAGCCTCCCGACATGATTCTCAAGAAACAGAAATGCTAGATCAAGATAGTGAACGTAGCTCCAGAGTTGATTACATCATTTCCCCTACACTAGCATCGCAGGTGCTTGCTCTAACTTGGCAGCGTGATATGTGGTTGCATGTTGCATATGGTGTCTAGATTGTAATTCTTCCAATCTGGTTAAACTGCATGTGCTAGTCTGCTTAGCTTATACTCCTGTAAATGTGACATTATACCTGTTAATGTGACATGCCTTTCTGTATTTAGTACATAGTACATCTGTCTATTAAGCATGTCCTTACATAAAACTATTGTTTTTTGGATCCCGCATCAATCAATATGACGAGACACCTTTAGTATATGCAGTGCGATATTAGTTGCATCTTTCATATGATTTATAGCATGCGCTGCTTCTAATTTGTTGAAATTCCATTTATGATGGGATTCTTTTAACTTGGAAGAGTCATATTGGTTGCATCTTTCATGTGGTGTCTAGCTCGCATTGCTTCTTATTTGCTGGAATGGTTTCTACTTAGTTTACACAAATAGTTGTGAACATGCCATGCCGTCCTGTTTTCGTACATATTCCATCCTGGTATCATGTGTTTGCCTTACATCAAAGTAGTGATTGTCAGTATCATGCTTGAATGAGTTCTGAAGAGAGAATTTTATTGCTTTTTCCTGTCGGTTTTACTCGACAATTCAAAATCAATAAAGCGGAAGGAAGTTAGCAAGGCAGCAGATAAAGGTGCTCCTTCCAACGGAGGGACTCTATAGTTTCTACTCTTACACACCCCCAAGATGATTTCCAAGACAACACATGCATAGAAACTCAACAAAGCTGTGTTTATGATGAGCACGTCTCCCCTAGTGCAGCATCACTGGTGCTCCCTCTAACTTGGCACTGTTATAGGTGGTTGCATGTTATCACTAGTAGAAAAAGGGGCTATCGTTGAGGCCTGTTTTGCCCATTAGTCCCGGTTCAATCCAGAACCGGGACTAATGTGAGCATTTATCTCGGTTCGTGAGCCCAGGGGGCCGGCCGGGCCACGTGGGCCATTGGTCCCGGTTCGTCCGGACCTTTTGGTCCCGGTTGGTGGGACGAACCGGGACCAATGGTCTGGCTCTGGCCCACCACTATTGGTCCCGGTTGGTGGCATGAACCGGGACCAAAGGCTTCCTTTAGTCCCGGCTCATGCCACCAACCGGGACTAATGGTGCTGCCTATATATAGCCCCTCGCGCAAGAAGCGAGCACACTGCTCTGTTTTTTTCCGCCGAGGGGAGGGGGCTTGGTGGTGCTCTAGCTCACCTCCTATGCACACAAGGTGTTCGATGGAATGCCCGAGCCACACTACTTAAGCTTTCTCCTCTCAAGCTCGACCTCTAACCTCCATTTTCCTCAATATTTGTCTAGGTTTAGCGGTCCGTCACGCCCGTCCCGTCTTCACCGCCGATCACCCGCCGATCTCATCGCCAAGCACCACCGTGGTGAGCCTCTTGTTCTTATCTTCTTTCTAAAAGGAAAAATATTCTTACTTGTATTATTTTCTTACTTTTATTATTGCATCTTATATAGTGCGATGGTTTTGGTATCCGCCCGTCGGCCCTCGTCCCATCTATGATTCGGATGTGGTATATATTATCTTTTCATAACTATTGGTTCATTTATTGTTTATGAAAATTAAGCCGACCAACGTGACATAGATTTTATTTATCTAGGAGGTTGTTGAACCGGAAATTCCAACCGACCCTATTGTCGAGAGGTTAAATTTAGTTGAAGAAGAAAACAATTTCTTGAAGGAAAAAATAAAAAAACTTGAGGAGGAGAAGATGATATTGGAGTTGCATGTTGCGGATGTCGTCGATGATCACAAGATCAAGATGGATGCAATGCGCTTGAAGATGAGAAAGATTAGAAAATATGCCATTCATACCGAGGCTTGGTATCATTATGCCGTTGGATCAGTTGTTACCTTGGTTGCGATTTTGATCGTATTTGTTTTTACATTGAAATGGTTTACATAGTTTCAATGTATGGTTTAATTAATTTAGATGCTCTGCAGAGCTTTATGTTGTTAGATGAGAACTATGTATGCACTTTGGTTTTTATGTGATGATGAACTTCTATTAGTTTGGTCATTTAATTATCTATTCATGATGTTCTGTAATGATTTTTGACACACTTAATTATATGTAATGCACGCAGATGAACCGGCAATGGATGTACGGTGACAGACACACCTCCGAGTACATTAAGGGCGTGCATGCTTTTCTCGAAGTGGCTGAGGCAAACAAGCAGAATGGTTTTATGTGTTGTACATGCCCTATATGTGGGAATACGAAGTCTTACTCGACCGGAAAATCCTTCACACCCACCTGCTTTACAAGGGTTTCATGCCACACTATAATGTTTGGACGAGGCACGGAGAAATAGGGGTTATGATGGAAGACGGCGAGGAAGAAGAGTACGATGACAACTATGTGCCCCTGAATACGGTGATGCTATTGAACATCAAGTTGCACTGACGATGTGCACGATGGTGCTGCAACGGCTAAGCTGCTGAAGATCAAGATGAACCAGACGATGTGCCCCATGATGATGATCTCCGCGGGTCATTGTCGATGCAAGGACACAATGCTAAAGTCAAAAGGAGAAGCTGAAGTTCGATCGCATGTTAGAGGATCACAAAAAGGGTTGTACCCCAATTGCGAAGATGGCAACACAAAGCTCGGTGCCGTACACTCGAATTGCTGCGAAGGAAGGCAGAGAATGCCGTGCTCGATAAAGGATTTGAGAAGCTACTGAAAATAATGAAGAAGAAGCTTCCAAAGGATAACGAATTGCCCGACAGTACATACGCAGCAAAGAAGGTCGTATGCCCTCTAGGATTGGAGGTGGAGAAGATACATGCATGCCCTAATGACTGCATCCTCTACCGTGGTGCCTACAAGGATCTGAACGCATGCCCGGTATGCGGTGCATTGCGATATAAGATCGACGAGATGACCACAGTGATGTTGACGGCGAGCCTCCGGAAGAGGGTTCTGCGAAGGTGATGTGGTATGCTCCTATAATACCACGGTTGAAACGTCTGTTCGAAACGGAGACCATGCCAAGTTGATGCGATGGCACAGTGAGGACCGTAAGAAAGACGGAAGTTGAGAGCACCACGACGGGTCGCATGGAGAAAAATCGAGAGAAAGTATGGGATGAGTTTGCAAAGGACCCAAGGAACGTATGGTTTGCTTGAAGCGCGGATGGCATTAATCCTTTCGGGGAGCAGAGCAGCAATCACAGCACCTGGCCCGTGACTCTATGTATGTATAACCTTCCCCCTTGGATGTGCATGAAGCGGAAGTTCATTATGATGCCAGTTCTCATCCAAGGCCCTAAGCAACCTGGCAACGACATTGATGTGTACCTAAGGCCATTAGTTGAGGAACTTTTACAGCTGTGGAATGGAAATGGTGTACGTATGTGGGATGAGCACAAAAAGGAGGAATTTGACCTGAAGGCGTTGCTGTTCGTGACAATCAACGATTGGCCCGCTCTCGATAACCTTCGTGACAGACAAACAAGGGATACCACGCATGCACGCACTGTTTACTTGACACCGATAGTATATACCTGGGAAGCTGCAGGAAGAATGTGTACCTGGGCCATCGTCGATTTCTTCCGACCAACCATCAATGTCGAAAGAAAGGCAAGCATTTCAAAGGCGAGGCAGATCATCGGGAGAAGCCCGCCATGCGTACCGGTGATCACGTACTTGCTATGGTCAATGATTTACACGTAATCTTTGGAAAGGGTCCCGGCGGACTAGCTGTTCGAATGACGCTGAGAATCACGCACCCATGTGGAAGAAGAAATCTATATTTTGGGACCTACCCTACTGGAAAGACCTAGAGGTCCGCTCTTGGATCGACGTGATGCACGTGACGAAGAACCTTTGCGTGAACCTGCTAGGCTTCTTGGGCGTGTATGGGAAGACAAAAGATACACCTGAGGCACGAGAGGACCTGCAACGCTTGCACGAAAAAGAGGGCATGCCTCCGAAGCAGATGAAGGTCCTGCCAGCTACGCTCTTCGAAAGAAGAGAAAGAAATATTCTTTCAATGCCTGCTCAAGATGAAGGTCCCGACCGGCTTCTCGTCGAATATAAAGGGAATAATAAATATGTCGAGAAAAGTTCCGAACCTAAAGTCTCATGAATGCCACGTGATTATGACCCAACTGCTTCGGTTGCATTGAGAGGGCTTCTACCGAAAACGTCCGATTAGCCATTGTGAAGCTATGTGCATTCCTCAATGCAATATCTCGAAGGTGATCGATCCAGAAATCGTAGCAACGCTAAGGAGTGATGTGGCGCAATGTCTTGTCGGTTTGAGCTGGTGTTCCCACCATCCTTCTTCAATATCATGACGCACGCCCTAGTTCATCTAGTCGACGAGATTGTCATTCTGGGGCTCGATTTCTACACAATATGTACCCCTTTGAGAGGTTCATGGGAGTCCTAAAGAAATATGTTCAGAATCGTGCTAGGCCGAAGGAAGCATCTCCATGGGCCATCAAACAGAGGATGTCATCGGGTTTTGTGTTGACTTCATTCCTGGCCTTAATAAGATAGGTCTCCCTAAATCGCGGTATGAGGGGAGACTGACCGAAAAACACGCTTGGAAGAGACTCAATAATATGCAGGACGGATATTCTTGGTCTCAAGCACACTACACAGTTCTACGTAACTCTACCTTGGTGACCCGTATGTCGATGAACACAAGAACGATCTGCGCTCCAAACACCCGAGCGGTCGACGATCGGATTACATGTGAACACATCAGGACTTTCAGCAGTTGGTTGGAAACACGTCTCGGAGGTGACAGCACTGTTTGTGATGAGTTGTACTTGTTGTCCAGGGACCATCTTCGACTGTAATGATTTGGAAAGGATACTGAGATAAATGGGAATACATTTTACACGATTGACCAAGATGAAAAGAGCACCAACCAAAACAGCGGTGTCCGCTTTGATGCAGCAACCGACAAGGAAATGACACATATTATGGTTACATAGTAGACATATGGGAACTTGACTACGGAGTAGATTTTAAGGTCCCTTTGTTTAAGTGCAAGTGGGTCAATCTGTCAGAGGCGGGTGCAGGTAGACCCACATGACGGAATGACAACAAGTGGATCTGAAAAATCTTGGGTACACCGACGAACCGTTCGTCCTAGCCAATGATGTGGCACAGGTTATCTATGTGAAGGACATGTCTACCAGACCGAGGAAAAGAAAAGATAAGGAAGCGAATACATCATACAATGAGCCAAAGCGCCACATAGTTCTTTCAGAAAAAGGGACATCCCGGGAGTGGAGGGCAAGATGACATGTCTCAAGAGTATGAAAAGTTTCATGAAATTCCCCCTTCAAAGTCAAGGCTGACCCAAGCATCCTGATAAATGATGAAGATTATCCATGGTTACGGCGCAATAAGCAAATGACACAAGCGAAGAAAAGTGAAGACTTTCTCCGCAACTATTATGATGATACCATGCCAACTTTGTAACACACGAGTATGATACCATTGTCCGTTTTGTTCATGAACATGCTATGCCAACTTTTTCAGAGTTCATTTGAAAACTATGAATTTGAAAACCTCGCCAACCAAGGGCGCCACACCGGTTTATAATTAAGCCCGTCCCTCTACGCCTTGTTGAGCTCACAAACTTGTGATTCACACAAATTTCAAAGAATTCAAATTTTATAAAACTAATGGCACAAACAGAAAGTTTATAATTGTTCTAAAACAAATGGCACTAACAGAAAGTTTATAATTTTGCTGACCTAAAAGCAAAAAGAATTAAAAATAAAGCAAAAACCAAAAGAAAATAAATAATGCAGGAAACAAAACAAAAACTTGAAAAATAATAATAATAGCAACAATAAGCATTTTGTTGTAAGTAGAAACAAAATAAAATAAATAAAGCAACAAAGAAAACAAAAAAGTGTTTTTGAATTTTAAAACTAATGGCACAAACAGAAAGTTTATATTTTTCTAAAACTAAAAGCACTAACAGAAAGTTTATAATTTTGCTGACCTAAAAGAAAAAAGAATTAAAAATAAAGCAAAAACCAAAAGAAAATAAATAATGCAGAAAACAAAACAAAAAACTTGAAAACAAAATTAATAGCAACAATAAGCATTTTGTTGTAAGTAGAAACAAAATAAAATAAATAAAGCAACAAAGAAAACAAAAAAGTGTTTTGAATTTTAAAACTAATGGCACAAACAGAAAGTTTATATTTTTCTAAAACTAAAAGCACTAACAGAAAGTTTATAATTTTGCTGACCTAAAAGCAAAAAGAATTAAAAATAAAGCAAAAACCAAAAGAAAATAAATAATGCAGAAAACAAAACAAAAAACTTGAAAAAATAAAAATAGCAACAATAAGTATTTTGTTGTAAGTAGAAACAAAATAAAATAAATAAAGCAACAAAGAAAACAAAAAAGTGTTTTCAAATTTCAAAACTAATGGCACTAATAGAAAGTTTATATTTTTCTAAAACTAAAAGCAAAAAGAAATAAAATATAAAGCAAAAAAACTGCCACCTACTAGGCCCCCACGGCTGAATACGACTAGAAACACTACATGGGCCAGATTCAGGCCCAGAGAGCCCAATAGGCCCACAGAAGTAGCATGATTAGGCCCAAAGCCTGCATTAGAGAGGAGCTCGAAGGGGCGACACCTGCTCTTATAAACCAGTGCCGGCGCCCTTCAACTAGCGAGGTGGGACTAAACATTTGGGTTCGGGCAGCACAGGCCTTTGGTCGGTTGGTGGCACCAACCGGGACTAAAGGGGTTTAGTCGGTTGGTGCCACGACCGACTAATGCTTCTTTAGTCCCGGTTGGTGCCACCAACCGGACCACAGGCCGCCGCTTCCGCCCTTTGGGCTGCTGAAATTGGCCTTTGGTCCCGGTTGGTGGCACCAACCGGACTAAAGGGGCATTAGTCCCGGTCGTGCCACGAACCGGGACCAATGCTCTTTCTATATAAGCAAGACTTGTGAAATTTCAGATTCATCGCCCCATTTGCCCCAACCTCCCCGCGCGCCGCCAGCTGCCACAACGCCGCCGACGCCGCCGCCGCCGCCCACGCCTGCGTCGTCACCATCGCCGTCGCCGCGCCCGTTATCGCCGCCGTCGCCGCTTCGCTTGCCGTCGTCGCCGCCGTCTGCCCCGCCGTCTTCGCCGCACCGCATCTGCCCCAACGCCGTCGCCTTGCCTCGTCGTCGCCGTCCCGCCCGTCGCCGCGCCCTCGCCGTCGCCGCCCTGCCTCCAGCGACCTCGCCGACCTCGCCGTCGCCGCCCTGCCTCCCGACCTCGCCGTCGCCTCCGCCTCCCGACCTCGCCGTCGCCTCGGCCTCCCGCCGCCCGTCGCCAGCGACCTCGCCGTCGCCTCCGCCCTGATGAGCCCAGCAGCACCTGCCTGCCCCAGCACACAAGACTGCCTGCCCGCCCCCCCCGCCGCCATGATTTTTTTTTTTTTTCTGCATATATATGTGATGTTTTTTGTATATATATTGATGTATAGAATATGATGTTTTTATTGATGTATAGAATATGATGTTTTTATTGATGTATAGAATATGATGTTTTTGCAGATAAATGTTCATGTATATATATTGATATATTCATTGATGTATAGAATATTTTATAAAAAGAAGAAGAAGAAGAAGAAGAAGAAGAAGAAGAAGAAGAAGAAGAAGAGAAATGAGAAGAAGAAAAAAGAGAAGAAGAAGAAAGAAGAAGAAAAAATAGATGAAAAAAAGAGAGGAGAAGAAGAAGGAAAAGAGGAGAAGAAGAGCGTCGAGGCCGGTCGAGGGTCGTCGAGGCCGGTCGAGGTTTCGAGGCACAAGGGTTTGAGGGTTCGAGGGTTCTAGGGTCGAGGTTCGAGGTTCTAGGGTTCGAGGTTCTAGGGTCGAGGTTCGAGGGTTCTAGGATCCGAAGGAAGAAGGAAGAAGAAGAAGAAAAGAATGAGAGGAAAAGAAGAAAAATAAGAGGAGAAGAAGAAAGGAATAGAGAGAAGAAGAAAAATAGAATTTTTTCTTTTTTCTCTTCTTCTCTTCTTCTTCTCTTTTTTTTCTTTTTCTTTCTTCTTCTTCCTTCTTCCTCTTTCTTCCTTTTCCGATAGGGGTACCGATAGTGTCAAAGTATTGAAGAAATCCATCGCTTCATCATTAGCCGAAGTAACCATGGCATGATGGTGCAGAAGTCCTCAAAGTTGTTACGAATGGAGTCCCGGATAGGATAATTTGCCTTTTTGCTGAACTTTGTACCAAAAAGCGAATTATCCTATCTGGGACTCCTTTCCAAAACAACTTTGGAGAGCTTCGTACCATCATGCACCTGTTACTTTCGCCTAATGATGAAGACATGGTTTTGTTGAATCCTTTGACACTAGGCAACCTCCCGACCCCTCGGCGATCTTCGACCCCTTGACCCTCGACCGCTCGGCGATCCACGACCCTCTACCCTACTTGTGGGACATAGATGTACTGTTCAACGCCGACCCCCTCCCGATAGCTTCAACCCGTGGGGGTTGGTCGATATTACGTACCCCCTCCTAGCTTGAAGCGTTCTCGAGGCCACCCCCTAACCCTTGAAGCGTTGTCGAGGCCACCCCAAACCCTAGAGAAGCAGCGTCGAGGACACTAATATGATTCCCTATTGTGATTAGCTAGCTAGTTCTACGTTGGCACTAATATATCCATATCTGTCATGTTTGAATAATAATTGCCATGTTGTAAATATTTGTAGAAACTATGGACACCCCCCGAGACGAAGCACAAGAAGCGTTGTTGAGGGACATAATCGCACACGGAAGTGATGCCGTCTCCTCGATGATGTTTCTCAACGTCGATAACAATGGTCTGGAAGGAGAGGGTGAAGAAGCAGCTGGCTATGATTTACATGGCTCCGATGACCCAATGCGGTGCAAGAAGTAGACCGTGAGGACGGCTCGGTGATCACCAAACCGAGTCCGGCCAGGTATATATATTAGTTAAGCTGTGTCTGACTAGCTCTCGTCTTTGTTTTGGTATATATATATGTACACATATTAATTAACTCTCGTCTTTGTTCTTTTTCTAGCCCTCGGATCGAGCACAACCGGTAAAGAGACGAGGCCGAAGAAAAGTTGAGCTCGGATGTAAAGTTTGAGATCATACAAATCGCATGACGACGGCCAACCGATTGAACCCTACCGGACAAAGAAGGCATTTGTTGCTCGGTCGGGGGTTACGGTTAGGGACAAGATCCCGATCAGCATCCACCAATGGTATAAGCCTAAGAACGAAGACCACGAGGTGTCTTATGTCAATGATATGCAGAAAATGATCTTTGGACTGAGCTGAAGTCAAATTTTACCCTACCGCCAGAGGATGATCCGGAGAAGCCAGTAATAGAGCCATTAATCAAGTCTTTTGCTCTTAATAAGATGGCAGAACTATTCAGGAATTGGAAGAAAGACCTCAATACGTATGTCGAAAAAATGAGACACCAGAATTCACGGGCAAATATGAGAGGATCGAGAGATGACTGGCCCGCACTTGTGGCCTACAAGACATCGGAAAAGAGTAAAAAGATGTCAGCGACAAACAAGAGAAATGCTGCGAAGAAGAAGCTTCATCATCGCACGGGTCGTGTGGCTACCTCATAGCCCGCCTAAGTGGTCCAAGGCTGAGAATGATCTGCTTGATAAAGGGATCGAACCGAGACAATGAACTGGCGGACCGTTGCGGACTTGGTTCTTCGAGGGCGGCGGATCCTTGGACCCTATTACGGGAAGTGCATTTGGGCGGACGAACAATTGGACATACCAGTCAAGAGGCTTAAGCATTATATCGAAGCAGCGCAGCAAGGGAAGTTCGTTCGAGCAGGGAGAAGGACGAGCTCACAATGGCCCTCGGGAATCCTGAGCACCCTGGACGGACACGAGGCACGCCAGGCTCCCTTTCGTGGAAGGCTGGATTTCCGGACGCAGGGGGTTACAAAACCCATGAGAGGAGGAAGAAACTGGAGCAGAGCCTAATGCAGGCGCTGCACGAAAGGGTAATGGGGCTAGAGGAACGAGAAGAGGAACGAGAAGCAGCCGATCACAACAAACGACCTGCCGAAGCTTCCCCCGAAGCTACCCCGCCATCTCAGCGGAGAAGCAGCATGGCTTCCACCGAGCTGCTTCAGCCAGAGCAGCATGCCTTGACGGCTCCTGCCAGCTATCCCGTGGATGCTATCACGGATGCTGAAAGTTGCCACCTTATGGCGCAATGGAGCAATTTAAAGGTCAAGGCGGCTGTTGGCTCTGTTTATCCCACTAAACCCGACTCAACTTTTCACTGCCGGCCGATTCCAGAAGGATATGCTAAGGTGATGGTCGATGAAATAACGGAGGGATTTGAGGAGCTCCGGCTTGACCACCCTACCGGTGAAGGGGAGTATCGGCTGGGTTCTGCTCTGAAGACTCCATGCCTATGGCGGAAGGTTCTCATCAACCTTCCGAACTGGGCGCCTCGCCTCCTCCTCCTCCTCCGTGAGTCAGGCACTCCGCCTCCTCCACCGCCTCCTCCTCCTCCTCCGGCGAGTCAGGGCACTCCGCCTCCTCCACCGCCTCCTCCTCCGGCGAGTGACGATTAGGGCACTCGGCCGGCTCCTTCTCCGGCGCGTGGCGGCACTCCGTCTCCTTCTCCGTCTGCACCGGCACGTCCGGGCAGCCAGCCTCCTCCTTCTCCGCCTCGTCAGCAAGGGCGGAAGAGACCCGCCGTCGCTCCGGCTGCTCCGGCGCGTCGTAGTCCTTCTCCTCCGCCTCGTAAGCAAGGAAAGAAGACATCCGCTCCGCCTGCTCTGCCGGCGTCTAGCATCTGCCAAAGGCGGGAGGAGATCTGATTCGGTCCTTCTCAAGACTCGGAGAAGTTACCGTCTGAGAGGAGCGAGGAGGAAAACGCGAAGATCGCGCAGACCGAAGTGGATGACTGGTTTCAAGGGTTGAAAGCAAAGAGACATCCACCTCCGGAGGAGAAGGTAGATCCGGTCAAAGTGAAGCGCATCTGCTGCCCCGACAAAACCACCCAAGTCTCCGCCGAAAGGCAACTATGAGCGCATTATTGAAAGGCATTTGCCGAGGCGGAGAGATCGGGAATACTGTCGGTGATCAAAGGATGAAAGAACGACGAGCTGGGAAACAAATTGCCCAGCTCGGCGAACAAGCGAAGGAATCGTGCCCCCCGCTCAAGGTGCCTGCTAGCGACATCGTCGATCCGAGGATGGTGCCCGATTATGGCAATCCTGAAGATTACTTGCCCGACGATGTACAATTTGATTTCTTGGAGGTGCAGATACAAAGATACGAGTACGGGAAGCCTCTCGTCAAAGATGAAAGCTCTCTAACAACGATGATGCGAAGATTGCATGATTGGTACATGAAAACCTGCAAAGAGTCGAGGGAGGAATACTTTGTATTTGAGAGTTAAAAGGAGCATGACCTCCTTGGAATTGAACTGTTGCCTATTCCATTTGAGGAGTTCTATCAGTTTTCAATCAATTGGCCATCGATAAAGCAACGGTCACCTGCTACTGTCTGTAAGTAGTACTACTTCTGTCATTAAGTATCTCTATATAACTCAGCTCTTGCATGTATTTATAAATATCCTCACTATATTATGCAGATTGAAGATCGCAGAAATGAAGAAAAAACAAGTGGGTGATATTGGGTTCATTAACACATATCTCATCGATGCAAATGAGGTTAAATATCGTGCCAAGGAAACCGAGGCCAACTTGCTACGATCGTTGGAAATAAATGAACACAAAAATACAATACTCTTTCCTTACAACTACACGTGAGTGTTACTGTCTTGTGGCATATTCGGTTTCCCTTATTTAGTCCAGGTTATAGAAATGTAATATTGATGAGTTATGCATGCGTGCATGAGATTCCACTATATTCTCCTAGAGATTAAGCTTGAGCAGGAGTAGTAACTGTCTTAGACTCGAGACGAAAAGATCCCAAGGAGTATCGGAAATGACTGAAATGCTCGAGAAGTAAGTTAAATCGATCATTATCCACCATATCAGCAACTTTGTTCATTTCTGATATCAAGTAATTGTTTTCTTTGTATGGAAGGGCTTGGGAAAATTCACCAAAAAGCTCCGGGACTACCAAGAAGCTGCAATTTAGACACCAAAGTAAGTACTATATAGTAGCATATTCCACGCGCATCTCCTAGTGATTCAAGCGCTAGTTTCATCAATACCATTTAGCATGTGCTTGCTATATATAATTATCAGTTTGATTGACCTCTGTTTCTTGTAAAGTGGTTGTGGCAGGAACAAGGGAATGATTTCTGTGGATACTACGTTTGCGAGTCCATCCGCCACACGACCTGTGAGAGGGGCTACTCCGACAAACAATTTGAAGTGCGTAAATAAAAATATTCACAATTTTATTTTATTACCATCATTTGTGTTGAGTTTCATTCATTCATATATATATATATATATATGTGTGTATTGACCCCTTTCTTAAAATTAGATGCTTCAGCAGCGGGATGAACTCCTAGCACCAGATCGCATGCGAGCAATTCAAGAGGAATTGGCGGCATTCTTTCTTGACTATGTGATCGCTGAAGACGGGGAATACTATGTGGACCACGCGTCCGTGTTGTAAAACATAATTATTGTATATATGTAGCCGGTAGTGTCGGATAGATATACGAGAACTTGTTGTTCGACCAATCTCTCGGAGAAGGAGAGGTGGTCGATATCACTTCTCTCTGTATGCATATATATGTTCATGACGATCTTCTGTTTGCTTAATTACTAGCTAGCTAGCATGTCTAGTTAGTCCTCTCTATACGTATGTATAGTACGTAGCGTCGACCAAGCACGGACAAAAGAAAGGACACTTTTCTCTATTAATTAGCTAGCTATAGCACAATATATGAAACACCTAAATTAACCCCCCAAAACCCCCCAAACCCCCCTCTTTTGAAAAAAAAAACAAAAACCAGAGCCAAAGAAATGCTGATGCGTGGATGCCTATTGGTCCCGGTTGGTGCCACCAACCGGGACCAAAGGCCCTCCCTTTGGCTCATGGACAGGCCACGTGGAGGCCCATCTGTCCCGGTTCGGATAGAACCGACTAAAGGGTGAGGGTATTAGTACCGACCCTTTAGTCCCGGTTCACGAACCGGGACTAAAGGCCCTTATGAACCGGGACTATAGGCCCTTTTTCTACTAGTGTATGTGTGATGTCTAGCTTGTATTGCTTCTAATTTTGTTGAATTCCATCTGCTTACTTTACACATTATACTTGAATAAGACACGTGTTCCTGTTTCTAGAACATACAATATCTGTCTATCACACGATGTTCTTACATCAAATTACTACTGTTGTGTAACCTGCAACAATCACTTATCATAAGACACGTTTGACTTTGGAGTGTGATAGGTTACATCTCACATTCTTTTCTACCTTGTACTACTAATTTGTTGAAATGGCACTTATGACGAGACAGTTTTAACTTGGTAGAGTGATATTCGTTGCATCTTTCATATGGTGTCTAGCTTTCATTGCTTCTAATTTGTTGAAATGCCTTCTCCTTAGTTTACACATCATAAGATGTGAATATGCAATGCTGTGAATATGCAATGGCACTAATGACGAGAGACCTCTAACATGGTAGTGTGATGTTGTTTGCATCTTGCATATGATTTATTTCTTGTACTGCTTCACATTTGTTTAAACGACATTTATGCAGAGACATTGTTAACTTGGCAGAGCGATATTTGTAGCATTTTTCATATGGCGTCTACCTTCCATTGCATTGCTTCTAATTTGGTGAAATGTCTTGTTCTTAGTTTACACATCATAGTTCTGGTTATCTCTTCCGTCCTGTTTTTCATACATATTACATCCTCCTATCACTACAAGAAACATGTTAATCCATGACGGATTTTCGATGACATTTTCGGATACTGTCATGGATGGCCTGGTACAGCCCCGCAAGCCCGCTACAAGCCCGCCCAAGCCTGCATAAACCTTTACACATATAAAAATCTAACCCTAAACCTCATCCTCACTTCCTTCCCCGCAGCCCCTCCTGATTCCCCATCACCCCCGCACGCGCCGCCGCAACCCACCTCCTCGCTTCCATCCTCCAACAGCTCGCCGAAGGCCCTATCCTCCTCACCTCGGGCAGCTTCCAGATCTGCAGCATTCTCCACCCACCCATCCATCTCACAAACACTCTCTCTCTCTCTCTCGTATGAACCCACACAACGCAGCCAACGTCCGCCGATTCCGGCGACGTCCACCACGGCGCAGCACACACAAGAGCTGGTCTCCGACCACTCTCTCCTCCAGGCCGGCAGGATCCGCAGCTCCCGTTCTCTGGCGCTCGCCCCGTGACCCCTAGCCAGTGGCTAGGGTTTCTACTATGGCTTCGCTTCCATCGTCGGCGCGTCTCCGGTGGCTCCGCTCCGTCCCGCACTATGCCCCCTCACGCCCTCTACGCCTCCTGGATGGCTTCGCCTAGCTGGGTGTGCTCACTCGCGTTGGGCTGCACGGCGGCGATCGCAACCTCCTCCACCGCGGCTCCGGCATGGTTGTGCAGCCCGTGGCAACCTCCTCTGCCGCATTTGAACCACTGGAGGCCCTCTCTTGCCCAGGTGAACACCCCAAATCCCATCTTCCTCTCACCCTGCCATCTTATTTTCTTGGTAGAATGTGCGTTGACTGACTGAAGCGTGTTCATCTGTATATACCTGAACAAGTTCGTGTACAGTGACGGAAATTGAATGAAATATTTTCGTAGTTAGTAATTTTCTGGGTTAATATGCACATCACTTATACATATATATTTCACTTCTTTTGCTGAGGTAGTTTTCTTGGTTAATATGCACATTGTAGCCTGTTTCACATAGTAATTTTGTAGTTTTTGATTTGATAGGGATAGCAGAAAAGTGGATGTACGACGGTGATGTCGATTGCTGGCTATCGGTGTCAACCAGCAAATTTGTCGAGACAAGTGACCAGTTCATGGAAGTGTCCAAGTCGAGCTAGCGCAACAACTCGTGAATCTGAACACCCCTGTTTTATTAGCACACTCTGAATTATGTTGGTGGCCTGAAACTGAAGGCCAATTAAGCTAATACCTTTAATAATGCGTGCTCACTAGCAAGGGAATAATGGTATGCACTCATCAATTGCTACTTTATTCCAATATTTTTGAGTTTTGATTGATACATACATCTGTTGACCATGATATCATATAGCCACGATCCTATTGTAGTAGTACTACATGGGTTAGCATAGTTAATTCATAGAAGAAAATGTGGTGTACATTCATTTGATATTAAGTTATATCAGCTTCCCAAAATTGTTGCAATCATCTTTTGTGTAGAGTATATAATATATTTTTAGATCTGGTGGTCAAGTTTACAACATGGTTGACTGTACAAAATTGTTGTGACTTATCATCAATATTTCTACATACATTTTTCTATATTTTTTGTTGTTCCAACGTGCATACAACGTGCAAAGTCTTTTGCATCTATTCAAGCTAAACCTGACTACAAGCATGGAAGCCCTCTTTCTTTAACTAGGACCGGACTACAAGCATAGAAGATATGCATCACTTCCTTAAATGCAACAACTAATAAGAACTTCATTTAGACATATATTCCCGTCTATTGCATCTATTCAAGCTGAACCTGACTACAAGCATGCAAGTCCTCTTTCTGTAACTAGGATGTTATTTGCTTTGCTGGGTATGATTGAAAAATACATGGAAACTATTGATTGGTTTGTATTTCATGTGATTCTGACCTACTTGCATTAGTTTTAGTATAAGCATGGAAGGAAAGTATTTTAGTTCCCTACAAGACTTGGAAAAAAATTGTAAGCCATCTACAAATATCTAATGTTTGTTATAATTTTGGACAGATCATGTTATCAATTATTCCCAGTTGGTGCTTTCTATCACATCCTATTCAGGCTAAATCTTTTATCAACATATCAAGTCATATACTCAGATATATGGATATAGCCGAGTTTTCCTTAGTATTTAATTGTTGATCAATTATGTATAATTTCAGCACTTGCCAAAGCATTTTAATCATCTAATAAACTGAACTATGTGTAGTTCGAATCAGGTGAAAAAGAATGGGCGAAAGTAACAAACTGGAACTGTTTTCAAACTGATAAGTTCAGATATTCACGGCACCTATTTACTATTTTTACTAGTCGTAAGTTGTAACCACACCATAAACAATGGAGATCCATGGCCAGTCTGTACTCTATAGTTTGTTGCTTATTTTTCTATAAATTTGTTTCTTGATTGTCCATATTTGTGGATATTTTTTCAGCTAGTAGAATATCTTCCAGTTTTAGAAAAGGCAACATACTTTATAAAGGAAAAACTCTATGATGCAAGCTCAAAAAAGGTTGCATCACAGTTATCCCAATGGCCCGGCAAATGCACCAGGATTTTTGGATGATTATGCCTTTTTAATCAATGGCTTGTTGGATCTCTATCAATATGGTGGTAAGATAGAGTGGCTTATGTATGCACTTATTTATCTAATTAACATTTGTGTGCGCTACATTACATTAGTAATCTGGTTTGATTCCATAAGAGGTTTACATTTTATGGTACTATCAGCATGTAAATCATTTACATAATAGTGATTATTCTCGCATCTCTTTAGTTCCTCTAATCAAACCTATGTGTTCTAATTTTCTTTCTCTAAACATGCAAGTGGTTAGGCTTTTTCTATATAGATTTGCTATGCACATAGGTTTGTATATACATTTTAGAATAATGTGAAATTAGAATGATGGTTCAGATGATAATAACTACTATTGCTATTGTTGTAATCAACTTGCTATTTTGCAAAAGAATCTAACTTTGTTATACAGGTTTCCTTGGTCAGGGCTGCAAAGAAAGTTTGAGTAGCAGAGGTGAAGTTGATGATTAAGAGGGTCTGCAGAATGTTGTATATTTCTTATATAATGACGTGTAATTTGTAAGAGGGGCGTGTGAACAGATGTTGGATGTAAATGACCTTTACTTGGTGAAATTATTGAATGAAAATTTATGAAATGGGTCAAATTATGGCCCTGTTCAATGGAAATTAATTGGGTTGTGAAAACTCGTTCGAATATGTATAATGGGTTGTGTTGTAGCTGGCTGGATGAATATCATGGTTTGTATTGAAATAAATGCGATAATGGGCCTGGTTAGACAAAAATAATTAGGCCAATGGCTATGTAGGATGCCACGTCAGGTCCACGTAGATGCCATGTCGGATCCATGTTGGTACAACGTTATGTCAGTTCATGACGGATTAGTCTGTCATAGAGGACCGGGCTTGGGGCGGGCCGGAGGGGCCTATGGATTGTTCGGTGACGGCCAAAATCCGTCATGGTGGTGCAGTTGTTCAATTATGACGCGATATACATGACAGATTCCAAATCCGTCATGGACCACCCTCCTTGACGGTTTTGCACTGTTCTGTGACGGGATGAATCCGTCATGGATTAACAAGATTCTTGTAGTGTATCATGTGGTTGTTTAACATCAAAGTTAAGTTCGTCTGCATCACGCATCAATTTGTTCTGAAGAACTAAATTGTTATTCGTTTTTCTTGTCGGCTTGACTTAACATGGCACAGAAAACGAGGAAGAAACACAGAATGGCAGGGAATGAGAAGCGGATGAATCCTGCAGATTCTTCTCGTACTGATGGTGCAGTAGAAGGTGAAAGTCCAGTGGAAAATTCTACAAATACGGCATCCCATGCTACACGAGCTGCAAAAAAAGCCAAACAGAAACAAATAGCTGCCACCAAATGATGACCCACAAGTATAGGGGATCTATCGTAGTCCTTTCGATAAGTAAGAGTGTCGAACCCAACGAGGAGCAGAAGGAAATGATAAGCGGCTTTCACCAAGGTATTCTCTGCAAGTACTGAAATAAGTGGTAACATATAGTTTTGTGATAAGATAAATTGTAACGAGCAACAAGTAACAAAAATAAATAAAGTGCAGCAAGGTGGCCCAATCCTTTTTGTAGCAAAGGACAAGCCTGGACAAACTATTATAATAGGAAAAGCGCTCCCGAGGACACATGGGAATATCGTCAAGCTAGTTTTCATCACGCTCATATGATTCGTGTTCGGTACTTTGATAATTTGATATGTGGGTGGACCGGTGCTTGGGTACTGCCCTTACTTGGACAAGCATCCCACTTATGATTAACGTCTATTGCAAGCCTCCGCAACTACAAAAAATGTATTAAGGTAAACCTAACCATAGCATGAAACTTATGGATCCAAATCAGCCCCTTACGAAGCAACGCATAAACTAGGGTTTAAGCTTCTGTCACTCTAGCAACCCATCATCTACTTATTACTTCCCAATGCCTTCCTCTAGGCCCAAATAATGGTGAAGTGTTATGTAGTCGACGTTCACATAACACCACTAGAGGCTAGACAACATACATCCCATCAAAATATCGAACGAATACCAAATCCACATGACTACTAATAGCAAGACTTCTCCCTTGTCCTCAGGAACAAACGTAATTACTCACAAAGCATATTCATGTTCATAATCAGAGGTGTAATAATATGCATAAAGGATCTGAACATATGATCTTCCACCAAATAAACCAACTAGCATCAACTACAAGGAGTAATCAACACTACTAGCAACCTACTAGCACCAATCCCGGACTTGGAGAGGAGAATTGGATACTAGAGATGAACTAAGGTTTGGAGATGAGATGGTGCTAGTGAAGATGTTGATGGAGATTGCCCTCTCCCGATGAGAGGAGCGTTGGTGATGATGATGATGATGATTTCCCCCTCCGGGAGGGAATTGTCCCCGGCAGAACAGCTCCGCCAGAGCCCTAGATTGGTTCCGCCAAGGTTCCGCCTCGTGGTGGCGGAGTCTCGTCCCGAAAGGTTGCCTTGTATTTCTTTCTCATCGAAAGACTTCATATAGGAGAAGATGGGCCTTGGAGAGCCACCAGGGGGCCCACGAGGTAGGGGGCGCGCCCCCACCCTCGTGAGCAGGGTGTGGCCCCCCTGGCCTTCATCTTTGGCGACAATTTTTCTTTATTTATTTTAAGGTAGTCCGTGGAGTTTCAGGACTTTTGGAGTTGCGTAGAATAGGACTCCAATATTTGCTTCTTTTCCAGCCCAGAATTCCAACTGCCGGCATTCTCCCTCTTCATATAAACTTTGTAAAATAAGAGAGAATAGCCATAAGTATTGTGACATAACGTGAAATAATAGCCCATAATGCAATATATATTATCATAAAACCATGATGCAAAATGGACGTACCAACTCCCCCAAGCTTAGACCTCGCTTGTCCTCAAGCGAAAAGCCAATAACAATAAATATGTCCTCATGTTTAGAGGTAGAGGCGTCGATAAAAATAAAATACGGACATGAAAGCATCATGATTATTTCATAACAGCAACATATAAAGATTTTGTCATATGATTACTCATGTTCAAGTGATGATGTTGTCACAAAGCCAAAGCATGAATCAGAAACCTTATTGAGCACTAGCAAGTTATACCCTTGGTCATTGAAACAATTGCAATTTATCATAACATAGGAAAGAGTCTATGTCAGAGCTTAAAAGCAAGTCCACATACTCAACTATCACTTAGTCCTTCATAATTGCTAGCACTCACGCGGTACTTGTGGTTACGGAGTTTTACTCGGACACAGAGAAAGATAGGGGCTTATAGTTTTGCCCCACAACCTCTTACCTCAAGGGTAATATCAACAATAATAATTCATGCTCCCCCACATGCAATTAGATATATATATCATGTTCTTTCCAACATGCTGAGCTTGCCAAAGGACAAAATGAAAAAGGAAAGGTGAAGATCACCGTGACTCTTGCATAAGATAGGGGAAAGAAAAGATAGGCCCTTCGCAGAGGGAAGCAGAGGTTGTCATGCGCGTTTAGGGTTGATGCACAAAATCTTAATGCAAAAGAACATCACTTTATATTGCCCCTTGTATGTGAACCTTTATTATGCAGTCCGTCTCTTCTATTGCGTCCACAACAAGTTCGCAGAAAGCTTATTTCTCTGCACTGATAAGTCATGCATATTTAGAGAGCAATTTTTATTTCTTGCACCGATGAAAACTTACTTAAAGGATCTTACTCAATCCATAGGTCGGTATGGTGGACTCTCATGGCAAAACTGGTTTAAGGGTATTTGGAAGCACAAGTAGTATTTCTACTTGGTGCTAAGAATTTGGCTAGCATGAGGGGGAAAGGCAAGCTTAACACGGTAGAGGATCCATGAAAACATAGTTTATCTCGGATGTAAGAAAACATAACTCATTATGTTGTCTTCCTTGTCCAACCTCAACTCTTTAGCATGTCATATTTTAATGAGTGTTCCCAATCATGAAAGATGTCAATGATAATATATCTATATGTGAAACCTCTCTTTCCTTATTACTTCCTATTAATCGCAACGATGACCAAAGCTATATTTGCCAACTCCCAACAACTTTTGATCATCATGCTCTTTCTATGTGAAATCATTACTTTCACTAAGATCAATATGAACTCTTTGATTCTTTTTATTCTTTTCTTCTATTCACCCAAAATCATGGCAAAACAATCAAGCCCTTAGCTCAACACTAATCTTTATTATATGGCTCACGGACTCGATTACAAAGAAGGATCGTAAAGCAAAACTCAAAACTAGATCATGCCATGACTTTATTCTACTAAATCAAGATACTACTAATAGGATCAAACTAAGAAAAACGGTAAAGATAGGAGTTGTGATGGTGATACGATACCAGGGCACCTCCCCCAAGCTTGGCAGTTGCCAAGGGGAGTGCCCATACCCATATGATTATGTCTCCTTCTTTGTTGTTGGCGGTGGAGGTGTTGTTGACGATGCGAGCTTGTCGTCCAACTTCCATGGCATAGGCTCACCATCATAGAAGGATGATCGAGTCTCCAGAATCCTCAAATCTGCAGCCAAACTCATCCTTTTGAATCTATATTCATACTAACAGTTTTGGTTTTGCAGATCATAGATTTCGGCTTGGAGGTGCTCGATCTTCTCATGTAGCTTGAAGATGACCTCCTCGGTCTTCTTGGCATCCAGCTCATAGTTGTTGGTGAACTCCGCGAGCATCTTATGGGTAGTGTTGATTCCACGCTCCACCATCCCCTGACACATGAACACTTGTTGCTCCATTGCTTCGAGCCTCGACTCCACGCTTCCGGTTCCCTTTGGTCCCTCAGCTTCGCGGATGTGCAGCAACCCATCACGCATCTCAATGGTTTGAGGGTGTCGCAGCACCTCCGCGAGGTAAGGGTTGATCACCTTCTCGAAGAGCTTGTCCTTGGAAGCACTTGGGGTCGTCATGATGATCTAGACCTGTCAGAGAAACAGCTCGAAACAAGAAGAGGGGAGATTTGCGTGATACGAAAGTCAAAACCTTCGGGAGTATATATAATGAATTTTTACCGACCAAAATATGTATCGTGCAAGGAAACGGAGTCCGGAGGGCACACGAGGTGCTCACGAGGTAGGGGGGCGCGCCCAGGGGGTAGGGCGCGCCCTCCACCCTCGTGGAGGCCTCGTGTCCTCCCCGGACTGCTACTCATTTTTCTATTTTTCTAAATATTCCAAAACGGAGAAATATTGCCTTAAAAATTGTTTTGGAGTCGGTTTACTTACCGTACCACATACCTATTCCTTTTCGGAGTCTAAAGCGGGCTGCAAAGTGTCCTTTATGTTTTCCTCCGGGGTTACGGTTTCAATAATATTAGTTTCAACATTTATAGGATTACCTGAGATATAATGTTTGATTCTTTGATGGTTTACCACCTTCGGGTTTGTGCCTTCGAAGTTGTTGATTTTTATGGTACCGGAACGATAGACTTCCTCGATAACATAGGGACCTTCCCATTTGTAAAGAACTTTCCTGCAATAATCTTAAACGAGAGTTGTATAGCAATACATAATCCCCTACATTAAACTCACGCTTTTGTATCCTTTTGTCATGCCATCTTTTAACTTTTTCTTTAAACAACTTGGCATTTTCATAAGCTTGGGTTGTCCATTCATCAAGTGAGCTAATATCAAATAACCTCTTCTCACCGGCAAGTTTGAAATCATAGTTGAGCTCTTTAATAGCCCAATATGACTTATGTTCTAGTTCGAGAGGTAAGTGACAAGCTTTCCCATAGACCAATTTGTACGGAGACATACCCATAGGATTTTTATATGCAGTTCTATAGGCCCATAATGCATCATCAAATTTCTAGGACCAATTCTTTCTAGACCTATTAACAGTCTTTTGCAAAATTAATTTGAGCTCCCTGTTGCTCAACTCTACTTGACCACTAGACTGCGGGTGACAAGGAGATGCAATCCTATGATTAACGTCGTATTTAGCAAGCATCTTACGGAAAGCGCCATGAATAAAGTGTGAACCACCATCAGTCATTAAATATCTAGGGACTCCAAACCTCGGAAAAATAACTTCCTTAAGCATTTTAATAGAACTGTTATGATCATCACTACTAGTTGGAATAGCTTCTACCCACTTAGTAACGTAATCAACAACAACTAAAATATGTGTGTATCCATTAGAGGCAGGACAAGGTCCCATATAATCGAAGCCCCAAACATCAAATGGCTCAATAACAAGTGAATAATTCATAGGCATTTCTTGACGTCTACTAATATTACCAATTCTTTGACATTCATCGCAAGACAAAACAAACTTACGGGCATCCTTGAAGAGAGTAGGCCAATGAAAACCAGATTGCAATACCTTATGTGTAGTTCTATCTCCAGCATGGTGTCCTCCATAAGCTTCGAAGTGACACTTGCATAGGATCTATTCCTATTCATGCTCAGGTACACAACATCTAATGACACCATCTACTCCTTCTTTATAAAGATGTGGGTCATCCCAAAAGTAATGTCGCAAGTCATAGAAAAACTTTTTGTTTTGTTGGTATGTGAAGCTAGGTGGTATAAATTTAGCAACAATGTAATTAGCATAATCAGCATACCATGGAGTGCTATGAGAAGTTCTTATGACATTTAATTGCTCATCGGGGAAGCTATCATTAATAGGTAGTGGGTCATCAAGAACATTCTCTAACCTAGGTAAGTTATCTGCAACGGGGTTCTCAGCTCCTTTTCTATCAACAATATGCAAATCAAATTCTTGCAGCAAGAGAACCCATCTAATGAGTCTAGGTTTTGCATCCTTCTTTTCTAAGATATTTAATAGCAGCATGATAAGTGTGAATAGTTACTTTAGAATCAACAATATAGGGTCTGAATTTATCACAAGCAAATACAACTGCTAAAATTTCCTTTTCGGTAGTAGCATAGTTTCTTTGAGCATTGTCTAGAGTCTTACTAGCATAATGGATAACATTCAATTTCTTATCAACTCTTTGCCCTAGAACAGCACCTACAGCATAATCACTAGCATCACACATAATTTCAAAGGGTAAATTCAAATCAGGTGGCTGAATAACAGGTGAAGAGACTAATGCTTTCTTAAGTATTTCAAATGCTTCTACACAATCATCATCAAAGACAAACGGTACATATTTTTGTAATAAATTAGTCAGAGGCCGAGAAATTTTTGAGAAGTCCTTAATGAACCTCCTATAAAATCCGGCGTGACCAAGGAAACTTCTTATACCTTTGATGTCCTTGGGACATGGCATCTTTTAAATAGCATCAACCTTGGCCTTATCAACTTCAATACCTCTTTCAGAAACTTTGTGCCCCAACACAATACCTTCATTAACCATAAAGTGGCACTTTTCCCATTTCAAGACAAGATTAGTTTCTTCACATCTGTGCAAAACTCGAGCAAGATTGCTCAAGCAATCATCAAAAGAGGAACCATAGACGGAAAAGTCGTCCATGAAAACCTCACAAATATTTTCACAAAAGTCAGAGAATATAGCCATCATGCATCTTTTAAAGGTAGCAGGTGCATTACATAAACCAAAAGGCATACGTCTATAAGCAAAAGTACCAAAAGGGCATGTAAAAGTAGTCTTTGATTGATCTTTAGCTGACGCAGGTATTTGAGAGAAACCAGAATAACCATCTAGAAAGCAATACTGTGTATGTTTGCATAATCTTTCTATCATTTGATCAATAAAAGTTATGGGGTAATTATCTTTCTTAGTAGCTTTATTTAACTTACAGAAATCAATTACCATCCTATAACCTGTGATAATTCTTTGAGGGATCAATTCATCTTTATCATTAGGGACAACAGTAATACCTCCCTTCTTAGGGACAGAATGGACAGGACTAACCCACTGACTATCAGCAACGGGATAAATTATACCTGCCTCCAGAAGCTTGAGTATTTCTTTTCTTACCACTTCTTTCATTTTAGGATTCAAACGTCGTTGAGGATCACAAACTGGTTTGGCATCAGCTTCCAAATTTATTTTATGTTGACATAGAGTGGGACTAATGCCCTTAAGATCATCAAGTGTATATCCAATAGCGGCACGGTGCTTCTTCAGAGTTTTCAATAATCTTTCTTCTTCATGCTCTGAAAGGTTAGCACTAATAATGACAGGATATATTTTCTTTTCATCAAGATAAGCATATTTAAGATTATCAGGCAACGCTTTAAGCTCAAACACGGGATCACCCTTGGGTGGAGGAGGATCCCCTAGGATTTCAACAGGTAAATTGTGTTGCAGAATAGGTTCCTGTTTAAAGAATACTTCATCTATTTCCCTTCTTTCATTCATAAACATGTCATTCTCATGGTCTAGCAAATAGTGTTCTAAAGGATCACTAGGAGGTACGGCAATGGAAGCAAGACCAATAATTTCATCCTTACTAGGCAATTCTTCCTCACGATGTTGTTTACTAAATTTGGAGAAATTAAACTCAGGAACCATATCATCCAAGCCAATAGTAACAACATTCTTTTTGCAGTCTATCTTAGCATTCACAGTATTCAAGAAGGGTCTACCAAATATAATGGGACAAAAGCTATCTTGCGGAGAACCAAGAACAAGAAAATCAGCGGGGTATTTGGTTTTCCCACACAAGACTTCAACATCTCTAACAATTCCCACTGGAGAAATAGTATCTCTATTGGCAAGTTTAATTGTAACATCAATAGCTTCTAACTCAGTAGGTGCAATATCATGGGCAATTTCTTTGTATAAGGCAATGGGTATAACACTAGCACTAGCACCCATATCACACAAGCCATGATAACAATGATCTCCTATTTTAACAGAAATAAAATGCACGCCTACCACAGGTCTATGTTTATCTTTATCACAAGGTTTAGCAATTCTAGCAGTTTCACCCTGGAATTGAATAACATGCCCATCGATATTATCAGACAAGAGATCTTTAACAATAGCAATATTAGGTTCTACTTTGACTTTCTCAGGAGGTGTATAAGTTCTAATATTGCTTTTATGAACAACAGTTGAAGCTTCAGCATGATCCTTCATTCTAACAGGGAAAGGTGGTTTCTCAACATAAGAAGTGGGAACAATACAATCATTATAAGTGACAATCTTTTCTTCAACTTTAATAGGTGCAGCTACTTTTACTTCTATGGGAGGATGATATTTAAACCACTTCTCCTTGGGGAGATCAACATAAGTAGCAAAAGATTCACAGAAAGAAGCTACTATCTCAGAGTCAAGTCCATATTTAGAGCTAAACTTACGAAAAATATCGGTATCCATAAAAGATTTAACACAATCAAACTTAGGTGTCATACCTGACTCCTTACCTTCGTCGAGGTCCCAATCTTCAGAGTTGTGTTTAATTCTATCCAATAAATTCCATCTGAATTTAATAGTCTTCATCATAAAAGAGCCAGCACAAGAAGTATCGAGCATGGTGCGATTGTTATCAGAATGCCGAGCATAATTTTTTTGCATAATTACTTCTCTTGCGAGCTCATGATTGGGGCATGAATATAACATTGATTTAAGCCTCCCCCAAGCTTGCGCAATGATTTCTCCTTCACGAGGCCAAAAATTATATATATAATTGCGATCACGATGAATAAGATGCATAGGGTAATACTTTTGATGAAATTCCACTTTCAATCTTTTATAGTTCCATGATCTCGTATCATCACATAGCATGTACCATGTCAATGCGTCTCCCTTCAAAGATAAAGGGAAAGCCTTCTTCTTAACAACATCATCGGGTATACCTGCAAGCTTAAATAGTCCACAAACATCATCCACATAGCGTAGATGTTCATCAGGATGCTTTGTTCCATCTCCTGTAAAAGTGTTAGCTAGCAGTTTTTCCATCAAACCCGAAGGAATCTCAAAAGGAGTTTCATTTTCAATAGGTTCAGTAGGTTGAGTAGGTTGAGGAGCAACTCTTTGCTCTACTGGACGGGGTGAAGATACCCCGAACAAGCCCCTTAGACAATTACTTTCCATAGTAACAAGTGACAGAAAATTTCAGCACACTAAATAAATTTTTCCTTACCAAATTCCACCTACAAAAGGCGCTTCACTCCCCGGCAATGGCGCCAGAAAAGAGTCTTGATGACCCAAAAGTATAGGGCATCTATCGTAGTCCTTTCAATAAGTAAGAGTGTCGAACCCAACGAGGAGCAGAAGGAAATGATAAGCGGCTTTCAGCAAGGTATTCTCTACAAGTACTGAAATAAGTGGTAACAGATAGTTTTGTGATAAGATAAATTGTAACGAGCAACAAGTAACAAAAGTAAATAAAGTGCAGCAAGGTGGCCCAATCCTTTTTGTAGAAAAGGACAAGCCTAGACAAACTCTTATAATAGGAAAAGCGCGCCCGAGGACACATGGGAATATCATCAAGCTAGTTTTCATCACGCTCATATGATTCGCGTTCGGTACTTTGATAATTTGATATGTGGGTGGACCGGTGCTTGGGTACTGCCCTTACTTGGACAAGCATCTCACTTATGATTAACTTCTATTGCAAGCATCTGCAACTACAACAAAAGTATTAAGGTAAACCTAACCATAGCATGAAACATATGGATCCAAATCAGCCCCTTACGAAGCAACGCATTGTTGGGGAACGTAGTAATTTCAAAAAATTTCCTACGATCACGCAAGACCATGGTGATGGCATAGCAACGAGAGGGGAGAGTGTCCGTCCACGTACCCTCGTGAGACCGAAAGCGAAGCGTTATAACAACGCTGTTGATGTAGTCGACGTCTTCACGATCCGACCGATCCAAGCACCGAACGTCGGCACCTCCGAGTTCTGCACACGTTCAGCTCGATGACGATCCCGGACTCGATCCAGCAAAGTGTCGGGATGAGTTCCGTCAACCGACGGCGTGGTGGCGATGATGATGCTCCACCGACGCAGGGCTTCGCCTAAGCTCCGCGACGATATGACTTCTCCGGCGCAGGGCTTCGCTTAAGCTCCGCGACGATATGACCGAAGTGGAATATGGTGGAGGGGCACCGCTTGCGGCTAAGGAACGATCCGTAGATCAACTTGTGTCATGGGGTGCCCCTGCCCCGTATATAAAGGAGCAAGGGGGGTGCGGCGGCCCTAGAGAGGCGCTGGAGGAGTCCTACTCCCACCGGAGTAGGACTCTCCCCTTCTCCTAGTTGGACTAGGACTTGAGGAAGGGAAAGAGGGAAGGGTGCGGCCCCTCCCCAGTCCACCCGGACCAGGCCATGGGGGGCGCGCCTGCCCTAGGCAGCCCTCTCTCTTTCCCGCAGGCCCAATAAGGCCCAATACTTCTCCCGGCGAATTCCCGTAACTCTCCGTACTCAAAAATACCGAATCATTCGAACCTTTCCGAACTCCGAATATAGTCGTCCAATATATCGATCTTTACGTCTCGACCATTTCGAGACTCCTCGTCATGTCCCCGATCTCATCCGGGACTCCGAACTCCTTCGGTACATCAAAACTCATAAACTCATAATATAACATCATCGAAACCTTAGCGTGCGGACCCTACGGGTTCGAGAACTATGTAGACATGACCTAGAACTATTCTTGGTCAATAACCAATAGCGGAACCTGGATGCCCATATTGGTTCCTACATATTCTACTGAAGATCTTTATCGGTCAAACCGCATAACAACATACGTTGTTCCCTTTGTCATCGGTATGTTACTTGCCCGAGATTCGATCGTCGGTATCCAATACCTAGTTCAATCTCGTTACGGCAAGTCTCTTTACTCGTTCCGTAATACATCATCTCATAACTAACTCATTAGTTACAATGCTTGCAAGGCTTAGGTGATGAGTATTACCGAGAAGGCCCAGAGATACCTCTCCGACAATCGGAGTGACAAAACCTAATCTCGAAATACGCCAACCCAACAAGTACCTTTGGAGACACCTGTAGTACTCCTTTATAATCACCCGATTCGTTGTGACGTTTGGTAGTACCAAAGTGTTCCTCCGTAAACGGAGTTGCATAATCTCATAGTTACAGGAACATGTATGGGTCATGAAGAAAGCATTAACATACTAAACGATCAAGTGTTAAGCTAACGGAATGGGTCATGTCAATCAGATCATTCAACTAATGATGTGATCCCGTTAATCAAATGACAACTCATGTCTATGGTTAGGAAACATAACCATCTTTGATTAACGAGCTAGTCAAGTAGAGGCATACTAGTGACACTCTGTTTGTCTATGTATTCACACATGTATTATTTTTCCGGTTAATACAATTCTAGCATGAATAATAAACATTTATCATGATATAAGGAAATAAATAATAACTTTATTATTGCCTCTAGGGCATATTTCCTTCAGTCTCCCACTTGCACTAGAGTCAATAATCTAGTTCACATCGCCATGTGATTTAACATCAATAGTTCACATCTATATGTGGTTAACACCCATAGTTCACATCGATATGTGACCAACACCCAAAGGGTTTACTAGAGTCAGTAATCTAGTTCACATCGCCATGTGATTAACACCCAAAGAGTACTAAGGTGTGATCATGTTTTGCTTGTGAGATAATTTTAGTCAACGGGTCTGTCACATTCAGAGCCGTAAGTATTTTGCAAATCTCTATGTCTATAATGCTCTGCACGGAGCTACTTTAGCTAATTGCTCCCACTTTCAATATGTATCTAGATCGTGACTTAGAGTCATCCAGATCGGTGTCAAAACTTGCATCGACGTAACCCTTTACGACGGGCTCTTTTATCACCTCCATAATCGAGAAATATTTCCTTAGTCCTCACTAAGGATGTCTTTGACCAATGTCCAGTGATCTACTCCTAGATCACTATTGTACTCCCTTGCCAAATACGGAGCAAGGTATACAATAGGTCTGGTACATAGCATAGCATACTTTATAGAACCTATGACTGAGGCATAGGGAATGACTTTCATTCTCTTTTCTATTTTCTGCCGTGGTCGGGATTTGAGTCTTACTCAATTTCATACGTTTTGCAACACAGGCAAGAACTTTTCTTTGACTGTTCCATTTTGAACTACTTCAAAATCTTGACAAGGTATGTACTTATTGAAAAACTTATCAAGCGTCTTGATCTATCTCTATAGATCTTGATGCTCAATATGTAAGCAGCTTCACTGAGGTCCTTCTTTTAAAAACTCCTTTCAAATACTCCTTTATGCTTTGCAGAATAATTCTACATTATTTCCGATCAACAATATGTCATTCACATATACTTATCAGAAATGCTGTAGTGCTCCCACTCACTTTCTTGTAAATACAGGCTTCTCCAAAAGTCTGTATAAAACCATATGCTTTGATCACACTATCAAAGCGTTTATTCCAACTCCGAGATGCTTGCACCAGTCCATAGATGGATCGCTGAAGCTTGCACATTTTGTTAGCTCCCTTAGGATTGAAAAACCTTCTGGTTGCATCATATACAACTCTTCTTTAATAAATCCATTAAAGAATGTAGTTTTGACATCCATTTGCCAGATTTCATAAAATGTGGCAATTGCTAACATGATTCGGACAGACTTTAAGCATCGCTACAGTTGAGTAAATCTCATTGTAGTCAACACTTTGAATTTGTCGAAAATCCTTTTTGCGACAAGTCGAGCTTTGTAGATAGTAACACTACTATCAGCATCTGTCTTCCTCTTGAAGATCCATTTATTTAACTTGACTTGCTGATCATCGAGCAAGTCAATCAAAGTCCATACTTTGTTCTCATACATGGATCCTATCTCAGATTTTATGGCCTCAAGCCATTTCGCGGAATCTGGGCTCATCATCGCTTCCTCATAGTTCGTAGGTTCATCATGGTCTAGTAACATGACTTCCAGAACACGATTACCGTACCACTCAGTGCGGATTTTACTCTGGACCTACGAGGTTTGGTAGCAACTTGATCTGAAGTTTCATGATCATCATCATTAACTTCCTCGCTAATTGGTGTAGGAATCACCGGAACTGATTTCTGTGATGAACTACTTTCCAATAAGGGAGAAGGTATAATTACCTCATCAAGTTCTACTTTCCTCCCACTCACTTCTTTCGAGAGAAACTCCTTCTCTAGAAAGGATCCACCTTAGCAACGAATAACTTGCCTTCGGATCTGTGATAGAAGGTGTACCCAATAGTTGCCTTTGGGTATTCTATGAAGACACACTTCTCCGATTTGGGTTCGAGCTTATCAGGTGAAACCTTTTTCACATAAGCATCACAACTCCAAACTTTAAGAAACGAGAGCTTAGGTTTACTGTTTAAACCATAGTTCATACGGTGTCGCCTCAACGGATTTAGATGGTGCCCTATTAAACGTGAATGCAGCTGTCTCTAATGCATAACCCCAAAACGATAGTGGTAAACCGATAAGAGACATCATAGATCGCATCATATCCAATAAAGTGCGGTTACGACGTTCGGACACACCATTATGTTGTGGTGTTCCAGGTGGCGTGAGCTGTGAAACTATTCCACATTGTTTTAATTGAAGACCAAACTCGTAACTCAAATATTCATCTCCACGATCAGATCGCAGAAACTTTATTTTCTTGTTACGATGATTTTCCACTTCACTCTGAAATTCTTTGAACCTTTCAACTATTTCAGACTTATGTTTCATCAAGTAGATATACCCATATCTGCTCAAATCATCTTGTGAAGGTCAGAAAATAACGATACTTGCCACGAGCATCAACACTCATTGGATCGTATACATCGGTATGTATTATTTCCAATAAGTCAGTAGCTTGTTCCATTGTTCCGGAGAACGGAGTTTTAGTCATCTTGCCCAAACGGCACGGTTCGCAAGCATCAAATGATTCATAACCAAGTGATTCCGAAAGTCCATCAGCATGGAGTTTCTTCATGCGTTTTACACCAATATGACCTAAACGGCAGTGCCACAAATAAGTTGCACTATCATTATTAACTTTGCATCTTTTGGCATCAATATTATGAATATGTGTATCACTATGATCGAGATACAATGAACCATTTTCATTGGGTGTGTAACCATATAAGGTTTTATTCATGTAAACAGAACAACAATTTATTCTCTTACTTAAATGAATAACCGTATTGCAATAAACATGATCAAATCATATTTATGCTCAACACCAAATAACACTTATTTAGGTTCCACACTAATCCCGAAAGTATAGGGAGTGTGCGATGATGATCATATCAATCTTGGAACTACTTCCAACACTCATCGTCACTTCCCCTTCAACTAGTTTCTGTTCATTCTGCAACTCCCGTTTCAAGTTACTACTCTTAGCAACTGAACCAGTATCAAATACCGAGGGGTTGCTACGAACACTAGCAAAATACACATCAATAATCTGTATATCAAATATACCTTTGTTCACTTTGCCATCCTTCTTATCCGCCAAATACTTGGGGTAGTTCCGCTTCTAGTGACCAGTTCCATTGCAGCAAAAGCACTTAGTCTCAGGCTTAGGTCCAGACTTGGGCTTCTTCACTCGAGCAGCAACTTGCTTGCCGTTCTTCTTGAAGTTCCCCTTCTTCCCTTTGCCCTTTTCCTTGAGACTAGTGGTCTTGTCAATTATCAACACTTGATGCTCTTTCTTGATTTCTACCTTCGTCGATTTCAACATCACGAAGAGCTCGGGAATCGTTTTTGTTATCCCTTGCATACTATAGTTCATCACGAAGTTCTAGTAACTTAGTGATGGTGACTAGAGAATTCTGTCAATCACTATCTTATCTGGAAGATTAACTCCCACTTGATTCAAGCAATTGAAGTACCCAGACAATCTGAGCACATGCTCACTAGTTGAGCGATTCTCCTCCATCTTTTAGCTATAGAACTTGTTGGAGACTTCATATCTCTCAACTCGGTATTTGCTTGAAATATTAACTTCAACTCCTGGAACATCTCATATGGTCCATGACGCTCAAAACGCCTTGAAGTCCCGATTCTAAGCCGTTAAGTATGGTGCACTAAACTATCAAGTAGTCATCATATTGAGCCAGCCAAACGCTCATAACGTCTGCATTTGCTCCTGCAATAGGTCTGTCACCTAGCGGTGCATTAAGGACATAATTCTTCGTGCAGCAATGAGGATAAACCTCAGATCACGGATCCAATCCGCATCATTGCTACTAACATTTTTCAATACAATTTTCTCTAGGAACATATTAAAATAAACATATGAAAGCAACAAACATAGTGAAGCAACAACGCGAGCTATTGATCTACAACATAATTTGCAAAATACTACCAGGACTAAGTTCATGATAAATTAAAGTTCAATTAATCATATTACTTAAGAACTCCCACTTAGACTGACATCTCTCTAGTCATCTTAAGTGATTACGTGATCCAAATCAACTAAACCATGTCCGATCATCACGTGAGATGGAGTAGTTTCAATGGTGAACATCACTATGTTGATCATATCTACTATATGATTCACGTTCGACCTTTCGGTCTCCGTGTTCCGAGGCCATATCTGTTATATGCTAGGCTCGTCAAGTTTAACCTGAGTATTCCACGTGCGCAACTGTTTTGCACCCGTTGTATTTGAACGTAGAGCCTATCACACCCGATCATCACGTGGTGTCTCAGCACGAAGAACTTTCGCAACGGTGCATACTCAGGGAGAACACTTCTTGATAATTTTAGTGAGAGATCATCTTATAATGCTACCGTCAATCAAAGCAAGATAAGATGCATAAAGGATAAACATCACATGCAATCAATATAAGTGATATGATATGGTCATCATCATCTTGTGCTTGTGATCTCCATCGCCAAGCACCGCCATGATCACCATCGCCACCGGCGTGACACCTTGATCTCCATCGTAGCATCGTTGTCGTCTCGCCAACTATTGCTTCTCGACTATCGCTACTACTTAGTGATAAAGTAAAGCAATTACATGGCGTTGCATTTCATACAATAAAGCGACAACCATATGGCTCCTGCCATTGCCGATAACTCGGTTACAAAACATGATCATCTCATACAATAAAATATAGCATCACGCCTTGACCACATCACATCACATCATGCCCTGCAAAAACAAGTTAGACGTCCTCTACTTTGTTGTTGCAAGTTTTACGTGGCTGCTACGGGCTGAGCAAGAACCGTTCTTACCTCGCATCAAAACCACAACGATAGTTTGTCAAATAGACTCCGTTTAACCTTCTCAAGGACCGGGCGTAGTCATACTCGGTTCAACTAAAGTGAGAGAGACAGACACCCGCCGTCACCTTTAAGCAACGAGTGCTCGGGCGGTGAAACCAGTCTCGCGTAAGCGTCTGCGTAATGTCGGTCCGGGCCGCTTCATCTCACAATACCGCTGAACCAAAGTATGACATGCTGGTAGGCAGTATGACTTGTATCGCCCACAACTCACTTGTGTTCTACTCGTGCATATGACATCAACGCATAAAACCAGGCTCGGATGCCATCGTTGGGGAACGTAGTAATTTCAAAAATTTCCTACGATCACGCAAGACCATGGTGATGGCATAGCAACGAGAGGGAGAGTGTCCGTCCACGCACCCTCGTGAGACCGAAAGCGAAGCGTTATAACAACGCTGTTGATGTAGTCGACGCCTTCACGATCCGACCGATCCAAGCACCGAACGTACGGCACCTCCGAGTTCTGCACACGTTCAGCTCGATGACGATCCCCGGACTCCGATCCAGCAAAGTGTCGGGGATGAGTTCCGTCAGCACGACGGCGTGGTGACGATGATGATGCTCCACCGACGCAGGGCTTCACCTAAGCTCCGCGACGATATGACTTCTCCGGCGCAGGGCTTCGCCTAAGCTCCGCGACGATATGACCGAAGTGGAATATGGTGGAGGGGGGCACCGCACACGGCTAAGGAACGATCCGTAGATCAACTTGTGTCATGGGGTGCCCCCCTGCCCCCGTATATAAAGGAGCAAGGGGGGGTGCGGCCGGCCCTAGAGAGGCGCGCCTGGAGGAGTCCTACTCCCACCGGGAGTAGGACTCCCCCCCCCTTCTCCTAGTTGGACTAGGACTTGAGGAAGGGAAAGAGGGAAGGGTGCGGCCCTCCCCTAGTCCAATTCGGACCAGGCCATGGGGGCGCGGCCTGCCCTAGGCAGCCCTCTCTCTTTCCGCAGGGCCCAATAAGGCCCAATACTTCTCCCGGCGAATTCCGTAACTCTCCGGTACTCCAAAAATACCGAATCATTCGAACCTTTCCGAACTCGAATATAGTC
Source organism: Aegilops longissima (assembly GCA_021605205.1). NCBI lineage: Eukaryota > Viridiplantae > Streptophyta > Magnoliopsida > Poales > Poaceae > Aegilops > Aegilops longissima. The sequence goes on from CM038679.1 coordinate 759,932,161, forward strand.
GTCCAATATATCGATCTTTACGTCTCGACCATTTCGAGACTCTCGTCATGTCCCCGATCTCATCCGGGACTCCGAACTCCTTCGGTACATCAAAACTCATAAACTCATAATATAACTGCCATCGAAACCTTAAGCGTGCGGACCCTACGGGTTCGAGAACTATGTAGACATGACCTAGAACTATTCTTGGTCAATAACCAATAGCGGAACCTGGATGCCCATATTGGTTCCTACATATTCTACGAAGATCTTTATCGGTCAAACCGCATAACAACATACGTTGTTCCTTTGTCATCGGTATGTTACTTGCCCGAGATTCGATCGTCGGTATCCAATACCTAGTTCAATCTCGTTACGGCAAGTCTCTTTACTCGTTCCGTAATACATCATCTCATAACTAACTCATTAGTTACAATGCTTGCAAGGCTTAGGTGATGAGTATTACCGAGAAGGCCCAGAGATACCTCTCCGACAATCGGAGTGACAAAACCTAATCTCAAATACGCCAACCCAACAAGTACCTTTGGAGACACCTGTAGTACTCCTTTATAATCACCCGATTACGTTGTGACGCTTTGGTAGTACCAAAGTGTTCCTCCGTAAACGGAGTTGCATAATCTCATAGTTACAGGAACATGTATGGGTCATGAAGAAAGCATTAACATACTAAACGATCAAGTGTTAAGCTAACGGAATGGGCCATGTCAATCAGATCATTCAACTAATGATGTGATCCCGTTAATCAAATGACAACTCATGTCTATGGTTAGGAAACATAACCATCTTTGATTAACGAGCTAGTCAAGTAGAGGCATACTAGTGACACTCTGTTTGTCTATGTATTCACACATGTATTATTTTTCCGGTTAATACAATTCTAGCATGAATAATAAACATTTATCATGATATAAGGAAATAAATAATAACTTTATTATTGCCTCTAGGGCATATTTCCTTCACGCATAAACTAGGGTTTAAGCTTCTGTCAATCTAGCAACCCATCATCTACTTATTACGTCCCAATTCCTTCCTCTAGGCCCAAATAAGGGTGAAGTGTTATGTAGTCGATGTTCACATAACACCGCTAGAGGCTAGACAACATACATCTCATCAAAATATCGAGCGAATACAAAATTCACATGACTACTAATAGCAAGACTTCTCCCTTGTCCTCAGGAACAAACATAATTATTCACAAAGCATATTCATGTTCATAATCAGAGGTGTAATAATATGCATAAAGGATCTGAACATATGATCTTCCACCAAATAAACCAACTAGCATCAATTACAAGGAGTAATCAACACTACTAGCAACCTACTTGCACCAATCCCGGACTTGGAGACAAGAATTGGATACTAGAGATGAACTAGGGTTTGGGGATGAGATGGTGCTGGTGAAGATGTTGATGGAGATTGCCCTCTCCCGATGAGAGGAGCATTGGTGATGACGATGATGATGATTTCCCCCTCCCGGAGGGAATTGTCCCCGGCAGAACAGCTCAACCAGAGCCCTAGATTGGTTCCGCCTCGTGGCGGCGGAGTCTCGTCCCGAAAGGTTGCCTTCTAATTTTTCTCATCGAAAGACTTCATATAGGAGAAGATGGGCGTCGGAGAGCCACCAGGGGGCCCATGAGGTAGGGGCGCGCCCCCCACCCTCATGAGCAGGGTGTGGGCCCCCTGGCCTTCATCTTTGGCGACGATTTTTCTTTATTTATTTTAAGGTATTCTGTGGAGTTTCAGGACTTTTGGAGTTGCGTAGAATAGGCCTCCAATATTTGCTTCTTTTCCAGCCAAGAATTCTAGTTGCCGGCATTCTCCCTCTTCATATAAACCTTGTAAAATAAGAGAGAATAGCCATAAGTATTGTGACATAACGTGAAAGAATAGACCATAATGCAATAAATATTATCATAAAAGCATTATGCAAAATGGACGTATCACCAAACAAGCAGAGACAGCCCTAGTTCTTGCAACACCTACCACAGTACTACCAGCTGCACGACATACTCGTGCGTCAACTGAGCTAGCAGCACGTTCCCAAGCTCCCTTGCCACCTAACACTCCTTCCCAAGCACTCTTGACACAAGAAGAGTTGGCAATATCAGATGAACCTTGTGAGTTTCAACAGCAAGAAGGTAGTTGCTGGAGTCAAGTTACAGTTGCATGTTTCTTTATATGTAGTCTCACAGTTTGATGTACACTAACACTTCCTATGTTCATTGTTGGACTAGCACCTAGGCGCAAGAGGAAACAAACATCAGGGATAATTCTCGATAGCTTAACTAAATCTAGAGGAGGAAGAATGGAGATCCGTTTTGAGGTAGGTTTAAAAAGGCCACGTGATGCTACAGAGTCGGCCAAGTTAGTATCACAGGTAGCTGTTGCCATTAGGTGTCATGTACGTATCCTCCCAACATGGATTCAGTACAGGAATGACAAAGACGAAACCCAATTCAACACCTTCCTCGACCATTTATCTGTAAGTATGGTTATGTATGGAAACTAGTAATATCGTCTTGCTCTATCCCATACTTTTCTAGGTTGCTGATAATGAGACTCCCATAATTTTCAACAGATGAGGTTCAAGTTGGATAGCCAAGATGATGCAACCAGACAAGCCTGCACCCATGTTTTCAAGTTCAACAGATGAGGTTCAAGTTGGATAGCCAAGATGATGCAACCAGACAAGCCTGCACCAATGTTTTCAAGTCTGCTCTGCGACAGTATCGGTATAAATTGAGGAAAACTCACTTTGAAGGCAAGGCTAACAGTGAACTTTCCCAAACATCTCCAGTGGAAAATATATCGGATGAAGACTGGAGGGGCCTTGTTAAACACTGGTCTGATCCGAAGTATCAGGTACATTATATATGTGTGATCAGATCACATGTTGAAGTCCTATTGACGCATGTGCCACACAAATCTATCTTCTTGTAGGTGAACTGTTCTAAGAACAAGTCCAACCGCATTTAAAGTGAAATTTCAATGCACGCGGGATCTCGTAGCTATATTGCACACTGCGAGGCTCTTGTAATTAGCTGTTGTTTCACTCTTTTCGTTGTACCATATTATCAGATCTATATTGACTTGTTCGAAATGCAGAGGAAAGCCCGCAAGTACCAAGAAGTACCTGAACCAAATGTTGTGGAAATCTTCAAGTACTGTCACACCAGCAAGAAGAAGGGCATGACTACACCAGTCAAAGCCGCTATTGTAAGTCCTTCATCCTCATGCCTTTTAACTAGTACTTACTCTGACTTGTGCCTTGAACTGCATGGTTTGCAGCCAATGTCTATTACTCTTTTCAATTTTATACACAATTGTCTTAGCGTATCATTGCACCTTACAATGTTTAAAAGGGAGGAGTGATGTTCCTTTGGTCTTGACCCGTAATCTAGTTCCATGCTGGACTTGCCCACACAATGTTACAATTGCATGTTTGTCTATTCTCAGTTGTTTTGTGATATGAATGATGCCATACTATGCTTACCCTATTATAAACTTCGTCTCTTTATCCTTAGCCCTCAATACAATCTGAAGAAATAGACAATACATTAGCGATGGTACATGGTCATATGTTTGGAACCTGGTTTTATTATGTACTTTGCAATAAAATACAACTAATATTTTACATGGGTTCACCAGAATAAGTTTTGTATATAGACCAAAGCTATTTTGTTTGTTTTGCTGCCTACTTAATATCTTCTGTTCTGGTACTACTAATGTAAAACCTCAACTTTTCAGCGAGCTATGGAAAAAATGGTGGAACCGCCACCTTCTAAAGGTGGTGAGGCAACTATAACCGCAATGCCAGCTCTTGCTGCAGTGGGTCAGTACCTGTCCACTAACAGTGCCAAAAGCACGTTCCTACGTAATACTGGGTTGGTTGTTAAGGCAATATCTTCCAAACTGCCTCATGGTCAAGATATGCAAGCTCAAAGCAATGTTGTATCTGCGCTCCAGACACAAGTCCATTCTCTAACAGAGGCCCTTTGTGAAACAAGGAGAAACATTGCTCAATGTCGTCAAGATATGCATGGTTTTGAAACCAGACTATCAGACATTTGCTATGTTGTTCAGGAGCCTAGGGGAAATGAAGGCGAGGGTTATGGTGCTCCATCGGACAATACAGCATGAAAACGTAACAGTCAAGTCAAATGAACCGAGCTTCTGAACTTCTGGTGGTTCATTTATCTGCTAGACTGTTAAGTTTTATGCCAACCTTTCTTTTGTTATATAGTTGTAATTTGTTTTGGTGCCATACAAAATTTATTCTTAACGTGCAGCCACCGGCTGAAGAAAACAGCAAGCCATTTTTGTATAGTGTAGGGTGTTCCCTATATTTACAGTGGTGGCGATCTTTGATGCCGATTGGATGTAATCTGTGCAATAGCCTTAATAGCCTAGCGTTAGTTTCGGCCTTATTTATTTCCTAGTCTTCTATTTCCCTGGTTTTCTAGTGGCCGCAACTACCCATGGGCCATATACGGGCCGTAGGATCCATGGGTCTCCTACGGGCCGTCGATAAATGGGCTTGTAATTGGTGGGCCTCGGGCCGTCGATAAATGGGCATGTAATCGGTGGGGCTCGGGCCGTCGGATAAATGGGTCTACATGGGCCGTAATCGGGTGTAATTCATATCGGCCCAGCATGGTAACGGGCCGTTAACAGGCCGTAGGAATAGAAAAGCTTAATTCTATCACAGGCATAATGGGTCGTTAATGGGCCAGAATATAGGACGGGCTGGCTAGAAACGGGCCGACTCTTGCCATGGGCCGAATTTGGCCCATTAGGGTAACAGGCCAGTAACGGGCCGACTCTTGCCATGGGCCAAATTAGGCCCATTTGTGGATCATGCCAGTAATGGGACGACTCTGGCCATGGGCCCAATTTGGCCCATTAGGGGAGCAGGCCAGTAACAGGCCGGAAGTAATCGAGGGCCGAAAAGGAGCCCAAGAATGTATGGGCTGTCAATAGGCCGAAAGCTAACACGGGCTGGAAACGGCCCATGTAAATTACGGGCCGTTAACGGGAACAACGAAAATTACTGTTCATTATGGGCTAGAGTTACCGTGGGCCTATAAAGGGCCGAAAGATACGAAAGCCTCATATGGGCCGAAAGACGTCGTGGGCCATACATGGGCCGAAAGTGAAATGGGCTGGTGTTATATTCGACGGCCCAAATGACGTTGTTGGGCCGATTTCCTTTAGTGCCTAACGGGACGTGAGTTAACGGGCCATAAAATGGGCTATTTGCGAAGAGACCGTTAACATGATTTTCATGGGCCAGCCCGTTAACTTTTGACCAAGTCAAACGGGCTGGCTTTGTAAGCTAAATGGGCCAGTGGTGGCCCGTGGCACGTGTCGACATATCATAGGCGCCTATCTGACCCACTAACGAGCTGACACGTGTTTCGTCCGGCCAATAAGAATTTTACACGTGGAAATTTCCCATTTGTCGGGGATGTTAACGGGTTATCAGATCCAAAACCCGACCCGATAGCTTAACGGCGTTCCGTTACGGTGGATGCCACGTGCCGGTCACCCTTGACGAAAGCACTTCTGTGACGCGCAATTTCTCATCATGGAGTGGACACTTCTGTGATGATAATTTTGGTAATGTCATGGAACACTTCTACGATAGCACAGGTATGACTATCTTGATTCTGTCATAAAATCGTCATGGATGTACATGAATGACCGAAAAGGCGACCTACTGTGACAAACACGTATCATCATGGAAGTGTATTCTTTTGTAGTGATGATGAAATTGTTGAGTGGCTCTTCTATGCATTATTGATTGATTTAACCAAGAGCCCATATTACTTTGTCTTTTCCCTTGAATTGAATGCTTGCAGATTCCAGCTTAGTCCAATGCACGTGCACTATCATTATTATCCACACCGTTCGGTCGTGCAAGTGAAAGGCAATAATGACGATATATGATGGACTGATTGAGCTGGTATGAACTCGACCTATCTTGTTTTTGTAAATATGATTAGTTCGTCGTTCCTGATTCAGCCTATTATGAATAGACATGTTTGCAATGACAATTAGGGATTATAGTTGCTTTTGCCATGCACAATTAGCTAGGAGTTTATAATGGTTTACCTTGCGTGCCAACATGCTATTAAAATGGTTGTGATGTGGTATGATAGGGTGGTATCCTCCTTTGAATGATTCGAGTGGCTTGACTTGGCACATGTTCAGCATGTAGGTGAAACAAAATCAACATAGCCTCCACGATATTTATGTTCATGGTGGATTATATCCTACTCATGCTTGCACTCAGTGTCTATTAATTTTAATGCATGTTCATGACTGTTGTCGCTCTCTAGTTGGTCGCTTCCCAGTCTTTTTCTAGCCTTCACTTGTACTAAGCGGGAATACTGCTTATGCATCCACTTCCATAAACCCCAAAGATATTCCATATGAGTCCACCATACCTTCCTATATGCAGTATCTACCTGCCGTTCCAAGTAAATTTGTATGTGCCAAACTCCAAACCTTCAAATGAAATTCTGTTTTGTATGCTCGAACAGCTCATGTATCAACTAGGGTTGTCTGTATGTTCCATGCTAGGAGGATTATTCTCAATAGGAGTGGACTCTGCTCCTCACTCACGAGAAAATGGCTGGTCACTGGGAGGCCCAGTCCCTTGCTCAAATCAAATCAAAATAATTGCAAACAAAACTCCCCCAGGATTGTTGTTAGTTGGAGGCACCCGTTGTTTCGGGCAAGCCATGGATTGATGCTTGTTGGTGGCGGGGGAGTATAAACTTTACCATTCTATTTGGGAACCGCCTATAATGTGTGTAGCATGGAAGATATTGATATCTCTTGGTTGTTATGTTGACAATGAAAGTATACCGCCCAAAATTTTGTTATCTCTGTTTCAAAATCGAGCTCTGGCACCTCTACAAATCCTTGCTTCCCTCTGTGAAGGGCCTATCTATTTACTTTTATGTTGAGTTATCATCATCTTATTAAAAAGCACCAGTTGGAGAGCACCGCCGTCATTTGCATGCATTACTATTAGTTTATATTGAGTATGACTATGACTGGATCTCTTTTACCATGAATTACAATGTTTAGTCAGTACTTGATCTTTAAAGGTGCTCTGCATTTATGTTTTGCGGTCTCAGAAAGGGCTAGCGAGATACCATCTTGTTATATCGTATTATGATTGTTTTGAGAAAGTGTTGTCATCCGAGTTTTATTATTATTGCTCGCTAGTTGATTATACCATTGATAGGAGTAAACATGAGACCTAAGTGTTATTGTGAATATGGTTAGTTCATAATCTTTGCTGAAAACTTGAATGTTGGCTTTACATATTTACAACAACAAGAGCAAAAAGAGTTTGTAAAAAAATTTCTTTATCACTTTCAGTTTATCAACTGAATTGCTTGAGGACAAGAAAAGGTTTAAGCTTGGGGGAGTTGATACGTCTCCGTCGTATCTACTTTTCCAAACACTTTTGCCCTTGTTTTGGACTCTAACTTGCATGATTTGAATGAAACTAACACGGACTGTTGTTGTTTTCAGCTGAACTGCCATGGTGTTATTTTTGTGCAGAAATAAAAGTTCCCGGAATGACCTGAAACTCCACGGAAGTTAGTTTTGGAATTAATAAAAAATACTTGGGAAAGAATCAAGGCCAGGGGGCCCACACCCTGTCCACGAGGGTGCCCCCCCCAGGGCGTGCTCCCTGCCTCGTGGACCCTTGGGTGCTCCACCGACCTCAACTCCAACTCCGAACAACCTTCGGTAACCACCATAATGACTCAAATATACTTATATCGTCACCAAACGTTAAGTGTGTAGACCCTGCGGGTTCGAGAACTATGCAGACATGACCAAGACACCTCTATGGTCAATAACAAATAGCGGAACCTGGATGCCCATATTCGTTCCTACATATTCTATGAAGATCTTTATTGGTCGAACCTCGATGTCAAGGATTCGGCTAATCCCGTATGTAGTTCCCTTTGTCCATCGGTATGTTACTTGGCCGAGATTCGTTCGTCAGTATCTCCATACCTAGTTCAATCTCATTACCGGCAAGTCTCTTTACTCGTTCCGTAATAAAAGATACCATGGCTAACTCATTAGTCATATTGCTTGCAAGCTCATTGTGACAATGTATTATCGAGTGGGCCCTGAGGTACCTCTCCGTCATATGGAGTGATAAATCTCAGTCTTGATCCATGACAACTCAACAGACATCGTTGGAGATACCTGTAGAGCACCTTTATAGTCACCAAGTTACGTTGCGACGTTTGGTACGCACAAGGTACTCCTCCGGTGTCAGTGAGTTGCATGATCTCATGGTCATATGAACATATACTTGACATGCAGAAAATGATAGCAATAAACTTGACATGATCATATGCTACGTTTATAGTTTGGGTCTAGTCCATCACATCATTCTCCTAATGATGTGATCCCTTTATCAAATGACAACTCATGTCTATGGCTAGGAAACTATAGCCATCTTTGATCAACAAGCTAGTCTAGTAGAGGCTCACTAGGGAGACGTTGTTGTCTATGTATCCACACATGTATCTGACTTTACGGTCAATGCAATTCTAGAATGGATAATAAACGATTACCATGAACAGGGAAATATGATAATAACCAATTTATTATTGCCTCTAGGGCATATTTCCAACAGACCCCTTGACCCCTCGACGACCTGTGACCCCTCGGCGGTCCTCGATCTCCAACCCCTCACTGACCCTCGACCCTCGACCCCTCGACCCTCGACCTTTTTCCTTCTTTTTCTACTTTTCATACTTATTTTCACTAGTAGAAAAACGACCTTTAGTACCGGTTCGTAAGGACCTTTAGTCCCGGTTCTGAAACCGGCACTAAAGGTTGGGGACTAAAGGTACCCCCCCCCCCTTAGTCCCGGTTCAACACGAATTAGGGCCAAAGGCCCACCACGTGGAACGAGCCCGTGCGGTGGTATGGGGGACCTTTAGTACCGGTCGGTAACAGCAACTAAGACTAAAGGATTGTTTTTGAAATTTTTGGAAAAAAATGATATTTTTTTTTCAAATTTCAATTTTCTGAATTATTTGACGATTTAGTCTCGAATCACCCCTCATAACTGCTCAAGTGTACAACACTCATTTCAAATCATCTAACTTCCCGGTCACCCATCCTCTCACTACTCCAACCTGAGAACACTTAACTTCTGAGTTCTATTCCCCCTAGTTTCCAAGTCAGCACTTATTGTTTTCCTGACAATAGTAAGTTGTCAACCCTATTAACCCTCAGGAGTTTAGCTTGAGTATGAAGTCACATGTTTCACTGTTTGAGTTTGAAACTATTATTCTAAAATAAAATAATTATTTAGTAACACTAATATTTCTTGAATAAGTAGTTTGACCATAGTTTGAAAATAGTTTGACCAAAAATTTAAAAAGCTAAAATAATTATTTAGTAACACTAATATTTCTTGAATAAGTAGTTTGACCATAGTTTGACCACAGTTTGACCAGATTTAAACAAAATTCAAAAAAAATGAATTTGAGCATAACTTTTTTCCTTTAAGAATTTGAGGATTTTTAAAATTTGCAGAAAGGCCAACGGCCGTCGAAATCGGATGAGGATTTTCATGCTGATTTTTTAATATATTATGCTTTTTTCAACAACGTATGCAAAAGATATGGTCGTTTTACTTTTTCCTAACACTTTTTTGCAAAACATGTCGAAATTTATGTTTTTAAATTTCCCTAACTACAAGATGTAGTAACATAACTACATCTCGAAGGATTTTAATTTTTGAAGTTTTTATCATTTTCTTTTGTTTTTTTTTTCAAAATAGAAAAGGCGAATAGGGGGGTAGAGTTTGAAAATTGCCCTTTAGTCCCGGTTTGTGTCTCCAACCGGGACTAAAGGTTAGACCCCTTTTGTCCCGTTTGTGATACAAACTGAGACTATAGGTTGGCCCTTTAGTCCCGGTTTGTGACTGGCCCTTTAGTCCCGGTTTGTGTCACAAACCGGGACTAAAGGGGCTCGTGGAGCCCCGGCCTGACGCCAGCCTGCCACCAACCCTTCAGTCCTCGTTTGTGACACAAACCGGGACTATAGGTCACAAATGAACAGGGACTAATGCATAGCCGTTCGAACCGGGACTAATGTCCACATTAGTGCTGGTTCATTTACAAACCAGTACTAAAGAGCTGAACATTAGGTAGTTTTTCTACTGGTGTTTTTTCATCTTCTTCTACTTATTCTTTTTTTCATCTTCTTCTTCCTTTTCTTCTTCTTCTTCTTCTTCTTCTTCTTCTTCTTCTTCTTCTTCTTCTTCTTAAAGCTAAACTAAGCTAAACTAAAATTAAAACTAAACTAAACTACACTAAACTAAACATAAACTAAACTAAACCTGAAACTAAACTACACTAAACATAAACCTAAAAGTAAAAGAGGCAAAAAAACAGAAAAATGTGAGGAGCTCACCGCACGGGAGGGGGCGGTCGGTGGAGGAGGGGGGCGGTGGAGTAGTTCTACCACAGGAGGAGGCGGCGCCACGACCTACCTCACAACATCGCCGGGCGGCCGCTGTAGGGGGGGGCGGGGCGGCCTGGGCAGGGGCGGACGGACAGCTGGAGCCGGGCGACGTGGTCGGGCGGCGGGGCGGTGGGGGTCGAGGGCACGGTGGCCGGCCGGTTGGGGTCAGGTGCGGGGGTCGGTTTGGGGGTTAGGGGAGAGAGAGAGAGAGAGAGAGAGAGAGAGAGGAGGTGGGGGTAACAACCGTTAGATAGTCAATTCTTTGTCGTCTGCCAAACGGCAAAGATTCTTTGTCGTCCGTTAGCACACGGCAAAGAGCCCCACCTCTTTGCCGTCTGCTAGCGGATGACAAAGATTCTTTGTCGTCTGCTAGCGGACGACAAAGATTTTTTGCCGTTTGCTAGCGGAAGACAAAGATTCTTTGCTGACTGCTGGCAGACGGCAAAGAATTGGCTGATGGCAAATATGATCTCTACCGCCAGCCAGGTCTTTGCGGTCTGTTTTTTATAAGCGGATGACAAAGGACTGACTGATGGAAAATCTCCGTTTCCAGTAGTGTGGCGGGTTGTGTGAATGTGAATTCCGCAGTGGGTTTCTCGGTCATTTTATATCTTATATTTACTAATTGGAGGCACCGTATGAAAGCACCATGTTAATCCTTAGAATGAAGGAATTTGGACTGTTGAATTAATATATATTGTATCCGTAGCATCAGATGAAAGATAAGACATGTGGTCTCATACAACTATGTACGGGAGTCTTACTCCCATGGGACTCTCTCTGTTTCATAGAAAAAAGGAAATATTTCTTTAAAAAGCAAAAATATGAGTGTCCTATGCTACCACGTATGGGAGACTTCCTTCCTTGGGTCTCTCTCAGTTTCCTTGAAAAAAAATCTTACTAAAAAACATAAACCAGGAATTTTATTACGAGAAACCACTTAAGGAAACATAAGTAGAGAAATATAGATTAATTTTCATTCTCCAAAAAAATCATAATTAATTTCCTATTATTAAAATTTTAATGGTCAAGCTCAGTTAGGCGGGTATGCCATATAATTTTTTAATGGAAAAGCGACACGTACAAAAGGTACAAAAGAGGATTAAACCCACATGCTCGAAAAATTGTCCTGGATGCCCACGTTCAAGTTCCGACCAAAAAAAATCAATTTGCCTTCTCCATTCATAAATAAAAGATAAGATATGTTATCAAATAAAGATACACACAAATGAAACGTCCTTAGGCCCCATGTTAGAAAAGGAGCCCATGTCCCAAATATCAACAAAATAAGAACCACGTGTGTTCCCTTGAGAAATAACAAATTAAATTCCCATACAAATAAATGCTCCCCAAAGCCTCACGTTTAGAAAAAAATATGCCTGAATGTTTTTTAGCCACGTGCATGTTCCAATGAGAAAATTGAAATTAAAAAGACGCGTACAAATAAATGCTTCTGAAAGCACTACGTTTAGAAAAAAAAAGTCTATTCATGAATGATTTTTTTCATTCCTTTTGTAAGAAAAGAAGCATGACCAAGATAAAATAAATCAAAAATGAAAAGAATATCTCTCCCTAAGAACTTCCAAATTATAGTTGATTTATAATTTTTGTAAGGTTTGACCAATTATTGGAAGACTCGGTAGCTCATCAGGTTAACAAATCATATAAATATTGGGAGCTAAGATGACAAACAATTATATACTGATGTTAAACCTTCCTACTTATGCAGTCTCAGTTAAAATGAACCAATGATTCATAACTGTAATATTAATGTAGTCACTGGCTCATAAATTCTCTATTTTGTCGTCACACTGCAAAGAGTAAAAGGACCAGCATGACCATGTTTGAAGAGGAATGTATTCGTTGGATCTCCTGAGAGAAAATGGCATATTAGCATGATAATAAGCACACTCTTATTATTCAAGTTTTCAGGCAAACCTTCTACGTTCTTATGTGAATAAAGAAATTGGCTTCGCTTAAGAGTATACATATTACGTGTACATAATGATGATTCTCATGATTGATATTCTTTACTTACCTAACAAAACTTGGTTATTATAGATATTTATTTATATTTAGTCTAAGATTATAAATACTTACCATTGGCAATTTGGAATGGCAGTTGGCATTTTAGTTTTCATGACATGCAGACTTTTCTCCGTTTACCTTTCACCACTCAAAAAGGGTTGGAAGCAATTATTTCTTGAGTTTATTTTCTTGAATTCCGTTTTTGCCACATTTGTACCTCCATATTTCCAGAAAATAATCAATAATACGATGAGTATTGAAAGGGTGGACAATACTTTTATTAGTTTGACAAGAAAGGTTCAACCGATAGAAACATATATTAGGGTGTCTCTACACTTCTCTTCCTCTATTGTAGGACACATGATGTGTTTGGCCAACAAAATAGCTATCTAAAAATGCTGATGTGAAAAATGAATTTACAAAACAATGTTAAGACAGAGAAATTTCTAGCCCGTGCAGTCACACGGGCTGATTACAAGTGCTTGTCTAATGCCGGCATGCGGATGGACGGGCAGCCGGTTTTAATGTGTAGAGAGCCGTTCCCTCCCGTCCGGCCAAGTCTCTCCGGCATTGAACATGCGCAGAGACGGGAATGCGACGCGGGCTGTACTCTCGGCCGGAGCGCGTGAATGACGGTTCCAGCGAACGGTTGCATCCACTCTGAGCTGGCATGAAAGCGACGCGGGAGTGGAGGTGCATTCGTGCGGGAGAGGGTACGGAAGATTCTGGCAAATGGAACTAACGGAACAGTTTCGGTCCACCTACTTAACGAATTTTGTTTATCTAAAAGGACTTATCGAATTTTGTAATGCCCATGCACACGTGGCTGCTCTTGAATGTGCTTCAATTTAATTACACCACATAATGAAGACTTCATTCGTCTGCAGAAACGAGCACACACATCAGTTCAAAAAAAAAATCGTGCACACACACAAGTGCCCAGCAACTATTCTCACACCGCCATGAAACAACGTCCAACAAGGCAACAACTACCATAGTGCAATGACGCAGATCACATTCCAGCTCTCACAACACTTGTAAACACAAAATCGTCACGAGTTCATCCTCTTCCTCCACCTCTCTCTCTCTGACTCGATCGATCGGCAACTACAGCGTGTAGATCGGGTGGGCCCCGATCGTCCCTGTGTGTTGTGGTCTGGTAGGTGGGTCAGTTGGTCAGAGAGTGTAGGTGCAAGGCTCAGGTGAGCCACTGCCTAGAACCCAGCCACCTGTGTACTGTATCTGTATGAATCATTCTGAAATCAAAGGAAGGAAACGTCTGAATCTCTCTCTCTCTCTCCCCCATCCCTCTCTCCTTGCAACCCACCATGAATCCTATGGGATCTATCCATCTCAGGGCTCTCACAGTGTAACATCTTCTCCCTGCATTTTCCATCACACATATTTACTCATTTCGTCTGAGCATCAGTGCTAATTCATCGCAGAATTTCACCTTTACTTCCTGCCTCCCTCGGCTGCAATGCACCGCTCCTTCCCCTTTAGTTGCACTAGCTGCCACTGCTCCATCAAACATTCCAGACTTATTAGACGCAGCGTCGTGTAACCATTGTTCACTTACACAGTAATTAGCTACCGTTTGCTTGGTGCTAAGCAAGATAGTCGGTGGAGCGCTTTTAAACATAAACACTCTTGCATTTCGCTCATTCCAAATTGTCCATGTCACAAGCATGGTGAGGGAGGCTTTGGCTTGACGGTTTGGCGTGCCGGCGTCACAAGTGCTTGTCCACCAAGCGTTGACGAGTCCAACAAGCGCCATGAAGAGGTGTCCAACTCGAAGATGTGAAATTTTTCAATGACCAACGCCCACAGCCTTAGAGTATAGCGGCACTTGAAGAATAGGTGTGACCCGCTTTCTTGCACCCTCTTGCAAAGTGGACACAAACCACAATTTGGCCATCCTCTCTTGGCTAATCCGTCTGTGGTCCAAATTCTATCTTGAAGTGCCAACCAAGCAAAGAACTTTACTTTGGGGGGACCCCAGACCTTCCAAACCATTTGGTCCATGGGTGAAAACACCATCCCTATGAATTGCGCCTTATATGCCGAGGCCGCCGAGTAGTTTGGCCATCCTCTCTTGGCTAATCCATCTGCACTTGTTGTTTTCCTGACAATAGTAAGATGTCTATCCTATTAACCCTCAGGAATTTTGCTTGAGCATGAAGTGACACATTTCACTGTTTGAGTTTGAAACTATTGTTTTAAAAAACAATAATTATTTAGTAACACTAATATTTCATGAATAATTAGTTTGACCATTGTTTGACCACAGTTTGACCACAGTTTGACCAGATTTGACCAAAATTCAAAATAACTGAAATAATTATTTAGTAACACTAATATTCTAGAATAATTAGTTTGACCATTGTTTGACCACAGTTTGAAAGTTTTTCGATTTTCTCCACTCTAGATCTTCAAAGCCCCGTAACTTTTTTTCAGTTAGGTTTTTTAGGGTTTTAAAAATGTTTAACGGGGTTCCCCCGGTTAAATTAGTATCATAACTTTTCGAGTAGATGATTTTTCATATAAAAAACTTTTTCATCCGAGTTAGTATGCAAAAGTTATGCCCATTTTACTAAATTCTACAGAGATTTTGCAAATAAAGTCGAAATTAACAATTGCAAATTTTCCCAACAATTAGACCACATATCACATGAGAAAATTATTTTTTTTATTTTTTTGACATTTTCATCATTTTCTTTTATTTTTTTAAACTAAAAAGGCGATCCACAAGGGGGGTGGAGTTTGAAAATGGGACCTTTAGTACCGGTTCGTGCCATGAACCGGTACTAATGCCTCAAACCCCATTAGTACCGGTTCGTGGCTCGAACCGACTAAAGGTCTAACCTTGCCTTTAGTCCCGGTTGGTGCCACGAACCGACTAATGAGTATCGCACTCTTTAGTCCCGGTTCGTGGCACCAACCGGGACTAAAGGTCCGAGATTTAACCGGACAAATGGCCCACGTGGCCTGGGCGCCTGAACCGGATTAATGTTTCATTAGTCCCGGTTCTAGACAGAACCGGACTAATGGGCTAACCCGGGGTGGACCAAAGCCCTCTTTTCTACTAGTGCTTGGGAAGTGAGAACAGACTTGACAAGGGCCGTGCGCCCAATGGTGGTGATGTTTTGGCCCTCATACGTTGTCAACTTGGATGCAACCTTGTCCACAAGAAATTGAAGATCCACCAATCTTAGCTTCCAAACAGAGAGGGGGAGCCCCAAGTACCTTAAGGGGAAAGAAGCCCTAGTTGCCGGCAGATTTTGAATGATATGATCCAAGTCAAGATTATTGCAACGAATGGGCACCATCGAACTCTTATGAAAGTTGGTGCAAAGTCCCGTGACCTCGCCAAATCCTCTCAAAATGATATATGCAATCTGCTCAAGGTGTGGTAAGCAGTTGGTGAACAAAAAAGCAAGTTGTTCCAATGTTGCATGAAACATGTTTCAGACTGAGATTTTAGAAAAAGTTTAACAAAAGAGAGCAAAAAATTGTGTTGCCAACAAGCACTCGTATCATCTAAAACTACTCAGATCAGATAGATGAACATGCCAGACATAAATTACGCTTCCACTCAAACTGCTAATCTCATGAAACAACAAACTGCACAGTCACTAGGAAGTTCCACTAGATTAACATACCAGATCACTCTAGATTAGCCTGGCTCTAAGAGTATCTGGCTGTTGCATTTTGCAGTGTCATCTTTAAACACTAGCTACAGATTCAGGCATAATTAGTACAGATTCATGCATATAGATTCAGCATAACCAACTGGATCTACTGGAAGTTCTAGTAGACCATGATTCAGTGAACTGTAAACTAATCCAACGAACCCTGCACTTTCATTTACATCCACATTCATCAAATGGAGAAGACAAGTTCGAAGGTAAACCTAAGATTGACAAATCCAGAGAAATGAAGTTCAATGCACATTACAGTTCATCCTAGCTTCACTGCATAGCAACACACCCATGATCCTTGCTACTTTACTTGACCAATGTCATTGAGAAAGTTGACTGATAGCCACGCCCTGCAATTCAGCAGCCTTCGCTTTGGTGGATTTGCCTCATCCTCGATCTCGAACACCTTCATGGAGGACTTGGTTGGCGAACTTGAGACGCGGATCTTGATCCAATTCGTGCCCTCCTCGCCCACGGCTGCTGATGCAGGAGCCACCAGCGCAGGTAGTGCTGGGGCTGGAGGAGGGGGCACTGCCAGCGCAGGGGCTGGAGGAGCGGGCACAGCTAGCGTTGGGGCTGGAGGAGTGGGCACTGCCGCTGCTGGTGCCGGGGAAGGAGCAGGTGCAGCTACTGCTGGTGGTGCCGGGGAAGGAACGGGTGCTGCTGCTGTTGGTGGTGCCGGGGAAGGAGAGATTGCTGCTGCTGCCGGTGGTGCCGGGGGAGGAGCGTGTGCTGCTGCTGCCACTAGAGCCGGGGGAACAGGACCAGCCCATAGGTCGGGCAAAACGGGCGACCGCCCCGGGCCCATGAGGGGAGGGCCCCAACTAAAACTTATATTACTAAGAACTATAGAAGTATACATTACATTTGAAAGATTATTAAATGGATAAAATAGTCTTAATTTGCAGAAGCGTAAGTTCACATATCATACACTAATAAATTATACCACACATAGGAAAACGAATCCGACTGGCGAAGTTGAGTTCAAATAAATTAGTCTCTCTTTACAATGCATGTCTTACTATCAAATAAATTAGTATCATAACTTTTCGAGTAGTTGATTTTTAATATAAAAAACTTTTTCATCCGAGTTAGTATGCAAAAGTTATGCCCATTTTACTAAATTCTATAGAGATTTTGCAAATAAAGTCGAAATTCACATTTGCAAATTTTCCCAACAACTAGACCACATATCACATGGGAAACTTATTTTTTTTATTTTTTTGACATTTTGATCATTTTCTTTTATTTTTTAAAAAACTAAAAAGGCGATCCATGGGGGGGGGGGGGTGGGTGGGTGGAGTTTGAAAATGGGACCTTTAGTACCAGTTCGTGCCATGAACCGGTACTAATGCCTCAAACCCCATTAGTACCGGTTCGTGGCTCGAACCGGGACTAAAGGTCTAACCCTTTGGTCCCGGTTGGTGCCACGAACGGGGACTAATGGGCATCGCCTGCTTTTAGTCCCGGTTCGTGGCACCAACCGGGACTAAAAGGTCCAGACGAACCGGGACAAATGGCCCACGTGGCCCCTGGGCGCACGAACCGGGACTAATGCCCCCATTAGTCCCGGTTCTAGACTGAACCGGGACTAATGGGCTAACCCGAGGTGGACCAAAGCCCTCTTTTCTACTAGTGCTTGGGAAGTAAGAACAGACTTGACAAGGGCCGTGCGCCCAATGGTGGTGATGTTTTGGCCCTCATACGTTGTCAACTTGGATGCAACCTTGTCCACAAGAAATTGAAGATTCACCAATCTTAGCTTCCAAACAGAGAGGGGGAGCCCCAAGTACCTCAAGGGGAAAGAAGCCCTAGTTGCCGGCAGATTTTGAGTGATATGATCCAAGTCAAGATTATTGCAACGAATGGGCACCATCGAACTCTTATGAAAGTTGGTGCAAAGTCCCGTGACCTCGCCAAATCCTCTCAAAATGATATATGCAATCTGCTCAAGGTGTGGTAAGCAGTTGGTGAACAAAAAAGCAAGTTGTTCCAATGTTGCATGAAACATGTTTCAGCACTGAGATTTTTAGAAAAAAGTTTAACAAAAGAGAGCAAAAAAATTGTGTTGCCAACAAGCACTCGTATCATCTAAAACTACTCAGATCAGATAGATGAACATGCCAGACATAAATTACGCTTCCACTCAAACTGCTAATCTCATGAAACAACAAACTGCACAGTC
Organism: Aegilops longissima; assembly: GCA_021605205.1. Lineage (NCBI taxonomy): Eukaryota > Viridiplantae > Streptophyta > Magnoliopsida > Poales > Poaceae > Aegilops > Aegilops longissima. The sequence continues at coordinate 759,950,599 of CM038679.1, forward strand.
ACTAGGAAGTTCCACTAGATTAACATACCAGATCACTCTAGATTAGCCTGGCTCTAAGAGTATCTGGCTGTTGCATTTTGCAGTGTCATCTTCAAACACTAGTTTCAGATTCAGGCATAATTAGTACAGATTCATGCATATAGATTCAGCATAACCAACTGGATCTACTGGAAGTTCTAGTAGACCATGATTCAGTGAACTGTAAACTAATCCAACGAACCCTGCACTTTCATATACATCCACATTCATCAAATGGAGAAGACAAGTTCGAAGGTAAACCTAAGATTGACAAATCCAGAGAAATGAAGTTCAATGCACATTACAGTTCATCCTAGCTTCACTGCATAGCAACACACCCATGATCCTTGCTACTTTACTTGACCAATGTCATTGAGAAAGTTGACTGATAGCCACGCCCTGCAATTCAGCAGCCTTCGCTTTGGTAGATTTGCCTCATCCTCGATCTCGAACACCTTCTTGGAGGACTTGGTTGGCGAACTTGAGACGCAGATCTTGATCCACTTGGTGCCCTCCTCGCCCACGGCTGCTGATGCAGGATCCACCAGCGCAAGTAGGGCTGGGGCTGGAGGAGCGGGCACAGCTAGTGCTGGGGCTGGAGGAGTGGGCACTACCGCTGCTGGTGCCGGGGAAGGAGCAGGTGCTGCTACTGCTGGTGGTGTCGGGGAAGGAACGGATGCTGCTGCTGTTGGTGGTGCCGGGGAAGGAGCGATTGCTGCTGCTGGTGGTGGCGGTGCCGGGGAAGGAGAGGGTGCTGCTGCTGCAGGTGGTGCCGGGGAAGGAGCGGGTGCTACTGCTGCTGGTGGTGCCGGGGAAAGAGCGGGTGCTGCTGCTGCCGGTGGTGCCGGGGGAGGAGCGAGTGCTGCTGCTGCCACTAGAGCCGGGGGAACAGGACCGACCCATAGGTCGGGCAAAAGGGGCGACCGCCCCGGGCCCCATGAGGGGAGGGCCCCAACTAAAACTAATATTAGTAAGAACTATAGAAGTATACATTACATCTGAAAGATTATTAAATGGATAAAATAGTCTTAGTTTGCAGAAGCGTAAGTTCACATATCATATACTAATAAATTATACCACACATAGGAAAACGAATCCGACTGGCGAAGTTGAGTTCAAATAAATTAGTCTCTCTTTACAATGCATGTCTTAGTATCAAATAAATTAGTATCATAACTTTTCGAGTAGATGATTTTTCATATAAAAAACTTTTTCATCCGAGTTAGTATGCAAAAGTTATGCCCATTTTACTCAATTCTACAGAGATTTTGCAAATAAAGTCGAAATTCACATTTGCAAATTTTCCCAACAACTAGACCACATATCACATGGGAAACTTATTTTTTTTATTTTCTTGACATTTTGATCATTTTCTTTTATTTTTTAAAAAACTAAAAAGGTGATTCATGGGGGAGGGTGGGTGGGTGGAGTTTGAAAATGGGACCTTTAGTACCAGTTCGTGCCATGAACCGGTACTAATGCCTCAAACCCCATTAGTACCGGTTCGTCGCTCGAAATGGGACTAAAGGTCTAACCCTTTAGTCCCGGTTGGTGCCACGAACCGGGCCTAATGGGCATCGCACCCTTTAGTCCCGGTTCGTGGCACCAACCGGGACAAAAAGGTCCAGACGAACCGGGGCAAATGGCCCACGTGGCCCCTGGGCGCACCAACCGGGACTAATGCCCCCATTAGTCCCGGTTCTAGACTGAACCGAGACTAATGGGCTAACCCGGGGTGGACCAAAACCCTCTTTTCTACTAGTGCTTGGGAAGTGAGAATAGACTTGACAAGGGCCGTGCGCCCAATGGTGGTGATGTTTTGGCCCTCATACGTTGTCAAATTGGATGCAACCTTGTCCACAGGAAATTGAAGATCCACCAATCTTAGCTTCCAAACAGAGAGGGGGAGCCCCAAGTACCTCAAGGGGAAAGAAGCCCTAGTTGCCGGCAGATTTTGAGTGATATGATCCAAGTCAAGATTATTGCAACGAATGGGCACCATCGAACTCTTATGAAAGTTGGTGCAAAGTCCCGTGACCTCGCCAAATCCTCTCAAAATGATATATGCAATCTACTCAAGGTGTGGTAAGCAGTTGGTGAACAAAAAAGCAAGTTGTTCCAATGTTGCATGAAACATGTTTCAGCACTGAGATTTTTAGAAAAAAGTTTAACAAAAGAGAGAAAAAAAATTGTGTTGCCAACAAGCACTCGTATCATCTAAAACTACTCAGATCAGATAGATGAACATGCCAGACATAAATTACGCTTCCACTCAAACTTCTAATCTCATGAAACAACAAACTGCACAGTCACTAGGAAGTTCCACTAGATTAACATACTAGATCACTCTAGATTAGCCTGGCTCTAAGAGTATTGGGCTGTTGCATTTTGCAGTGTCATCTTCAAACACTAGCTAAAGATTCAGGCATAATTAGTACAGATTCATGCATATAGATTCAGCATAACCAACTGGATCTACTGGAAGTTCCAGTAGACTATGATTCAGTGAACTGTAAACTAATCCAACAAACCCTGCACTTTCATTTACATCCACATTCATCAAACGGAGAAGACAAGTTCGAAGGTAAACCTAAGATTGACAAATCCAGAGAAATGAAGTTCAATGCACATTACAGTTCATCCTAGCTTCACTACATAGCAACACACCCATGATCCTTGCTACTTTACTTGACCAATGTCATTGAGAAAGTTGACTGATAGCCACGCCCTGCAATTCAGCAGCCTTCGCTTTGGTGGATTTGCCTCATCCTCGATCTCGAACACCTTCTTGGAGGACTTGGTTGGAGAACTTGAGACGCGGATCTTGATCCACTTGGTGCCCTCCTCGCCCACGGCTCCTGATGCAGGAGCCACCAACGCAGGTAGGGCTGGGGCTGGAGGAGGGGGCACTGCCAGCGCTGGGGCTGGAGGAGCGGGCACAGCTAGCGCTGGGGCTGGAGGAGTGGGCACTGCCACTTCTGGTGCCGGGGAAGGAGCAGGTGCTGCTACTGCTGGTGGTGCCGGGGAAGGAATGGGTGCTGTTGCTGTTGGTGGTGCCGGGAAAGGAGCGATTGCTGCTGCTGGTGGTGGTGGTGCCGGGGAAGAAGCGGGTGCTGCTGCTGCAGGTGGTGCCGGGGAAGGAGCGGGTGCTACTGCTGCTGGTGGTGCCGGGAAAGAGCGGGTGCTGCTGCCGGTGGTGCCGGGAGGAGCGTGTCTTCTGCTGCCACTAGAGCCGGGGAACAGGACCGCCCATAGGTCGGGCAAAACGGGCGACCGCCCCGGGCCCATGAGGGGAGGGCCCCAACTAAAACTTATATTAGTAAGAACTATAGAAGTATACATTACATCTGAAAGATTATTAAATGGATAAGATAGTCTTAATTTGCAGAAGCGTAAGTTCACATATCATATACTAATAAATTATACCACACATAGGAAAACGAATCCGACTGGTGAAGTTGAGTTCAAATAAATTAGTCTCTCTTTACAATGCATGTCTTAGTATCAAATAAATTAGTATCATAATTTTGCGAGTAGATTATTTTTCATGTTAAAAACTTTTTCATCCGAGTTAGTATGCAAAAGTTATGCCCATTTTACTAAATTCTACAGTGATTTTGCAAATAAAGTCGAAATTCACATTTGCAAATTTTCCCAACAACTAGACCACATATCACATGGGAAACTTATTTTTTTTATTTTTTTTGACATTTTCATCATTTTCTTTTGTTTTTTTTAACTAAAAAGGCGATCCACATGGGGGGGTGGAGTTTGAAAATGGGACCTTTAGTACCGATTCGTGCCATGAACCGGTACTAATGCCTCAAACCCCATTAGTACCGGTTCGTGGCTCGAACCGGGACTAAAGGTCTAACCCTTTAGTCCCGGTTGGTGCCACGAACCTGGACTAATGGGCATCGCACCCTTTAGTCCCGGTTCGTGGAACCAACCGGGACTAAAAGGTCCAGACGAACCAGGACAAATGGCCCACGTGGCCCCTGGGTGCACGAACCGGGACTAATGCCCCCATTAGTCCCGGTTCTAGACTGAACCGGGACTAATGGGCTAACCCGGGGTGGACCAAAGCCCACATTTCTACTAGTGCTTGGGAAGTGAGAACAGACTTGACAAGGGCCGTGCGCCCAATGGTGGTGATGTTTTGGCCCTCATACGTTGTCAACTTGGATGCAACCTTGTCCACAAGAAATTGAAGATCCACCAATCTGAGCTTCCAAACAGAGAGGGGTAGCCCCAAGTACCTCAAGGGGAAAGAAGCCCTAGTTGCCGGCAGATTTTGAGTGATATGATCCAAGTCAAGATTATTGCAACGAATGGGCACCATCAAACTCTTATGAAAGTTGGTGCAAAGTCCCGTGACCTCGCCAAATCCTCTCAAAATGATATATGCAATCTGCTCAAGGTGTGGTAAGCAGTTGGTGAACAAAAAAGCAAGTTGTTACAATGGTGCATGAAACATGTTTCAGCACTGAGATTTTTAGAAAAAAGTTAAACAAAAGAGAGCAAAAAAATTGTGTTGCCAACAAGAACTCGTATTATCTAAAACTACTCAGATCAGATAGATGAACATGCCAGACATAAATTACGCTTCCACTCAAACTGCTAATCTCATGAAACAACAAACTGCACAGTCACTAGGAAGTTCCACTAGATTAACATACCAGATCACTCTAGATTATCCTGGCTCTAAGAGTATCTGGCTGTTGCATTTTGCAGTGTCATCTTCAAACACTAGCTATAGACTCAAGCATAATTAGTACAGATTCATGCATATAGATTCAGCATAACCAACTGGATCTACTCGAAGTTCCAGTAGACTATGATTCAGTGATCTGTAAACTAATCCAATGAACCCTGCACTTTCATTTACATTCACATTCATCAAACGGAGAAGACAAGTTCGAAGGTAAACCTAAGATTGACAAATCCAGAGAAATGAAGTTCAATGCACATTACAGTTCATCCTAGCTTCACTGCATAGCAACACACCCATGATCCTTGCTACTTTACTTGACCAATGTCATTGAGAAAGTTGACTGATAGCCACGCCCTGCAATTCAGCAGCCTTCGCTTTGGTGGATTTTCCTCATCCTCGATCTCGAACACCTTCTTGGAGGACTTGGTTGGCGAACTTGAGACGCGGATCTTGATCCACTTGGTGCCCTCCTCGCCCACGGCTGCTGATGCAGGAGCCACCAGCGCAGGTAGGGATGGGGCTGGAGGAGGGGGCACTGCCAGTGCTGGGGCTGGAGGAGCGGGCACAGCTAGCGCTGGGGCTGGAGGAGTGGGCACTGCCGCTGTTGGTGCCGGGGAAGGAGCAGGTGCTGCTACTTCTGGTGGTGCCGGGGAAGGAACGGGTGCTGCTGTTGTTGGTGGTGCCGGGGAAGGAGCGATTGCTGCTGCTAGTGGTGGTGGTGCCGGGGAAGGAGCGGGTCCTGCTGCTGCAGGTGGTACCGGGGAAGGAGCGGGTGCTGCTGCTGCCCGTGGTGCGGGGGGAGGAGCGCGTGCTGCTGCTGCCGGTGGTGCCTGGGGAGGAGCATGTGCTGCTGCCGCCACAAGAGCCGGTGGAACAGGACTAGCCCATAGGTCGGGCAAAAGGGGCGACCGCCCCGGGCCCCATGAGGGGAGGGCCCCAACTAAAACTTATATTAGTAAGAACTATAGAAGTATACATTGCATCTGAAAGATTATTAAATGGATAAAATAGTCTTAATTTGTAGAAGCGTAAGTTCACATATCATATACTAATAAATTGTACCACACATAGGAAAACGAATCCGACTGGCGAAGTTGACTTCAAATAAATTAGTCTCTCTTTACAATGCATGTCTTAGTATCAAATAAATTAGTATCATAACTTTTCGAGTAGATGATTTTTCATATAAAAAACTTTTTCATCCGAGTTAGTATGCAAAAGTTACGCCCATTTTACTAAATTCTACAGAGATTTTGCAAATAAAGTCGAAATTCACATTCGTAAATTTTCCCAACAACTAGACCACATATCACATGGGAAACTTAATTTTTTTTTCATTTTTTTGACATTTTCATCATTTTCTTTTATTTTTTTAAAACTAAAAAGGCGATCCACAGGGGGGGTGGAGTTTGAAAATGGGACCTTTAGTACCGGTTCGTGCCATGAACCGGTACTAATGCCTCAAACCCCATTAATACCGGTTCGTGGCTTGAACCGGGACTAAAGGTCTAACCCTTTAGTCCCGGTTGGTGCCACTGAACCGACTAATGGGCATCGATTCCATTAGTCCCGGTTCGTGGCACCAACCGGGACTAAAATCCGAACGAACCGGGACAAATGGCCCACGTGGCCCCTGGGCGCACGAACCGGGACTAATGCCCCCATTAGTCCCGGTTCTAGACTGAACCGGGACTAATGGGAAACCCAGGGTGGACCAAAGCCCTCTTTTCTACTAGTGCTTGGGAAGTGAGAACAGACTTGACAAGGGCCGTGTGCCCAATGGTGGTGATGTTTTGGCCCTCATACGTTGTCAACTTGGATGCAACCTTGTCCACAAGAAATTGAAGATCCACCAATCTTAGCTTCCAAACATAGAGGGGGATCCCCAAGTACCTCAAGGGGAAAGAAGCCCTAGTTGCCGGCAGATTTTGAGTGATATGATCCAAGTCAAGAAACGAATGGGCACCATCGAACTCTTATGAAAGTTGGTGCAAAGTCCCGTGACCTCGCCAAATCCTCTCAAAATGATATATGCAATCTGCTCAAGGTGTGGTAAGCAGTTGGCGAACAAAAAAAGCAAGTTGTTCCAATGTTGCATGAAACATGTTTCAGCACTGAGATTTTTAGAAAAAAGTTTAACAAAAGAGAGCAAAAAAATTTTGTTGCCAACAAGCACTCGTATCATCTAAAACTACTCAGATCAGATAGATGAACATGCCAGACATAAATTACGCTTCCACTCAAGCTACTAATCTCATGAAACAACAAATTGCACAGTCACTAGGAAGTTCCACTAGATTAACATACCAGATCACTCTAGATTAGCCTGGCTCTAAGAGTATCTGGCTGTTGCATTTTGCAGTGTCATCTTCAAACACTAGCTACAGATTCAGGCATAATTAGTACATATTCATGCATATAGATTCAGCATAACCAACTGGATCTCTTGGAAGTTCCATGAGACTATGATTCAGTGAACTGTAAACTAATCCAACGAACCCTGCACTTTCATTTACATCCACATTCATCAAACGGAGAAGACAAGTTCGAAGGTAAACCTAAGATTGACAAATCCAGAGAAATGAAGTTCAATGCACATTACAGTTCATCCTAGCTTCACTGCATAGCAACACACCCATGATCCTTGCTACTTTACTTGACCAATGTCATTGAGAAAGTTGACTGATAGCCACGCCATGCAATTCAGCAGCCTTCGCTTTGGAGGATTTGCCTCATCCTCGATCTCGAACACCTTCTTGGAGGACTTGGTTGGCGAACTTGAGACGCGGATCTTGATCCACTTGGTGCCCTCCTCGCCCGCGGCTGCTGATGCAGGAGCCACCGGTGCAGGTAGGGCTCGGGCTCGAGGAGGGGGCACTGCCAGCGTTGGGGCTGGAGGAGCGGGCACAGCTAGCGCTAGGGCTGGAGTAGTGGGCACTGCCGCTGCTGGTGCCGGGGAAGGAGCAGGTGCTGCTACTGCTGGTGGTGCCGGGGAAGGAACGGGTGCTGCTGCTGTTGGTGGTGCCGGGGAAGGAGCGATTGCTGCTGCTGCTGGTGGTGGTGCCGGGAAAGGAGCGGGTGCTGCTGCTGCAGGTGGTGCCGGGGAAGGAGCGGGTGCTACTGCTGCTGGTGGTGCCGGGAAAGAGCGGGCGCTGCTGCTGCCGTTGGTGCCGGGGGAGGAGAGCGTGCTGCTGCTGCCACTAGAGCCGGGGGAACAGGACCGGCCCATAGGTCGGGCAAAAGGGGCGACCGCCCCGGGCCCCATTAGGGAGGGCCCCAACTAAAACTTATATTAGTAAGAACTTTAGTAGTATACATTACATCTGAAAGATTATTAAATGGATAAAATGGTCTTAATTTGCAGAAGCGTAAGTTCACATATCATATACTAATAAATTATACCACACATAGGAAAACGAATCTGACTGGCGAAGTTGAGTTCAAATAAATTAGTCTTTCTTTACAATGCATGTCTTAGTATCAAATAAATTAGTATCATAACTTTTCGAGTAGATGATTTTTCATATAAGAAACTTTTCCATCCGAGTTAGTATGCAAAAGTTACGCCCATTTTACTAAAGTCTATAGAGATTTTATAAATAAAGTCGAAATTCACATTCGCAAATTTTCCCAGTAACTAGACCACATATCACATGGGAAACTTATATTTTTTTTTTATTTTTTTGACATTTTCATCATTTTCTTTCATTTTTTTAAAACAAAAAAGACGATCCACGGGGTGGGGTGGAGTTTGAAAGTGGGACCTTTAGTACCGGTTCGTGCCATGAACCGGTACTAATGCCTCAAACCCCATTACTACCGGTTCGTGGCTCGAACCGGGACTAAAGGTCTAACCCTTTAGTCCCGGTTGGTGCCACGAACCGGGACTAATGGGCATCGCACCATTTAGTCCTGGTTCGTGGCACCAACCGGGACTAAATTGTCCAGACGAACCGGGACAAATGGCCCACGTGGCCACTGGGCGCACGAACCGGGACTAATGCCCCCATTAGTCCCGGTTCTAGACTAAACCGGGACTAATGGGCTAACCCGGACTGGACCAAAGCCCTCTTTTCTACTAGTGCTTGGGAAGTGAGAACAGACTTGACAAGGGCCATGCGCCCAATGGTGGTGATGTTTTGGCCTTCATACGTTGTCAACTTGGATGCAACCTTGTCCACAAGAAATTGAAGATCCACCAATCTTAGCTTCCAAACAGAGAGGGGGAGCCCCAAGTACCTCAAGGGGAAAGAAGCCCTAGTTGCCGGCATATTTTGAGTGATATGATGCAAGTCAAGATTATTGCAACGAATGGGCACCATCGAACTCTTATGAAAGTTGGTGCAAAGTCCCGTGACCTCGCCAAATCCTCTCAAAATGATATATGCAATCTGCTCATGGTGTGGTAAGCAGTTGGTGAACAAAAAAGCAAGTTGTTCCAATGTTGCATGAAACATGTTTCAGCACTGAGATTTTTATAAAAAAGTTTAAGAAAAGAGAGCAAAAAAATTGTGTTGCCAACAAGCACTCGTATCATCTAAAACTACTCAGATCAGATAGATGAACATGCCAGACATAAATTACGCTTCAACTCAAACTGCTAATCTCATGAAACAACAAACTGCACAGTCACTAGGAAGTTCCACTAGATTAACATACCAGATCACTCTAGATTAGCCCGGCTCTAAGAGTATATGGCTGTTGCATTTTGCAGTTTCATCGTCAAACACTAGCTACAGATTCAGGCATAATTAGTACAGATTCATGCATATAGATTCAGCATAACCAACTGGATCTACTGGAAGTTCCATGAGACTATGATTCAGATGAATCGTAAACTAATCCAACGAACCCTGCACTTTCATTTACATCCACATTCATCAAACGGAGAAGACAAGTTCGAAGGTAAACCTAAGATTGACAAATCCAGAGAAATGAAATTCAATGCACATTACAGTTCATCCTAGCTTCACTGCATAGCAACACACCCATGATCCTTGCTACTTTACTTGACCAATGTCATTGAGAAAGTTGACTGATAGCCACGCCCTGCAATTCAGCAGCCTTCGCTTTGGTGCCGGGGAAGGAGCAGGTGCTGCTACTGTTGGTGGTGCCGGGGAAGGAACGGGTGCTGCTGCTGTTGGTGGTGCCGGGGAAGGAGCGATTGCTGCTGCTGCTGGTGGTGGTGCCGGGGAAGGAGCGGGTGCTGCTGCTGCAGGTGGTGCCGGGGAAGGAGCGGCTGCTACTGCTGCTGGTGGTGCCGGGGAAAGAGCGGGTGCTGCTGCTGCCGGTGGTGCCGGGGGAGGAGCGCGTGCTGCTGCTGCCACTAGAGCTGGGGGAACAGGACCGGCCCATAGGTCGGGCAAAAGGGGCGACCGCCCCGGGCCCCATGAGGGGAGGGCCCCAACTAAAACTTATATTAGTAAGAACTATAGAAGTATACATTACATCTGAAAGATTATTAAATGGATAAAATAGTCTTAATTTGCAGAAGCGTAAGTTCACATGTCATATACGAATAAATTATACCACAAATAGGAAAACGAATCTGACTGGCGAAGTTGAGTTCAAATAAATTAGTCTCTCTTTACAATGCATGTCTTAGTATCAAATAAATTAATATCATAACTTTTCGAGTAGATGATTTTTCATATAAAAAACTTTTTCATCCGAGTTAGTATGCAAAAGTTATGCCCATTTTACTAAATACCACAGAGATTTTGCAAATAAAGTCGAAATTCACATTTGAAAATTTTCCCAACAACTAGACCACATATCACATGGGAAACTTATTTTTTGACATTTTCTTTTATTTCTTTAAAACTAAAAAGGCGATCCACGCGAGGGGGGGTGGAGTTTGAAAACGGGACCTTTTGTACCGGTTCGTGCCATGAACCGGTACTAATGCCTCAAACCCCATTAGTACCGGTTCGTGGCTCGAACCGGGACTAAAGGTCTAACCCTTTAGTCCCGGTTGGTGCCACGAACTGGGACTAATGGGCATCGCACCCTTTAGTCCCGGTTCGTGGCACCAACCGGGACTAAAAGGGCCAGACGAACCGGGACAAATGGCCCACGTGGCCACTGGGCGCACGAACCGGGACTAATGCCCCCATTAGTCCCGGTTCTAGACTGAACCGGGACTAATGGGCTAACCTGGGGTGGACCAAAGCCCTCTTTTCTACTAGTGCTTGGGAAGTGAGAACAAACTTGACAAGGGCCGTGCGCCCAATGGTGGTGATGTTTTGGCCCTAATACGTTGTCAACTTGGATGCAACCTTGTCCACAAGAAATTGAAGATCCACCAATCCTAGCTTCACTGCATAGCAACACACCCATGATCCTTGCTACTTTACTTGACCAATGTCATTAAGAAAGTTGACTGATAGCCACGCCCTGCAATTCAGCAGCCTTCGCTTTGCTGGATTTGCCTCATCCTCGATCTCGATCACCTTCTTGGAGGACTCGGTTGGCGAACATGAGACGCGGATCTTGATCCACTTGGTGCCCTCCTCGCCCATGGCTGCTGATGCAGGAGCCACGAGCGCAGGTAGGGCTGGGGCTCGAGGAGGGGGCACAGCCAGCGCTGGGGCTGGAGGAGCGGGCACAGCTAGCACTGGGGCTGGAGGAGTGGGCACTGCCGCTGCTGGTGCCGGCGAAGGAGCAGGTGCTGCTACTGCTGGTGGTGCCGGGGAAGGAACGGGTGCTGCTGCTGTTGGTGGTGTCGGGGAAGGAGCGATTGCTACTGCTGGTGGTGGTGGTGTCGGGGAAGGAGCGGGTGCTGCTGCTAGAGGTGGTGCCGGGGAAGGAGCGGGTGCTACTGCTACTGGTGGTGCCGGGGAAAGAGCGGGTGCTGCTGCTGTCGGTGGTGCCGGGGGAGGAGCGCGTCACTACTAGAAAAAGGGCTATAGATGGGATTGACACTAATGGCGCACCAGAAAGTAGGTGCGCCATTAGTATATACTAATGGCGCACCACATGCTAATGCGCCATTAGAGTTGAAACTACTAATGGCGCACCATGCAAAGGGTGCGCCACTAGTATAAAAAATTTTTTTCTGAACTAGTGCGCCTGTCCAAACATACTAATGGCGCATCCTGCTTAAGTGCGCCATTAGTAGTTGTACCTACTAATGGCGCACCAGGCAGTGGGTGCGCCATTAGTATAGAATTTTTTTTTGAACTAGTGCGCCTGTCCAAACATACTAATGGCGCATCCTTCTTAAGTGCGCCATTAGTAGTTCTAACTAGTAATGGCACACCAGGCAGTGGGTGCGCCATTAGTATAGAAAAAAAAATTTTAACTAGTGCGCCTGTCCAAACATACTAATGGCGCATCCCGGCGGAGTGCGCCATTAGTAGTTGTAACTACTAATGGCGCACCAAGGAAGTGGTGCGCCATTAGTATCAAAAAAAAAATTTGAACTAGTGCGCCTGTCCAAACATACTAATGGCGCACCGCCAGGGGGTGCGCCATTAGTTACCTGGATTACTAATGGCGCATTTTGTGCTGGTGCGCCATTAGTAAGTGGGCAGCAACAAGATATTTTGGACAGCCTCTCCTACCCACACTCACTTTCTCCCCACTTCATTCTCTCCACCTCCTCCTTGTCTCGGGTGCCTCCTCTTTTTCACCTCATTTCCACCATAGATTCATTCAAATTAAGTGGTTAAATTACCTTGTTTTAATAGGTAAGTAAGGGGGGAAGCTATATTTATGTTGTTCTCCCTACAACAATGTGCACATGCACTTTTTACGGCCTAGCTAGATCTATGTATGTTCGTGGTGTTGCATATGTTTGTGGTGTTGCATATGTGTTTGTGTTTGGAGGTGTACCGGTATTTCAAATGCGATAGTTGCCAATATTTTAACGGAATGTTGATTCATTTCCGTTTCGGCGAGAATTTTGGCATTAAGCATTCTTTTTGGTCCTATTTTTAGGGAAAGTCATGCCAAATTTTGTTTGGTTCTAAAATATCGTTTTGCTCTACCCATGAGCGACCATAGTCCGCACGATGACCGAAGGCATCGTGAATAGGTTTCTGAGGTCCGCGAAGGCCGAGATGCTTCAAAAGAACGAGACGGAGATAAGATGTCCGTGTCGAAGATGCAAGCTGAAGAGCCTTATTGCAGACCCGGAATCCGAGCAGGTGCGGGACCACCTGCTCTTGCGTGGTTTCATGGATGGCTATCGGTGGCAAGGTGATGAAGATGACTACGAAGTCGTCCATGGGGGCCGGGCAAGAAATGAGGAAGGGCAGAAAGACAACCACCGCGGCTCGGGCGGGCGAGAAGACGAAGAATCCCCAGGAGATGATCACGACGGTGATGCTGTACACAGTCATCATGTAGAAGATGCAGGACAAGATGATGAGGAAGATGCCGGAGCAGGCGACGGGCATGATCATGAAGATGATGATGCCGGCGGAGCAGACGACGCTGGACCATCGATGGGCTAGGTGCAGGACCCTCATATTCAAGAGCTGCTTCTCAAGCAGACGGATAACGCCAGAGTTGCCGCCCGAGAGAAAGCCAAGATGAATCAACTTGAGTTAGACGCGGTTACTCCATTGTATGAAGGATGCAGGCCCGAGGATACCCGCCTGAAAGTAACGCTCATGGCTCTGGAGATGAAGGTAAAACACAAAATGACCGACGCATGCTTCGACGAGAACATGTCATTCTGGCACGAACGTCTTCCCAAGGGGAACAAGTGCCCGACCAGTTTGAGGAGGCGAAGAAAATCGTGTGTCCTCTCGATTTACCGCGTGAAATACCATGTGCATGAACAATTGCATCATTTATCGGGACGAGCACGCGGAGTCTACCATATGTCCGTGTCTTGGCGTCACTCGATACAAGAAGAGGAAGAAAGCTCCTCGAAAAGTGGTGTGGTACTTTCCGATCACTCCTCATCTGCAGCGCTATTTCGCGGACCCTAAGGTAGCAAAGCTCCTGCGTTGGCACGCGGATAGGGAGGAGAAGAAGCGAGAAGATGACGCAAATGATCCGGAGATAGATAAAAAAGACAAGATGCTGAGTCACCCTAAGGATGCGAGCCAGTGGCAAGCGTCGATCCAAGGAACATCGTGCTGGGCGCGAGCACCGATGGAGTCAATCCGTTTGGCAGCCAGAGAAGCACACATAGCACCTGGCCTGTGTTTGTGTGGATGTACAACCTTCCCCCCTGGTTGTGCATGAAGAGGAAGTACATTCACATGAGTATGCTAATTGAAGGGCCGAAACAACCAGGGAACGACATCAATCTGTATCTGGGGCTGCTGAAAGAGGAGCTTGACACGCTGTGGAAAACGCCAGCCAATACGTGGGACGCCGCACAGAAAGAATATTTCCCTATGAGAGCCGCACTGCTCACGACGGTGCACGACTATCTCGGTTACGGATATCTCGCGGGGCAGGTAGTCCACGGATTTTCGGGATGCGTAAGGTGCATGAATGACACAACGTATCGCCAGCTAGATAGAGATCCCGGGTCTTCGAAAACCGTGTTCATGGGACATCGAAGGTGGCTTCGCGACGATGACCCGTGGAGGAAACGCAAGGATCTGTTCGATGGTGAAACCGAACCCAAAACGCCTGTGTCGAGGAGCGGCGAGGAAATAGACAAGCTGTTGAAAAATTGGAAAGACTGCCCACTGCCGGGAAAGAAGCAAAAGGCGCCAGAGCCGGGAAAGAAGCGAAAGGCGCCAGAGCCGCTGCTGAAGGTATGGAAAACGAGGTCTGTTTTTGGGACTTGCCGTACTGGAAGATCCACCGTGTGCCTCACAGCCTTGATGTCATGCATATCACGAAGAACGTGTGCGAGAGTCTGCTTGGTACCCAGCTCAACATGCCAGAGAGGACCAAAGATGGGCCGAAAGCAAGGGCAGACTTGAAATCAATGGGCATCAGGCAGGAGCTTCACGCTAATGATGATGATGATGATGATGATGATGAGGCGAAGCAGGACACAGAAAGTCGTCATAAAGGCAAAAGGTCAAGAAGACCGGAAATGACTACCCTCCCGCTGCTTCACTCTAAGTCAAGAGGAGATCAAGCAGTTTTCACCTGCCTCCTAGGAGTAAAACTTCCTTCTGATTCTGTGGGAAGATAAGCAGATACCTAGACCCATCGAAGCAGAAGTTCAGCGGGATGAACTCTCACGACTGTCACATGCTGATGGCGCAGATACTTCCAGTTGCAATCCGTGGGATCATGGACACGCACGTCCGTGAAACGCTATTTGGCCTATGCAACTTCTTCGACGTCATCTCTCGGAAGTCGATTGGCGTGAGGCAACTCAGAAGGCTACAGGAAGAGATCGTGGTGATACTATGCGAGCTTGAGATGTACTTCCCGCCCGCATTCTTCGATGTTATGGTGCATCTGCTGGTCCATATAGTGGAGGATATCATCCAACTCGGGCCGACGTTCCTGCACAGCATGATGCCGTTCGAAAGGATGAATGGTGTCATCAAAGGATACGTTCGCAACATGTCACGTCCAGAAGGAAGCATAGCGGGGGCTTTCGATCAAGAGTGCATCTCCTACTGCACGAATTATCTAGGCATCGAGAACCCCGTTGGTCTGCCCGTCAACAGGCACCTCGGCAGGCTCGCTGGATGGGGTTACCGTGAGGGTCGCCGCGAAATGCATGTCGACTTCGATGGTCGACTCGCCGACTTTGAAAGAGCAAACCTAGTCGCGCTACAACACATAGACGTGGTCGATCCTTGGGTGGTACAGCACAAAACCTTTATTAAGAAGACGTACAATGACCGAGGCCAACAGAGGACGGACGGAGATATACTCAAAGAGCAAAACTCATGTTTCACGCGTTGGTTCAAGCAGAAGCTTCTGTCGTACCCTTTACATGAGGATTCTTCCGCGGAAGAACAACTCATATTCGCCTTGTTACAGGCGCCGAGCACAACCTGATGACCTATGAGGCGTCGATATCAACGGCTACACATTCTACACGAGGCCAAGGACATGAAGAGCGATGGTTATCGAACTCCGGGTAACGATGGTATCCTACACCTGTAACGACAAGGACAGATACTACGGAAGGATCAAGGAGATCTGGGAGCTGAGCTACTGCTGGAGAGAAGGTCCCATGTTCCGTGTCGATGGGCCAAGAACGTCATAAAAGAAGACCGGTATTTCACCACCATGGTTATACCCGGCCAAATCCAAGACCATGGGCGCAAACGTCACCGCAAAAATGAGCCATGGTACTGGCTTCCCAAGTGGACCAATGCTTCTTCATTACCGACCCGCCAAAGCCCAGTCGTGTTGTCGTGAGGAGAGGCAAAAGGAAGATCATCGGAATGGATGGAGTAGCCAATGAGCAAGACTTGACAAATCGGCGACCGAGGATCGAACATGACGACGATGATGAAGTAGTAGCATACACCACAAGAAGAAGCAGGACCACCCTACCTAAAGGACGTCCGTTTCATAGAAGAATTCCATTTGGGAAAAAGAAGGGCAAGAAGATTGTGAAGAGATAGCTAGCTAAGATCGATTGTATTTAAATCGTAGACTTCATTTCTCGATTGTATTTCATGGGCACTTTTGAACTATCATGAATATTTTTAATTTCATGGACACTCAATCCCCTCCATCTCGATCCCCTCCATCTCGATCGCTATCCCACCTCGCCAGATCCGGTCCACCGGCCGCCGCCGCCGACCGCCCGCACCCTCGATTCCCTACTCAACCGCCGCCGACCCCCGCACCTCCCTACTCAACCGCCGCCCGACCCCCGCACCCTCCCTACTCAACCGCCACCGCCCCCCCGCACCCTCCCTACTCAACCGCCGCCCCGACCCCCGCACCCTCCCTACTCAACCACCCCGACCCCGCACCCTCCCTACTCAACCGCCGCCCGTCGACCCCCGCACCCTCCCTACTCAACCGCCACACGACCCCATAACCTCCCTACTCAACCGCCGCCGACCCCCAGACCCTCCCTACTCAACCGCCGCCGACCCCCGCACCCTCCCTACTCAACCGCCGCCGACCCCCGCACCCTCCCTACTCAACCGCCACCGCCCCCCCCGCACCACTCCCTACTCAACCGCCGCCGCCGACCACCACACCCCCCGCACCCTCCCCCGCTCCACCGGCATTACTGTTTGATGATATTTTTTTAAAAAAATATTATTGTCTTATAAAAAAATATCATTGTTATGATTTAAACAAGTTTGAACATATTTAAACACAAGTAAGTATCAAACAGCATTTTTAATGCATAAAAAAAATTTGTGGAGCCTGGGAATCGAACCCAGGACCTCCTGGTGTGAGAACTAGCTGCTGACCAGTCGAACTAGTAGAGAAGACTTGATGTGTATCAGGTCTGGTGGTAGATAACCCTGTTGGCTCGGGCAGAAGTAAAAAAAATACTAATGGCGCACCTGGGTGAGGTGCGCCATTAGCATGTATGTACTTATGGCGCACCGAGGGGTGGTACGCCATTAGTATTGTGCCGCCCCTACTCAGACGATCCCTCTCTCTCCCTCGCCTGCGCCATGATCCCTTCCCTCTCCTCTCCCGCGCGCCACCCCGCCCGCCCTCGGCGCCGCCCGACACCAGCGCCGCCCGTCCACACCACACCACCGACGCCTCCTCTCCCATCCTCCCTTCCTCCTCCGACCCCACCCCACTCGCGCGAGCAGCGCCGCCCCGTCCACACCACACCACCGACGCCTCCCTCTCCCCATCCTCCCCTTCCTCCCCTCCGACCCCACCCCACTCTCGCCGGAGCAGCGCCGCCCCGTCCACACCACAGCACCGACGCCTCCCTCTCCCCATCCACCCCTTCCTCCCCTACGACCCCACCCCACTCTCGCCGGAGCAGCGCCGCAGGGCCGACACCAACCTCACCCTCGCCCGCGCGCGCCGCAACCTCCGCCTTGCCAAGTCCGGAGCTGCTCGTGGAGGAGACGTGGCTGGAGGCGATCTCCGGGGAGGTGCCCGTCTACCCGCCGCCCTCGAGCGCCAGTTCGTCCTCAGCCCGCCATCGACCTCGTCGATTCAAACTCGCCGTGCAAGGTATGACGCTACTTCTTCCCCTGCCTCCTCTTGTGCTGATGGCCAGATGGATTTGATTCAGATTGGTTCAGTAAATTAGGCTAGGGTTTGATGGATTCTGGTGATTTGTTCCAAGGCTATTACTCTGCACTCTGCAGTTGCGGGTAGAAAATCACATTACTTAGTATGTGTGCAGAAGAACATACAGAGGAAGTATATAAACAAGACGCCGGTTTGCTGTAGGCAGCCATGTCTGTGGATTGGGACTATTTACATGTGATTCATTTTGGCATATAGAAGTACTACAAAGCAGGGATGTTGAGATAGTGCTCTGAAGTCTGAACTTGAACTTACTGTTTAGACATTAGCATGTTGCCATCTGGTTTTTTTTCTTGTTTGAGCAATGACTGTTGGGATTCAGAACTAGAACACTTGAATACTCCCTGCAGTTTTTTAAACTGTAGTTGCACTACAACAGGATACTTGTATTATTGTCGATTGCTCCATGCTAATATTTAACAGGAAAACCACTGCTCGTTTGTTAAATCTGACCGATGCTAATATTTGAATTAACACAAAAGCTGAATGCTTCGACATATTTCGGATGTAGGCATGTTTAAGTATTTGAATAGATTATGCTATCTGCACATGAATATTATTCTTGCCATCCAAATTATAGCTCCATATGTAGTTGTGTGCATAATTCTTATTACTTGATGTTCAAATTGTAGCTCAGCTTGCAATATGTCACAATTGATTTCCGATGAGTTCGAAGATGACACCGTTGACCCAACAGAAATTTTCTCTCTAGAAGATTACTTGGCACAACAGAATAATCTCAACAACTTTGCTCTGTGTGTGAGAGAGAGAGAGAGGGTGTGTGTGTCTCTGTGTTAGAGAGAGAGAGAGAGAGCAGTGAGTTAGTCGGTTGTTTTCAGCAATTTGAGCACCCCTGAGATTTTCTGCCAAATGGAAGAGAAGTTGTTTCTTGTAAAAAGATTTGTACAACGCTTCAGTATATCGAAATCCGGTATCGATCAGAGAGCTAGAATGACACTTATCACTTTTATTTACTGTATACTAATTGGGTTACATTCCATAAGCAAGCATCTTTTTGCCCTGGGTGCTATTAACAGGCTACTTACGTCTCTCATTTTGTTAAGCAGCTTACAGGATTTTACTCCTTACTTCATAAACATATATTTCATCTGAAGGATATCATCTATTTATCTATCCATGGTGCTTATTCCTGGTGCATAATAAGTTTTTTGAAAGATAGATAGCCATATACTCTATCTGACCTTCAAAACATCATCTACTTATCCATGGCTCTAGTTAACATGCTACTTACGTCTCTCATTTTGTTAAGCAGCTTACAGGTTTTTTACAGCTTGATTCATAAGCATATATTTATCAGTCCAGGGTTCTTATTACTGGTGCATGAAAAGTTTGTTTGATAGGTAGATAGATAGATAGGCATAAACCTGCAAAACATCACCTGCTTATCCATGGTTTTAATTAACATGCTACTTATTCATGCAGGGATATTATTCTTGGAAAAGCCATTGTTGGTGACGGAATAGAAAGATAAGCAGGTACCTATCTTCAGTCCCAATCTAACAGGGTAGTCCATGGATTCAAACTAGCTAAAGGAGATTAAAAATGTCGAACCTTTAGGTTAACAACTCAACACAAACCAATCCCTGAAAGCAAAAACTCAACACAAACCAAGTGCATTATTTTTGTGACTGTTTCCATGTTTGCAGAACCAATATTTTTGTGCCAACAATCAGTTTACTCCCTCATGCCAACAACCACTCATTTTTCAGTTAACTCCTTACAGTTCAGATCATATTTTGATTGTCAACAATAGTGGACTTTTAAGGCTTTCTTAGAGGCAATACTAGTGGATATTAGGCTTTTTTACAGGCAATGATAGTGGAATTTTAGGCTTTTTTTGGAGGAGTGTGTTTCATGCTGGCCTACAGTGATAAATTAGTCAGAATTGTGTATGATTGTGTGGATATACAGTCATTGTAATTTTTGGGAGTAATTTTTGGTGTCAAATCACTCAAGCAGTAACTGAATTTTCAAACTGAACTTGACACAATACTATTCAGTTAATTTGCTTGGACAGTAGTATGTATGCTCATCACTTTATGTATGGTGTTATGCCCTGTTATCTTTGTTCAGTTGACTAATGAAGCACTAGGCTCATCCATGGTACAAGTTCACCTGTGAACACTTGAAATTAGTCAGACATCCGTCTTGATAGATGTAAATTGTGTCCAGTAGGCTTTGAAGCACCGGTTTTTCCTGTTTCTAACTCTGAATCTGATATAAACCATACGGTTGGCATAAGTGGTCTTTTGTATATGTGCTGATGCTTTGTTAATATAAAGCTATAGATGATGTTGTACTTGTGATGATGCTACTTGTGATCTTCTGAAATGACCCATTGGCGACTTCATTACGCTGGGATAATGATATTGCAGGTACCCGAGAGGCCCTTGAGTTTGCGGAATGTCGATTAACTTCCGTTCCGGCAAATTGGTACTCCATATGTCCTATTTTCAGCAAAGGTCATGCTGAAATTTTCCGTGAATTTTAGCATGACTTTGCTAAAATAGGACATATGGGGTACTTGTGACTAATGCATGGGCCGGGTATCTTAGTAGTTAATTAAGTAGGATAAAGCGCCCGGCGTACTTGTGACTAATGCATGGCTTTTAGGGTGCCTCGGTGTCGATAAAACCGAAATGATGAAAGGTTAGGCTTTTAGGGTGCCTCGGCGTCGAAAAACCCTCAATGGTAAAAGCTTAGATTTTAGGATGCCTCGGTGTCGACAAACCCTAAATGATGAGACCATGATCTTGTTCCTTGACAATAACCAACTTTTGACCAAACTTTGTTTCTATTTAGAGAGAAACATGGCCCTAACGATGAGGCCGGGGTTGGGCGGCAAGGCATTCAGGAGCTGTCCCAGGAGATGGAGGAACAACCTCACTTGTATGAGGACGCCGCCTTCCCCACCGATCCCGAGACCACCGATGGTACCGCCGAGGATGACCCCATCGATGCCACCACCGATGGTGCCGCTGAGGATGCCACCATCGATGATGGCGGCGCGCACGATGGCAGCCAATGAAGAGGCAGCGGAAGGACTGGCGCCGACCGTGCTCTGCACCCTCAAGGAGGAAGTTACTGAAGTGGACTCCGACGGGAATCCAACGGCGCCCGAACGAATAGTCAAGGGGTACTCGCTTCAGCTCGGGTGCATTCTCCGGAGCACCGTCTCGATCAACACCGAGAACCTGAGGCATCCTAACCGAGGGAATTTGCGCAACCTCCTCTTCACGAAGCTGCACGAACGATACAAGTTCGCCGCTGCTTTTGAAAACACAAGCCTCAAAGGGAATAAAGTGAACAATGCTGCCCTCACGAAGATGAGCAAGACCCTGTCTACTTGGAAAATCAATATGAAGAGAATGATCGAGAAAGGTGAGAGTTATGAGAAGATCAAGGAGAAAAATCCTTCGATCACCGAAGATGACTACAACGACTTCAAGATCAATTGCTCGAGCACCGCAAACTCCCAATCAAGTGAGTGGGGAAACAAATGCGGAGCTGAACATAGGGGAACACACACTCGGTCCCGGCGGTTCTGAGTGGCGGAGCCTATATGGGACAAGGAGGAGGCGGACCGTGCGAGCAAGGCCTACCGCCCTCTTTGATAAATCGGTGACAAGCAGACCAGGAACTTTGTCGGGGCCGGTACAAGAAGGACCGAAAACAAAGGAGCTTACCACGGATCCGAAGACCAGGGCGCTTGAGGTTGTTACGTAAGGAATACCACCCCGGGTAATTAGCTCCATATGGTTGCATTCTAATTAATGAAGCCAAATTTCTAAATGGTTCACATTCCTTCCGCAGCGCATCGAAAGCGATGGCGCTGGGTCGACTAAGAGCAACCCTTGGGACACCACTCTAAATAGGGGTTGAATGTAACGAAGAACAAGGATAAGCTCGATGGCCGACGTCGGCTGGTCGTGTGGCGGCAAAGGCTTGTCGACAAAATGGGGTCATACTATACCGCTGGTCTGCGGAAGGAGAAACCAGCTCGGAAAGCCAGGCGCGAGAGGTTCAAGAACTCAAGGCACAGGTGGCGCGGATTCCGGAGATTGTCCAAGAGCAAGTGGAACAACGAATCGGAGCGACGATCACCGCCATTGTGCCTACCTTGATCCAGGGTTGAGTCGTGGATTGCGGGCGCCAAGAGGCCGCCCGATTCCTAGCTTCACGGCCAGCAACTTCGCTGAATGCGATGGCGGGGCCATTGGTGTCTCCGGCGGAGGCGGCATTGGTGTCTCCGGCGCCGCACGGGAGCTTAATGCACCGGGTGTCGCCGCCGGCACCTCTGCGCAGCAGCGGCCCCTCCGTCAATCTGCCGCGCGCCGTTGGCGGTGCCTCGACATTAGCCAAGCTCGGCGCCATCATCACGGTAACTAAATAAGCCTCTCTCGGTCGAGGACTTCATCTCCTTGCCTTTGACTGGGCATCCCTGACGCCCTACATGTTTTCGCAGGGCGCCGCCGACGTTCCGTGCACTCTCCTGCACTTCGTGAACAACGAGTTGGTCGATGTCACCAAGGGAAAAATCGTTCAACCGGGCAACCCCTTGTTCCACGGTACCCAGATGCCACCCAACTTGTTTAGGGTAAAAGGGGCGACCGCCCCGGGCCCCATGAGGGGAGGGCCCCAACTAAAACTTATATTAGTAAGAACTATAGAAGTATACATTACATCTGAAAGATTATTAAATGGATAAAATAGTCTTAATTTGCAGAAGCGTAAGTTCACATATCATATACTAATAAATTATACCAGACATAGGAAAACGAATCCGACTGGCGAAGTTGAGTTCAAATAAATTAGTCTCCTTTTACAAGGCATGTCTTAGTATCAAGTAAATTAGTATCATAACTTTTCGAGTAGATGATTTTTCATATAAAAAACTTTTTCATCCGAGTTAGTATGCAAAACTTATGCCCATTTTACTAAATTCTACAGAGATTTTGCAAATAAAGTCGAAATTCACATTTGCAAATTTTCCCAACAGCTAGACCACATATCACATGGGAAACTTTTTTTTATTTTTTTGACATTTTCATCATTTTCTTTTATTTTTTTTAAAACTAAAAAGGCGATCCACAGGGGGGGAGTTTGAAAATGGAACCTTTAGTACCAGTTCGTGCCATGAACCGGTACTAATGCCTCAAACCCCATTAGTACCGGTTCGTGGCTCGAACCGGGACTAAAGGTCTAACCCTTTAGTCCCGGTTGGTGCCACGAACCGACTATCAGGCATCACTGCTTTAGTCCCGGTTCGTGGCACCAACCGGGACTAAAAATCCGAACGAACCGGGACAAAGGGCCCACGTGGCCCCTGGGCGCACGAACCGGGAGTAATGCCCCCATTAGTCCCGGTTCTAGACTGAACCGGGACTAACGGGCTAACCCGGGGTGGACCAAAGCCCTCTTTTCTACTAGTGCTTGGGAAGTGAGAATAGACTTGACAAGGGCCGTGCGCCCAATGGTGGTGATGTTTTGGCCCTCATACGTTGTCAACTTGGACGCAACCTTGTCCACAAGAAATTGAAGATCCACCAATCTTAGCTTCCAAACAGAGAGGGGGAGCCCCAAGTACCTCAAGGGGAAAGAAGCCCTAGTTGCCGGCAGATTTTGAGTGATATGATCCAAGTCAAGATTATTGCAACGAATGGGCACCATCGAACTCTTATGAAAGTTGGTGCAACGTCCGTGACCTCGCCAAATCCTCTCAAAATGATATATGCAATCTGCCCAAGGTGTGGTAAGCAGTTGGTGAACAAAAAGCAAGTTGTTCCAATGTTGCATGAAACATGTTTCAACACTGAGATTTTTAGAAAAAAGTTTAACAAAAGAGAGCAAAAAAAATGTGTTGCCAACAAGCACTCGTATCATCTAAAACTACTCAGATCAGATAGATGAACATGCCAGACATAAATTCCGCTTCCACTCAAACTGTAATCTCATGAAACAACAAACTGCACAGTCGCTAGGAAGTTCCACTAGATTAACATACCAGATCACTCTAGATTAGCCTGGCTCTAAGAGTATCTGGATGTTGCATTTTGCAGTGTCATCTTCAAACACTAGCTACAGATTCATGCATATAGATTCAGCATAACCAACTGGATCTACTGGAAGTTCCAGTAGACTATGATTCAGTGAACTATAAACTAATCCAACGAACCCTGCACTTTCATTTACGTCCACATTCATCAAACGGAGAAGACAAGTTCGAAGGTAAACCAAAGATTGACAAATCCAGAGAAATGAAGTTCAATGCACATTACAGTTCATCCTAGCTTCACTGCATAGCAACACACCCATGATCCTTGCTACTTTACTTGACCAATGTCATTGAGAAAGTTGACTGATAGCCACGCCCTCCAATTCAGCAGCCTTCGCTTTGGTGGATTTAACTCATCCTCGATCTCGAACACCTTCTTGGAGGACTTGGTTGGCGAACTTGAGACGCGGAACTTGATCCACTTGGTGCCCTCCTCGCCCACGGTTGCTGATCAGAGAGCCACCAGCCTTGAGTAGGGCTGGGGCTGGAGGAGGGGCACTTTGCCAGTACTGGGGCTGGAGGAGCGGGCACAGCTAGCGCTGGGGCTGGAGGAGTGGGCACTGCCGCTTCTGGTGCCGGGGAAGGAGCAGCTGCTGCTACTGGTGGTGGTGCCGGGGAAGGAGCAGCTGCTGCTACTGCTGGTGGTGCCGGGGAAGGAACGGGTGCTGCTGTTGTTGGTGGTGCCGGGGAAGGAGCGATTGCTGCTGGTGGTGGTGGTGGTGCCGGGGAAGGAGCGGGTGCTGCTGCTGCAGGTGGTGCCAGGGAAGGAACGGGTGCTACTGCTGCTGGTGGTGCCGGGGAAAGAGCGGGTGCTGCTGCTGCTGGTGGTGCCGGGGGAGGAGCACGTGCTGCTGCTGCCACTAGAGCCGGGGGAACAAGACCGGCCCATAGGTCGGGCAAAAGCGGCGACCGCCCCGGGCCCCATGAGGGGAGGGCCCCAACTAAAACTTATATATGTAAGAACAATAGAAGTATACATTACATCTGAAAGATTATTAAATGGATAAAATAGTCTTAATTTGCAGAAGCGTAAGTTCACATATCATATACTAATAAATTATACCACACATAGGAAAACGAATCCGTCTGGCGAAGTTGAGTTCAAATAAATTAGTCTTTCTTTACAATGCATGTCTTAGTATCAAAAAAAAATTAGTATCATAACTAAATTCTACAGAGATTTTGCAAATAAAGTGGAAATTCACATTTGCAAATTTTCCCAACAACTAGACCACATATCACATAGGAAACTTATTTTTTATTATTTTTTTGACATTTTCATCATTTTCTTTTATTTTTTTATAACTAAAAAGGCGATCCAAGGGGGGGTGGAGTTTGAAAATGGGACCTTTAGTACCGGTTCGTGCCAAGAACCGGTACTAATGCCTCAAACCCCATTAGTAACGGTTCATGGCTCAAACCGGGACTAAAGGTCTAATCCTTTAGTCCCGGTTGGTGCCTGAACCGACTAATGGGCATCGCCTGCTAGTCCCGGTTCGAGGCACCAACCGGGACTAAAAGGTCCAGACGAACCGTGACAAATGGCCCACGTGGCCCCTGGGCGCACGAACCGGGACTAATGCCCCATTAGTCCCGGTTCTAGACTGAACCGACTAATGGGCTAACCGGGGTGGACCAAAGCCCTCTTTTCTACTAGTGCTTGGGAAGTGAGAACAGACTTGACAAGGGCCGTGCGCCCAATGGTGATGATGGTTTGGCCCTCATACGTTGTGAACTTGGATGCAACCTTGTCCACAAGAAATTGAAGATCCACCAATCTTAGCTTCCAAACAAAGAGGGGGAGCCCCAAGTACCTCAAGGGGAAAGAAGCCCTAGTTGCCGGCAGATTTTGAGTGATATGATCCAAGTCAAGATTATTGCAACGAATGGGCACCATCGAACTCTTATGAAAGTTGGTGCAAAGTCCCGTGACCTCGCCAAATCCTCTCAAAATGATATATGCAATCTGCTCAAGGTGTGGTAAGCAGTTGGTGAACAAAAAAGCAAGTTGTTCCAATGTTGCATGAAACATGTTTCAGCACTGAGATTTTTAGAAAAAAGTTTAACAAAAGAGAGCAAAAAAATTGTGTTGCCAACAAGCACTCGTATCATCTAAAACTACTCAGATCAGATAGATGAACATGCCAGACATAAATTATGCTTCCACTCAAACTGCTAATCTCATGAAACAACAAACTGCACAGTCACTAGGAACTTCCACTAGATTAACATACCAGATCACTCTAGATTAGCCTGGCTCTAAGAGTATCTGGCTGTTGCATTTTGCAGTGTCATCTTCAAACACTAGCTACAGATTCAGGCACAATTAGTACAGATTCATGCATATAGATTGAGCATAACCAACTGGATCTACTGGAAGTTGCAGCAGACTATGATTCAGTGAACTGTAAACTAATCCAATGAACCATGCACTTTCATTTACATCCACATTCATCAAGCGGAGAAGACAAGTTCGAAGGTAAACCTAAGATTGACAAATCCAGAGAAATTAAGTTCAATGCACATTACAGTTCATCCTAGCTTCACTGCATAGAAACACACCCTTGATCCTTGCTACATTACATGACCAATGTCAGTGAGAAAGATGACTGATAGCCACGCCCTGCAATTCAGCAGCCTTCGCTTTGGTGGATTTGCCTCATCCTCGATCACGAACATCTTCTTGGAGGACTTGGTTGGCGAACTTGAGACGCAGATCTTGATCCACTTGGTGCCCTCCTCGCCCACGGCTGCCGATCAGGAGCCACCAGCCTGAGTAGGGCTGGGGCTGGAGGAGGGGGCACCTTTGCCAGCCATTGGGGCTGGAGGAGCGGGCACAGCTAAGCGCTGGGGCTGGAGGAGTGGCACTTGCCGCTCTTTGGTCTTGGGGAAGGAGCAGGTGCTGCTCTGCTGGTGGTGCCGGGGAAGGAACGGGTGCTGCTACTGTTAGTGGTGCCAGGAAAGGAGCGATTGCTGCTGCTGGTGGTGGTGGTGCCGGGGAAGGAGCGGGTGCTGCTGCTGCAGGTGGTGCCGGGGAAGGAGCGGGTGCTACTGCTGCTGGTGGTGCCGGGGAAAGAGCGGGTGCTGCTGCTGCCGGTGGTGCCGGGGGAGGAGCGCGTGCTGCTGCTGCCACTAGAGCCGGGGGAACAGGACCGGCCCATAGGTCGGGCAAAAGGGGCGACCGCCCCGGGCCCCATGAGGGGAGGGCCCCAACTAAAACTTATATTAGTAAGAACTATAGAAGTATACATTACATCTGAAAGATTATTAAATGGATAAAATAGTCTTAATTTGTAGAAGCGTAAGTTCACATATCATATACTAATAAATTATACCACACATAGGAAAACGAATCCTACTGGCGAAGTTGAGTTCAAATAAATTAGTCTCTTTTTACAATGCATGTCTTAGTATCATAACTTTTCGAGTAGATGATTTTTCATATAAAAAACTTTTTCATCCGAGTTAGTATGCAAAACTTATGCCCATTTTACTAAATTCTACAGAGATTTTGCAAATAAAGTCGAAATTCACATTTGCAAATGTTCCCAACAACTAGACCACATATCACATGGGAAACTTATTTTTTTTTGACATTTTCATCATTTTCTTTTATTTTTTTTAAAACTAAAAAGGCGATCCACAGGGGGGAGTTTGAAAATGGGACCTTTAGTACCGGTTCGTGCCATGAACCGGTACTAATCCTCAAACCCCATTAGTACCGGTTCGTGGCTCGAACCGGGACTAAAGTCTAACCTTTAGTCCCGTTGGTGCCACGAACCGGGACTAATGGGCATCGCCTTTAGTCCCGGTTCGTGGCACCAACCGGGACTAAAAGGTCCGATTTAACCGGGACAAATGGCTCACGTGGCCCCTCGGCGCACTGAACCGAGAATGTTTCCCCATTAGTCCCGGTTCTAGACTGAACCGGGACTAATGGGCTAACCCGGGGTGGACCAAAGCCCTCTTTTCTACTAGTGCTTGGGAAGTGAGAATAGACTTGACAAGGGCCGTGCGCCCAATGGTGGTGATGTTTTGGCCCTCATACGTTGTCAAATTGGATGCAACCTTGTCCACAGGAAATTGAAGATCCACCAATCTTAGCTTCCAAACAGAGAGGGGGAGCCCCAAGTACCTCAAGGGAAAAGAAGCCCTAGTTGCCGGCAGATTTTGAATGATATGATCCAAGTCAAGATTATTGCAACGAATGGGCACCATCGAACTCTTATGAAAGTTGGTGCAAAGTCCCGTGACCTCGCCAAATCCTCTCAAAATGATATATGCAATCTGCTCAAGGTGTGGTAAGCAGTTGGTGAACAAAAAAGCAAGTTGTTCCAATGTTGCATGGAACATGTTTCAGCACTGAGATTTTTAGAAAAAAGTTTAACAAAAGAGAGCAAAAAAATTGTGTTGCCAACAAGCACTCGTATCATCTAAAACTACTCAGATCAGATAGATGAACATGCCAGACATAAATTACGCTTCCACTCAAACTGCTAATCTCATGAAACAACAAACTGCACAGTCACTAGGAACTTCCACTAGATTAACATACCAGATCACTCTAGATTAGCCTGGCTCTAAGAGTATCTGGCTGTTGCATTTTGCAGTGTCATATTCAAACACTAGCTACAGATTCAGGCATAATTAGTACAGATTCATGCATATAGATTGAGCATAACCAACTGGATCTACTGGAAGTTCCAGTAGACTATGATTCAGTGAACTGTAAACTAATCCAACGAACCATGCACTTTCATTTACATCCACATTCATCAAGCGGAGAAGACAAGTTCGAAGGTAAACCTAAGATTGACAAATCCAGAGAAATGAAGTTCAATGCACATTACAGTTCATCCTAGCTTCACTGCATAGAAACACACCCTTGATCCTTGCTACATTACATGACCAATGTCAGTGAGAAAGATGACTGATAGCCACGCCCTGCAATTCAGCAGCCTTCGCTTTGCTGGATTTGCCTCATCCTCGATCTCGAACATCTTCTTGGAGGACTTGGTTGGCGAACTCGAGACGCAGATCTTGATCCACTTGGTGCCCTCCTCGCCCATGGCTGCTGATGCAGGAGCCACCAGCACAGGTAGGGCTGGGGCTGGAGGAGGGCACTTGCCATGCCCCAGGGGAGGAGGCGGCACAGCTAGCGCTGGGGCTGGAGGAGTGGGCACTGCCGCTGCTGGTGCTGGGGAAGGAGCAGGTGCTGCTACTGCTGGTGGTGCCGGGGAAGGAACGGGTGCTGCTGCTGTTGGTGCTGCCAGGAAAGGAGCGATTGCTGCTGCTGGTGGTGGTGGTGTCGGGGAAGGAGCGGGTGCTGCTGCTGCAGGTGGTGCCGGGGAAGGAGCGGGTGCTACTGCTGCTGGTGGTGCCGGGGAAAGAGCGGGTGCTGCTGCTGCCGGTGGTGCCGGGGGAGGAGCGCGTGCTGCTGCTGCCACTAGAGCCGGGGGAACAGGACCGGCCCATAGGTCGGGCAAAAGGGGCGACCGCCCCGGGCCCCATGAGGGCAGGGCCCCAACTAAAACTTATATTAGTAAGAACTATAGAAGTATACATTACATCTGAAAGATTACTAAATGGATAAAATAGTCTTAATTTGCGGAAGCGTAAGTTCACATATCATATACTAATAAATTATACCACACATAGGAAAACGAATCCTACTGGCGAAGTTGAGTTCAAATAAATTAGTCTCTTTTTACAATGCATGTCTTAGTATCATAACTTTTCGAGTAGATGATTTGTCATATAAAAAACTTTTTCATCCGAGTTAGTATGCAAAACTTATGCCCATTTTACTAAATTCTACAGAGATTTTGCAAATAAAGTCGAAATTCACATTTGCAAATGTTCCCAACAACTAGACCACATATCACATGGGAAACTTATTTTTTTAATTTTTTTGACATTTTCATCATTTTCTTTTATTTTTTAAAACTAAAAAGCGATCCACATGGGGGGAGTTTGAAAATGGGACCGTTAGTACCGGTTCGTGCCATGAACCGGTACTAATCCTCAAACCCCATTAGTACCGGTTCGTGGCTCGAACCGGGACTAAAGTCTAACCCTTTAGTCCCGATTGGTGCCACGAACCGGGACTAATGGGCATCGCCTGCTTTAGTCGGTTCGTGGCACCAACCGGGACTAAAAGGTCCGGACGAACCGGGACAAATGGCTCACGTGGCCCCGGGGCGCACGAACCGGGAGTAATGCCCCCATTAGTCCCGGTTCTAGACTGAACTGGGACTAATGGGCTAACCCAGGGTGGACCAAAGCCCTCTTTTCTACTAGTGCTTGGGAAGTGAGAATAGACTTGACAAGGGCCGTGCGCCCAATGGTGGTGATGTTTTGGCCCTCATACGTTGTCAAATTGGATGCAACCTTGTCCACAGGAAATTGAAGATCCACCAATCTTAGCTTCCAAACAGAGAGGGGGAGCCCCAAGTACCTCAAGGGGAAAGAAGCCCTAGTTGCCGGCAGATTTTGAGTTATATGATCCAAGTCAAGATTATTGCAATGAATGGGCACCATCGAACTCTTATGAAAGTTGGTGCAAAGTCCCGTGACCTCGCCAAATCCTCTCAAAATGATATATGCAATCTGCTCAAGGTGTGGTAAGCAGTTGGTGAACAAAAAGCAAGTTGTTCCAATGTTGCATGAAACATGTTTCAGCACTGAGATTTTTAGAAAAAAAGTTTAACAAAAGAGAGCAAAAAAATTGTGTTGCCAACAAGCACTTGTATCATCTAAAACTACTCAGATCAGATAGATGAACATGCGGACATAAATTACGCTTCCACTCAAACTTCTAATCTCATAAAACAACAAACTGCACAGTCACTAGGAAGTTCCACTAGATTAACATACCAGATCACTCTAGATTAGCCCGGCTCTAAGAGTATCTGGCTGTTGCATTTTGCAGTGTCATCTTCAAACACTAGCTACAGATTCAGGCATAATTAGTACAGATTCATGCATATAGATTCTGAAGGAAATATGCCCTAGAGGCAATAATAAAAGTTATTATTTATTTCCTTATATCATGATAAATGTTTATTATTCATGCTAGAATTGTATTAACCGGAAACATAATACATGTGTGAATATATAGACAAACAGTATGTCACTAGTATGCCTCTACTTGACTAGCTTGTTAATCAAAGATGGTTATGTTTCCTAACCATGAACAAGGAGTTGTTATTTGATTAACAAGGTCACATCATTAGTTGAATGATCTGATTGACATGACCCATTCCGTTAGCTTAACACTTGATCGTTTAGTATGTTAATGCTTTCTTCATGACCCATACATGTTCCTGTAACTATGAGATTATGCAACTCCGTTTACGGAGGAACACTTTGGTACTACCAAGCGTCCAACGTGGCTGGGTGATTATAAAGGAGTACTACAGGTGTCTCCAAAGGTACATGTTGGGTTGGCGTATTTGAGATTAGGTTTTGTCACTCCGATTGTCGGAGAGGTATCTCTGGGCCTTCTCGGTAATACTCATCACCTAAGCCTTGCAAGCATTGTAACTAATGAGTTAGTTATGAGATGATGTATTACGGAGCGAGTAAAGAGACTTACGATGTGAGATTGAACTAGGTATTGGATACCGACGATCGAATCTCGGGTAAGTAACATACCGATGACAAAGGAACAACATAAGTGGTCTTTTGTATATGTGCTGATGCTTTGTTAATATAAAGCTATAGATGATGTTGTACTTGTGATGATGCTACTTGTGATCTTCTGAAATGACCCATTGGCGACTTCATTACGCGGGGATAATGATATTGCAGGTACCCGAGAGGCCCTTGAGTTTGCGGAATGTCGATTAACTTCCGTTCCGGCAAATTCGGTACTCCATATGTCCTATTTTCAGCAAAGGTCATGCTGAAATTTTCCGTGAATTTTAGCATGACTTTGCTAAAATAGGACATATGAAGTACTGTGACTAATGCATGGGCGAGGGTATCTTAGTAGTTAATTAAGTAGGATAAAGCGCGGCGTACTTGTGACTAATGCATGGCTTTTAGGGTGCCTCGGTGTCGATAAAAACCGAAATGATGAAAGGTTAGGCTTTTAGGGTGCCTCGGCGTGAAAAACCCTCAATGGTAAAAGCTTAGATTTTAGGATGCCTCGGTGTCGACAAACCCTAAATGATGAGACCATGATCTTGTTCCTTGACAATAACCAACTTTTGACCAAACTTTGTTTCTATTTAGAGAAACATGGCCCTAGCGATGAGGCCGGGGTTGAGGCGGACAAGGCATTCAGGAGCTGTCCCGGAGATGGAGGAACAACCTCACTTGTATGAGGCGCCGCCTTCCCACCGATCCACGAGACCAGATGGTACCGCCGAGGATGACCCCATGATGCCACCAGCAGTGGTGCCGCTGAGGATGCCACCACTGATGATGGCGGCGCGCGCAGATGGCAGCCATGAGAAGAGGCAGCGGAAGGACGGCGCCCGACCGTGCTCTGCACCCTCAAGGAGGAAGTTCTTGAAGTGGACTCGGCGGGAATCAACGGCGCCCGAGCGAATAGTCAAGGGTACTCGCTTCAGCTCGGGTGCATTCTCCGGAGCACCGTCTCGATCAACACCGAGAACCCGAGGCATCCTAACCGAGGGAATTTGCGCAACCTCCTCTTCACGAAGCTGCCGAGCGATACAAGTTCGCGCTGCTTTTGAAAACACAAGCCTCAAAGGGAATAAAGTGAACAATGCTGCCCTCACGAAGATGAGCAAGACCACATCTGCTTGGAAAATCAATATGAAGAGAATGATCGAGAAAGGTGAGAGTTATGAGAAGATCAAGGAGAAAAATCCTTGATCACGAAGATGACTACTACGACTTCAAGATCAATTGCTCGAGCACCGCAAACTCCCAATCAAGTGAGTGGGGAAACAAATCACGGAGCTGAACATAGGGAACACACACTCGGTCCGGCGATTCTGAGTGGCGGAGCCTATATGGGACAAGGAGGAGGCGGACCGTGCGAGCAAGGCCTACCGCCCTCTTTGATAAATCTGGTGACAAGCAGACCAGGAACTTTGTCGGGGCCGGTACAAGAAGGACCGAAAACAAAGGAGCTTACCACGGATCCGAAGACCAGGGCGCTTGAGGTTGTTACGGTAAGGAATACCACCCCGGGTAATTAGCTCCATATGGTTGCATTCTAATTAATGAAGCCAAATTTCTAAATGGTTCACATTCCTTCCATGACGATTGAAAGCGATGGCGGGGGGTCGACTAAAACAACCCTTGGGACACCACTCTAAATAGGGGTTGAATGTAGCGAAGAACAAGGATAAGCTCGATGGCCGGCGTCGGCTGGTCGTGTGGCGGCAAAGGCTTGTCGACAAAATGGGGTCATACTATACGCTGGTCTGCGGAAGGAGAAACCAGCTCGGAAAGCCAGCGCGAGAGGTTCAAGAACTCAAAGGCACAGGTGGCGCGGATTCGGAGATTGTCCAAAGCAAGTGGAACAACGAATCGGGCGGCGATCACGCCATTGTGCCTACCTTGATCCGGGGTTGAGTCGTGTGATTGCGGGCGACCAACGAGGCCGCCCGATTCCTAGCTTCACGGCCAGCAACTTCGCTGAATGCGATGGCGGGGCCATTGGTGTCTCCGGCGGGGCGGCATTGGTGTCTCCGGCGCCGCACGGGAGCTTAATGCACCGGGTGTCGCCCGGCGGCACCTCTGCAACAAGCGGCCCCTCCGTCAGCCTGCGCCCGCCGTTGGCGGTGCCTCGACATTAGCCAAGCTCGGCGCCATCATCACGGTAACTAAATAAGCCTCTCTCGATCGAGGACTTCATCTCCTTGCCTTTGGTGGGCATCCTGACGCCCTACATGTTTTCGCGAGGCGCCGCCGACGTTCCGTGCACTCTCCGCGCCGTGAACAACGAGTTGGTCGATGTCACCAAGGAAAAATCGTTCAACGGGCAACCCTTGTTCCACGGTACCCAGATGCCACCCAACTTGTTTAGGGTAAAAGGCGACCGCCCGGGCCCCATGAGGAGGGCCCCAACTAAAACTTATATTAGTAAGAACTATAGAAGTATACATTACATCGAAAGATTATTAAATGGATAAAATAGTCTTAATTTGCGAGCGTAAGTTCACATATCATATACTAATAAATTATACCAGACATAGGAAAGCGAATCCATTGGCGAAGTTGAGTTCAAATAAATTAGTCTCCTTTTACAAGGCATGTCTTAGTATCAAGTAAATTAGTATCATAACTTTTCGAGTAGATGATTTTTCATATAAAAACTTTTCATCCGAGTTAGTATGCAAAACTTATGCCCATTTTACTAAATTCTACAGAGATTTTGCAAATAAAGTCGAAATTCACATTTGCAAATTTTCCCAACAGCTAGACCACATATCACATGGGAAACTTTTTTATTTTTTGACATTTTCATCATTTTCTTTTATTTTTTAAAACTAAAAAGCGATCCACAGGGGGAGTTTGAAAATGGAACCTTTAGTACCAGTTAGTGCCATGAACCGGTACTAATGCCTCAAACCCATTAGTACCGGTTCGTGGCTCGAACCGGGACTAAGTCTAACCCTTTAGTCCCGGTTGGTGCCACGAACCGACTATGGGCATCGCCTGCTAGTCGGTTCGTGGCACCAACCGGGACTAAAAATCGAACGAACCGGGACAAAGGGCCCACGTGGCCTGAGGCGCCTGAACCGGAGTAATGCCCCATTAGTCCCGGTTCTAGACTGAACCGGGACTAACGGGCTAACCGGGGTGGACCAAAGCCCTCTTTTCTACTAGTGCTTGGGAAGTGAGAATAGACTTGACAAGGGCCGTGCGCCCAATGGTGGTGATGTTTTGGCCCTCATACGTTGTCAACTTGGACGCAACCTTGTCCACAAGAAATTGAAGATCCACCAATCTTAGCTTCCAAACAGAGAGGGGGAGCCCCAAGTACCTCAAGGGGAAAGAAGCCCTAGTTGCCGGCAGATTTTGAGTGATATGATCCAAGTCAAGATTATTGCAACGAATGGGCACCATCGAACTCTTATGAAAGTTGGTGCAACGTCCTGTGACCTCGCCAAATCCTCTCAAAATGATATATGCAATCTGCCCAAGGTGTGGTAAGCAGTTGGTGAACAAAAAAGCAAGTTGTTCCAATGTTGCATGAAACATGTTTCAACACTGAGATTTTTAGAAAAAAGTTTAACAAAAGAGAGCAAAAAAAATGTGTTGCCAACAAGCACTCGTATCATCTAAAACTACTCAGATCAGATAGATGAACATGCCAGACATAAATTCCGCTTCCACTCAAACTGTAATCTCATGAAACAACAAACTGCACGATCGCTAGGAAGTTCCACTAGATTAACATACCAGATCACTCTAGATTAGCTTTGGCTCTAAGAGTATCTGGATGTTGCATTCTGATGTCATCTTCAAACACTAGCTACTGATTCATGCATATAGATTCAGCATAACCAAGCTGGATCTCTTGGAAGTTCCATGAACTATGATTGATGAACTATAAACTAATCCAACGAACCCTGCACTTTCATTTCGTCCACATTCATCAAGCGGAGAAGACAAGTTGAAGGTAAACCAAAGATTGACAAATCCGGAGAAATGAAGTTCAATGCACATTACAGTTCATCCTAGCTTCACTGCATAGCAACACACCCATGATCCTTGCTACTTTACTTGACCAATGTCATTGAGAAAGTTGGTGATAGCCACGCCCTCAATTCAGCAGCCTTCGCTTTGGTGGATTTAACTCATCCTCGATCTCGAACACCTTCTTGGAGGACTTGGTTGGCGAACTTGAGGCGGAACTTGATCCACTTGGTGCCCTCCTCGCCCACGGCTGCTGATCAGAGAGCCACCAGCGCAGAGTGGGGCTGGGGCTGGAGGAGAACCTTGCCAGGCGCTGGGGCTGGAGGGCGGGCACAGCTAAGCGCTGGGGCTGGAGGAGTGGGCACTGCCGCCAGGTGCCGGGGAAGGAGCAGCTGCTGCTACTGGTGGTGGTGCCGGGGAAGGAGCAGCTGCTGCTCTCTGCTGGTGGTGCAGGGAAGGAGCAGGTCTGCTGTTGTTGGTGGTGCCGGGGAAGGAGCGATTGCTGCTGGTGGTGGTGGTGGTGCCGGGGAAGGAGCGGGTGCTGCTGCTGCAGGTGGTGCCAGGGAAGGAGCAGGTGCTCTGCTGCTGGTGGTGCCGGGGAAGAAAGCGGGTCTTGCTGCTGCTTTGGTGGTGCGGGGGAGGAGCACGTCTTCTGCTGCCACTAGAGCAGAGGAACAAGACCGGCCCATAGGTCGAACAAAAGCGGCGACCGCCCGGGCCCCATGAGGGAGGGCCCCAACTAAAACTTATATATGTAAGAACAATAGAAGTATACATTACATCGAAAGATTATTAAATGGATAAAATAGTCTTAATTTGCGAGCGTAAGTTCACATATCATATACTAATAAATTATACCACACATAGGAAAAGCGAATCAAATGCAGCGAAGTTGAGTTCAAATAAATTAGTCTTTCTTTACAATGCATGTCTTAGTATCAAAAAAAATTAGTATCATAACTAAATTCTCTGAGATTTTGCAAATAAAGTGGAAATTCACATTTGCAAATTTTCCCAACAACTAGACCACATATCACATAGGAAACTTATTTTTATTATTTTTTGACATTTTCATCATTTTCTTTTATTTTTTATAACTAAAAAGCGATCCAAGGGGGTGGAGTTTGAAAATGGGACCTTTAGTACGGTTCGTGCCAAGAACGGTACTAATCCTCAAACCCATTAGTAGCGGTTCATGGCTCAAACCGGGACTAAGGTCTAATCCTTTAGTCGGTTGGTGCCTGAACGAGACTAATGGGCATCGCCTGCTTAGTCGGTTGAGGCACCAACCGGGACTAAAAGGTCGAACGAACCGTGACAAATGGCCCACGTGGCCTGGGCGCCTGAACAGGGACTAATGCCCCATTAGTCCCGGTTCTAGACTGAACCGGGACTAATGGGCTAACCCGGGGTGGACCAAAGCCCTCTTTTCTACTAGTGCTTGGGAAGTGAGAACAGACTTGACAAGGGCCGTGCGCCCAATGGTGATGATGGTTTGGCCCTCATACGTTGTGAACTTGGATGCAACCTTGTCCACAAGAAATTGAAGATCCACCAATCTTAGCTTCCAAACAAAGAGGGGGAGCCCCAAGTACCTCAAGGGGAAAGAAGCCCTAGTTGCCGGCAGATTTTGAGTGATATGATCCAAGTCAAGATTATTACAGCGAATGGGCACCATCGAACTCTTATGAAAGTTGGTGCAAAGTCCGTGACCTCGCCAAATCCTCTCAAAATGATATATGCAATCTGCTCAAGGTGTGGTAAGCAGTTGGTGAACAAAAAAGCAAGTTGTTCCAATGTTGCATGAAACATGTTTCAACACTGAGATTTTAGAAAAAGTTTAACAAAGAGAGCAAAAAATTGTGTTGCCAACAAGCACTTCGTATCATCTAAAACTACTCAGATCAGATAGATGAACATGCAGGACATAAATTATGCTTCCCTCAAACTGCTAATCTCATGAAACAACAAACTGCACGTCACTAGGAACTTCCACTAGATTAACATACCAGATCACTCTAGATTAGCTTTGGCTCTAAGAGTATCTGGCTGTTGCATTTTGCGATGTCATCTTCAAACACTAGCTACTGATTCAGGCACAATTAGTACAGATTCATGCATATAGATTGAGCATAACCAAGCTGGATCTCTTGGAAGTTGCAGCAGACTATGATTGATGAGCGTAAACTAATCAATGAACCATGCACTTTCATTTACATCCACATTCATCAAGCGGAGAAGACAAGTTGAAGGTAAACCTAAGATTGACAAATCCGGAGAAATTAAGTTCAATGCACATTACAGTTCATCCTAGCTTCACTTTGCATAGAAACACACCCTTGATCCTTGCTACATTACATGACCAATGTCGGTGAGAAAGATGGTGATAGCCATACCTGCAATTCAGCAGCCTTAACTTTGGTGGATTTGCCTCATCCTCGATCACGAACATCTTCTTGGAGGACTTGGTTGGCGAACTTGAGGCGCAGATCTTGATCCACTTGGTGCCCTCCTCGCCCACGGCTCTTGATCACGAGAGCCACCAGCACTGAGTAGGGCTGGGGCTGGAGGAGAACCTTTGCCAGCCTGGGGCTGGAGGGCGAGGCACAGCTAAGCGCTGGGGCTGGAGGAGTGGGCCTTGCCTCTTGGTCTTTGGGGAAGGAGCAGTGCTGCTACTGCTGGTGGTGCTAGGGAAGGAGCAGGTGCTGCTCTTGTTAGTGGTGCCGGGAAAGGAGCGATTCTTGCTGCTGGTGGTGGTGGTGCGGGGAAGGAGCGGGTGCTGCTGCTGCTGCAGTGGTGCCGGGAAGGGCGGGTGCTACTGCTTTGGTGGTGCTTAGGGAAAGAGCGGGGTCTTTGCTGCCCGGTGGTGCTTGGGGAGGAGCGCGTCTTCTTTGCACACTAGAGCCGGGGAACAGGACCGGCCCATAGGTCGGGCAAAAGGCGACCGCCCGGGCCCCATGAGGGAGGGCCCCAACTAAAACTTATATTAGTAAGAACTATAGAAGTATACATTACATCGAAAGATTATTAAATGGATAAAATAGTCTTAATTTGTAGAAGCGTAAGTTCACATATCATATACTAATAAATTATACCACACATAGGAAAAGCGAATCCTCTTGGCGAAGTTGAGTTCAAATAAATTAGTCTCTTTTACAATGCATGTCTTAGTATCATAACTTTTCGAGTAGATGATTTTTCATATAAAAACTTTTCATCCGAGTTAGTATGCAAAACTTATGCCCATTTTACTAAATTCTCAGAGATTTTGCAAATAAAGTCGAAATTCACATTTGCAAATGTTCCCAACAACTAGACCACATATCACATGGGAAACTTATTTTTTTGACATTTTCATCATTTTCTTTTATTTTTTAAAACTAAAAAGCGATCCACAGGGGAGTTTGAAAATGGGACCTTTAGTACCGGTTAGTGCCATGAACCGGTACTAATCTCAAACCCCATTAGTACCGGTTCGTGGCTCGAACCGGGACTAAGTCTAACCCTTTAGTCCCGTTGGTGCCACGAACCGGGACTAATGGGCATCGCCTGCTAGTCCCGGTTCGTGGCACCAACCGGGACTAAAAGGTCGAACGAACCGGGACAAATGGCTCACGTGGCCCCAGGCGCCTGAACAGAGTAATGCCCCATTAGTCCCGGTTCTAGACTGAACCGGGACTAATGGGCTAACCGGGGTGGACCAAAGCCCTCTTTTCTACTAGTGCTTGGGAAGTGAGAATAGACTTGACAAGGGCCGTGCGCCCAATGGTGGTGATGTTTTGGCCCTCATCGTTGTCAAATTGGATGCAACCTTGTCCACGAAATTGAAGATCCACCAATCTTAGCTTCCAAGCAGAGAGGGGAGCCCCAAGTACCTCAAGGAAAAGAAGCCCTAGTTGCCGGCAGATTTTGAATGATATGATCCAAGTCAAGATTATTGCAGCGAATGGGCACCATCGAACTCTTATGAAAGTTGGTGCAAAGTCCATGACCTCGCCAAATCCTCTCAAAATGATATATGCAATCTGCTCAAGGTGTGGTAAGCAGTTGGTGAACAAAAAACAAGTTGTTCCAATGTTGCATGGAACATGTTTCAGCACTTGAGATTTTTAGAAAAAGTTTAACAAAGAGAGCAAAAAATTGTGTTGCCAACAAGCACTCGTATCATCTAAAACTACTCAGATCAGATAGATGAACATGCAGGACATAAATTACGCTTCCACTCAAACTGCTAATCTCATGAAACAACAAACTGCACAGTCACTAGGAACTTCCACTAGATTAACATACCAGATCACTCTAGATTAGCTTTGGCTCTAAGAGTATCTGGCTGTTGCATTTTGCGGTGTCATATTCAAACACTAGCTACTGATTCAGGCATAATTAGTACAGATTCATGCATATAGATTGAGCATAACCAAGCTGGATCTCTTTGGAAGTTCCGGTGAACTATGATTCGATGAACGTAAACTAATCCAACGAACCATGCACTTTCATTTACATCCACATTCATCAAGCGGAGAAGACAAGTTGAAGGTAAACCTAAGATTGACAAATCCGGAGAAATGAAGTTCAATGCATTACAGTTCATCCTAGCTTCTTGCATAGAAACACACCCTTGATCCTTGCTACATTACATGACCAATGTCGGTGAGAAAGATGGTGATAGCCACGCCTACAAATTCAGCAGCCTTAACTTTGCTGGATTTGCCTCATCCTCGATCTCGAACATCTTCTTGGAGGACTTGGTTGGCGAACTCGAGGCGCAGATCTTGATCCACTTGGTGCCCTCCTCGCCCATGGCTGCTTGATCAGAGAGCCACCGGCCTGAGTAGGGCTGGGGCTGGAGGAGAACCTTTGCCAGCCAGGGGCTGGAGGAGCGAACACAGCTAAGCTGGGGCTGGAGGAGAAACCTTGCCGCTCTTGGTCTTTGGGGAAGGAGCAGGTCTGCTACTGCTGGTGGTGCTTGGGGAAGGAGCAGGTGCTTTCTTTGTTGGTGCTGCCGGGAAAGGAGCGATTCTTGCTGCTTGGTGGTGGTGGTGTCGGGGAAGGGCGGGTCTGCTGCTGCTGCAGTGGTGCAGGGGAAGGAGCGGGTGCTCTTGCTGCTGCTGGTGGTGCTTAGGGAAAGAAGCGGGTGCTTCTGCTGCCGGTGGTGCCGGGGGAGGCAGCGTCTTCTTCTGCCACTAGAGCCGAGGGAACAGGACCGGCCCATAGGTCGGGCAAAAGGCGACCGCCCGGGCCCCATGAGGCAGGGCCCCAACTAAAACTTATATTAGTAAGAACTATAGAAGTATACATTACATCGAAAGATTACTAAATGGATAAAATAGTCTTAATTTGCGGAGCGTAAGTTCACATATCATATACTAATAAATTATACCACACATAGGAAAGCGAATCCCTCTTGGCGAAGTTGAGTTCAAATAAATTAGTCTCTTTTTACAATGCATGTCTTAGTATCATAACTTTTCGAGTAGATGATTTGTCATATAAAAACTTTTTCATCCGAGTTAGTATGCAAAACTTATGCCCATTTTACTAAATTCTCAGAGATTTTGCAAATAAAGTGAAATTCACATTTGCAAATGTTCCCAACAACTAGACCACATATCACATGGGAAACTTATTTTTTTTATTTTTTTGACATTTTCATCATTTTCTTTTATTTTTTTTAAAACTAAAAAGGCGATCCACATGGGGGGAGTTTGAAAATGGGACCGTTAGTACCGGTTCGTGCCATGAACCGGTACTAATGCCTCAAACCCCATTAGTACCGGTTCGTGGCTCGAACCGGGACTAAAGGTCTAACCCTTTAGTCCCGATTGGTGCCACGAACCGGGACTAATGGGCATCGCCTGCTAGTCGGTTCGTGGCACCAACCGGGACTAAAAATCCCGAACGAACCGGGACAAATGGCTCACGTGGCCCAGGCGCCTGAACCGAGTAATGCCCCATTAGTCCCGGTTCTAGACTGAACTGGGACTAATGGGCTAACCCAGGGTGGACCAAAGCCCTCTTTTCTACTAGTGCTTGGGAAGTGAGAATAGACTTGACAAGGGCCGTGCGCCCAATGGTGGTGATGTTTTGGCCCTCATACGTTGTCAAATTGGATGCAACCTTGTCCACAGGAAATTGAAGATCCACCAATCTTAGCTTCCAAACAGAGAGGGGAGCCCAAGTACCTCAAGGGAAAGAAGCCCTAGTTGCGGCAGATTTTGAGTTATATGATCCAAGTCAAGATTATTGCAATGAATGGGCACCATCGAACTCTTATGAAAGTTGGTGCAAAGTCCGTGACCTCGCCAAATCCTCTCAAAATGATATATGCAATCTGCTCAAGGTGTAGTAAGCAGTTGGTGAACAAAAAGCAAGTTGTTCAATGTTGCATGAAACATGTTTCAGCACTGAGATTTTAGAAAAAAGTTTAACAAAGAGAGCAAAAAATTGTGTTGCCAACAAGCACTTTCGTATCATCTAAAACTACTCAGATCAGATAGATGAACATGCCAGACATAAATTACGCTTCCACTCAAACTTCTAATCTCATAAAACAACAAACTGCACAGTCACTAGGAAGTTCCACTAGATTAACATACCAGATCACTCTAGATTAGCCCGGCTCTAAGAGTATCTGGCTGTTGCATTTTGCAGTGTCATCTTCAAACACTAGCTACAGATTCAGGCATAATTAGTACAGATTCATGCATATAGATTCTGAAGGAAATATGCCCTAGAGGCAATAATAAAAGTTATTATTTATTTCCTTATATCATGATAAATGTTTATTATTCATGCTAGAATTGTATTAACGGAAACATAATACATGTGTGAATATATAGACAAGCAGTATGTCACTAGTATGCCTCTACTTGACTAGCTTGTTAATCAAAGATGGTTATGTTTCCTAACCATGAACAAGGAGTTGTTATTTGATTAACAAGGTCACATCATTAGTTGAATGATCTGATTGACATGACCCATTCCGTTAGCTTAACACTTGATCGTTTAGTATGTTAATGCTTTCTTCATGACCCATACATGTTCCTGTAACTATGAGATTATGCAACTCCGTTTACGGAGGAACACTTTGGGTACTACCAAGCGTCCTGGCGTAATCTGGGTGATTATAAAGGAGTACTACAGGTGTCTCCAAAGGTACATGTTGGGTTGGCGTATTTGAGATTAGGTTTTGTCACTCCGATTGTCGGAGAGGTATCTCTGGGCCTTCTCGGTAATACTCATCACCTAAGCCTTGCAAGCATTGTAACTAATGAGTTAGTTATGAGATGATGTATTACGGAGCGAGTAAAGAGACTTACGATGTGAGATTGAACTAGGTATTGGATACCGACGATCGAATCTCGGGTAAGTAACATACCGATGACAAAGGAACAACGTATGTCGTTATGCGGTTTGACCGATAAAGATCTTCGTAGAATATGTAGGAACCAATATGGGCATCAGGTTCCGCTATTGGTTATTGACGAGAATGGTTCTAGGTCATGTCTACATAGTTCTCGAACCCGTAGGGTCCGCTTGCGCAACGTTTGATGACAGTTCATAATGAGTTTATAAGTATTGATGCACGAAGGTTGTTGAGTCCCGGATGTGATCACGGACATGACGAGGAGTCTCGAAATGGTCGAGACATAAAGATTGATATATTGGAAGCCTATGTTTGGACTTGGAATGGTTCGAGTGAAAACAGGATGTTCTGGAACACCGAGGGTTACGGAACCCCGGGGGTATATGGGCCCTCATGGGCCTTGAGGAGAAGGAGAAGGGCCGGCCAGGTGGGCTGCGCCCCCTCCCCTTCCAGTCCGAATAGGACAAGGAGAGGCGGCGCCCTTCCCCTTCCCCTCCCAATCCTACTCCAACTAGGAGAGGGAGTCCTACTCGGTGGGAGTAGGACTCCTCCTTAGTCGCGCCTCCCCTAGGGCGGCCACCTCCCCTTGCCTCCTTTATATCTGAGGGCAGGGGCACCCCTTGACACAAGTTGATCTCGGATCTTTCCTTAGCCGTGTGCGGTGCCCCTTCCACCATATTCCACTTGGTCATATCGTCGCGGAGCTTAAGCGAAGCCCTGCTTGCGGGAGAAGTCATATCGTTGCAGGGGCTTAGGCGAAGCCCTGCGTCGGTGGAGCATCATCACCATCCTGCGCCGTCGTCTTGTGGAACTCATCCCGACACTTTGCTGGATCGGTCAGGGATCGTCATCGAGCTGAGCGTGTGCAGAACTTCGGAGGTGCCGTCGTTCGGTGCTTGGATCGGTCGGATCGTGGAGGCGTCGACTACATCAACAGCGTTGTTATAGCGCTTCGCTTTCGGTCTCACAGTGCGTGGGCGGACCTCTTCCCTCTCGTTGCTATGCCATCACCATGGTCTTGTGTGATCGTAGGAAAATTTTTGAAATTACTCGTTCCCCAGCGGTGGCATCCGAGCCTGGTTTTATCGTTGATGTCATATGCAGAGTAGAACACAAGTGAGTTGTGGGCGATACAAGTCATCTGCC
The DNA here is from genome assembly GCA_021605205.1 of Aegilops longissima. Taxonomy (NCBI): domain Eukaryota; kingdom Viridiplantae; phylum Streptophyta; class Magnoliopsida; order Poales; family Poaceae; genus Aegilops; species Aegilops longissima. Next base: position 759,994,678 of record CM038679.1, read on the forward strand.
TACCAGCATGTCATACTTTGGTTCAGCGGTATTGTGAGATGGCGGCCGGACCGACATTACAGCGTGCGCTTCTGCGAGACTGGTTTCACCGCTCCGAGCACTTTCGTTGCTTAAAGGTGACGGCGGTGTCTGTCTCTCTCACTTTAGTTGAACCGAGTGTGGCTCGCCCGGTCCTTGAGAAGGTTAAAGCGGAGTCTATTTGGCGAAATATCGTTGTGGTTTTGATGCGTGGTAAAGCGGTTCTTGCTCAGCCCGTAGCAGCCACGTAAAACTTGCAACAACAAAGTAGAGGGCGTCTAACTTGTTTTTGCAGGGCATGTTGTGATGTGATATGGTCAAGGCGTGATGCTATATTTTATTGTATGAGATGATCATGTTTTGTAACCAAGTTATCGACAATGGCAGGAGCCATATGGTTGTCGCTTTATTGTATGAAATGCAAGCGCCATGTAATTGCTTTACTTTATCACTAAGGAGTAGCGATAGTCGTAGAAGCAATAGTTGGCGAGGCGACAATGATGCTACGATGGAGATCAAGGTGTCGCGCGGTGGCGATGGTGATCATGGCGGTGCTTGGCGATGGAATCACAAGCACAAGATGATGATGACCATATCATATCACTTATATTGGTTGCATGTGATGTTTATCCTTTATGCATCTTATCTTGCTTTGATTGGCGGTAGCATTATAAGATGATCTCTCACTAAAATTATCAAGAAGTGTTCTCCTGAGTATGCACCGTTGCCAAAGTTCGTAGTACCCGGACACCGCGTGATGATCGGGTGTGATAAGTTCTCGTCCATCTACAGCGGGTGCAAAACAGTTGCACAGCGGAATACTCGAGTTAAACTTGGCGAGCCTAGCATATAACAGATATGGCCTCGGAACACGGAGACCGAAGGTGAGCGTGAATCATATAGTGATATGATCAACATAGTGATGTTCACCGTTGAAACTATTCCGTCTCACGTGATGATCGGACACGGTTTAGTTAAATGGATCACGTGATCACTTAGATGACTAGAGATGTGTCGTCTAAGTGGGAGTTTTTAATATGATTAATTGAACTTAAAATTTATCATGAACTTAGTACTGATAGTGTTTTGCTTGTCTATGTTTCTGTAGATAGATGGCTCGTCTGTTGTTCCGTTGAATTTTAATGCGTTCCTTGAGAAAGCAAAGTTGAAAGATGATGGTAGCAATTACGGACTGGGTCCGTAACGAGGATTATCCTCATTGCTGCACAGAAAAATTACGTCTGGAAGCACCGCTGGGTAGCGAACTGCTGCGAATCTTGAGCGAAGTTGTGAGCGTCGGCAAAGCGAGCTGATGACTACTCTATAGTTCAGTGTGCCATGCTTTACGGCTTAGAACCGGGTCTTCAACGGCGTTTTGAGCGTCATGGAGCATATGAGATGTTCCAGGAGTTGAAGTTAATATTTCAAGCAAATGCCGGATTGAGAGATATGAAGTCTCCAATAAGTTCTATAGCTGCAAGATGGAGGAGAATAGTTCTGTCGGTGAGCACATACTCAAAATGTCTGGGTATAACAATCACTTAATTCAGCTGGGAGTTAATCTTCCGGATGATAGTGTCATTGACAGAATTCTCCAATCACTACCACCAAGCTACAAGAGCTTCGTGATGAACTATAATATGCAAGGGATGACTAAGACAATTCCTGAGCTCTTCGCGATGCTAAAAGCTGCGGAGGTAGAAATCAAGAAAGAGCATCAAGTGTTGATGGTCAGCAAGACCACTAGTTTCAAGAAAAGGGCAAAGGGAAGAAGAAGGAAACTTCAAAAGAACAGCAAGAAAGTTGCTGATCAAGAGAAAAACCCAAGTCTGGACCTAAGCACGAAACTGAGTGTTTTTACTGCAAGCAGACCGGACCTTTGAGCGGAACTGCCCCAAGTATTTGGCGGATAAAAAGGATGGCAAGGTGAACAAAGGTATATATGATATACATGTTATTGATGTGTACCTTACTAGAGCTCGTAGTAGCACACAGGGTATTTGATCTGGTTCCGTTGCTAATATTTGCAACTCGAAGCAGGGACTACGGAATAAGCGAGCAGCGGCAAAGGGCGAGGTGACGATCTGCGTGGGAAATGGTTCCAAAGTCAATGTGATCGCGATCGACACGTTATCTCTACATCTACCTTGGGATTAGTTTTAGACCTAAATAATTGTTATTTGGTGCCAGCGTTGAGCATGAACATTATATCTGGATCTTGTTTATTGCGAGGCGGTTATTCATTAAATCAGAGAATAATGGTTGTTCTATTTATATGAATAATATCTTTTATGGTCATGCACCCTTGAAGAATGGTCTATTCTTGTTGAATCTCGACAGTAGTGATACACATATTCATAATGTTGAAGCCAAAGATGCAGAGTTGATAATGATAGTGCAACTTATTTGTGGCACTTGCCGTTTAGGTCATATCGATGTAAAAGCATGAAGAAACTCCATCTTGATGGACTTCGGAATCACTTGATTATGAATCACTTGGTACTTGCGAACCGTGCCTCATGGGCAAGATGACAAAAACGCCGTTCTCCGGAACTATGGGCGTGCAACTGATTTGTTGGAAATCATACATCTGATGTTTGTGGTCCAATGAATGTTGAGGCCTTGGCGGGTATCGTTATTTTCTCACCTTCACAGATGATTTGAGCAGATATGGGTATATCTACTTAATGAAACACAAATCTGAAACATTTGAAAAGTTCAAAGAATTTCAGAGTGAAGTGGAAAATCATCGTAACAAGAAAATTAAATTTCTCGATCTGATCGTGGAGGAGAATATTTGAGTTCTGAGTTTGGTTTACATTTGAAAAATTGTGGAATAGTTTAGCAACTCCATACCGGAACACCACAGAGAAATGGTGTGTCGAGCGTCGTGTCGTACTTTACTAGATATGGTGCGATCTATGATGTCTATTTCCGATTTACCGCTATCGTTTTGGGGTTATGCTTTAGAGGCGGCCGCATTCACGTTGAATAGGACACCGTCAAAATCCGTTGAGCGGCGCCTTATGAACTGTGGTTTGGCAAGAAACCAAAGTTGTCGTTTCTTAAAGTTTGGGGCTGCGATGCTTATGTAAAGAAACTTCAACCAGATAGCTCGAACCCAAATCGGAAAAATGTGTCTTCATAGGATACCCAAAGGAGACTGTTGGGTACACCTTCTATCACAGATCTGAAGGCAAGATTTTCGTTGCTAAATTGGGTCCTTTCTAGAGAAGGAGTTTCTCTCGAAAGAAGTGAGTGGGAGGAAAGTAGAACTTGATGAGATAACTGTATCTGCTCCCTTATTGGAAAGTAGTTCATCACAAGAAATGGTTCTGTGACAACTACACCAATTAGTGAAGAAGCGATGATGATGATCATGTAGTTTCAGATCAAGTTACTCTTGAACCTCGTGGGTCAACCAGAGTAAAAAGCGCGCAGTGATGCGGTAATCCTATTCGGAAGTCATGTTACTTGACCATGGCGAACCTCGAACTATGAAGAAGCGATGGTGAGCCCAGATTCCATAAAATGGCTGGAAGCCATGAAATCTGAGATGGGATCCATGTATGAGAACAAAGTATGGACTTTGGTTGACTTGCCCGATGATCGGCAAGCCATTGAAAATAAATGGATCTTTAAGAAGAAGGCGGCGCCGATGGTAATGTAGCTGTCTACAAAGCTCGACTTGTTGCAAAAGGTTTTCGACAAGTTCAAGGGGTTGACTACGATGAGACTTTCTCACCCGTGGCGATGCTTAAGTCTGTCCGAATCATGTTAGCAATTGCCGCATTTTATGATTATGAAATTTGGCAAATGGATGTAAAACCGCATTCTTGAATGGATTTCGGAAGAAGAGTTGTATATGATGCAACCAGAAGGTTTTGTCGATCAAAGGGTGCTAACAAAGTGTGCAAGCTCAACGATCAATTTATGGTGCAGGTGCAAGCCTCTCGGAGTTGGAATAAGCGCTTTGATAGTGTGATCAAAGCATATGGGTTTGTACAGACTTTTGGAGAAGCCTGTATTTACAAGAAAGTGAGTGGGAGCTCTGTAGCATTTCTAATATTATATGTGGACGACATATTATTGATTGGAAATGATATAGAATTTCTGAATGGCATAAAGGATACTTGAATAAAGTTTTTCAATGAAAGACCTCGGTGAAGCTGCTTACATATTGGGCATCAAGATCTATAGAGATAGATCAAGGCGCTTAATTGGACTTTCACAAAGCACATACCTTGATAAAGTTTTGAAGAAGTTCAAAATGGATCGAGGCAAAGAAAGGTTTTTACCTGTATTACAAGGTGTAAGATTGAGTCGGACTCAATGCCCGACCACAGCGAGAAGATAGAGAAAATGAAAGATGTTCCTATGCTTCAGCCATAGGCTCTATCATGTATGCAATGCTGTGTACCAGACTGGCGTATGCTTAGCTGTAAGCTTGGCAGGAAGGTACCAAAGTAATCGAGGTGGATCCTTTGGACAGCGGTCAAGAACATCTGAAATACCGAAAAGGACTAAGGATATGTTTCTCGTATATGGGTGACAAAGAACTAGTCGTAAATGGTTACGTCGATGCAAGCTTTGACACTGATCCGGACGATTCTAAATCGCAAACCGGATCGTGTTTTTATTAAGCGGTGGAGCTGTCGGTTGGTGCAGTTCTAAACAAAGCGTCGTGGCGGGATCTACATGTGAAGCGGAGTACATAGCTGCTTGGAAGCAGCGAATGAAGAATCTGGATGAAAGAGTTCATTTCCGATCTAGGTGTCATACCTAGTGCATCGGGACCGATGAAGATCTTCTGTGACAATCTTGGTGCAATTGCCTTGGCAAAGGAATCCAGGTTTCACAAGAGGACCAAGCACATCAAGAGGCGCTTCAATTCCATTGGGACCAAGTCCAAGTGGGAGACATAGAGATTTGCAAAATGCATACGGATCTGAATGTTGCAGACCGTTGACTAAGCCTCTTCCACGAGCAAAACATGATCAGCACCAAGACTCCATGGGTGTTAGGATCATTACATTGTAATCTAGATTATTGACTCTAGTGCAAGTGGGAGACTGAAGGAAATATGCCCTAGAGGCAATAATAAAGTTATTATTTATTTCCTTATATCATGATAAATGTTTATTATTCATGCTAGAATTGTATTAACGGAAACATAATACATGTGTGAATATATAGACAAACAGTATGTCACTAGTATGCCTCTACTTGACTAGCTTGTTAATCAAAGATGGTTATGTTTCCTAACCATGAACAAGGAGTTGTTATTTGATTAACAAGGTCACATCATTAGTTGAATGATCTGATTGACATGACCCATTCCGTTAGCTTAACACTTGATCGTTTAGTATGTTAATGCTTTCTTCATGACCCATACATGTTCCTGTAACTATGAGATTATGCAACTCCGTTTACGGAGGAACACTTTGGGTACTACCAAGCGTCTAGCGTAACTGGGTGATTATAAAGGAGTACTACAGGTGTCTCCAAAGGTACATGTTGGGTTGGCGTATTTGAGATTAGGTTTTGTCACTCCGATTGTCGGAGAGGTATCTCTGGGCCTTCTCGGTAATACTCATCACCTAAGCCTTGCAAGCATTGTAACTAATGAGTTAGTTATGAGATGATGTATTACGGAGCGAGTAAAGAGACTTACCGATAACGAGATTGAACTAGGTATTGGATACCGGCGATCGAATCTCGGGTAAGTAACTATACCGATGACAAAGGAACAACATTATGTCGTTATGCGGTTTGACCGATAAAGATCTTCGTAGAATATGTAGGAACCAATATGGGCATCCAGGTTCCGCTATTGGTTATTGACGAGAATGGTTCTAGGTCATGTCTACATAGTTCTCGAACCCGTAGGGTCCTTGCAACAACGTTTGATGACAGTTCATAATGAGTTTATAAGTATTGATGCACGAAGGTTGTTGAGTCCGGATGTGATCACGGACATGGCGAGGAGTCTCGAAATGGTCGAGACATAAAGATTGATATATTGGAAGCCTATGTTTGGACTTGAATGGTTCAGTGAAAACAGGATGTTCTGGAACACCGAGGGTTACGGAACCCCGAGGTATATGGGCCCTCATGGGCCTTGAGGAGAAGGAGAAGGGCCGGCCAGGTGGGCTGCGCCCCCCTCCCCTTCCAGTCCGAATAGGACAAGGAGAGGCGGCGCCCTTCCCCTTTCCCCTCCCAATCCTACTCCAACTAGGAGAAGGGAGTCCTACTCCGGTGGGAGTAGGACTCCTCCTTAGTGCGCCTCCCCTAGGGCGGCCACCTCCCCTTGCCTCCTTTATATCACGAGGCACAGGGCACCCCTTGACACAAGTTGATCTCGGATCTTTCCTTAGCCGTGTGCGGTGCCCCTTCCACCATATTCCACTTGGTCATATCGTCGCGGAGCTTAAGCGAAGCCTGCTTGCGGGAGAAGTCATATCGTTGCGGGGCTTAGGCGAAGCCCTGCGTCGGTGGAGCATCATCACCGTCCTGCCCGTCGTCTTGTGGAACTCATCCGACACTTTGCTGGATCGGTCAGGGATCGTCATCGAGCTGAGCGTGTGCAGAACTTCGGAGGTGCCGTCGTTCGGTGCTTGGATCGGTCGGATCGTGGAGGCGTCGACTACATCAACAGCGTTGTTATAACGCTTCGCTTTCGGTCTCACAGTGCGTGGGCGGACACTCTTCCCTCTCGTTGCTATGCCATCACCATGGTCTTGTGTGATCGTAGGAAAATTTTTGAAATTACTCGTTCCCCAACAGATTCAGCATAACCAAGCTGGATCTCTTGGAAGTTCGATGAACTATGATTCGATGAGCTGTAAACTAATCCAGCGAACCCTGCACTTTCATTTACATCCACATTCATCAAACGAAGAAGACAAGTTCGAAGGTAAACCTAAGATTGACAAATCCAGAGAAATGAAGTTCAATGCACATTACAGTTCATCCTAGATTCACTGCATAGCAACACACCCATGATCCTTGCTACTTTAGTTGACCAATGTCATTGAGAAAGTTGACTGATAGCCACGCCCTGCAATTCAGCAGCCTTCGCTTTGGTGGATTTGCCTCATCCTCGATCTCGAACACCTTCTTGGAGGACTTGGTTGGCGAACTTGAGGCGGATCTTGATCCACTTGGTGCCCTCCTCGCCCACGGCTGCTTGATCAGAGGAGCCACCAGCCTGCAGTAGGGCTAGGGCTGGAGGAGAACCTTTGCCAGCCTGGGGCTGGAGGAGGCGGCACAGCTAAGCGCTGGGGCTGGAGGAGTGGGCACTGCCGTTCTTTGGTGCGGGAAGGAGCAGTGCTGCTACAGCTGGTGGTGCTTAGGGAAGGAGCAGGTGCTGCTGCTGTTGGTGGTGCCGGGAAGGAGCGATTGCTGCTGCTGGTGGTGGTGGTGCGGGGAAGGAGCGGATCTGCTGCTGCAGGTGGTGCTTGGGGAAGGAGCAGGTGCTCTGCTGCTGGTGGTGCCGGGGAAAGAGCGGGTGCTTCTTCTGCCGGTGGTGCAGGGGAGGGCAGCGTCTTGCTGCTGCCACTAGAGCAGGGAACAGGTCCGGCCCATAGGTCGGGCAAAGGCGACCGCCCGGGCCCCATGAGGGAGGGCCCCAACTAAAACTTATATTAGTAAGAACTATAGAAGTATACATTACATCGAAAGATTATGAAATGGATAAAATAGTCTTAATTTGCGAAGCGTAAGTTCACATATCATATACTAATAAATTATACCACACATAGGAAAAGCGAATCCATTGGCAAAGTTGAGTTCAAATAAATTAGTCTCTCTTTACAATGCATGTCTTAGTATCAAATAAATTAGTATCATAACTTTTCGAGTAGATGATTTTTCATATAAAAACTTTTTCATCGAGTTAGTATGCAAAAGTTATGCCCATTTACTAAATTCTACAGAGATTTTGCAAATAAAGTGGAAATTCACATTTGCAAATTTTCCCAACAACTAGACCACATATCACATAGGAAACTTATTTTTTGACATTTTCATCATTTTCTTTTATTTTTTAAACTAAAAAGCGATCCACCGGGGAGGAGTTTGAAAATGGGACCTTTAGTACCGGTTCGTGCCATGAACGGTACTAATCCTGAAACCCTATTAGTACCGGTTCGTGGCTCGAACCGGGACTAAGTCTAACCCTTTAGTCGGTTGGTGCCACGAACAGACTATGGCATCGCCTGCTAGTCCCGGTTGGTGGCACCAACCGGGACTAAAATCCATCTGAACAGGACAAATGGCCCACGTGGCCCTGGGCGCCTGAACCGGGACTAATGCCCCATTAGTCTCGGTTCTAGACTGAACCGGGACTAATGGGCTAACCGGGTGGACCAAAGCCCTCTTTTCTACTAGTGCTTGGCAAGTGAGAACAGACTTGACAAGGGCCGTGCGTAATTGTGGTGATGTTTTGGCCCTCATCGTTGTCAACTTGGATGCAACCTTGTCCACAAGAAATTGAAGATCCACCAATCTTAGCTTCCAAGCAGAGAGGGGAGCCCCAAGTACCTCAAGGGAAAGAAGCCCTAGTTGCGGCAGATTTTTAGTGATATGATCCAAGTCAAAATTATTGCAGCGAATGGGCACCATCGAACTCTTATGAAAGTCGGTGCAAAGTCCGTGACCTCGCCAAATCCTCTCAAAATATTAGCAAGATTGTCAACATCCTTTTTGATCGGAGCCAGGAAGATGGTCGCATCATCCGCATAAAGGGAGGTTCACATCATGGCACCCCTACCCCGAATTTTGTGCAGTAGCCCCTTTCGCGTAGCCACATCAAGGATTCTTTGGAGCGGGTCAATGGCGATGACGAACAGAAGCGGGGAGATGGGGTCCCCTTGCCGGAAACCACGACCATGCTTGATTGGGTTGCCGGCAATGCCATTAAGGATAATCCTCGATGATGAAGAACTAAGAAGCGTCGTGATCCAATCCCTAAACTTGCTTGGGATACCTCGCCGTTGGAGAAGGTCCAGTATATATTCCCATTTGACCGAGTCGAATGCCTTGCGAATATCTAATTTGAAAAGGAGGGATGGGGTCTTGCTCTTGTGCAGGCGTCGTGCAAGATTGCGAACATACATGAAGTTATTATGAATACTTCTCGTTTTGATGAAGGCGCTTTGGGAATTGGAGATGAGGGCCGTCATGTGCGGAGTGAGCAGTGGAGAGCACCTTTGCAATAATCTTGGCGATCGCATGGATAAGACTAATAGGCCTATAGTCCGCAATCCCCTCTGCCCCATCCTTTTTTGGCAAGAGCACCACATTCGCAGAGTTGAGCCAGTGGAGATTCGAAGTGTGGAGGGAGTCGAAACGAGCAATGGCCCTCATGAGGTCGTGCTTGACAGTGCCCCAACACTTTTTGAAGAATAGGTCCGTGAATCCATCCGGACCCGGGGCCTTGTCATTTGGCATGTCGTTGATTGCTTGAAGAACCTCCATCTCGGTCATTGGAGAGTCAAGGCCATGCATGTCAAGGCGTTCCATATTGAGCTCCTCCTAATTGAAATCTTTTGAACTCTTCGCTCCTTTCTTCATAACATGGGAGAAGCGGTCTTGGATTAATTTCTCTTTGGCTTCATGCTCGGTGACCCAACCATGCTCGTTCTTGATTCGATGGATATGATTTTTCTCCTCCTAGCATTAACCGGCGGTGGAAGAATTTAGTATTGGCGTCACCTTCTTTGAGGTTGGAGATTCGCGCACTGTTTCTTGCGATCTCTCGATCACGGCCAAAGCAATGACCCTTCTCTTAAGACTAGCCCGTAGGTCACGCTCCTCGGGCGAGAGAGGCCTATCCTCTTGGGCGATGTCGAGGCGAAGAATCACCAAAAGAGCGGCTTGGAGATGGATTTTAGCCTTGGAGAAAAGGCCCCTAGTCCATTCGGAGAGGCTGATCGCCGTCTTTTTGAGCTTGTGGAAGATGATTTAATAAGGATCGGTATGGTCAACCCATTCGTTCCATGCCATTTGGACCACCTCGTTGAAGCCGGGATGGATGCCCAAAAGTTTTCAAATTTAAAGTTTGTGGCCTCCATGAATCCTTGTCAGCGGCAAGCAAAAGCGGACAATGATCGGAGAGGATGATGAAAGTGCATGGAGGATATGCGTGTTGAAGGTTGTATCCCACTCGGCATTGCAGAAAAAAGAGTCAAGCTTCCATAGCGTTGGGTTTTCCCTCTCGTTGCTCCAAGTGAACCTCCGATTTTGGAGATGGATTTCTTTGAGCTCGCAACTATGGAGCGTGGCCCGAAAAGGTTGATCCTGCCATGGTGAACATTTCTCTTGTTCTTGTCTCTCGCTCGATAAATTTGATTAAAGTCTCCGGAGGCAAGCCAAGCCACCCCCAAAGGCGGCTTCTGGCTGAGGAACTCGGCAAAGAACACGTCTTTGCAAGAGGGGTCGGTGGGGCCGTAGACATATGTGAACTTGAAGACCACGTCGGTCGCTCTTACGGATCATGGCGGACAAGCAATACGCAGTGTTGGTGACTTTGGATGCTTCAACTAATATATCATCCCATAGAAGTAGGATGCCTCCTTGTACCAGTTGCGGGCGCTGTGCAAAACTACGACGCCTATGTCCACCCAAGAAGGCAGCCGTGAACTGATCAACATTGTTGAGTTTGTCTCCTGAAGACACACTACATGGCAAGACGAAGAGGCGATTGTAGCATGGACCGCCACGCGGCGGTCTGGGCAGTTGAGACCACTGACATTCCAGCTCAGGAAGTTGATTTGTTGCTCTAACATAATATAACAAGAAGCACCCTGGAGCACAATCTTCGAACATAGGCAAACGAAGCAACAGTCACTTTACCCAGAATTGTACGATACTGGGCACACGTACAAAGCACACATAGACCTAACAAAACACACAAAGTGGCATTCTCACAGGAGACAGTGCACTTCCTAACAGAGTCTAGTCTTCCATCAGCAACAACACTAACATCACACCTGATACATGGCCGCAGGCCAACACACATCAACCACGTAGCATTCAGCTCATCGCTCTTGAGCAGAGACCAGCCCCTGAAGTTTGAAAGGTTGTACTATCATTGGGAAACCTGGGAACCCAAAGCTTGGAGCATCAGCTCAAAGGACGCCTGCTGGACAGCGGCGCCCTCATCAGTCCTCTCCAGGTCGAGGCGCCTCCTCCTCCATCGCAATGAGTGCCTCCTCGACATCTGTTGCATCTTCCATCATCAAGCTCGAACAATCCGCGCATAGCAGCAATCACATCAGGTGGCAACTGCTCCTTGAAGCGGTCCGTGAAGGCGTCGAGTGCAGCTGCAGTGACATCTTCACCATCTTTGACAATACCCAAGCTGCGGTACAGGAGCAGCTCTGCCGCCTTGGCAGCCGGCGCCGCCTTGGCACACCCTGAAGCGCGTGTCTTGTGGATCGAGAATAAGCCACCAGACTTGGAAATGGTGATCCCAGCCAGGGTTTTCCGACGAGCAGCCGGTGCCTTAGGAGGCCAACCTTTGGGTCACCGTCGGTGCAAAAAAATTAGGGTCTTTCATATCGCGAGAGTAATAATCCATGTGGTGTCGTGGGTGATTTGTAACAAACTCTATTCTCTTTTATTTAATGGATGAGGCAAAGTTTTTGCCTTCATTTTAAAAAAAACTACCGTTTGCTTGCATTCCCTACGCTGCCTTCTGTCCGCATTCCGTGCAATCCTGGCTTCAGCCTGCTGCTCCATGTCGCCGTCGCTATCGCGACACCGGCACCAACCGCCGACCGCAAATCCACATACCAGTACCACTCCATACTGTACTTACAGCCGCGGCAGCTATTGGCACGGAAAAGAATCGACAGAAAATCTTTACCGGCCGACCGTAAAGATCTGGCAGAAATCTTTACCTTCCATTCGCGGCGAGCTTCACTGGTTCGCCGCCGCCGATTCTCTACAGTCGTGCTTTGCTTTTCGCCGCTGTTGGTTGGGCACTCCGCACTTGCGGCTCACTGGCGCGTTGGTGAGGCTGTGGGCCAGCTGACGAACACGACGGCGCAGAGTCTGGGAACAAAACAAGCGCAGCATCTGGAGCGTTTATTGCATCTACAGCGCGCCCCAACAGGGCCCCCAAGCGACTTGAAGGTACCAAAGTAATCCAGGAGTGGATCATCGGACAGCGGTCAAGAACATCCTGAAATACCGAAAAGGACTAAGGATATGTTTCTCGATATGGAGGTGACAAAGAACTAGTCGTAAATGGTTACGCCGATGTAAGTTTTGACACTGATCCGGACGATTCTAAATCGCAAACCGGATACGTGTTTTTATTAAACGGTGGAGCTGTCCGCTGGTGCAGTTCTAAACAAAGCGCCGTGGCGGGATCTACATGTGAAGCGGAGTACATAGCTGCTTCGAAGCAGCGAATGAAGGAGTCTGGATGAAAGAGTTCATTTCCGATCTAGGTGTCATACCTAGTGCATCGGGACCGATGAAGATCTTCCGTGACAATATGGTGCAATTGCCTTGGCAAAGGAATCCAGGTTTCACAAGAGGACCAAGCACATCAAGAGACGCCTAATTCCATTCGGGACCAAGTCCAAGTGGGAGACATAGAGATTTGCAAAATGCATACGGATCTGAATGTTGCAGACCCGCTGACTAAGCCTCTTCCACGAGCAAAACATGATCAGCACCAAGACTCCATGGGTGTTAGGATCATTACATTGTAATCTAGATTATTGACTCTAGTGCAAGTGGGAGACTGAAGGAAATATGCCCTAGAGGCAATAATAAAAGTTATTATTTATTTCCTTATATCATGATAAATGTTTATTATTCATGCTAGAATTGTATTAACCGGAAACATAATACATGTGTGAATATATAGACAAACAGTATGTCACTAGTATGCCTCTATTTGACTAGCTTGTTAATCAAAGATGGTTATGTTTCCTAACCATGAACAAGGAGTTGTTATTTGATTAACAAGGTCACATCATTAGTTGAATGATCTGATTGACATGACCCATTCCGTTAGCTTAACACTTGATCGCTTAGTATGTTAATGCTTTTTCATGACCCATACATGTTCCTGTAACTATGAGATTATGCAACTCCTGCCACCGGAGGAACACTTTGGTACTACCAAACGTCACAACGTAATCGGGTGATTATAAAGGAGTACTACAGGTGTCTCCAAAGGTACATGTTGGGTTGGCGATTTCGAGATTAGGTTTTGTCACTCCGATTGTCGGAGAGGTATCTCTGGCCTTCTCGGTAATACTCATCACCTAAGCCTTGCAAGCATTGTAACTAATGAGTTAGTTATGAGATGATGTATTACGAACGAGTAAAGAGATTTACCAAGAACGAGATTGAACTAGGTATTGGATACCGACGATCGAATCTCGGGTAAGTAACATACCGATGACAAAGGGAACAACGTATGTCGTTATGCGGTTTGACCGATAAAGATCTTCGTAGAATATGTAGGAACCAATATGGGCATCCAGGTTCCGCTATTGGTTATTGACCGAGAATGGTTCTAGGTCATGTCTACATAGTTCTCGAACCCGTAGGGTCCGCACGCTTAACGTTTCGATGACAGTTCATAATGAGTTTATAAGTATTGATGCACCGAAGGTTGTTCGGAGTCCCGGATGTGATCACGGACATGACGAGGAGTCTCGAAATGGTCGAGACATAAAGATTGATATATTGGAAGCCTATGTTTGGACTTCGGAATGGTTCCGAGTGAAAACAGGATGTTACCGGAACACCGGGGGGTTACCGGAACCCCCCGGGGGGTATATGGGCCCTCATGGGCCTTGAGGGAGAAGGAGAAGGGCCGGCCAGGTGGGCTGCGCGCCCCCCTCCCCCTTCCAGTCCGAATAGGACAAGGAGAGGGGGGGCGGCGCCCCTTCCCCCTTTCCCCCTCCCCAATCCTACTCCAACTAGGAGAGGGGAGTCCTACTCCCGGTGGGAGTAGGACTCCTCCTTGCGCGCCCCCCTAGGGCCGCCACCTCCCCTTGCCTCCTTTATATACGGGGCACGGGCACCCTTGACACAAGTTGATCTCACGGATCTTTCCTTAGCCGTGTGCGGTGCCCCTTCCACCATATTCCACTTCGTCATATCGTCATGAGCTTAGGCGAAGCCCCGCGGGAGAAGTCATATCGCTATGGGGCTTAGGCGAAGCCCTGCGCCGGTGGAGCATCATCACCGTCTACCACGCCGTCAGGTCGACGGAACTCATCCCGACACTTTGCTGGATCGGAGTCCGGGATCGCCATCGAGCTGAACGTGTGCAGAACTCGGAGGTGCCGTGACGCTCGGTGCTTGGATCGGTCGGATCGTGGAGACGCACGACTACATCAACCGCGTTGTTATAACGCTTCCGCTTTCGGTCTACGAGGGTACGTGGACGGACACTCTTCCCTCTCGTTGCTATGCCATCACCATGGTCTTGTGTGATCGTAGGAAAATTTTTGAAATTACTACGTTCCCCAACAGATTCAGCATAACCAACTGGATCTACTGGAAGTTCCAGTAGACTATGATTCAGTGAACTGTAAACTAATCCAACGAACCCTGCACTTTCATTTACATCCACATTCATCAAACGAAGAAGACAAGTTCGAAGGTAAACCTAAGATTGACAAATCCAGAGAAATGAAGTTCAATGCACATTACAGTTCATCCTAGATTCACTGCATAGCAACACACCCATGATCCTTGCTACTTTAGTTGACCAATGTCATTGAGAAAGTTGACTGATAGCCACGCCCTGCAATTCAGCAGCCTTCGCTTTGGTGGATTTGCCTCATCCTCGATCTCGAACACCTTCTTGGAGGACTTGGTTGGCGAACTTGAGACGCGGATCTTGATCCACTTGGTGCCCTCCTCGCCCACGGCTGCTGATGCAGGAGCCACCAGCGCAGGTAGGGCTAGGGCTGGAGGAGGGGGCACTGCCAGCGCTGGGGCTGGAGGAGCGGGCACAGCTAGCGCTGGGGCTGGAGGAGTGGGCACTGCCGTTGCTGGTGCCGGGGAAGGAGCAGGTGCTGCTACAGCTGGTGGTGCCGGGGAAGGAACGGGTGCTGCTGCTGTTGGTGGTGCCGGGGAAGGAGCGATTGCTGCTGCTGGTGGTGGTGGTGCCGGGGAAGGAGCGGATGCTGCTGCTGCAGGTGGTGCCGGGGAAGGAACGGGTGCTACTGCTGCTGGTGGTGCCGGGGAAAGAGCGGGTGCTGCTGCTGCCGGTGGTGCCGGGGGAGGAGCGCGTGCTGCTGCTGCCACTAGAGCCGGGGGAACAGGTCCGGCCCATAGGTCGGGCAAAAGGGGCGACCGCCCCGGGCCCCATGAGGGGAGGGCCCCAACTAAAACTTATATTAGTAAGAACTATAGAAGTATACATTACATCTGAAAGATTATGAAATGGATAAAATAGTCTTAATTTGCAGAAGCGTAAGTTCACATATCATATACTAATAAATTATACCACACATAGGAAAACGAATCCGACTGGCAAAGTTGAGTTCAAATAAATTAGTCTCTCTTTACAATGCATGTCTTAGTATCAAATAAATTAGTATCATAACTTTTCGAGTAGATGATTTTTCATATAAAAAACTTTTTCATCCGAGTTAGTATGCAAAAGTTATGCCCATTTTACTAAATTCTACAGAGATTTTGCAAATAAAGTGGAAATTCACATTTGCAAATTTTCCCAACAACTAGACCACATATCACATAGGAAACTTATTTTTTTGACATTTTCATCATTTTCTTTTATTTTTTAAACTAAAAAGGCGATCCACCGGGGAGGAGTTTGAAAATGGGATTTTAGTACCGTTCGTGCCATGAACCGGTATTAATTCCTGAAACCTATTAGTACCGGTTCGTGGCTCGAACCGGGACTAAAGGTTCTAACCCTTTAGTCCCGTTGGTGCCACGAACCGACTACTGGCATCGATTTTAGTCCCGGTTGGTGGCACCAACCGACTAAAATCCATACGAACCGGACAATGGCCCACGTGGCCTGGGCGCATTTAACCGATTAATGCCCCATTAGTCTCGGTTCTAGACTGAACCGGGACTAATGGGCTAACCCGGGTGGACCAAAGCCCTCTTTTCTACTAGTGCTTGGCAAGTGAGAACAGACTTGACAAGGGCCGTGCGCCCAATTGTGGTGATGTTTTGGCCCTCATACGTTGTCAACTTGGATGCAACCTTGTCCACAAGAAATTGAAGATCCACCAATCTTAGCTTCCAAACAGAGAGGGGGAGCCCCAAGTACCTCAAGGGGAAAGAAGCCCTAGTTGCCGGCAGATTTTTAGTGATATGATCCAAGTCAAAATTATTGCAACGAATGGGCACCATCGAACTCTTATGAAAGTCGGTGCAAAGTCCCGTGACCTCGCCAAATCCTCTCAAAATATTAGCAAGATTGTCAACATCCTTTTTGATCGGAGCCAGGAAGATGGTCGCATCATCCGCATAAAGGGAGGTTCACATCATGGCACCCCTACCCCGAATTTTGTGCAGTAGCCCCTTTCGCGTAGCCACATCAAGGATTCTTTGGAGCGGGTCAATGGCGATGACGAACAGAAGCGGGGAGATGGGGTCCCCTTGCCGGAAACCACGACCATGCTTGATTGGGTTGCCGGCAATGCCATTGAGGATAATCCTCGATGATGAAGAACTAAGAAGCGCCGTGATCCAATCCCTAAACTTGCTTGGGAAACCTCGCCGTTGGAGAAGGTCCAGTATATATTCCCATTTGACCGAGTCGAATGCCTTGCGAATATCTAATTTGAAAAGGAGGGATGGGGTCTTGCTCTTGTGCAGGCGTCGTGCAAGATTGCGAACATACATGAAGTTATTATGAATACTTCTCGTTTTGATGAAGGCGCTTTGGGAATTGGAGATGAGGGCCGTCATGTGCGGAGTGAGCCGAGTGGAGAGCACCTTTGCAATAATCTTGGCGATCGCATGGATAAGACTAATAGGCCTATAGTCCGCAATCCCCTCTGCCCCATCCTTTTTTGGCAAGAGCACCACATTCGCAGAGTTGAGCCAGTGGAGATTCGAAGTGTGGAGGGAGTCGAAACGAGCAATGGCCCTCATGAGGTCGTGCTTGACAGTGCCCCAACACTTTTTGAAGAATAGGTCCGTGAATCCATCCGGACCCGGGGCCTTGTCATTTGGCATGTCGTTGATTGCTTGAAGAACCTCCATCTCGGTCATTGGAGAGTCAAGGCCATGCATGTCAAGGCGTTCCATATTGAGCTCCTCCTAATTGAAATCTTTTGAACTCTTCGCTCCTTTCTTCATAACATGGGAGAAGCGGTCTTGGATTAATTTCTCTTTGGCTTCATGCTCGGTGACCCAACCATGCTCGTTCTTGATTCGATGGATATGATTTTTCTCCTCCTAGCATTAACCCGGCGGTGGAAGAATTTAGTATTACGCCACCTTCTTTGAGGTTGGAGATTCACAGACACTGTTTCTTGCACGATCTCTCGATCACGGCCAAAGCAATGACCCTTCTCTTAAGACTAGCCCGTAGGTCACGCTCCTCGGGCGAGAGAGGCCTATCCTCTTGGGCGATGTCGAGGCGAAGAATCACCAAAAGAGCGGCTTGGAGATGGATTTTAGCCTTGGAGAAAAGGCCCCTAGTCCATTCGGAGAGGCTGATCGCCGTCTTTTTGAGCTTGTGGAAGATGATTTAATAAGGATCGGTATGGTCAACCCATTCGTTCCATGCCATTTGGACCACCTCGTTGAAGCCGGGATGGATGCCCAAAAGTTTTCAAATTTAAAAGTTTGTGGCCTCCGCGGGCCCTTGTCAACGGCAAGCAAAAGCGGACAATGATCGGAGAGGGATGATGAAAGTGCATGGAGGATATGCGTGTTGAAGGTTGTATCCCACTCGGCATTGCAGAAAAAAGAGTCAAGCTTCCATAGCGTTGGGTTTTCCCTCTCGTTGCTCCAAGTGAACCTCCGATTTTGGAGATGGATTTCTTTGAGCTCGCAACTATGGAGCGTGGCCCGAAAAGGGTTGATCCTGCCATGGTGAACATTTCTCTTGTTCTTGTCTCTCGCTCGATAAATTTGATTAAAGTCTCCGGAGGCAAGCCAAGCCACCCCCAAAGGCGGCTTCTGGCTGAGGAACTCGGCAAAGAACACGTCTTTGCAAGAGGGGTCGGTGGGGCCGTAGACATATGTGAACTTGAAGACCACGTCGGTCGCTCTTACACGGATCATGGCGGACAAGCAATACGCAGTGTTGGTGACTTTGGATGCTTCAACTAATATATCATCCCATAGAAGTAGGATGCCTCCCCTTGTACCAGTTGCCGGGCGCTGTGCAAAACTACGACGCCTATGTCCACCCAAGAAGGCAGCCGTGAACTGATCAACATTGTTGAGTTTTGTCTCCTGAAGACACACTACATGGCAAGACGAAGAGGCGATTGTAGCATGGACCGCCACGCGGCGGTCTGGGCAGTTGAGACCACTGACATTCCAGCTCAGGAAGTTGATTTGTTGCTCTAACATAATATAACAAGAAGCACCCTGGAGCACAATCTTCGAACATAGGCAAACGAAGCAACAGTCACTTTACCCAGAATTGTACGATACTGGGCACACGTACAAAGCACACATAGACCTAACAAAACACACAAAGTGGCATTCTCACAGGAGACAGTGCACTTCCTAACAGAGTCTAGTCTTCCATCAGCAACAACACTAACATCACACCTGATACATGGCCGCAGGCCAACACACATCAACCACGTAGCATTCAGCTCATCGCTCTTGAGCAGAGACCAGCCCCCTGAAGTTTGAAAAGGTTGTACTATCATTGGGAAACCTGGGAACCCAAAGCTTGGAGCATCAGCTCAAAAGGACGCCTGCTGGACAGCGGCGCCCTCATCAGTCCTCTCCAGGTCGAGGGCGCCTCCTCCTCCATGCGCAATGAGTGCCTCCTCGACATCTGTTGCATCTTCCATCATCAAGCTCGAACAATCCGCGCATAGCAGCAATCACATCAGGTGGCAACTGCTCCTTGAAGCGGTCCGTGAAGGCGTCGAGTGCAGCTGCAGTGACATCTTCACCATCTTTGACAATACCCAAGCTGCGGTACAGGAGCAGCTCTGCCGCCTTGGCAGCCGGCGCCGCCTTGGCACACCCTGAAGCGCGTGTCTTGTGGATCGAGAATAAGCCACCAGACTTGGAAATGGTGATCCCAGCCAGGGTTTTCCGACGAGCAGCCGGTGCCTTAGGAGGCCAACCTTTGGGTCACCGTCGGTGCAAAAAAATTAGGGTCTTTCATATCGCGAGAGTAATAATCCATGTGGTGTCGTGGGTGATTTGTAACAAACTCTATTCTCTTTTATTTAATGGATGAGGCAAAGTTTTTGCCTTCATTTTAAAAAAAACTACCGTTTGCTTGCATTCCCTACGCTGCCTTCTGTCCGCATTCCGTGCAATCCTGGCTTCAGCCTGCTGCTCCATGTCGCCGTCGCTATCGCGACACCGGCACCGGCCGCCGGCCGCAAATCCACATACCAGTACCACTCCATACTGTACTTACAGCCGCGGCAGCTATTGGCACGGAAAAGAATCGACAGAGAAAATCTTTACCGGCCGACCGTAAAGATCTGGCAGAAATCTTTACCTTCCATTCGCGGCGAGCTTCACTGGTTCGCCGCCGCCGATTTCTCTACAGTCGTGCTTTGCTTTTCGCCGCTGTTGGTTGGGCACTCCGCACTTGCGGCTCACTGGCGCGTTGGTGAGGCTGTGGGCCAGCTGACGAACACGACGGCGCAGAGTCTGGGAACAAAACAAACGCAGCATCTGGAACGTTTATTGCATCTACAGCCGCGCCCCCAACAGGGCCCCCAAGCGACTTTTCGGCCGTCGTCACCAAAAAAACGGCCCAGGCGCGTCCTCAGGGGCCCATTTTTTGCTGGCACGGGTCGAAATTGGCGCCGGCGGACCTAACCCTAACCCGGCGCGCTGGGGCGCTCGGGAGCGCCGGGCGAGTATTTTTTGGCGCGAAAGCGCCGTGGGCCAGCCGCGTCAGCGACTCGACTCGCTTCTCGCCGCTTCGTCGTCCTCATCGCCTCGTTTCCCGCGGCGAATCAATGCCAAAGCTGCGCGCGCTGCCGCGCTAGTCAGCCTCCATTGATGCCTCACGGGCGGCGCAGTGAAGTCTGGGCGACGCACTTCCCCTCGCCCGCCACGCTTCCCGCCACGCGTAACGCGCCGGCCAAGCCTACCGCGCGGCGCCTCGGCCTATATAAGCCGAGAACCAGCGCGCCGGAGATACGCACACACACACACTACACCGCCGACGCGCCCACATCTCCCTCTTCCTCCTCTCGCCGTCTCCATCTCACAAGGATGGCCGAGCGCTTCCCAGACGACGGCGCGGCAGCGAATGGTTTCGGGCGCCGCCACCTTCACGAGGACGAGGCTCGCCTCCTCTACGAGGCCGAGTACCCGGCCCCGCCGGACATGCGGGTGCCCGGGTCGTGGAGGATCAGTGCCGGCGGCATGCCGGTGCCACCACCACCCACCGGGGCGGCGCGCCGTGCGGGGATCGCACGCATCCGCGCGTCCCTGCCGCGGGCGGCGAGGGAAGGCCCGCGGTACACCCCCGACAGCCCGCTCTGGGAGCCCTATTTCCGCCGCTGACATGCCGAGCAGCTCGAGGCGACGAACGGCGTCGTGCCCTCCGGCAGGCTCAACTCCGAGGGCCGGCGCCGGTGGTGGGGCATACCTGGCCGCATGTTGGAGGCCGTCCTCCAGTACATCAAGGGCGGCAACACGTCGCGCCTCGAGTACCCCGCTCCCCCGACCTTCTCATGCCGCCGTGGGAGCTCCTGGACGCCGAGGCGTATGGAGCGGCCCGGCGCGTCCTCCTCCTCGTCCGGCCGCTCGTCGGGCTCTCCCTGCCTTCGCCCTGTCAAGCCGGAGCCCCAGGACACGCCGGTCAGCGCGCGCACCCGCAGCTCCTCCGGCGTCCGCATCGGCGACTCCACCCCCATCCGTCCGCTTCATCCTCGTCGAGCCCAAGCCGGAGCCCAGCCTCCCCGCGGAGTACGAGGAGATAGCCCGGCGCGGCTTCTCCCACGAGGACGCCCTGCAGTGGGCGCGGGACGACTACCTCCGCGAAGAGATGGTCCGGCAGCGCCGGGCCCTGAAGGATATCGAAGCCCGCAAGCGCGGGCGTCAGGACGAGCACGGCGTCGTCATCCTCGACAGCGACGACGAGGAGGACGCCGCGGGACCATCCAACCCGCCGCGTCAACCGTGGGAGGGATGCAGCAGGGACGGCGGCGGCGGCGGCGGCGGCGGCCGCGGCGGTGACTACACGCGGTTCTACAGCCTCCTCGACATGTAGAACTGCGAGGGCGGGCGGCGGGCGGCGGGGAGCGGCGAGGCAGACTGCGAGGAGCGACGATGGAGATGGCGAGTGGCGGCCCCTAGTAGTTTTTTCTTTTTTTTTGTAAAATATGTTTAAATTTGAACGAACTCGCCGAAGTTTGAAATAAATTTACGCCGTGTTTGTGCCGTTTTTAATTTTTTTCAAAATAACATGGGCGCCGCGATTGAGGAGCATCACGCCCCAGCACGTGGGTTAGCGCCGGTGCGCTCCAGGGGCGATTTTTAGTCCCTTCTGAGAGGCCAACGGCTGAAGATACTCTTAGTACCACATCGCTCGGCTAGCAACACCGTACGCGGCTTAAATAGCCCAGTGCTTACCCTTTTATTGCTGAGGACGCAGAGTTAAGTCATCAGCTCTGTCGAGGCAAAAGCCATGTCAATCTTTTTTATTTTTCCAACATTTTTTACTTTACATTTTCTATATTTTTTTACTTTGATTTGCCAAATATTTTTCCCTTTTCATTTAACTATTTTGCAGGTTGTGCAACAGGTGAACATGTAAAGTTTAAAAATAAAACATATGTTTTTTCCTTTTCCTAATATTTTTATTTCCATTTATTATCCTTCTTCATTTTCCTAATATTATTTCTTTTCTCTTTTACTATTTAGCCAGTTGTGTAATAGGTGAACATGTCAAGTCTGAAATAAAACTAAGTTTTTTCCTTTTGTAATATTTTCAGTTTTTATTAGTATTTTTATTTTATTTTCCTAAAAATATTTCTTCTTTATTTTCCTAATATTTTTTCTTTTATTTTACTAATATTTTTATTATTTAAATTCTACCAATGTTTTCTCCTTTTTATTTTACTATTATGTAGGTTGTGCAACAAGTGAACATGTAAAGTCTAAAACTAAAATTATAAATAAACTAAAGTTTTTCCTTTTCCTAATATTTACCTTTTATTTTATTAGTCCTTTTATTTTTATTGTCCTCATGTATTTTTTCTTTTCTACTACTCTATGGCTCATATACTAATATTTTGCGGTTTTGCAACATGTGCACATGTATAGTATTAAATACAAAATAAAAACTAAAAATAACTAAACAAATTCCCTTCCTCATATTTCCCTTTTCTTTTATTAGTATTTTTGTTTTTATTTTGCTAATATTTTCCATTTTTACTGTTATAATGCTCATATACTAATATTTCTTGAGGTTGTGCAATAGGTGCAAAATATAAAATAAAAATAAAATTAAACTAAGTTTTTTGTTTTCCAAATATTTTACCTAAAATTATTGCTCTGAAACTAAAATGGATTAGCTCATGCCGCCATACATATCCATTTAGAAAGAAGACACTCGTGCTTAAATTAGAAAAGTGATTAGCTAATACCCCTTTACGTATCTATTTATAAAGAAGACACCCATTCCTAAATTATAAAAATGATTAGCTCATGCCCCTTTACGTATCCATTTAGAAAGAAGACACCCATTCTTAAATTAGAAAAGTTATTAGCTCATGCCCTTTACGTATCCATTAGAAAGAAGACACCCATTCCTAAATAAGGAAAGTGATTAGCTCATGCCCCTTTACCTATCCATTTAGCACACAGTAAAAATGCACCTAATCCCTGCCCTCTCATGGGTTTATCGTTTCTGGCCGTCCATTTTCTGACCTCGGTGTTTTTGGCCGTTGGATCTCGTCTCTATAGCTATATGTATGGGCCATCTGTCCTATGGGCTGCTGCTCTAGAGTCTGAAACCAAGCAATGTGGTAAACTGGCATGTTCGGCCAGCCCAACACCATTCCTCTCGGCAAGCCTACGCCAGCCCACTCGGTCTCTAACTCTCGAAGAAACAAGCAAACAGGCTAATACACATGTCGTTGTGCAGCCACCTCCACCGGCTCTTCCTCTCACAATTTCTTATGACGTTGTCCGCCCAGATGCTGGCGTTCTCGCTTTCTTCAGTCTTTCCCCTGAAGTTGTAGCAGGGAGGTGCTCAACCTCATGGCGGCGATGAGATCCACTCTCAGACCGGCGTATCAGGGAGGAAATTTTATGCATTAGGGATGATTTCCAATTCATGGCAGCAGGGGGGTGCCAGCATGAGGATCAGTAGCAGCGACATACGTTTGCCCCTACAAGAACAACTTGACAAGGGCAAAGAAGGTATACTTCCCCATGGCTTCCGCTGGTATAAATCTCATCCATTCCTTGTCTTGGAAGTCGCTGTCGTCGGTGCCCTTGCGCTCAAAATTCATATCCATGTTGATCCACCCTTCGGCTGTAATCCAGGTGTCTCTGTGTTCTAGCTGATTTTCTATTGTTAAAGACCATTTTATGTAGCGTATTGATCTTTCATATTCATTTTTATGGTAGAGGTTCATGAAATTTATTGTGCTTATGCTTCCTATGGTGAAAAGTTGGAACAATATTAGTTAGCTTCATGTTACATTGTCGTGTACTTAAGCAAAAAATTGTTGTAATTTTAAAGATCATGGTTGAAAGCAAGCAAATGATCCCGCATCCCACCAGTCTCACATTGATATGCGGGATCACATTCTAATATTTTTCCTTTTACTGCTCCAAGGCTCACATTCTAATATTTTGCAATAAACTAAGCAGTCGCTACCTACTTCTCTCCCTATATGTGTTGGTGCTTATCACACCGTATACCCATTTAATTACCCATTTGTATGATTAGTAAGGGCATGTTTACTATAAGTGACACGCCCTTAGAAAACTAGATGACCCGTTGCATTATTGGCGCAAAGAGCAACTACATCCACAAAGTTAAGCAGACTACGTGCAACACGTCTAATAAATGTTTGTTTTATAAATCATTCCTAAAGGACATTAGCATGAATAAGAATACATATGGGAACAAACACCAAGAAGCAATAGATAGGCTAAAAACAAGGATAAGCATCCCTAGATCATGACAAGTGCTTGTCCGCACTGGACCCACTTAGACACGACCTTGGTGCCAGCTTCGGTTTGTCTTGTACTTGGTTTGGTCACTCGGGAGTCGGACTCAATATTTGGTACTCGACTACAAAGGAGGCGGGCTCAGTCACTCGAGAGTGAACTCGGGACTCAATCATGGGGTAGGCGTACTTGATTGCGGGGTAGTCCAACTCGGGAGTCGCTCGGGAAATAGCCACAAAGTAGTCATACTCAGCAAGGAAGAGGCAGACCCGACCATGGAGTCGGAACTCAAGTATTGAGGAGGCTGGCTCGGTAACACATGAACCAAACTCAGGACTTAGTCACGAAGTAGTCAGACTCAGCCGCTGGGTGGTCGAACTCAGGAGCCGAGAGACAATTGGATCCAGTGTCGGTCACCGGGGAGTCGACATCGAGTAGTCAGACTCGGTGAGAGAGAAGCGGACCTAGGCATGCAGATTTGAGAGTTGGTGCTCGACTACGAGTTTGCTGGATTCGGTCACTCGAGAGCCAAAAATCGGGGCTTGGCCACTAGGTAGTCTTGCTCGGGAGCCGGGACATGACCAGAGTCGAAATCGGTCCATTGGGAGTCGGCCATGAGTATTCAGACTCGGCAAGGAGGCATACTCGACCATGGAGTAGTCAGATTCCATCACTCGGGACTCAACAACGGAGTAGTCGGGGCTCAACCACGGGGTAAGCAGACTCGACCACTATGAGGTTAGACTAAGGAGATGAGACATTATCAGAGTCGGATTCGGTCGTGAAGTAGTCACAATTAGACATTGACGGGTTAAACTTGAGAGACGGGAGACGGTCTTAATGGAGTTGAACTCGGGTTCAGCGAGTAGGAATCGTACATACAACAGAAGAGGCAAACTCAATCACTTGGTACTCATCCCTAGGCAACAGAGTAGTCGAACTCGGCAAGTAGGAGGTGGGCTCAGCCCCAAAGTAATCATACTTGACCATGAGGGGCCAAACTCGATCACTTGTGACTCAGATTCAGCCGACTTCGGCCATGGTGGAGTCATACTCAACCACGGTGGACTCACACTCAACGAGACGAATTCGGACGACCGAGGAGCCGGACTTAGCATTGAGTCTGGCAACCGCCAAATGAGTCCTATGTGTAATGGGGAGGAAGTTGTAAATCATATGCATCCCAACATCATACAAAATTATCCAATATCTTTTTTTGCAAGGAACAAATATGTTCAATGTATATATTACATAGCAGTTTATAGTTCTTTCCTTTCCATTTGAAAAAAGTTGTAGTATGTAGGCACTCTAAAACTCCGGAGTTACAGCCTAAACTGACCTAAGCAATGCATTATCGACATCTGATTATTCAAAAGGGCAACCAATTGCATAGAGAGGTCATGGAATGTCAGAACAATGATTGATGTTGAGTTATCTAGCAGTGTTCCAAAAACCATTGTGCTCTAATCATCCAATGTGCATAGAGTACTTTTGATGGCCACTTGAATACGATGGAGCTGAAATAACTTGACCAACACTAGATGATTTTGCAATGCCTCTAGGAGCCCACGCTTATCCAGAACACACACCAAAGTACATAAGAGTTGAATTATTCTGCAACAAGACAAAATGGAACACTCATAGAGCACTATTTAGAACGGCTCTTGGACACCATTCAATGATCTATTGCTATGGTGAAAAATATGTACTCCCTGCGTTCCTAGATATAAGTCTTTCTAGAGATTTAAATATGAACTACATATGAATGTATATAGATGTAGTTTAGAGTGTGGATTCACTCATTTTGCTCTATATGTAGTCTCCATATTGAAATATCTAAAAGACTTATATTTAGGAATGGAGGGGTAGTGCATAAATGACTCAATATTTAGAGTGGTACGATCAAGATAGGTTAACAATGGTGAAAAATGTTAAATGCGATAGAAAAATGTTTGTCATTGTATACAAAAATATATACAAAGCAAATACGAAAATGTACATAAAATGTTAAACATACACTAGAAAACAATGTTCTTGGTGTATACGAAAAATCTAGATCGTACATTAAATAAATTTAGTCACCAAAACATATATTCAGTAAAAGTCAATTTTGTAAATAAATATGTTCCTGATGTATACAAAATGTACATTGTGTGTGAATATTTCTATTGTCATTAAAATGCTCATCGTGTACAAAAAATATTTACCATGTATTCAAATATTGTTAATCTTGTATTTGAAAAATGTTAAGCGTGTATGAACAAATGAATAAGATATATTTTTTTACAATGTGTAGGAAAAAGTTAGACATAAAAATATAAGTTTTCAAAAATGTTGTATTGAAAATGTTAAACATGATACTAAATATGATCCTGATGTATATGAAAGTGTTGTGTGTGTACAGAAAAAAGTTGAGATGTGGTGAACAAAAAACCCAATGAAAATCGACAAAGAAACAAAGAAACCCAGGAAAAACCAAAAGAAAAACAAAGAAAATAAAAAGATAAAATTAAACATGAAGAAAACAAATGCAAAAGAATAAAAAAAACTGAAAACCAAACCAATGTAAAAATGGGAAAACAGAAGAAAACGGTAGAGAAGCATAAAAGAATGAAAACAAATGGGAAAAATAAATAAAAGGTAAAACAAACAAAAACAGTAGAGAAACATAAAACAAAGAAAACTAATAAAACCAAAAAGACAGGGAATACAAAATAAATAAAGAAAACGAAAAAACTCGATAGTGAAATGTAAAACTAATGGAAACCATAGAAAATCGTTATAGATAGAAAAAACAATGAAACAGAAGAAAACCGTATAGAAGACATACAAAAAACCAAATGAAAACCCCAAAACAAAAAAAAGAACTGATGAAAACGAAACCAGTGTAATTAATAGGTCTTAGAGAAGGAAAAGATACTCGAAAGTTCTATTCTGATCCGGAGCTCAAATGCTCCCTGAGGAACAGTAAAATCAAAAAAGTAGTATAAAACTCAAAAAAATCTGAATTGTTTTTGTGTAACCTTTAACAAATGGTTTGTATGGCTGCACAATTTCAGCATGAAATCACATTTGTGGATGGCGTGGCGAAAAAAAAAACAAAATCAGCACTCCAAAATGTTTCCAAACCTAGCATTTCTGGAACCTCGATTTTTTTTTCTGTCACGACTTCCACGAATGTCATTTCATGCTGAAATTTCGCAAGCATACAAAACACATGTCAAACTTTATCACAAAAATAATTCAGAATTATTTGATTTTTTTACTATTTTTTATTTTACTGTTCATGAGGGTGCATTTGAGCTCAGAATCAGATACTCCACATAAAAAAACTAAACTCTACAACGAGCGAAAGAAAGAAGAAAGAACGTTATACGAGCAATTAGTGATCGAAAAAGGCCAACTAAATGGGCCGGCCTAATAACTGTGTGATGAGAAAAAGCTTCACGCCGCCGAGCTTATAAGCGACACGCTGCCCCAGGCTAGCCTTCTTAGCTAGAGTATTTGTAGTTGCTATAGAGACAGAAATAGCTACAATATAGAAAGATCTTTTTTTTGCAGCCATGGCCCCTGTTGCCTTGGGCCTGACTACGCCTCTGCACACAGCCATGTAATTTGTGAACACACTTTATCCAATATTGAAACAACGCCAGACTCCAATAGTATAACAACCTCACTGGTTTAGTTGTATATAGTTGCGCCCGTGCTTCTTTATGGAGCAGCACCAGACTCCAAGCCCTCCTCATGAATCAGTGACGGTCAGTGAGTTGAACGAGGCTGGCTTCTCATGTCAAAAATAATCGAGATGAAACAGAGTAATGTTGTTTTCTATGCAACTTCTTTAGAAATATCACTACATTTTATAGAACACTTGGTAATATAATCTCGAGTTCAAAAATTCTAGAAGTAGTTCATTCCCATGCACATCTGGACTAAACAACCCTATACAATTTGAAGGACCTTGTGATGCGGAGCATCCCACGATCATCCCCATGGACTTACCTACATCTCCCACGACACCACTTGGACCTATGACAAGAGCTCGAGCAAAGGCTATCGAAGATAAGATGAACTCGCTCATCTCCGAACTACCCCTTTCTACACATGAGACATGGCTACTACCTCAAGAGGAAACACTATGTGTGATCATGTACTTAGAAGGAAGCCATGGAACAGCTACACCCAATGGCCAAGACGGCGAGGACACCAACTATGAGAGCCAAGAAGAAGAGCTGCCATTGAAGCTACAGCCACCGGACGACCGGTCGGGACCGGACGTCCGGCACCTGAAGCCCAGCCTGCCCAAGTCCCAGCCAACGCATGCTACATCGAGTGGACGTCCTGCCAGGACCGGACGACCGGCCCCACCTCCCAGCGAGCGGACGACCGGCACCATCCCCACCGAAGGGAAATTACCGAAAGTCCGAAGGGACCGGACATCCGACACCACCATCACAGAACGGAAACAGCGGAAGTCCGACGACTACCGGACGATCGGACCACAATGAGCCACCGGACGACCGGTCCCCAGCAGACGTCTGTTGCCTGTGTGCATGCAGCTTCGGGCTAAAGCCCATTTACCCCTTCACTTTGGCCCCCATTTGTACTACGACTATAAATAGACCTCTGCCACCTCCTAGCGAAGGTCAGCATTGCGATAGCTCATACTTTGAGATAGAGCCTTGCTCATCCATCCAGATCTACTCCACCGCGAGGGACCGACACCTCTTCGGAGAAGATCCTCGCTGGATTCAAGACCTTATCTCGGAGAAGACCCTCTTCAAGACCTACTCACAGAGAAGAACCGGTTATGTATCGTCCTTTGTTGGTTTCGGATCTTGTATCACTTTGTGTCTCGAGGATCTAGCATATGTGTGACCTTATTCTTGTTGGTTGAGTGTTTTCTCGTGTGTTTCCCTCGTTTCCCCTCTCGTGTTCTTGGTAGGATTCCCTCCAAACGTGAAAGATCAGGCGTCTACGGTTCTACCCTACATCACCTTGGCATTATTATTTCATCAATAGACAAATAGTAGGAACCATGCAGTTGCATGAATAATAGCTTCAGTTGAGGTAATGCTCTTTTGATCTTGGATGTATATGCTCCCTTTATCTAAAGAACATATTTTGAATTGGCAAGAAATTCAATTTTTTTCCGCATGAACATCTCGACATTCTATGTGTGCATGTGAAGTTTTGCGAAAAAACCGATATTTTTGTAGCTTGTGTAAAAAGACAAAGAAAATATCTCAAGCAAGACTTTTTAGCACCACATTTTTGTCCTCTTTGCACTAGTGAACTAGTTTATATAATGGTTATGTGAGTTTGTTGTTAGACACTGAGACTTGAATTGCATGTTTGTGTATTGTATATGTATTCTTGTGGCAGGGATCTGAGGGGAAAGTAGTAGAAAGTGGTCTGTGAACGGATCTTTACCAAGTGCGGCTCTCGGCAAAGTGGCATGCACTGGCAGTTGGTTGTGGCAGTTTTGCCGAGCGCCACTCTCGGCAAAGAGCTGACGGAACCAGCTGACGTGAAGTCACTTTATATTGCCAAGTGGTACTGTTTGGCTCTCGACAGACTCTTTGCCGAGTGCCCGTGTCCTGGCTCTCGGCAAATTCATGTTTGGCGGAGAGGTGTACGACGGGTGGCCTTTGTCAAGTGCAATTCTCGGCAAAGGTGTTGCTAGCGGTTATTGACCTTTTGTCGAGTGTCCGTGGCACTCGGCGTACAGGGAGATTCCAGTAGTAATATATGCAATCTGCTCAAGGTGTGGTAAGCAGTTGGTGAACAAAAAAGCAAGTTGTTCCTATGTTGCATGAAACATGTTTCAACACCGAGATTTTTAGAAAAAAGTTTAGCAAAAGAGAGCAAAAAAAATGTGTTGCCAACAAGCACTCGTATCATCTAAAACTACTCAGATCAGATAGATGAACATGCCAAACATAAATTACGCTTCCACTCAAACTGCTAATCTCATGAAACAACAAACTGCACAATCACTAGGAAGTTCCACTAGATTAACATACCAGATCACTCTAGATTAGCCTGGCTCTAAGAGTATCTGGCTGTTGCATTTTGCAGTGTCATCTTCAAACACTAGCTACAGATTCAGGCATAATTAGTACAGATTCATGCATATAGATTCAGCATAACCAACTGGATCTACTGGAAGTTCCAGTAGACTATGATTCAGTGAACTGTAAACTAATCCAACGAACCCTGCACTTTCATTTACATCCACATTCATCAAACGGAGAAGACAAGTTCGAAGGTAAACCTAAGATTGACAAATCCAGAGAAATGAAGTTCAATGCACATTACAGTTCATCCTAGCTTCACTGCATAGCAACACACCCATGATCCTTGCTACTTTACTTGACCAATGTCATTGAGAAAGTTGACTGATAGCCACGCCCTGCAATTCAGCAGCCTTCGCTTTGGTGGATTTGCCTCATCCTCGATCTCGAACACCTTCTTGGAGGACTTGGTTGGCGAACTTGAGACGCGGATCTTGATCCACTTGGTGCCCTCCTCGCCCACGGCTGCTGATGCAGGAGCCACCAGCGCAGGTAGGGCTGGGGTTGGAGGAGGGGGCACTGCCAGCGCTAGGCTGGAGGAGCGGGCACATCTAGCGCTGGGGCTGGAGGAGTGGGCACTGCCACTGCTGGTGCCGGGGAAGGAGTAGGTGCTGCTACTGCTGGTGGTGCCGGGGAAGGAACGGGTGCTGCTGCTGTTGGTGGTGCCGGAGAAGGAGCGATTGCTGGTGGTGGTGGTGGTGGTGCCATGGAAGGAGCGGGTGCTGCTGCTGCAGGTGGTGCCGGGGAAGGAGCGGGTTCTACTGCTGCTGGTGGTGCCGGGGAAAGAGCGGGTGATGCTGCTGCCGGTGGTGCCGGGGGAGGAGCGCGTGCTGCTACTGCCACTAGAGCCGGGGGAACAGGACCGGCCCATAGGTCGGGCAAAAGGGGCGACCGCCCCGGGCACCATGAGGGGAGGGCCCCAACTAAAACTTATATTAGTAAGAACTATAGAAGTATACATTACATCTGAAAGATTATTAAATGGATAAAATAGCCTTAATTTGCAGAAGCGTAAGTTCACATATCATATACTAATAAATTATACCACACATAGGAAAACGAATCCGACTGACGAAGTTGAGTTCAAATAAATTAGTCTCTCGTTACAATGCATGTCTTAGTATCATAATGAAAATTATGATAAGTAGATTTCTATGTTTAAACCAATACCCAATTTATAACTTGGTAAGTGTGTAGGCATCTCATTTGTACCAAACAAAACCATGTGAATCTGGATGAGCATGTTTGGTAATAGTATCATACGTAAAAGTACAATCAACAACATTTTTGTTTCTTCGATGATTCTGTTACTAAACCCAACTTGAAAGCCGCATTTTCTATGCCCTTAGAAGTTTCCATAAATATGACAGCCTAATCTACACTAGAAACCACTATTAAAGGGACTGTCTAATTGACATCTGACTGTTTTTCAATTCAAAAACAGTCAAATTTTCTGTCCAGTCAACACATTACACCTGTACTAGTAGGAAAATCACCAGAAAGCAAAAAACGAACCTCTAAACGGGTCGGGTAAACATCTCGCCCGTTCGACCTGGACAAACAAACCCCCTCGTCATCAGGGACCACAACCAACTTGCAACCCACGCAAAGGCCAAACCCCCCTCCCCCTCAAAGCACTGGAAACAGATCTCACCTCCACAAATACACACCCCTCCCCCTCACCCCTAACAGATCTGGGAGGCGCCCATGGGAAAGGGAGAGGCGGCCATGCCACAGCGGGGAGGGGGAGAAGAAAGAAGAGCAAACACAAAATTGGGAGAGGAGCATCTCCCTAATGAGGAGCAGCAGGGAGATCAACAACACAATCCGCAGGTCAGCAAAACACACCAACTCCTCACCATCATCTCCCTTCACCTCTTGCATGAACAAAAACTGAAGGAATTTCCTTCACCTACAAGGGAGATAGATCAACATTCAGAAACATTCAGCAACCTAGTTCAAATTTCCATAGATCAACATTCAGAAACATTCAACAACCTAGTTCAAATTTCCAGTGTAAAATCCTAGAAAATTACAGTGCAAAACACCATGTAACTAGTCTTGTACCTAGAAATTTCCACTGTAAATTCCCCATAAATTCCAGTGTAAACAAGTAGACAAATGATATAATTACATTGAAAGAACACAGTAATCTACACTGTAAATCATAGAAAAAACAGTACACAAAATCTGATGTACTTACACTGTAAATGCATACTTTCAGTGAAGATTGCACTGTATTTTACAGAGTAAACCTGACTGTAAAATACACACTTACAGTGAAAATTACACTGTAGCTACCTAGAAACTTACAGTGTAAAACCCCTAGGAAATTACACTGTAAGTACCCGGTAAAAATGCACTGTAAATCCACTGTAAGTACTTAGGAAATTACACTGTAAGTACCCATGTAAATCCACTGTAAGTACCTAGTAAAACTGCAGTGTAAAAACCTTTAACAGTATTCACACATACTATCTCCTGCCCCTCACCCAATGCATAGAAACACATTGAAGCATGCAGACATTACAAAAATATTTTCATCTATTACTATATGCTTTGTTGCTCATGATTATGTTAAACTGACATTCTACTTTCCAAAATGTGACAGGAGAGGAGCATGATGAGGGCAGTAATTGAAGAGGATCTAATGAGATTGTCACAGGAAGAACTCATACTAAATGTGAGATACAATTGCTAAAACTCTGGGAATATGTTTAAAATACATAAAAGGGTAAAAAGTTAACACAATTATGATGCAGGAAACATTTTCTTTCACTGCGCTCCTTCATTCCGACATTATATACAAGGTAAGAATCAAAAATCAAAAAAATACCGAGTACATATTAGGTGATGTGTAAAAAAACTTGTGATGAACCTTGTAGGTACATTCAGGGGATGGATCTACGAACATTGCCGAAAATATCTACGAAAACTCCAGGAGCAAATCAAATGACAGTTTCATCACAACAAGAGATGACAATGTAAGCAAAACAACAGCTGAATAACTATTGCAAGAAAATGCCGAAGGAAAGCACACTAACAATCTTTAAACTTACTTTGCAGACACTCGAAGCAGACTTGCATCACGAAATGCCAGCGAGCGAAGATGGGGGAGGAGAATCCGATCCCTGGGACACAAATCTGTTCTACAACATGAATCTGCAACAGGTACGCATCACAAAAATTCAGAAATACAGACGATGAACATAAAAGAAGTGCAGAGAACATATCAGAAGAAAGTAACTAAAACAAAATCCCTAAATGTTGCAGGAGCCTCAAGATGTTGATCCCAGCAGAGCAGCGGCTAACACGAACTCAAGCACAGGCATGAATTAAGAAGGAGAAAGAAAAGAACCAGGACACTCACTTGAACAAGAAGGAGATGATGAATTCCTCGATGAAGAAGACATTGAAAGATTCCTGCAAAATGAACAAGAAGCTGCATCAGAGGGCAATCTGATGAACACTAGCGGTAATTTCAAGCCGTATTTAGGCATGCAGTTCAAAACAAAGGAAGAAGCTCAGGAATATTTCAATTTCTACTCGAAAGTGGCAGGATTTTCAGTTGCTACAGTAGCAATCTCAAGAACAGCAAGCAAGAAAAGAAACAATGAGGTGACAAGGATCACTATGAAGTGCAACAAGTGGGGCAAGACAAAAGAAATAGAGAAGGAATGCATAGTGCCCATGAGAAGATCTACAGTCATTGCTAAAACAGATTGTAAAGTTGTGATGGTCATATCTGAGAAAGGAGGCATATGGGAAATCACAAGACAACACCTAGTACACAACCATGAGTTAACACCAAACAGTAGATTCTTCAGGTCACATAAGTACATGTCGGATGAAGAGAAGTGCTTGATAAGAGTTTTGAAGCATACAAACCTGGAAACAAGAAGGATTGTTGCTGTCTTGGCTTACATAAGAGGAGGAATGGCTCATCTACCATACACAAAGAAACATGTCACTAACTATGCAGCAACAATAAACAGAGACATCGTAAACTCTGACATGATGGAAGTAGTGCAAATGTTCAACAAGAAGCAAACAGAAAATCCTGGCTTTTGCTACTCATTTGAGCTTGATGGAGAGAATAAAGTGAGAAGCTTATTCTGGACAGATGTGAGGTCAAGAATGATGTATGACATATGTGGAGATTGCATAAGTTTTGACACTACATTCCTAACAAACAAGTACAACTTACCGTTTGCACCGTTTGTGGGAGTATCCCCACACGGCAACACATACTTGTTTGCTTGTGCATTCATTATCAATGAGACAAAAGACATGTTTGCTTGGTTGTTTGAACAATTCCTGATGGCTATGGGAGGCAAGCATCCTATATCGATAATTACAGATCAGGACAAGGCAATGCAAGGAGCTATTGAACAAGTATTTCCTAATGCTACCCATAGGAGCTGCCTGTTTCACATAAAGAAAAAGGCAGAGGAGAAAGTTGGGCCTTGTTTCCAAGCTAATGAAGGCCTCTATGAAGATTTCCAGGACATTGTGGACAACTCCTTGACTGTAGAAGAATTTGAAACAGACTGGCAAGAAATGATAGAGAAATACCAAGTTCACCACATAAAGTACTTCGGCGACATGTGGGAAAACAGGAAAAAGTTCATACCAGTGTATTTCAAGGACAAGTTCTTCCCATTCATTCAAACTACAGCTAGAAGTGAAGGAACTAATGCCCTTTTCAAGAAAGGGGTTGGGGCTAAATTTAGTGCTACTAGCTTTTTAAGAGAGTATGACCGGATACTTGATGTTGTGCATGATAGGGAAGAAGAATGTGACCATGTTTCCAGAAACAAGAAGGTTGCAAGGAAATCCTTCTGGTCAAAATACAGCATAGAAAGGCAAGCACATGAGATGTACAACCTTGGAATATTCAGAAAATTCCAGTTTAAGATGGCAGATGCAACAAGGTTGCATGTCTTTGAACAAGAAAAGGACAAATACTACATTGTTGCCCAGGCTGAAAACTACCCTCTAAAGGAACTCCGGAAAAGGTTATACCTAGTGCAAGTTGGATTGAAAGAAGAAGAATACTCTTGCATTTGTTGCACATTCCAGAAAGATGGACTGTTGTGCTCACACATACTTCGAGTAATGATACATCTCAACATTGAGAAGATACCAGAAAAATACATCATTGATAGATGGAGGAAAAATGACTACAAGCTAGATGTTACAAAGACACCAGCTGTTGCAGCTGAGAACTCCACACTAAGGTACAATGTGTTGGCAAGGAAATTGGTGCATGTGGCATCAATAGCTTCAAAGAAGAAGAGGAAGTATGAATATCTGCTGGGAGAATTAGACAGGATACAAAAAAGGCTCCGGGAAATGGATGATGAAGAAGAAACAACAGATGGGGGACAGAGTGTAGCAACAAGAACAGTTACATTCGTACCAACAGCAGGAGAAGGAGAAACAACAACACCATCATTCACAATACAAGACCCAGATATAGCGAAAACAAAAGGTAGACCAAGGATGCTAACTATTCGCGAAGCAATAAAGCAGAACAAGTTCTACAAATGCTCACATTGCGGGTCTGAAAGTCACACGCTGAAGAATTGCACAAACCTCGACAAGGAATACAACAAGCCAAAAAGGAAACAAGCAAAGCAGTCGAACCCAAGGAATGTCAAGAAAGGTAAGTTATAAAATATTGAAATGAGATATACTTGATTACAAGAAAATAAATTAATAGTGGACACTGAACACAGGTGCAGAGAACAAAGGAGGCAACCAGAGGAGCAACAGCAAGAGGAAGGGCAATATGACGGCGCAACACAATCCTATAGCAGAACCTCCGGAAGAATGAAGAAAACAAGATAGCAGAATATGAGAGAAGAAGAAAAGAAGACAGAACAAAGATGAGTAGGATTAGGAGTGAGCGGGAATACTACAAATGTAGTACGAATGTCTTATGATTAGAAGGAAAACTAGGAGAAAGATTAGTAGTGAGAGGGAGTACTACTAATGTATTAGCAATATCTTATTCTGGTACCTAATTTCAGACAGCCTAGCCGAATTCAAAATTTCATTAAATTATGATACATTCAAATTCCAGAAAGGCAAGTAGACAAAAAAAGTTGACGATTATTTAGCATTATTTTACCTGTACAGAAAATGATAACATAATAAAATAGAACACGAAAATAAATGGGAAAGAGTAAAAGTACAGAAAGCTCACATTACAGGACGAAGAGATGATTGTAGTTGCAGATATTGAAACCTGCCAGAAAACAAATATTGCACCTTCACTGAAATTAAAAGAAGAGATTAATTGTTAGGAACATAATAAAACTAGAACCTATACACACAAAAAACACATAAGCAACAAAGGGGGCTGGGCAAGAACCTTGACTTCAGAGAACATTCAACTGAAATGAGAAACAAACAGGCAACAGTAAAGAAATACAAGGAAAATAAACACAAAGAACAAAAGCAACA
Source organism: Aegilops longissima (assembly GCA_021605205.1). Classification (NCBI taxonomy): domain Eukaryota; kingdom Viridiplantae; phylum Streptophyta; class Magnoliopsida; order Poales; family Poaceae; genus Aegilops; species Aegilops longissima. The sequence continues at coordinate 760,031,568 of CM038679.1, forward strand.
GATACAGACAGAAGAACATAACATTGCATACTATTACAAAAGAGTGATTGTTTCGGGATTACTATATTGTCGGCTTACAAACCAATGGAAAACACCAAACCATCAACAACAAGATGGCCTCAAAAGTAGTATTACAATCTATAAAAACGTCCAGAAACAATATCTATAGCTCAAAACTAAGCAGAGCCTTCGATCTTCCAATGCATATCCCATAAACTCTAAGCCTTGACCTGTACAACAAAAATAGGCAAACATTGTTTTATGCTGAAAAACATTGTTTCCATCTGTATTACGTTCTACAGCTTACGTAAGCATCAAAGGAAATTCAGAAAAAAGCAGAAAAAAGTACTAAAAACTCACATCACCAAAGAAGTCTGTAACAAAAGTCTTGTCAACGCTGTTGAATGTACTGAAGTACAACTCATTAGCCAATCTGATTCTTATGTTGTCGATATCAACAGGACCAAACATATTTCCAATTGGGGTCCTGGGAGTCCAATACTTCAGATACATGATAGAGAAAACACCACAATCATGGCTGAAAGAAGAGATGACAAAGAAATAAAATTAAACCAAAATGATAACAAAACCAAAAAGAAAATTAATATAAGGCGCACTGAAAAGAGAAAAGAGAAGAAGTACCGATTATCTTGCTGAGGTACACTAGGGTAAACAATATCAAAATTTTCAAAGTCAATACGAGTGCGCATGACAGGAGTCACAACCTGATCCCAGATGCTTATGAAATTTTCAATCTGCATCGAAGACAAAAATCACCAGTCTAAGTAACAATAACAGTTTGATCCATCGAATGAATCACTCAATTTATTTTTTTTGAATACCATTGCATCACGAACTTCCTTGTGAAAATGAGACTTTGGCCCATAAGCAGAATCAAGAAATGCGAATGCCCTCTCCTTCAAGCAAACAACGAAAGTAAACCAGTGCTGATCCCGAGCAATAGGAAAAAAAAGCTGCAAAAACAACACAAGAATAATTTTCATCATCAATGAATAGAACAGGAAAAAGAGGCAAACTAGAAGATGGGGAAATGAGCTGAAGAGAAGAGACAAAAAACTACTTACCAGATTACTTCTCCACATTGCAAAAGCACTATTTGCACCATGAAATGCATTAGCTACAATCTCAACATTAACACCACTCAAAATGGTTTCCTGAAAAAGCAAAAGACAACAATTAACCCAATGTAAGGACGAATAAGAAAAAAGATAACATACATACAACTTACCCCAATGTAAGAGAAAAAGAAGTGCTTCTTTGAAGCTGATGGATGAGATTGTTTGAAAAGATAACGACAGACACACAGAATCAAGAAATTATCCACATCTTCTTTGGACTTCAAAGTTGCAAGATTTCGGTAGCTACAGTAAGCTCGGTCATATCGATTTGCTTCAAACCTAGGGGAATATAGAAAACCAAACCAAAAATTAATTCATCCTGAAGCTAAAAAGAATGAATTAAAGAAACAGTAGACCTAGAAAAAGAGAAGTTACATAGAAAATCTACAAACGCAAACAATGAAAAAAGAGAGCAAAAGAACATACTTGCACCAAGTTTCATGCGTTCCTATTTCCACCATTGCAAGGTGGTGACGCCTTTCTTGATTAGTAACATGAAACTTATTACCCTGAGCAACATATGGATCTGAGGTATATCTGCCAGGAACAACCATCCTCCGAGGTACATGACCGTGAGATGAACCACTAGGAACAATGGAAGATTGTGCATGAGCTTTAGGAACAGGAGCAGCTGAAGGAGGTCTAGGGGCACTCCCGGATGACAAGATCTCTACTTCTGGGCTAGAAATAGCCTAACAACATAAAAATAGCAAAAGAAAGAAAGAATAAGCACAACAACTTGAAGGGTGAAGACATTTAAAAAATAAAGAAGAACAAGGGAGAAGGAAGAGAAAGATGAAAATACTTGTTGCTTCCTAGGATTACAACTAGTTGATTGAGGTGCTGTAAAGTTCTTGAGCTTGTTGTAAGCAACATCATTAGATCTTGAGAGCTGTTGACACCTAGAAGCAAAACTAGAAGTGCCTACAATTTGAATGTCGTCTTGTAGCTCTTTAACCTACATTGATTAAACATGCAAGAAGCATTAGAGAATCAGTACATTAGACAAGACCTAAGAAACAACAAATCAGAAAGCAAAAAGAAAAAAATACAAGAAAGTTGACACAAGCTTGACAACAAACCTCATTAGTAGGGTGGCTTGAGCAGTGAGTTGACTTGGAAACTTTAGAATTAGGCAAAGCAGCCATTTCAACGCAATCCTGAAAACACAACAAATAAACAATCCAAAAAATCAGAATACAAACAAAACCAACTACTGAAAAAACAAAGAAAGTAAATAAAATTCAGAAATAATTACCTCATCATTTCGGGGATCCAGCGAATTCATAAATCTTACAACAACATACTGAGAGCACTCAACATCACCTAGCTAAACAAAATACAACCAAACAAAATCACTACTAATGTTCCAAAAAAGATTACAATGGGAGTACAATGGGAGATGCTAACCGCATTATGGAAACGCTGCGACAAGCGAATAGGAACCAGAGGGGACGGTTCTCCAAAAGAATTATCGACCTCTTTATCATTGGGCTCACCATTGGTAACATCGCCATTAGATTGAACACCAAGAGTGCGATTTAACTGAGCAAAAATGGGTCTTTGGAAACCATTATCATCGGACTTGGGTTCGCATTTCTTAATAAGACCAGCTACACAAAACACAAAACAAGAGGGTGAGTTACAGAAATTGTTTCAAAACAATATCAAACTATACCAAGAAAAATAAATAAACACACAAAGGACCTGAGGGCTCCAAAGTAGAACCAACAACAGGAATTGCACACCGCGTCGTTGAAGGGGATATACCTACAAAAAGAGAAGATACAAGCACAGGTGAAGAAAAAAATAAACAAGACACAAATAAAAAGGAAAATGAAGAATACAAGAATTTAAATAAGAGAAAAGAAAAGCTCAGACCTATAGAATGAGAAGGACTTTTTATAGAAGATAAATCTGCCACTGGAATTGCAGCTTCAACATTTGCCTCATTTACCACGCCCTGCAAAAGAAAATAAAAAAAGATAAAAATACTAAATCATCAAGCGAATATAAGACAAAAAAGAAGAAGCACTAAATACAAAGTGTATAAAACCTCATCACACACTTTAGGAGCTGGAGATGAACTAGATAAAACTAGTGGGTTGTGAAAACCCCCAACACTAACAACACCAGAAACAAAAGGACAAGCTTCATTCAAATTGGGGATTTGCTGCTGGACTTCAGGAGATGATTTCTCAACAACAGTCTCACACTTCCTCTCACCAATGAAAGATTGAATAGAGACAGACTTGGCGCCTGCAAAAAGGATAAAGAAACAACATGCGAAAGGACAAAAAAGTAAGATCATACAAGCAAGAAATACATAAATCAGAAAATAATAACAAAACAGGAAAGAACTTCAAAAAGGAACTAACCAAAAGAGAACTTGTTGAGAGAATGACCCTCACTTGAATAAACTTTAGGTATCGGGACAGATTTGGCATTTAGAGTAGAGAGTGATAAGCATTCTAGAACGTCAATTACAAGGGACTGTGACCATTCTACAAATAGCTTGGGCTTGTCTTTGTTCCTAGATTGAACAAGGTTTATGACTACTTGAGCAGCCTGAAAAAAGTTCAATAAAACAACACAATTAAAACAACCAAAGCAACAAAGTGGAAAAAGAGCAGAAAGTACAAACCCAAAACTACACTAACCTCAAACCCAAAACGAGCACCGAAGGATTTCTGCACATTCATTTCAAAAAGCATGTCACTGCAAAGGGGAACATCGCCATCTTTGCTTGCTGAAGATTTCTCGATAGACTTCTAGAACGAGAAGGAGTAATTCCATATGAGAACATACTGAAAACATAAACAAGCAAAAAAATAATAAATTTAAAACAAAAGAACAAAAATAACAAACCTGCGGATTAACTGGAGCAAACAACCGCTTTAGAGGCCTCTTGCCATAAGAGCGGCTATTGTTTCTGTCAAGCTCTGAAAATTGCTTAACTTTGTTACCTCTCCATGCTAGAATCCGGGGCTTGACATCAGGGACAGAATGGAGACCGAAATTAAGTTGGTCAAGGTAACAAACCTATAAACAACCACGCAAGAAAGAGATTAAAGGAAATAACATACAAAACTTATAATAAAAGTAAAGAAATAGAACAAGACTTACAGCAAAAGCATAGTGACAACCACCAAACGTCACTGATCTTTTAGAAGCAACTTTAGTGGAATTCTTGAACTTTTTGATGCTGCTCAACAACCACTCATAAACATATCCGGACAGATCATACTTGCACACAGAAGAACAATCCCTGATAATATGCAGGTACTTCGGGCTAGGACTGAGGCTAGAGTTGGGACAAAGGAATGAGGACAACGCAACAATCATGAAGCAAATGAAAATGTCTTCATCAGACAACTCGACTTCGGTGGATTTAAGCTTGTTGGCGAAGAAAGAGACAGGAGGAATACTAGAAACATTGAAGTGAGACAGGATAAAATCACGTCCAGACTCAGGATCAGACACAAGTGGCTCACCATCTACTGGGAGGTCAAGGATATCGTGGATATCATACTTGGTCATTGGGATAAATTTCCTTTCGAACTGGAATTCAGATGAAGGGACATCAAACCTACTAGCAAGCCACTTCACTAGCCTAAGGGGAACCTCGGTCCTAACAAAGTTTAAGAGACAGCCCATGCCGTATGTCTGGATGACATTCTGATACCTAGGACACATTCCAGCAACAACACCAGAGAAGAACTTCCCAGAATATCTAGTGAAAGTGGAACAAGTGGGGAAATCAGTAGATCGTTTCTGCCTCTACAAAACAACAAAAAGAGAGACACAAATGAAAAACAAAGGATAGAACCGAAACCAATAAAACTAAGAAAATACACAAGGAAGAAAACATTAATACATTCAGATTACAACAGTACTTAAATAAAAGTACACAACTAACGCATAAACAACACAACTACGGTTGAAAACTCTGAAAACCAAACTTCTGTGGTTACCTTTGTATTACAGAAGAACAACAAAACTACGGAGGACAGAAAACATTACATGCTACCAAGGTAAATTACATATAAAATATACTACATGAAGCTATCATCTGGAAAAGCAAAAACTAACATTATATGAGAGCACGAAAATACAGGACATTTAAACAGATATGGGGAACTAACCACATTCCTCCTAGAAGCAGATGATAGTTTCCTCTTTAAGCATTTTACTTTCTGAAATGACAAAAAACACAAATGTCACCAAAAAGAAAAAAGCCAAATTAACAAAAGAAAGAAAGAAGTAAAAACAAAAGAAAGAACATACTTGATTGAGATAGAACTTCAAAAGAGCCTTGTCGAACTCTCCTTCATCTCGAGATAGATCCTGCAAACAAAGAAGAAATAAAACAGACCAAAAATAATTAAATCAAAGCTAAAAGATAAATAAATTAAACAACAAAGAAAAGAAACATAAATAAGTAACTACCGGAGACACAGGATGAGAACCATCTTCTGCAAAATCATTAGGCACAAAAGCTTCATCCACTGAATCTGCACTCTCTAAAGATGATACTAATGGAACATCCTGATGAGACACTTTCCGTAGCCTACCCATTTAAACATGTAAATGGAACATAAAGTTACACTGAGACTACAATCAAATTACACTGAAAAATCCACTCAAATTACACTGGAATTAAAATGGGTACACTGCACTGTAAAGTTAAAATAAATTACACTGAAACTACAATCAAATTACACTGAAAAATCCACTAAAATTACACTGGAATTAAATGGGTACACTGCACTGTAAAGTTAGAATAAATTACGCTGAAACTACAATCAAATTACACTGAAAAATCCACTTAAATTACACTGGAATTAAAATGGGTACACTGCACTGTAAAGTTAAAATAAATTACACTGAAACTACAAATCAAATTACACTGTAAAATCCACAAAAATTACACTGGAATTAAATGGGTACACTGCACTGTAAAGTTAGAATAAGTTACACTGAAACTACAACCGAATTACACTGGAAAATCCACTAAAATTACACTGGAATTAAAATGGGTACACTGCACTGTAAAGTTAAAATAAATTACACTGAAACTACAAATCAAATTACACTGTAAAATCCACTAAAATTACACTGGAATTAAATGGGTACACTGCACTGTAAAGTTAGAATAAGTTACACTGAAACTACAAACAAATTACACTGGAAAATCCACTAAAATTACACTGGAATTAAATGGGGTACAATGCACTGTAAAGTTAGGATGAACTACACTGTAAAATCCACCAAAATTACACTGGAATTAAATAAGTAAATTACACTTAAAAGTACGAAATGCTGGGATGAACTACACTGTGAGAAAATCCACTCAAATTACACATAAAATCTGGGACAGGTTATGCTGCAAGACTGAGACAAATTACATTACAATGCAAAAAATGAGAAAAAATCACAGTAGAATTAAGACGGCTAAAATACACTTAAAGTCTGTAAATCTGAGATGAATTACACAGTAAAACTGACATAAAGTTACAATGAAAATCTGGGAAAATTACACATAAAACTACACTGCAATTACAATAAAAAATCACGCTAGAAATTCAGGGTTAATTACACTATACAAACTGAGAGAAATTACCCCTGTAAGACTACAAAACTGATATTACACTGGAAGTCTATGACGACACTGAAAAGGTCTGATCAAACAATTGACAACACTGAAAAGGGCCGAGCCAAAAGTACACATAAATTAAACTTAAAATTCATTCCTGCTAGAAGAAAAACAAACATGGTACAAAGGAGAACTACACCTCCAACAACAAATCAGGAGGCTAATTCATTTGAATACAAAAAAAGAGCTTGACACGAGCACCTAGCATCTACCAGTACATGAGCAGGGGCAAGAGCAGGAAAACACGCAGAAGCATCAGGGAACATCCCGACACGAGCAGGAACAAGCTAGGCATCTACCAGTACATCTACAACATCCCGCATGCTACAACTACAGACATCCGCCAAGCTACATCTACAGAATCCCCATCAGCTACAGGAACATGAGCAGCTACAAGTACATGAGCACCTACAGATCGCCCTCTCACCTACAGGAACATGAGCACCTACTGGAACATCTACAGAATCCCTCGCGCCTACAGGAACACGAGCACCTACAGGAACATCTACAGACCGCCCTCTCATCTACATGAACAGCTACATCTCCACAGACAAAAGGGGGACAAAGCCGCTGCATCTACAAACAGTACAAACAGCAGCGCGCGCGGGACGACCACAACAACCAGAAGCCTAGCAATCTAGCGGCTGCACCACATGCGCGAGAGGGCGACATGAACTGACCTAGATCTGGGACGAACAAGAGCAGAACAACACAAGCGCGCGACGGGGAGAGAGAGAGAGGAACAACCAACCGCGACACCGGGAAGGGAAGGGAGAGAAATCAAGCTCGAGTGGGGAAGGTCTCGAAATCGCCATGGACGGGAGAATCGCCTCCTGCTCCGCCGCCGAGCTCCCCTCAGCCTTATCCAAACAGAGAGGACGAAATGAAAAGGGAGGAAAGGCACGCTACCCCAAATTCAAACGAGACAAAAATCAGAGCCGGCCGGGCGCGCGATAACGGGCACAGAGAAACCGCACAACACAAAAAACCGGACCCGCAACAAGACCAGCGAATCTCCGCAAGAGGAACGGACGGACAACGACTTGAATGTTGGCGAATTGCAAAACAGTCAGCTGTAAAATAGCAAAACCGCTATTAAAATATTTGTTAGTGTGTATATAATTTAAACATCTCTACCATAATATTCAGTAATATCAAAGATATATAAACACACACATAGATATGCAAATGTGTGTACATTACATCGCTTATGCAATATTAGAAAAATAAATCTGAAATATAGTTTTAACAATAAAGAAAAAATTGGTACATCATAAAATTTTCATTTTGTATAATTAAATTTTTCAATGATATACATTACAATTGCATACAAATGAATAATACAACTATTATTTGAAAAAAATTATGTGGCTAAGAAATAAAATATATATTTAATTATAACTGTAGTATAATACACTTAGTTTACAATTAGTATAAAAGTTTAGTATGAAAAACAATTATTTTACATCGCCCCGGGCTAAAAAAATACTTCACTGCATAGCAACTGGAGCCAGGGGAGGAGCGGGTGCAGGAGCCGCAGTCGGCCTCCTTAGAGACGCGTATAGCTTGGCGCAACAGAGCTTGTCATTGGGGAGGCGGACCTCAAGAAGGATCCAGCCTAACTGATGGGTCTGCATCCTTTGTCGGGGCACCTAGTCCTCTTGGCGTAGGAGAATGTGGTGGCGTAGCCGATGAGGACCATGTCGCCGTCGGCGTCCACCCTGTCAACTGGCCTCGTTACAATTGTTATCTTTGTGATCCTGGTCATTGTCTTGTCAATGGGCATCTCAATTGTACTCTTTCTTGTTTCCCAGAGAATGATTGTGTAATATTTCCCTCTGTTTGATATCACAGTCTACTAGTATTCTCAGTAAGCACAAATGAACTGTACTGTTTCGCAACAGCTGTTTTTTTTTTGCTGAACACTGTGAGGCAAAAGCCCCACAGCCTTTTATTAAAATGGCCCCAAAGTCTTTACAAAAAGCAAAATTGGCTAAAACTAACTATAAGAGGGGAAGAAACCTACCTAATAGTGTACAACAGATATATACAAATGTACAAAAAGGGATGCCGCATGATTAAGGTAGAGCATTGATCCACTGTAGAAGAATGGGCTTAACCCAAGACTTCATCCTATGTGAATACAGGGTGATATCATGGGGAAACTTGGCCTTCCAGCCACCAAAAGTTGGTCGGATATTCCTGAAGATCTTGTCATTCCTCGATGTCCAGATGCTCCAAGCAGCAAGGTAAACTACCTCAAAGAAAAAGGGTTGATGAAAACTTTTCTTGGCTGCCAAAATGCACTCCCTAGGATTTAGCCCTGCATACCAGGGGATCTGCAGGTAGTTCCAAACCCTGTTGCTGAAGGTACACTTGACGAAAAGATGATCTCTGTCCTCATGCAATTGAGCCGCACACATAGGGCAAAGATTATCGTCCTCTTCAGATCTCCAATTCTTCTCGGGAGCATGTCTCTTGTGTTTAGTCTGTCATTCAGCATCAGCCAAGCAAAAACTTTGATTTTCATACTACACCTACTCTTCCATATCCATTTACAGGGATCAGCATCAGGTAAATGTGCATGGGCCATTGTATAATAACTCTTGGCAGAGTAAGGGCCTTTTCCAGAAGTCCAGGACCAGGAATCAGGTTCATTAGGTCTTCTTTGCAAATCAGATAAGGCAGAATTGAGAGCAACCAATTCATCCATTGCCTCATGAGATAGGGGCAGCTGAAAAAAAAGTGCCAATATCAAAATCCTCAATAAAATCTCTGACAGATATTTTGTCATCAAGTTAGAAAGAGAATAACCTTGGGAATTTCTCTTTAAGTGGTAGATTGCTTCCACTTAAGCTCCATGCATCATGCCAGAACAGAGTACTATTTCCATCATTGATAGTAACAATAGAGTGAGCTCTATAAACATCATTCAACTTCATGATGTCCCTCCACAATGAAGACCCACACTGGACAGTTGCATGAGGGACAACTCCGTTATAATAAGTGTCCCAATCAGAGAAACCCATGGAATATCAGCCTTATTATAAAATTTATGCAAATGTTTAGTGAGCAAAGCCTTATTTTGAATTGCAAGTTTGATTATCCCCATGCCTCCTTTATCTTTTGGCTTACAAACCATTGGCCATGCAGCAAGTGATTGTGTAGGGGTGTCAGCATACCTCTCCATAAACATTGCCTCATTATTCTCTCCAGCTGATTGATAATAGCAGCAGGAAAGCTAAGACTATAAAGAAAGTAGATTGGCATGGAGGAAAGGACTGGCTGAAACAACTATAATCTTGCACCTTGGGAGAGCAGGAAGAACTAGCAGAGAGCCTCCTTTCCACTCTGTCCACAACAGGGACACACTAGTAGAAAACAGGGCATTTGTCCCGGTTCGTAAGGGCCTTTAGTCCCGGTTCTTGAAACGGGACTAAAGAGTCGTTACTAATGTCTCCCCCCGTTTAGTCCCGGTTCTAACACGAACCGGGACAGATGTGCCTCCACGTGGGAGGTGCGCCGAGCCCAGGCAGGAGGGCCTTTGGTCCCGGTTGGTGGCACCAACCGGGACCAAAAGGCATCCACGCGTCAGCATTTCAGTGGCTGGGGTTTTTGTTTTTTTTTGAAAGGGGGGGTTGGGGTTTTGGGGGTTAATTTAGGTGTTTCATAAATTGTGTTAGCTAGCTAATTAATAGAGATAAGTGTCCTCTCTTATGTCCGTGCTTGGTCGACGCTACGTACTGCATAGAGAGGCCCTCGACACGCTAGCTAGTAAGAAACTGAAGGGAACCATTAAGTACAGAAATTCGTCATGCATACCAAGAGAAGTGATCGATCGACCTCTCCTTCTCCGAGACATTGGTCAAACAACAAGTTTTCGTATTATCTATCTGACGCTACTGGCTACATACATATACAATATGTAAGATCTCTTACAATCCCCTAGCAACTGAAATCAACTTCCGCATGGTATTCTCCGGCTTTATTGATGACGTGGTCAAGAAAGAATCCCGCCAATTCCTCTTGAATTGCTTTCATGCGATCTTCTTCTAGGAGTTCATCCCGCATCTTGTTGGGTAACGTAGTAATTTCAAAAAATTTCCTACGATCACGCAAGACCATGGTGATGGCATAGCAACGAGAGGGGAGAGTGTCCGTCCACGTACCCTCGTAGACCGAAAGCGAAGCGTTATATCAACGCTGTTGATGTAGTCGTGCGTCTTCACGATCCGACCGATCCAAGCACCGCATTCGCACCTCCGAGTTCTTAGCACACGCTCAGCTCGATGACGATCCCCGGCTCCGATCCAGCAAAGCGTCGGGAGGAGTTCCACAAGACGACGGCGCAGTGACGATCTTGATGTTCTACCGTCGCAGGGCTTCGCCTAAGCACCGCTACAATATGACCGAGGTGGATTATGGTGGAGGGGCACCGACACGGCTAAGGAACGATCACGAAGATCAACCTGTGTTCTAGGGTGCCCCCTGCCCCGTATATAAAGGAGCAAGGGGAGGGCTGCCAGCCCTTGGGCGCACCAGGAGGGGGGAGTCCTCCTCCTAGTAGGAGTAGGACTCCCTTTCCTAGTCCTACTAGGAAGAGGGAGGGGGAAGGAAAGAGAGGAGAGGGAGAGGGAAGGGGCTGCCCCCTCCTAGTCCAGTCGGACTCCCCATGGAGGGGGGCGCCACCTCCTGGTGCAGCCCTCTCTCCCCTCTTGGCCCAATAAGGCCCATAACTTCCTCGGGGTTCCGTAACCCCTCCGCACTCCGGTTTTCTCCGAAACTTCCGAACCTTTCCGTGTCCGAATATAACCATCCAATATATCAATCTTTATGTCTCGACCATTTCGAGACTCCTCGTCATGTCCGTGATCACATCCGGGACTCGAACTCCTTCGGTACATCAAAATACATAAAATCATAATATAACCGCTCATTGAAACCTTAAGCGTGCGGACCCTACGGTTCGAGAACTATGTAGACATGACCTAGAACCATTCTCGGTCAATAACCAATAGCGGAACCTGGATGCCCATATTGGTTCCTACATATTCTACGAAGATCTTTATCGGTCAAACCGCATAACAACATACGTTGTTCCCTTTGTCATCGGTATGTTACTTACCCGAGATTCGATTGTCGGTATCCAATACCTAGTTTAATCTCGTTACCGGAAAGTCTCTTTACTCGTTCCGTAATACATCATCTCACAACTAACTCATTAGTTGCAATGCTTGCAAGGCTTATGTGATGTGTATTACCGAGAAGGCCTAGAGATACCTCTCCGACAATCGGAGTGACAAATCCTAATCTTGATTCATGCCAACTCAACATATACTTTCGGAGACACTTGTAGAGTACCTTTATAATCACCCATTACGTTGTGACGCTTTGGTAGCACACAAAGTGTTCCTCCGTAAACGGAGTTGCATAATCTCATAGTTGCAGGAACTTTGTATAAGTCATGAAGATAGCATAAGCAACATACTAAACGATCAAGTGCTAAGCTAATGAAATGGGTCATGTCAATCACATCATTCTCCTAATGATGTGATCCCATTAATCAAATGACAACACATGTCTATGGTTAGGAAACATAACCATCTTCGATTAATGAGCTAGTCTAGTAGAGGCATACTAGTGACTATCTGCTTGTCTATGTATTCACACATGTATTATGTTTCCGTTAATACAATTCTAGCATGAATAATAAACATTTATCATGATATAAGGAAATAAATAATAACTTTATTATTGCCTCTAGGGCATATTTCCTTCAGTCTCCCACTTGCACTAGAGTCAATAATCTAGATTACACAAGAATGATTCTAACACCCATGGAGTCTTGGTGCTGATCATGTTTTGCTCGTGGAAGAGGCTTAGTCAACGGTCTGCAACATTCAGATCCGTATGTATTTTGCAAATCTCTATGTCTCCTACTTGGACTTGGTCCCGAATGGAATTGAAGCGCCTTTTGATATGCTTGGTCCTCTTGTGAAATCTGGATTCCTTTGCCAAGGCAATTGCACCATATTGTCACGAAGATCTTCATTGGTCCCGATGCACTAGGTATGACACCTAGATCGGAAATGAACTATTTCATCCAGACTCCTTCATTTGCTGCTTCCGGCAGCTATGTACTCCGCTTCACATGTAGATCCCGCCACGACGCTTTGTTTAGAACTGCACCAACCGACAGCTCCACCGCTTAATAGAAATACGATCCGGTTTGCGATTTAGAATCGTCCGGATCAGTGTCAAAGCTTGCATCGACGTAACCATTTACGACTAGCTCTTTGTCACCTCCATATCGAGAAACATATCCTTAGTCCTTTTCGGTATTTCAGGATGTTCTTGACCGCTGTCCAGTGATCCACTCCTGGATTACTTTGGTACCTTCCTTCCAAGCTTACAGCTAAGCATACGTCAGGCCTGGTACACAGCATTGCATACATGATAGAGCCTATGGCTGAAGCATAGGGAACATTTTTCATTTTCTCTCTATCTTCTGCTGTGGTCGGGCATTGAGTCTGACTCAATCTTACACCTTGTACTACAGGTAAAAAACCTTTCTTTGCCTGATCCATTTTGAACTTCTTCAAAACTTTATCAAGGTATGTGCTTTGTGAAAGTCCTATTAAGCGTCTTGATCTATCTCTATAGATCTTGATGCCCAATATGTAAGCAGCTTCACCGAGGTCTTTCATTGAAAAACTTTTATTCAAGTATCCTTTTATGCTATCCAGAAATTCTATATCATTTCCAATCAACAATATGTCGTCCACATATAATATCAGAAATGCTACAGAGCTCCCACTCACTTTCTTGTAAATACAGGCTTCTCCAAAAGTCTATATAAAACCATATGCTTTGATCACACTATCAAAGCGTTTATTCCAACTCCGAGAGGCTTGCACTGCACCATAAATTGATCGTTGGAGCTTGCACACTTTGTTAGCACCCTTTGGATCAACAAAACCTTCTGGTTGCATCATATACAACTCTTCTTCTAGAAATCCATTCAAGAATGCAGTTTTTACATCCATTTGCCAAATTTCATAATCATAAAATGCGGCAATTGCTAACATGATTCGGACGGACTTAAGCATCGCTACGGGTGAGAAAGTCTCATCGTAGTCAACCCCTTGAACTTGTCGAAAACCTTTTGCAACAAGTCGAGCTTTGTAGACAGTTACATTACCATCAGCGTCAGTCTTCTTCTTAAAGATCCATTTATTCTCAATAGCTTGCCGATCATCGGGCAAGTCTACCAAAGTCCATACTTTGTTCTCATACATGGATCCCATCTCAGATTTCATGGCTTCAAGCCATTTTGCGGAATCTGGGCTCACCATCGCTTCTTCATAGTTCGTAGGTTCACCATGATCTAGTAGCATGACTTCCAGAATAGGATTACCGTACCACTCAGTGCGGATTTTATTCTGGTTGATCTACTGAAGTTCAGTGACAACTTGATCTGAAGTTTCAAGATCTTCATCATTATCTTCCTCACTAACTGGTGTAGGTGTTACGAAACTGATTTCGTGATTTAACTACTTTCCAATAAGGGAGCTGGTACTATTACCTCATCAAGTTCCACTTTCCTCCCACTCACTTCTTTCGAGAGAAACTCCTTCTCTAGAAAGGATCCATTTTTAGCAACGAATGTTTTGCCTTCGGATCTGTGATAGAAGGTATACCCAATTGTCTCCTTTGGGTATCCTATGAAGACACATTTTTCCGATTTGGGTTCAAGCTTATCAGGTTGAAGTTTCTTCACATAAGCATCCCAACCCCAAACTTTCAGAAACGACAACTTTGGTTTCTTGCTAAACCATAGTTCATAAGGTGTCGTCTCAACGGATTTTGACGGTGTCCTATTTAACGTGAATGTGGCCGTCTCAAGAGCATATCCCCAAAATGATAGCGGTAAATCTGTAAGAGACATCATAGATCGCACCATATCTAGTAAAGTGCGATTACGACGTTCGGAAACACCACTGCGCTGTGGTGTTCCGGTGGCGTGAGTTGCTAAACTATTCCGCATTGTTTCAAATGTAGACCAAACTCAGAACTCAAATATTCGCCTCCACGATCAGATCGTAGAAACTTTATTTTCTTATTACGATGATTTTCAACTTCACTCTGAAATTCTTTGAACTTTTCAAATGTTTCAGACTTATGTTTCATTAAGTAGATATACCCATATCTGCTTAAATCATCTGTGAAGGTGAGAAAATAACGATATCCGCCACGAGCTTCAACATTCATCGGACCACATACATCTGTATGTATGATTTCCAATAAATCTGTTGCTCTCTCCATAGTACCGGAGAACGGGGTTTTAGTCATCTTGCCCATGAGGCACGGTTCAAGTGCCAAGTGATTCATAATCAAGTGACTCCAAAAGTCCATCAGCATGGAGTTTCTTCATGCGTTTTATACCGATATGACCTAAACGGCAGTGCCACAAATAAGTTGCACTATCATTATCAACTCTGCATCTTTTGGTTTCAACATTATGAATATGTGTATCACTACTATCGAGATTCATTAAAAATAGACCACTCTTCAAGGGTGCATGACCATAAAAGATATTATTCATATAAATAGAACAACCATTATTCTCTGATTTAAATGAATATCCGTCTCGCATCAAACAAGATCCAGATATAATGTTCATGCTCAACGCTGGCACCAAATAATAATTATTCAGGTCTAAAACTAATCCCGAAGGTAGATGTAGAGGTAGCGTGCCGACTGCGATCACATCGACTTTGGAACCGTTTCCCACGCGCATCGTCACCTCGTCCTTTGCCAGTGTTCGCTTAATCCGTAGTCCCTGTTTGAGTTGCAAATATTAGCAATGAACCAGTATCAAATACCCAGGTACTACTGCGAGCTCTAGTAAGGTACACATCAATAACATGTATATCACATATACCTTTGTTCACCTTGCCATCCTTCTTATCCGCCAAATACTTGGGGCAGTTCCGCTTCCAGTGACCAGTCTGCTTGCAGTAGAAGCACTCAGTTTCAGGTTTAGGTCCAGACTTGGGTTTCTTCTCCTGATCAGCAACTTGTTTGCTGTTCTTTTTGAAGTTCCCCTTCTTCTTCCCTTTGCCTTTCTTCTTGAAACTAGTGGTCTTATTGACCATCAACACTTGATGCTCCTTCTTGATTTCTACCTCCGCAGCTTTTAGCATTGCGAAGAGCTCAGGCATAGTCTTTACTAACCCTTGCATATTATAGTTCATCACGAAGCCTTTGTAGCTTGGTGGCAGTGATTGAAGAATTCTGTCAATGACACAATCATCCGGAAGATTAACTCCCAGTTGATTCAAGTGATTGTAATACCCAGACATTTTGAGTATGTGCTCACTGACAGAACTATTCTCCTCCATCTTGCAGCTATAGAACTTATTGGAGATTTCATATCTCTCAATCCGGGCATTCTGTTGAAATATCAACTTCAACTCCTGGAACATCTCATATGCTCCATGACGTTCAAAACGTCGTTGAAGACCCGGTTCTAAGCCGTAAAGCATGGCACACTGAACTATAGAGTAGTCATCAGCTTTGCTCTGCCAGACGTTCTTAACGTCGTCAGTTGCATCAGCAGCAGGCCTGGCACCTAGCGGTGCATCCAGGACGTAACTCTTCTGTGCAGCAATGAGGATTATCCTCAAGTTACGGACCCAGTCCGTGTAATTGCTACCATCATCTTTCAACTTTGCTTTCTCAAGGAACGCATTAAAATTCAACGGAACAACAACACGAGCCATCTATCTACAGTAAACATCGACAAGCAAAATACTATCAGGTACTAAGTTCATGATAAATTTAAGTTCAATTAATCATATTACTTAAGAACTCCCACTTAGACAGACATCTCTCTAGTCATCTAAGTGATTACGTGATCCAAATCAACTAAACCATAACCGATCATCACGTGAGATGGAGTAGTTTTCAATGGTGAACATCTTATGTTGATCATATCTGCTATATGATTCACGCCGACCTTTCGGTCTCCGTGTTCGAGGCCATATCTGCATATGCTAGGCTCGTCAAGTATAACCTGAGTATTCTGTGTGCAAAACTGGCTTACACCCGTTGTAGATGGACGAGAGCTTATCACACCCGATCATCACGTGGTGTCTCGGCACGACGAACTTTGGCAACGGTGCATACTCAGGAGAACACTACTTGATAATTTTAGTGAGAGATCATCTTATAATGCTACCGTCAATCAAAGCAAGATAAGATGCATAAAGGATAAACATCACATGCAATCAATATAAGTGATATGATATGGCCATCATCATCTTGTGCTTGTGATCTCCATCTCCGAAGCACCGTCATGATCACCATCGCCACCGCGCGACACCTTGATCTCCATCGTAGCATCGTTGTCGCCTCGCCAACTATTGCTTCTATGACTATCGCTACCGCTTAGTGATAAAGTAAAGCAATTACATGGCGCTTGCATTTCATACAATAAAGCGACAACCATATGGCTCCTGCCAGATTGCCGATAACTCGGTTACAAAACATGATCATCTCATACAATAAAATATAGCATCACGTCTTGACCATATCACATCACAACATGCCCTGCAAAAACAAGTTAGACGTCCTCTACTTTGTTGTTGCAAGTTTTACGTGGCTGCTACGGGCTGAGCAAGAACCGTTCTTACCTCGCATCAAAACCACAACGATACTTCGTCAAATAGACTCCGTTTAACCTTCTCAAGGACCGGGCGTAGCCACACTCAGTTCAACTAAAGTGAGAGAGACAGACACCCGCCAGTCACCTTTAAGCAACGAGTGCTCACAGCGGTGAAACCAGTCTCGCGTAAGCGTCTGCGTAATGTCGGTCCGGCCGCTTCATCTCACAATACCGCTGAACCAAAGTATGACATGTTGGTAGGTAGTATGACTTGTATCGCCCACAACTCACTTGTGTTCTACTCGTGCATATGACATCAACGCATAAAACCAGGCTCGGATGCCACTGTTGGGTAACGAGTAATTTCAAAAATTTCCTACGATCACGCAAGACCATGGTGATGGCATAGCAACGAGAGGGAGAGTGTCCGTCCACGTACCCTCGTGAGACCGAAAGCGAAGCGTTATATCAACGCTGTTGATGTAGTCGTGCGTCTTCACGATCCGACCGATCCAAGCACCGTTACTCCGGCACCTCCGAGTTCTTAGCACACGCTCAGCTCGATGACGATCCCCGGCTCCGATCCAGCAAAGCGTCGGGAGGAGTTCCACAAGACGACGGCGTGGTGACGATCTTGATGTTCTACCGTCGCGAGGGCTTCGCCTAAGCACCGCTACAATATGACCGAGGTGGATTATGGTGGAGGGGGCACCGCACACGGCTAAGGAACGATCACGAAGATCAACTTGTGTTCTAGGGTGCCCCCTGCCCCGTATATAAAGGAGCAAGGGAGGGCCGGCCAGCCCTTGGGCGCGCACAAGGGAGGGGGAGTCCTCCTCCTAGTAGGAGTAGGACTCCCTTTCCTAGTCCTACTAGGAAGAGGGAGGGGAAGGAAAGAGAGGAGAGGGAGAGGAAAGGGGCTGCGCCCCCCTCTAGTCCAATCGGACTCCCCATGGAGGGGGGCGCCACCTCCTGGTGCAGCCCTCTCTCTCCCTCTTGGCCCAATAAGGCCCATAACTTCCCGGGGGTTCCGTAACCCCTCCGGCACTCCGTTTTCTCCGAAACTTCCGAACCTTTCCGTGTCCGAATATAACCATCCAATATATCAATCTTTATGTCTCGACCATTTCGACACTCCTCGTCATGTCCGTGATCACATCCGGACTCGAACTCCTTCGGTACATCAAAATACATAAACTCATAATATAACCGTCATTGAAACCTTAAGCGTGCGGAGCCTACGGTTCGAGAACTATGTAGACATGACCTAGAACCATTCTCGGTCAATAACCAATAGCGGAACCTGGATGCCCATATTGGTTCCTACATATTCTACTGAAGATCTTTATCGGTCAAACCGCATAACAACATCGTTGTTCCTTTGTCATCGGTATGTTACTTACCCGAGATTCGATCGTCGGTATCCAATACCTAGTTTAATCTCGTTATCGAAAGTCTCTTTACTCGTTCCGTAATACATCATCTCACAACTAACTCATTAGTTGCAATGCTTGCAAGGCTTATGTGATGTGTATTACCGAGAAGGCCTAGAGATACCTCTCCGACAATCGGAGTGACAAATCCTAATCTTGATTCATGCCAACTCAACATATACTTTCGGAGACACTTGTAGAGTACCTTTATAATCACCCAGTTACGTTGTGACGCTTTGGTAGCACACAAAGTGTTCCTCCGTAAACGGAGTTGCATAATCTCATAGTTGCAAGAACTTTGTATAAGTCATGAAGATAGCATAAGCAACATACTAAACGATCAAGTGCTAAGCTAATGAAATGGGTCATGTCAATCACATCATTCTCCTAATGATGTGATCCCATTAATCAAATGACAACACATGTCTATGGTTAGGAAACATAACCATCTTCGATTAATGAGCTAGTCTAGTAGAGGCATACTAGTGACTATCTGTTTGTCTATGTATTCACACATGTATTATGTTTCCGGTTAATACAATTCTAGCATGAATAATAAACATTTATCATGATATAAGGAAATAAATAATAACTTTATTATTGCCTCTAGGGCATATTTCCTTCACATCTGCCACGTCTAATTTGAAGAAGGGGGTTAATACATATATGAATGAAACTCAACGGAAATTATGGTGTAATAAAATGAAATTGTGAATATTATTGCTTACGCACTTCATATTGTATTTTAGAGTAGCCCCGCTTGTTTTTCAAAGTCGCGTTGTAGATGAACTCGCACACGTAGTATCCACAGAAATCATTCCCTTGTTCCTGCCACAAGCAATTTACGAGAAATAGAGGTCAATCGAACTGATAATGAAGCATTATAAATGGCATTGATGAAAGTACAGCTATAGAATCAACGGGACATGCGCGCAACTAGCTAGCTAGTAGTACATACTTTCGGGTATGTATATCGCAGCTCCTTCGGCAGTCCCGGAACTTCTGCGGTGAACTGTTTCCCAACCCTGCAAGACAAAGAAAATAATTATTATTACTTGAGATATCAGGAAATGAACAAAAAGTTGCCGATATGGTGCGATAATGATCGATTGAACTTACTTGTTGAGCAAATTAGTCATGTCCGCATAGGTTTCGGGATCTTTTCGTCTCGAGTCTAAAATGTTTACTACTCCCCGCTCAAGCTTAATCTCCAGAAGAACATAGTGGAATCTGCGCACGCATGCATAACTCATCAATTACATTACTATAACCTCGCTCGAGTAATAAGGGAAACCAAATATGCACACGACAGTAACACTCATAGGAAGTTGTAAGGAAAGAGTATTAAATCTTTGTTTCGATTTTTGATCAACGATTGTAGCATGTTGGCCTCGGCCTCTTCGGCGTGCTTTGTAACCTGAATTTCATCTATGATATTTGTGTTAATGAACTCAATATCATACATTTCTTGTTTTTTGCACTCGACGATCTTCAATCTGCATAATATAGTGAGGATAATTAATTATAAATACATGCAATGAAAGAGCCGAGCTATATATAGAGACTTAATGACAGAAATAGTACTTACAGATAGTAGCAAAAGACCGTTAGTTTATCGAGGGCCTTTTGATTGAAGAACTCGAAGAACTCCTCAAATGGAACAGTCAACAGATCAGTTCCAACGAGGTCATGCTCCTCTTTAATATTCAGATACAAAGCATTCGTCCCCCCAGACTCTCTACAGATTTTCATGTACCAATTATGGAATCTTCGCATCATAGTTGTTAGAGATTTTTCATCTTTGACGAGAGGCTTACCGTACTCGTATCTGTGTTCGTCCACCTCCAAGAAATCAGGAAGTTGATCGTCAGGCAGGTAATCTGCAAGATTGCCATAATCGGCCACCGTCCCCGGAGCATTAGCGACGGTGTAGCAGCTAGACACGTTGAGCGGGGGGCATGATTGCTTTGCTTGTTCACCGAGCTGGACAATTTTTTTCCCAGCTGCTCGTTCTTTTAACCTTTTATCACTGACAGTACTTCCCGACCGCTCCACTTCGAGATATGTCTGTTCAGTAATGCGCTCATAGTTGGTTCTCGGTGGAAACTTTGGTGGTTTCCTCAGGGCATCGATAGTGCGCTTTGCTTTCACCGGATCTACCTTCTCCTCCGGAGGTGGATGTCTCTTTGCTTTCAACCCTTCATAGAAGTCGTCCACTTCGGCCTGCACGATATTCGCGTTTTCCTCCTTGGTCCTCTCATACGGTAACTTCTCTAGAGGCTTGAGAGAAGGACCGTATCTGTATTGCATCCCGCCTCTGCTGGTTGTACTGCTAGACGCCGGAGCAGACGGAGCGGCTGCGGCGCCTGTCTTCTTTCGTGCTTGCTTACGAGGCGGAGGAGAAGGACTACGACGCGCCGGAGCAGCCAGGGCGGCGGCGGGTCTCTTCCGCCCTTGCTGGCGAGGCGGAGAAGAAGGAGGCTGCTGGCTGCTCGGGCGCGCCGGCGTAGGCGGAGAAGGAGGCGGAGTGCCGCCATGCGTCGGAGAAGGAGGCCGAGTGCCCTGGTCGTCACTCGCCGGAGGAGGAGGCGGTGGAGGAGGCGGAGTGCCCTAACTCGCTGGAGGAGGAGGAGGAGGCGTCTAGTTCGGAAGCTTGATGAACTCCTTCCGCCATAGGCATGGAGTCTTCAGAGCAGAACCCAGCCGAGTCTCCCTTCACCGGTAGTGTGGTCAAGCTGGAGGTCCTCAAATCCCTCCGTTATTTCGTCCACCGTCGCCCTAGCATATCCTTCTGGAATTGGAAGACAGTAAAAAGTTGTGCCGGGTTCAGAAGCTCAAATTTGGCCGACAGCCGCCTTGACTTTTAAGTTCTGCCATTGCATCATAAGGTGGCAATTTTGAGCCTCCCTGATAAAATCCACGGGGTAGCTAGCAGGAGCTGTCAAGACATGCTCCGGCTGAAGCAGCTCGGTGGAAGCCACGCTGCTTCTCCACTGAGATGGCGGGGTAGCTTCGGGGGAAGCTTCGGCAGGTCGTTTGCTGCGATCTGCTTCTCGTTCCTCTAGCCCGTGTACCCTTTCGTGCAGCTCCTGCAGTTGTCTTTGCTCCAGTTTCTTCCTCCTCTCGTGGGTTTTGTAACCCCCTGCGTCCGGAAAACCAACCTTCCATGGAATGGAGCCTGGCGTGCCTCGTGTCCGTCCAGGGTGCTCAGGATTCCCGAGGGCCATTGTGAGCTCGTCCTTCTCCCTGTCTGGAACGAACGTCCCTTGCTGCGCTGCATCGATATAGTGCCGAAGCCTGTTGACTGGTGTTTTCAGTTGCTCGTCCGTCCAACGGCACTTCCCTGATACAGGGTCCAAGGTTCCGCCAGCCCCGAAGAACCAAGTCCGGCAACCATCTGGCCATCTCATTGTCTCTGGTTCGATCCCTTTATCAACCAGATCATTCTCAGCCTTGGACCATTTAGGCCGGGCTTTGAGGTAGCCACCTGACCCCGTGCGATGGTGAAACTTCTTCTTCGCAGCATTTTGCTTATTTGTCGCCGACATCTTCTTACTCTTTTCCGATGTCGTGTGGGCCACAAATGCGGGCCAGTGATCTCTGATCTTCTCATATTTGCCGATGAATTCTGGTGTCTCTTCTTTGTCGACAAACTTTTCCAGCTCTTTCCTCCACCTCCTGAATGGGCCTGCCATCTTCTTAAGGGCACAAGACTTGATTAATTGCTCTTTAACTGGCTTCTCCGGATCCTCCTCTGGCGGTAGGGTGAAATTTTCCTTCAGCTCAGTCCAAAGATCATCTTTCTCCACATCATTGACATAAGACACCTGAGGGTCTTCCTCCTTAGGCTTATACCATTGGTGGATGATGATCGGGATCTTGTCCCTAACAAGAACCCCGCACTGAGCAGCAAATGCGTTCTTTGTCTGGATGGGTTCAATCGGTTCGCCGTCGCACGCGATTGCTGTGATCTCAAACCTTTCATCCAAGCTCAACTTTTTCTTCGGGCCTCGTCTCCTTACCGAAGATGTGCTCGATCCGGAGGGCTAGAAAAAAGAAGAAAGACGAGAGTTAATTAATATGTGTACATATACCAAAACAATGAATGCATCAATTAGCTAGTCAGCACATGCTTAACTAATATATATACCTGGCCAGACTCGGTTCGGTCACCGGAGCCTTCATCATGGTCTCCTTCTTGCACCGTCATTGGGTCACCGGAGCCGTCCTCATGGTCTCCTTCTTGCACCGGCATTGGGTCAAAGGAGCCATCATAATTGCCTGCTTCTTCACCCTGTCCTTCCAGACCATCGGTGTCGTTCAGAAACGATAAGACGGCATCACTTCCATGTGCGATTATCTCCTCCAACATCACTTCTGTTGCTTCGTCTCGGGGGGTGTCCATAGTTTCTACAAATATTTACAACATGGAAATTATTATTCAAACATGACAGATATGGATATATTAGTGGCAAACGTAGAACTAGCTAGCTAATCACAGTAAGGAATCATATTAATTAGTGGCCTCGACGCTGCCTCGAGAGATTTTGTTGGGTAGGGGCGCGGCGGGAGGGGGTAGGAGACCAACATTGTTTTTTCTCTAGGGTTTGGGTGTCCTCGAGAGTTTTGGTCGAGCGAGAGGGCCGAGGGGGGTGCTGCCGTGGTATAAGTTGTCACGGTCGAGAGGGGGTACATATATCGACCGCCCCTCGTGTCGAAGTTATCCGGGAGGGGTTATATCGACAACGACGACATACATACATGGGAAAATAATGTTATCGGGGAGGGGGTATATCGACCCTCCCCCCTCGTGTTGAAGTTATCGGGAGGGGGTATATGGACAACGACATACCCAATAAAAAATAAGAAGACAAAAGAAGAAATCAAAAGAGGAGAAGAAGAAAGGAATAGAAGAGAAGATTGAAGAAAAAAAGAAGAAAAAAAAGAGGAGAAGAAGAAAGGAATATAGGAGAACAAGAAAAAATAGAAAATATGCTATTTTCTCTTCTTCTCCTCTATTCCTTTCTTCTTCTCCTCTTCTTTTTCTTCTTTTTTCCTCTTCTTATTTATTTCTCCTCTTCTTCCTCCCCTCTTCTTCTCCTTTCTTCCGCTTCTTATTTTCCTTTTTCCTCTCATTCTTTTTCTTCTTCTTCCTTTCCTAGCTAGAAATATAAAATTTTTCTAAAAATTAAACTAACCTAAAATGTACTAAATTAGAGAACATATATAGATAAAACTTTTCTAAAAATCTAACTTTTGCATATATGTATACTTTAAAACATCATTACAATTGAAAAAATACATACATACATACAAAAACATGTAAAAAATACTTACATACATATATGAACAAACATAAAAAAATACATATCTAAAAATACATACATACATATATGAATCTAAAAACATATAAAAATAGCATGTATAAACTAAAAGAATAGCACGGCGGCGGCGGGGCCGCAGAGGCGCGGTGCTCACAGAGGGAGGAGCGCGCGACGGGCGGCGTCGGGGCGAGCAGGGGCGAGGGAGGGGGCGGCGACGGCATCGGGCAAGAGCGGCGCTGGCCGAAGGGGCGGCGTCGGGGCAGGGACGGCGCGGAGACAGCGTCGAGGCGAGGGCGTGGGACGGCGAGGGCGCTGGCAGCGACGACGACAGGCGCGGGCGACGGCGAGGGCGCTGGCAGCGACGACGACGGGCGGGCGACGGCGACGGCGACGGCGGGGGTGGTGGGCGGCATCGGGGCAGCCTGGCAGCAACGATGTGCTCGGCGTCGTCGGGGGGCAACTGTGGTGATGAACTCTGCAAAATTGCTAAGTGAACCGGGATTAAAGGGTGGCATTGGTCCCGGTTCGTGGCACCAACTAGGACCAAAGGGTGGCATTGGTCCCGGTTCGTGGCACCAACCGGGACCAATGGCCTTTTTAATTCTTTTTGCTTTTAGTTTTAGGAAAATTATAAAGTTTCTGTTAAGTGCCATTAGTTTTCAAATTTGAAAACACTTTTTTTGTTTTTTTGTTTTCTTTCTTGCTTTATTTACTTTATTTTGTTTCTACTTACAACAAAATACTTATTGTTGCTATTTTTAATTTTTTTATAGTTTTTTTGTTTTGTTTTTTGCATTATTTATTTTCTTTTGTTTTTCTCTTTATTTTTTATTTCTTTTTCGCTTTTAGTTTTAGAAAAATTATAAACTTTTTGTTAGTGCCATTAGTTTTCAAATTTGAAAACACTTTTTTTGTTTTTGTTTTCTTTGTTGCTTTATTTATTTTATTTTGTTTCTACTTACAACAAAATACTTATTGTTGCTATTTTATTTTGTTTCCAGTTTTTTTGTTTTGTTTTCTGCATTATTTATTTTCTTTTGTTGTTTTTTTTTAATATTAATTCCTTTTGCTTTTAGGTCAGCAAAATTATAAACTTTCCGTTAGTGCCATTAGTTTTCAAGTTTGAATAGTTAAAATTTGAATTCTTTGAAATTTGTGTGAATCACAAGTTTGTGATTAACTTTACTAAAAAAATGAACATAGATGCGCCTATAGAGAAAATTCAACCTAAATTCTTAATAAATTTCTATGAATTTCAGAAAAATTCACTATGAATTTAGGTCAAATTCCCTGTATAGGGGCATCTATTTTCACTTTGAAAGGAGCTCAACAAGGCAGAGAGGGACGGGCTTATAAACCGGTGTGAGCGCCCTTCGGTTGGCGAGGTGGGACATGCGATCGAACTTCAGCTTCTCCTTTTGACTTTCGCATTGCGTCCTTGCATCGACAATGACCCGGCGGAGATCATTATCATCGGGCACATCGCCTGGTTCCTCTTGATCTTCAGCAGCTTCGCCCGTTGCAGCATCATCGTGCACATCGTCTGGTTCCTCTTGATGTTCAGTAGCATCACCATATTCAGGGGGCACATAGTTGTCATCGTACTCTTCTTCTTCCCCGTCTTCCATCATAATCCCTATTTCTCCGTGCCTCGTCCAAACATTATAGTGTGGCATGAAACCCTTGTAAAGCAGGTGGGCGTGAAGGATTTTCCGGTCAGAGTAAGACTTCGTATTCCCACATATAGGGCATGGACAACACATAAAACCATTCTGCTTGTTTGCCTCAGCCACTTCGAGAAAATCATGCACGCCCTTAATGTACTCGGAGGTGTGTCTGTTACCGTACATCCATTGCCGGTTCATCTGCGTGCATTATATATAAATAAGTGTGTCAAAAATCATTACAGAACATCATGAATA
Organism: Aegilops longissima; assembly: GCA_021605205.1. Lineage (NCBI taxonomy): Eukaryota > Viridiplantae > Streptophyta > Magnoliopsida > Poales > Poaceae > Aegilops > Aegilops longissima. Next base: position 760,057,711 of record CM038679.1, read on the forward strand.
GATAACTAAGTGACCAAATTAATAGAAGTTCATCATCACATTAAAACCAAAGTACATACATAGTTCTCATCTTCAAGCGAAAATCATTACAGAACAACATAAAGCTCTGCGGAGCATCTAAATTAATTAAACCATACATTGAAACTATGTAAAACATTTTAATACGAAAACAAATGCCATTATAATCGCAACCAAGGTAACAACTGGTCCAACGGCATAATGATACCAAGCCACTGTATGAATGGCATATTTTCTAATCTTTCTAATCTTCAAGCGCATTGCATCCATCTTGATTTTGTGATCATTGACGACATCCGCAACATGCAACTCCAATATCATCTTCTCCTCCTCAAATTTTCTTATTTTTTCCTTCAAGAAATTGTTTTCTTCTTCAACTAAATTTAATCTCTCGACAATAGGGTCGGTTGGAATTTCCGGTTCAACAACCTCCTAGATAAATAAAATCTATGTCACGTTGGTAGGCATAATTTTCATAAACAATAAATGAACCAATAGTTATGAAAAGATAATATATACCACATCCGAATCATAGACAGGACGAGGGCCGACGAGGACGGATACCAAAACCATCGCACTATATAAGATGCAATAATAAAAGTAAGAAAATAATACAAGTATCTATCTAACATACAAGTAAGAATATTTTTCCTTTCAGAAAGAAGATAAGAACAAGAGGCTCACCACGGTGGTGCCGACGATGAGATCGGCGCGGGTGATCGACGACGGTGAAGACGGGGACGGGGCGTGATGGACCGCTAAACCTAGACAAATATTGAGGAAAATGGAGCTTGGAGGTCGAGCTTGGAGAGGAGAAAGCTTAAGTAGTGTGGCTCGGGCATTCCATCGAACACCTTGTGTGCATAGGAGGTGAGCTAAAGCACCACCAAGCCCTCTCCCCCTCGGCGGCCAGAAAAAACAGAGCAGTGTGCTCTGCTCTTACGCGAGGGGTATATATAGGCACCTCATTGGTCCCGGTTGGTGCCATGAACCGGGACTAAAGGGCAGCCTTTGGACCCGGTTTAGGCCACCAACCGGGACCAATAGTGGTGGGCCAGGAGCGAGGCCCATTGGTCCCGGTTCGTCCCACCAACCGGGACCAAAAGGTCCAGACGAACCGGGATCAATGGCTCACGTGGCCCGGCCGGCCCCCGGGGCTCACGAACCGGGTTCAATGCCACCATTGGCCCCGGTTCTGGACTAAACCGGGACTAATGGGCTGACCCGGCCTGGACCATTGCCTCCTTTTCTACTAGTGACAATATCTTGCACCCTAGGTTTGGTAGTACCCACAGGCAAACCCAGGTACCCCTAGGTTTCGCATCAGCTGTTGTTAGCTGCTTTAGTTGCATTGTCTGCTCCCTGCCATTGCTGACTACTAGCTTCTTTGTGCTGCAGTGCAGGTAGCCTCTTACAGTTTAGAATTCACCATTTTTCGAACTTATCTGAATTTTGATTCATGCATTGATAGTTCAGATTTGCTTCCCAGTTTGCGGTGGCCTAATGCATGGTGATATTAGATTCATATATCATTAGCAAAAAAGTATATATATATATTTAGATTGATTGATATACAGGAGTAGATAGGTACGTACTGTACGTACAAAGAGGGAAAAAGGAAAGGTCACCAAGATAATAAATAATAGTGCTCATTAATTCACCTGTGAACCTATGGACAGGGAATTCTGAATTTTTTCCTGGAGCTGAAAACTTTAAGCAGGTCAATGTAATGAGCCTAGACGCTAGGACAACTGTAACCCGATAATTATGACTGGGCGGTGGCAAGCTGGTGTCCGACGAGCGGTGGTGGCGGTGGCGGCGGCGTCCGTGGAGACGGTGGGCACGCGGATGGAGCCTGGCCGTGTCCGTGTGCATGGCGTCCTTGTCCGCAGCATGTTCACCTGCCGGCGCCACCCGCACGCATTATCGCCTTGCACCCGCCGAGGATGACTTTCTGGGCGTGTATGTACGCGACCAACTTTTTTGAGAGAATTCCTTATTTGGCCCTTTCTTAAATTTTGTTTCCCTTTTCGGCCCAAAATTTTTCTTTCTTCCCTTTTTAACACTCAAACTTCATTTTGTTCCCTATGTGACACTTTCGTCAGTTTTGGCCACTAACGGTGTTAAGTCTGAACTAAAAAGGCTGTTTTACCCCTAGTGTAGTTTGTGATCAGATTATTTACATACAAACACATGGATGGTGTGATATGTTTTGTGGTGTTGAATAAACTAGATGATGCCCCGCGCGTTGCTGCAGAAATATTTATGGCGGTAAAAATTAAATTCAACAAAATTATATGATTCAAAATTCAACAAATGCATGTGGTTCAAATATTCAATAGTAGTAATAGACCTAAGAACTAATAAAAAAAGAGGTTTCTTTGCAAGGAAAGAAAGGAAGTTCAGTATAAGCAACAATTTCACATATTATTCTTATGTATAGCAATCAGGTTTGTAGCTAATCTTGTCTGATATGCATGCATCTCTTAGCTAGATAGCGTCCATTAGATACGTACCTAGGTTAATTAGAAGAAAAAACTAATCATGCTTGCCTGATGCGTACATGCGCATACCAGCGATGACATGCACACACGCGTAACGGCACTGGCATGCACGCACGCGCAGCGTTCTCGCTGGTGAGGCTTCCCGAAGACGTCGACCTGTGGATCCTGGCGCGCGCGCCCGGATTTGCCGACCTCTTTGCGGTGCGCCGCCGCTGGCCAAAGGGCGGCTGCCACTGCAGCTCCCTCTTCGGAAGCGGCGCCACGGTGGTGAAGGTCCGCGGGTTCCGAGCATCGTCAACGAGCCAGGGTAGGTCTTCAGCCCCGGCCGTCACCTGCTCAGCTCCTTCGTCCCGGGCGCCGACGGCGTCTTGCCACTCGCGTGCACCGCGGCGTCTTCGTCGTGCGCTCCAGCAACGTGCTCGTACATACTAGTACTACTAGTAGACGTTCGAGCAAAGGATCGATCAGGGATTCAGGAAGCCAGCTCTGTTTTATGGCTCCTTCTCTTCTCGTTGTGGTGACATACCACCACCAGGGGTAAAATTGTAATTGCACATGCCAGTTAACAGAGTTGGATGGAACAATGGATGGAAATGTCACACAGGGCGCAAAATAAAGTTTGAGTGTCAAAAAGGGAAGAAAAATATTTTTTAAGCCAAAAAGAAAAGCAAATTTTAAAAAAGGGCCAAATAAGGAATTCTCTCAACTTTTTTTTGGAGGAGCGACCACCTTCTCCTCCAAAGAAACTGCTTCGGACTCCCGTGTCCAAGGGGGCGGTGCCAGCGGCCACTTGGACCCCATTGGCTCCCACGCAAAAAGAAATATCCCAGCGGCTGTCAAATGAATGCCTCAACGAGTAAAATGATTTCTTCCTCTAGTAAGTAAATTGCAAAAAAAAACACTATATTTGTGGACCCTAAATTAAAAAACCACATCATTCATTTTCTTTTTGCAAAACCCATCACCGTTCGCTAACAGTTTACGAAAACGCTGATCGATCAATTAACATTTTTTGACACCAAAACTGACTAGTGGGTCCTGCTGTAAGTGATGATGTGGCATGGAAAGGGTTATGCCGTTGGACTGGAACGTAAAAAGAAAAAAAGACCAACCCAGGCTAGACTAGCCTGTTGGCATTTCTTTATAGAAGAAAACTTCATGAGCATCAAATGCTCAAGCCGAGTTTTGAACCCTGGTGGACTGGAACGTTAGCATTTGAACCAACACCTACCAAGCGTGGACTCCTGGTGTGGCGTCTTCTTCGTCGCTGGGCTAGTACTGTGCAGTGCTTGATACCGCGACAAGGCCGCCGCAGCCAGGAGGGAAGACGCCGGTGGCTGGGCTCCCCATATGACCCTGGCTATCACTACCCCGCCCGTGCCTGGAGGTGCGTGCGTGACCGCCAGTCGGGAGCCACGAACTGGAGCTCGTGCTCGTTGTCTGCCAGCACCCAGTACTATGTTACACCACTCATCGTACCCCGAAGCACTCTCTGTAGGACCAACAAACTGGAAAGAGTTTTCCTTTGGTCTGGATCGGACAAAACAACAGGAGTGCAATGCAAGGTGAACTGGGACATGGTATGCAGGTCGTACGAGCGAGGAGGCCTTGAAGTGCTCAACACGGACAAGTTTGCGCGAACTTTGCGGCTTTGATGCACATGGGTTGAATGGAAAAAAGCCTTCCAAATCGTGGGTTGGCATGGGCAATCCACGTGATGAGCATGATCTTGACCTTTTCTACGCATCCACCACAATCACCGTTGAGGGGCGGAGCAAGAACCCCTTTCTGGGAGGCTCCCTGGATAAATGATCGGAAGCCCAAGAAGATAGCACCACTCATTTTCGAGGTTTCTTCGCGCAAAAACTAGAAGGTCAGAGAGGCACCGAAGAATGATGCTTGGGTTGCCAAGTCAAAAAATTTTTGCAACTTCGCTATGGAGCATACGTGGCGGAAAAGTCAACTCAGATTATTTTGACAGTTAGATCACCGTTATTACAGGTGGGTCCCACATGGTAGGATCTACTTTCTTCTTCCTCATCCTCTTTCTCTCCTAGGCATTTCAACGAACACCTGGTGTTCATACCCGCGTGGTGAAACAGAGCATGGCACGCTGTCGAGGACGCGGAGCTCACCCTACTGCGTCGCCGGTAGCCTTGTCTGCAAGCTTCGCGAGCGCCATGGCATTGGCCGCCGCGATCCTGGTTGCGAGCGCTGCGAGCTCCGGCGCGCCGCGCACGGAGCAGCAGGAGAAGCCTAGTCTCGCGCACGCAGAGCTGCCCAGGCTGCCGCACAGCCGGTCCAGCGGCGAACAGGGCGCGACGCCGGAGCTGGACGCATCGTGGATGCCACCCGCCGAGAAGAGGACGAGGAGGAGGAGAGCGCGGAGCATAGAAGAGGAGGTGCCCATGGGCGGCGCGGACGACCACTGGCCTTAGGGCGCCGGAGCCGGCTTCTTTCGCGCGAAGGAGGAGGTCTTTGGCATGGACGGACCACTCCGGCGACAGGCTGGGTGGATGCGACAGCGGAGGAGCGGCGACGCCCTGCCCGACCATGGGATGCTGCTCCAGATGGTGGTGTAGGGGAGCACCCCGCCAATATCCGTGGTGGCACTCGCGGCCGCGCCCATGGCCGCACCTGACATGCGTGCTCGCACAACATCACCAGTCACTCCTTTTGTCGGATGATGCACATGAAGTGTTTGTTATAATGTCAGACGGGAAAGGGGAGGAAGAAGAAGAATGACATATGGGTCCCACGCATCATAACAGTCAACATGACAATCAAAATAAACGGAGTTGACGATTTCCGCCATGTCAGCCGTGACAAACAGGCCCCTCCTGTCATAGAGGTGTTTAAATCCTCTGAACTGGCCATTCTATGAAAGTGGTAGTTTTTGTCACAAAATTAGTATTAAATTAGAGTTTTCGGTCACTTTTTTAAATATGGTAGTTCAGTGGGACGGTGACAGAAATGTGGTAGTTTTTTGTCCAATACTCCTCGCATCTTTCGTACACCTCTTCACAGTGTGAGTACATGACGTTGTGGGATCTCTCCCACACCACGTAGCCCATGACCTAAAAGTCAACAACTCATTTTGTGATCATACCTCAGCGGAATTTTCAGCTTGGCTTTAATATATATACACCTTATCTCAAGGGCATGGCAGCACAACATGCCCATGGGAGCGAAAAGCCCGCACTCACAATCGAATTCCTCGCCGTCATCTTTCATTGTTACTTCGTACACAACTTTGCACCATTTCTCCCTTTTCTCTGTTTTGGTGTGCATCGCCACATACCTCTTCCGCTTCTCGACTTCTTCTACCTGATAACATTATCTGCTCAAACATTGTGCGTGTGTATATTCGGCTTGCATGATGCTCGACAGTTACGTCCGACCTCAGTGCTGCCCCAAGCTGCCAGATTATATTAGAAAGATAAAACAGAGAAAACAAAATTTCAAAAGCCAATGCCATCCATAAAGCTCACACACTACTTAGCTTTCTTAGAGCAACTCCAACACGCCGACCTAAACAGACGGTGTTTTTGTCCAATTTTTTTTTCGTTTGGGTCGGCCGCCCATTCGTTGTTCGCCCTTTAACAATTGTGTCGGCAGTGCGTCCAACTCGCCGACCCATATTTAATGGATTGGTGTTTTTGGGGCTCCCCACCCCCACTCCCTTCTTTAATGAATGATACGCACTCTCGTGCGTATTCGAGAGAAAAGGTAAAACAAAGAAAACCTAATAAAACCTATAGAGAAACATAAAAACAAAGAAAACATAAGAAACAGGTAGAGAAGCATAAAAAGAATGAAACAGGTGTGCAACAGGTGAACATGTAAAGTCTAAGATAAAAACTAAAAATAAACTAATCTTTTCTTTTCCTAATATTTTTATTTTCTTTTATTAATCTTTTCTATTTTATTTTCCTAACATTTTGTCTTTTTACTACTCTAAGGCTCATATACCACCCCTCCGTTCCTAAATATAATTCTTTTAGAGATTCCAATATGGACTACATACAGAGCAAAATGAGTGAATCTACTATCTATCTAAGCTACGTCTATATACATCCTTATATAGTCCATATTGAAATCTTTAGAAAGAATTATATTTAGCAACGAAGACAGTAATATTTTGTAGGTTGTGCAACAGGTGCACATGTATAGTACAAAGTATATAACAAAACTAAAAATAAACTTAGTTTTTTCCTTTTCATAATATTTTCCCTTTTCTTTTATTAGTATTTTTATTAGTATTTTCCTAATATTTTTAATTTTTACTGCTCTAAGGCTCATATTCTAATATTTTGCAGTTATCTTTTCCCAATATTTTTCTTTTTTCTTTTACTATTTACAAGTTGTGCAACAGAGGAACACGTGAAGTCTAAGATAAAAACTAAAAATAAACTAAGATTTTTTTTCCTTTTCCTAAGATTTTTCATATTCTTTTATTAGTCTTTTCTATTTCTACTTTCCTAATATTTTTTTCCTTTTCACAACTCTAAGGCTCATATACTACTCCCTCCGTTCCTAAATATATGTCTTTTTAGAGATTCCAATATGGACTACATATGAAGCAAAATAAGTGAATCTACACTCTAAACTATGTCTATATACATATATAGTACATATTGAAATCTCTAGAAAGACTTATATTTAGGAACAGAGGCAGTAATATTCTGCACGTTGTGCAACTAGTGCACATGTATAATAAAAATACTCCCTCCATTCCTAAATATTTGTCTTTTTAGATATTTCAAATGGACTACCACATACGGATGTATATAGTCACATTTTAGAGTGTAGATTCACTCATTTTGCTCCATATGTAGTCACTTATTGAAATCTCTAGAAAGACAAATATTTAGGAACGAAGGGAGTATATAATAAAAACTAGAAATAAACTAAGTTTTTTGTCCTTTTGCTAACATTTTCCCTTTTCTTTTATTAGTATTTTTTATTTTTATTTTCCTAGTATTTTTTATTTTTACTGCTCTAAGGCTCTTATTACAATATTTTGCAATGGAGTTGAACTTGAACTTGAAAGTCGGGACACAGTCTCAAACGAGTTGAACTCAGGTTCGACGAGTAGGAGTCGTACAGACAACAGAGCAGGCGAACTCAATCACTCTGGACTCATCCCTAGGCAATAGAGTAGTCAAACTCGGCAAGCAAGAGGTGGGCTCAGCCCCAGAGTAATGAGACTTCACCATGAAGGGGCCACACTCGGTCACTTGTGACTCAGATTCAGCCAAGACGAAGATCCTCCTTCCCAATGAGATGTTGGGGCTACCCCTCTCGGTGTGGCAGCTGAAAAAATTGGACTTTCAATTCTTGGAGGACAAGGTGGCGGCTAAGCTCACCCCTTTGGATGGATGCAACATCACCGTCATTGGACGCACCACCCTTGTTAAATCGGTTCTCTCCTCCCAAGTATACCACTACATTACGCCACCCATCGTACCACCAAGCACTCTCCATAGCACGAACAAGGTAGAAAGAGCTTTCCTTTGGTCTGAACCGGACAAGACAACAAGAGTGAAATGCAAGGTGAACTGGTACATGGTATGCAGCGATTAGTGAGGTGGGTTGCCGTTTGCAGAACATCGGTCCATACATCCTCTCACTTTTTCAAAGAAAAAAAAAATCCTCGTCACTTGATGCTTCCTCGTACGCCAACGTTCGCTGACTAAAATAGGCTAGACGTGTGGGCGAGTGTTGAAATATATTGCCCGCCTCTCTTCATCAGTTCGAACTTTTGAATGAGTTGGTCGATGCATGAATTCAATACAATAGCCCTTCGATCCTTAAACCCCCCAACTCGTCCCTTACTTTTTTATTTTTGGACGCGTCTACGGCGGGCTTACGCCGGCCTCAACAATATATTATCAAGACATAACAATTACAAGGAGTATCGGAGGTTTACAGGGGAGGGGGGGGGAGGGGGGGGGGGAGTCTGAGAAAAGCAGAGAGACTCAAAAATAGCAGGGGTACATGCAGTTATATTCTCGCGGCAAGGTGAAACAACATTGATTCCCAGTCCTTCAGCAGTGCTTGCTTCTGGTTTTCTTTGGCACCTGTTGGAGCCGAGAGTTAAGTCAGAGGCCGCATCCCGGGCAATTCAGTGGATCCCCAGTCCCTTAATTTTCACCGCCCAGTCCCTTAATTTTCACCGCAAATGGCACAACGCTTATCATCAAGTTGTGCGTTCCATCCTCACCTCACGGGCTCCATCCTCATCAAGTTGTGCGTTCCATTGGCGATGTGCTCGTACGCGTCAGCGCTTGAGCCCCCCATCCTCACCTCACGGGCTCCATGCCATGCCATGCCATGCCATGCCATGCCATGCAGGTACACCGTACAGGTGCCTGAATGTGTGCTAGGTGCTCTGGCAATATGTCCCTCGCATCTTTCCGAACACCTCTTCACAGTGTGAGTACCTAAAAGTCAACAACTCATTTTGTGATCATACCTCAGCGAAATTTTCAGCTTGGCTTTAATATATATATATTTCCCTTATCTCAAGGGCATGGCAGCACAACATGCCCATGGGAGCGAAAAGCCCGCACTCACAATCGAATTCCTCGCCGTCATCTTTCATTAGCTGTTACTTCACACACAACTTTGCACCATTTCTTCCTTCACTTCCGCTTCGGTAGACCCCCTGTAAACACAAGAAGGGCTGAGATTGCACAATACCCCTTCATAACAAAGGTTAGGATGGGCATATTTTAAAAAAGATTCCCCCGCCGGCCCGCCCGCCCGTAAAAAAAGAAAGACGGAGGTATACGTATATGAATACAGGCCGCCCGCCCAGGAGGGAAAAAATTGAACCGGCCCCACCCCCACGTCCCCCGACCCCACGCAATCCCACACCCGTCGTGTGGCGTGTCGGCCGTCAATCAGGGCGCCCGAGGCGCGCATGCACGCAGGCGGTTCCACACGCGTGCCTCCTCGCGTGCCCGCCGCCATCGCCGCATGCAGCCGCGCTGCCGGACGCCACCGCTGCCGCCTCCTCGCTTGCCGCCGCCGCCTGCCGGACGCCACCGCTGCCGCCTCCTCGCCGCCACCACGACCGCTGACGCCTGCCGTCGCTGTCGGCTCGCTCGCTGCCGCGCCGTTGCTGCCACCCGACCGCCCGCCGCTTGCCTGCCCCCTCCCGACGCGCCGTTCGCGGCGCCCGACGGTCAAACGTCGCCTCGCCTGCCGCGCGCATTAACGCGCCGGCGTTAACCACGGCGCCGCCTGCCGCCTCCCCTCCCCGCGCTATAAAGCGGCAAGCCGTCGGTCGGCGCTCACATCCTTCCTCCGGCGCCCATCATCCCTCCGCCACCTCCACGCCACCTCCGGCACCGATGGCGTTCTTCTGCAGCAGCAGCAGCACGATGGCGGCGGCGCCCAGCGACGCCCTGGCGCGCCATGGCCGCGAGCATCGGAGTCTTTGAGACGGAGGAGCTCCACCACTACTGCCTGCTCGTGCCGCCGGGCTGCCGTCTTCCGCGCAACTGGAAGATCGACGCGGAGGGCTTTGCGACGCCGGGTCCCGGCGCAACGGAGGAGGAGCTCTGCAACCACAGCGGCGGCCGGCACAACATCGAAGGCCGAAAGCGGTTTTGGTGCGGGAAGGACTATTGGGAGGTCATGGCGGCCTTCCGCCTTGCCGCGGCCGGCGAGACCCCCTACGGACGGGCCGCAGCGGCCGTCTTCGCGCCGCCTCCACCGCCGCGATCGCCCGCAGACGTGGCGGCGGCCACGGTGTGTACCCGGCACCGGCGCCCGCGCCGGCCGCCCCTCCCTCGCCGCCGGGATAGAGTTGCCGCCGGAGCAGGTCATCCTCCGCGAGGACGGCGATCCGGATGACACGCCGGGGTACCACGCCGTCTTACGGGCGTCGGAGGCTGCAGCGGCGGCGGCGGAGGCGATGGAGGCCGCGGAGATTGCGGCCGCAATCCAGCGGCCGAGGCGGCGCAGCAGCGGCCGGGCGGCGCAGCAAAGCGGCGATAAGCGGCTCGGTGGCAGCAGGCGCGGCCGGAGTGGCAGCAGGCGCGGGCGGAGGAGGAGGAGGAGGAGGATTCCGATGACGATCCGGTGGACTGGGACGACCTCGCGAACCGGTCCAGCAGTGACGATGACGGCGGTGACGGCCCGGCCGTCATTGACCTCGTTGATAGCGACGACGAGTAGTTTTTTTATTGTGTTTTTTATTTAATTTGGTTATGTCGTTTTAAGCCTAAGTAGTAGACTTTATGTGGTGAACTTTTAATCGTTGAGTTAGCTCGACTATGTAAAATATTTTATCTATGTTGAATGAAATATGAGTGAAATTTCTTTTGTCCATTTCATTCGAGAGTTTTGATTTGATGATGCATTTGTACATAAATATTTGCTAAAACATAACAAAACAGTAAGGACGCTTATTGTGAGAGTACGTCCTGCACGCACGCACGATATGGACAAAAACAGACAGGAAACACACATCACGTCACGTCCGGACATCGGTGTAGGGTACTTTTTCCTTAGAAACCCTAGAAAATGCGTCGAGCGTCGGAAAAATACGCGGGTTGGCGTGGGTGCTGTGGATGGTGATGCCAACGTGTGGAAAAAGTGTGGCGACGTTTGACGGAGTAGGAAAAAAACCGTAGTTGGGAACCCCCTCCCCGGCAGACCGACAAGTAGCTGGTTGCACTGGGGCTACGTGATCGCATGCATGCAATTGCACCAAAGTGTGCGTACATGTGCGCACGGCCAACGTAGGCCCCCGCGCAAGGTTGGAACGAAAACGGACACAAAACGGACGTTGTGTCACGTACGGGCAGTGTTTTTGCGATTTTCGACCTGGAAAACCCTAGAAAATGCGTCGAGCGTCGGAAAAATACGCGAGTTGGCGTGGGTGCTGTGGATGGTGATGCCAACGTGTGGAAAAAGTGTCGCGACGTTTGATGGAGTAGGAAAAAAACCGTAGTTGGGAACCCCCTCCCCGGCAGACCGACAAGTAGCTGGTTGCACCGGGGCTACGTGATCGCATGCATGCAATTGCACCAAAGTGTGCGTACATGTGCGCACGGCCAACGTAGGCCCCCGCGCAAGGTTGGAACGAAAACGGACACAAAACGGACGTTGCGTCACGTCCGGGCAGTGTTTTTGCGATTTTCGACCTGGAAAACCCTAGAAAATGCGTCGAGCGTCGGAAAAATACGCGAGTTGGCGTGGGTGCTGTGGATGGTGATGCCAACGTGTGGAAAAAGTGTCGCGACGTTTGACGGAGTAGGAAAAAAACCGTAGATGGGAACCTCCTCCCCGGCAGACCGACAAGTAGCTGGTTGCACTGGGGCTACGTGATCGCATGCATGCAATTGCACCAAAGTGTGCGTACATATGCGCACGGCCAACATAGGCCCCCGCGCAAGGTTGGAACAACGGACACAAAGCGGACGTTGCGTCACGTCCGGCAGTGTTTTGCGATTTTCGACCGAAAACCCTAGAAAATGCGTCGGCGTCGGAAAAATCGCGAGTCGGCGTGGGTGCTGTGGATGGTGATGCCAACGTGTGGAAAAATGTCGCGACGTTTGAAGTAGGAAAAAAAACCGTGGTTGGGAACCCCTCCCGGCGGATCGACAAGTAGCTGGTTGCACTGGGCTACGTGATCACATGCATGCAATTGCACCAAAGTGTGAGTACATGTGCGCCGCCAACGTAGGCCCCAGCGCAAGGTTGGAACGCAACGGACACAAAGCGGACGTTGCGTCCACGTCCGGGCAGTGTTTTTGCGATTTTCGACCTGGAAAAACCTAGAAAATGCGTCGAGCGTCGGAAAAATACGCGAGTTGGCGTGGGTGCTGTGGATGGTGATGCCAACGTGTGGAAAAAGTGTCGCGACGTTTGACTGAGTAGGAAAAAAACCGTAGTTGGGAACCCCCTCCCCGGCAGACCGACAAGTAGCTGGTTGCACTGGGGCTACGTGATCGCATGCATGCAATTGCACCAAAGTGTGCGTACATGTGCGCACGGCCAACGTAGGCCCCCGCGCAAGGTTGGAACGAAAACAGACACAAAACGGACGTTGCGTCACGTCCGGGCAGTGTTTTTGCGATTTTCGACCTGGAAAACCCTAGAAAATGCGTCGAGCGTCGGAAAAATACGCGAGTTGGCGTGGGTGCTGTGGATGGTGATGCCAACGTGTGGAAAAAGTGTCGCGACGTTTGACGGAGTAGGAAAAAAACCGAATTTGTAGTTCGGAACCATATTTTAAAAAAATTGTTTTTCATTTGTAGTTAAAAAAGTAAACGAAATGACAATATAAACATATTTAATACTGTGATGTGACTTTACCTAACTGCCGGGCAGTTCACTGCTGGACAGTGTACTACCTGGCAGTTATGTAGAGCCATATCACAATATAAGATATGACCATGCATGGACTACCGGAGGCGGCTATATAAACAAAGCGGGACATCCTTCGGCGGCCGAGGTGGGACTAAATTAGAAGAGCCGCACGCGGACGCTAGTCCACCCGCGTCGTCTGGGGCCCGGCCCAATCATTGCGGACGGCACTGTTGACTGAGGCGACGCGGGCCCGACCGAATCTATCATGATTAGCACCTGGCACTCCCGCCGCCATATGCTCTCGTCACCCACGACGCCCTGCCCCAAGCCCTAACCCACGCCGCCATCTGCCCCGATCCCCTGGCCCCGTGACGCCGTCCATCCACTCCTCTGGCCCCGTGACGCAGCTCCGCCGTCCGTCCGCCGCCGTCGGAGAAGACCTCGTCCGCCGTCCCCTCGACAGCACGCCATCCAACGTCACGGCCCCGCTGCAGTTTCTGACATAGGCGGCCGCGGTTCCTCACAGGACGCAGTCGGCGTCGTCATCACCACCAACACACCACCGCCCCCCGGGCCACCGACGGCCGTACTGGTGGGAGGTAATTTTAATGTTTTTTGAATGCTGCATTCATCATGTTAATCATCTAGACATGCAAATTAGCTAATATATTATTTGCTCCTATTCGTAGTGATGGAGGAGTACAGAGAGATTTTCTGTTCTGTTGAGAAGTGGTGTATCCTCGTCAGCAAACTGACCTCTAGGCAAAAAAAAAAACGATTTGCAAGCACTAGACTCGGACAAATGTTGATGATTCCTAGTGTGCTCATGCGCAAGTGTCTCCTAAAATTTATTATTAAATCATACGCATTGGACAAAAAAAGGTTCATTATGCCATCAAAAAAGGGTGCGATATCATTGCGCGCCGAAGATGTGTTTGATATTTTTGGCCTAGTGAACAAGGGCAGAGATGCCATGAAAGCTTTAGGTAAAGGGGGGCTAAAGGCAAAAGTGAAGGTGCCGAGTCGTTTCATAGATTCGAGTACGAATGAAATAATGATAGACCAGCTTATACAGGACATCACTACTAGTGGATTGTATGATGATGACTTCCTGCGTCGAATTGTGTTGGTTCTTCTAGGCACAGTTCTTGCACCACACTCCACGGTAGAAATTCCTAATGCTTTTTACAAGCTAGTGGAGGATATGGAGAGCATTAAATCATTTAACTAGAACGCGTTTACTTTACGCCTTTGCGTCGATGGCATCACGAAGACTGTATCGGATCTTACGAAATTTACATGGCCGGTGGGAAACCTTGCCCTCTTACAGGTAAATTCTATGTTATATATTTCATTTCGAACTATAGGCTGAACTATTAAGATTGGTAATATATTTCATGTTCATAGGGGCTGAGAAGGAGATTGTAAGAGAGGAGTTCGAGAGATACAGCCGACGCGGCTATTTAAGCCGGTCGGTGCGCCATTCTGTTGGCGAGGTGGGACTAAATAATGCAAAGCGGTCGACGCAACGCTGACGAGCCTCCATTTCTGCAACATCGCGGGCCGGCCCATGTCGGCCCAATACGACAGGCCCAGCCTCACCCCTCCCCGGCCAAGTCACCGTCGCCTCGCCCGCCCAACGAAGGAGTTTAGTCCCACCTCGGAAGCTGACAGGGGTGAGGACCAGCTTAAATAAGCCGGCGTGCTACACAGGTCGAACTCCTGTGCTAGTACTGCTTGATATCGACGCCCCGTTGGACCCGGCTGCTGGGCCCTTGTTGGGCTTTATATGGACCTCCCGAATCACCTCGTCGGCTTGATTTGGGTTGGGAATATATCCCAACTTGCGGTCCAGCAGCTGCCGGTCGGGCACTTTTTTGCACAACGACGGTCGGCCATGATTTTCTGCACAACGACGGTCGGCCATGGTTTTTGCAACAGGTACAGTAACAAAAACGCAGTATATTAAAACTATGAATTCTTTGACATAGCAGTACAAATAAGATGACAATTCTTCAAACAAATAAGGTGTGTCATATCACATATGTTCACATAAATATTTTCATCACACATAAACAAATCGACACACAAAGTTTGCTGCCACACAAGTACGAACAAGAAACAATATAGTTTATTCGGACTAGACTCATGCAACCATTTTTATTCTTCCAACATACCAAGTTGCTTCTCTATGCCCAATTCCTGAACATAACATAAAAATATGGGTGAGAAAATATTGTTTGTAAAACCGAAGTACCAACATAACAAAAAATAAGAAAGTAGCATCTTACTTCTCGTTTTTTTTACATGTAGCCTTGTTATGACCTGGTTGACTACACAGACTGCACAAAGGACCACTTTTTTTCTCTGTAAAATCTTTTGGCCTACCATTCTTTGTAACATCGGGGGCCCCCTTTGACCGGCCCTTCTTAGGTGCACCCTTTGTCGAAACTTTCTCAGGATCACCAATACCAGGCTCAACTTGTTGCGCTTGACTTGCCTCCTTCTTAAGCTTAGCATACCTTCTACTTCCTATAAGTTCCTCCTCTGGTATCTTTTTCTGCGCTATTATGTTGTCCGGACACTTCATCAACTCGTCAAACAAGAAGGGACCATTTGCTGCAACATGAGCTGCCTCTGCGGTTTATATGCTTATTTGACTATACCGGTCTCTCTCTAATGGCCCTGACCAACCCCACCCAAACATATCACTCTTCCGCTGCACAGGCAATCCATCTCTCGCATTTTTTGACAACCGATGAAGGACACAACACTTTGGTATTTCAGTTATGCTCAGATGATGGAGAACAAAAAGAATGTGTTTGCATGGCAGGCCTTTCCGAACCATCCTAAGACAACTGCATGTTATAGTTTCTTCTGAGTTACCTGGTTCATAAACAACATTGTACATGAACTTGTGGTTATCCTTCCATGTCACCATATATGTCTGACGCTCAATTCCCACGAGCGTCTCAAATATCTCCAACTGACCCATCTTGTGCAAATCATCTTGCAGGATGTAAAAATTAGCAGGTGTGAATACTTTGGCGGCATGCTCCTCAAGTGCCTTATATTCAGTAACCGACGGTGGTTCTTTTTGGTGTGCCTCACAGTCATCGTACGCCTCATTCTCACGCAGGCGAACTATACAGTTCTCATAATGCACAACCAAATCAACTATTGTCATACCGTAGTCCAGGTGTAGGTGAAGGCAGGAGTTGAGGCTTTCGCTTCTCTGATTACTTCGCATACCAAGGAAAAAACCATCGGAAAGATATGAAGCTACCCAAAGTCTCTTCATCCTGTACATCCTGTCAAGCCACTCTTTAGTTCTATCCGTCTTCCACTTATTATAGAAAGCGGTCCATCTCTGCTCAAAGTTCGCTTGCGAGGTGGCATAATATAGGAGCGATCTGAACTCATCCAGTGACTTGTAATGCAGGTGCCTCTGCATATTTTTCTTGATATGCCAGGAGCAAAGACGATGGAAAACATCGGAAAGCACAGTCCGAATAGCCCGGATCATTGCAGCGTCACCATCTGTGATTATGGACTTTGGCTTTACCTGACAGTTTGCCTTCATAAATGTTTGCAGCAGCCACACATATGTCGCTTCCGTCTCGTCAGCAATTATGGCACATCCAAACACTGTGGTGCAACGGTGGTTGTTAACTCCGACAAAGGGGACAAACGGCATACCATACCTATTCATCTTATACGTGCTATCAAACACAACCACATCTCCGTAGTCCTGATAGTCCCTCCGCGACTGTGCATCACACCAAAACATACTCTTCAGTCGCCCTTCCTTGTCACGCACATACTCAAAAAAAACTCAGGGTCCTTCTCCTTCCTGCTCCTCATAATGCCAACTGCCGTCTCTGCGTCACCTTTTGCAATGAGCTTCATCTTTTCTCTGCAACAAAGATTGTAAATATCCCTCCTGATAAGCCCGCACTTATCGTACGAACCATATCTGCTGATAAAGTTGTCCATTATTATATGCTTTCTTATCCCGGCAGCTTCCAATGCCAATATCTCTGCCCTCGTGCCTTCTCCAATCCGTCTGTGAGACCACAGAAAACAAACCTCGTCGGGCCTAGCCATCGCGTGGTTGTGATCATCCACGAATGACGCGACGAACCAAACACCACGTTCTCTGTCCAGCTTCACCACCATATGTGCACCGCAATCGCAACGAGTCTCCGGTCTAAGCCTGCGCTTGCGGCCCTCCATGGTTATAAACTTGCTCTGCCTTCTACCTGCCCTTGAGCAAAGAAATCTCCGGTACCGTATCATTCCTGAAGCACCTCGTTTGACCTTCTGTTTTCTGATGCTAAACCCGTTCTCTCTGGCGTGATTGTTATAGAATATGTATGCATCACCTTGCGACCGAAACGTCATAGCCATCACCTTCCAATGTGTATCCACCATTTGCTGCTGCCTTCGAGCCTCCTCAATGTCGATCTCTCCCTCATCGTGATCAGCGCTAATACCATCTGATTCCTCCTACAAAATTCATATGAAAATGTATATGTTAATTACTATCATTTAATTCACAATATTCATTGGTGTACAACATCTATCTACGAACCTGGCTCAAGTTATCCGTAAATGATTCCTGTAAACTATTTTCCACATTGTCAACGTCCACATCTTCCTGCAAATTTTTACACATAGAGAAAGAGTTAGCCAGACCATACATTGCAGGTTCAAAGATGAAATCAAAATATACGACACTTTCGTTTTCACTATTTGCGCCTATTCATTATGATCAAAATCCTCCGGAGGCAAGATATCAAATGACGACACGGAATCGTTGTCGCTGCTGTCATCATCCTCATTAAAAATATCGTTATCATTCCGAGTCACCTTATTAGTACCATTATCATCCCCCGTCAATGCGGTTTGTTCATCCATGGCAACACGCCTAACTGACCAAACTGCATAACATTGTGAATTCATCACGTGTTAAGTTTCTACTGTGGATCATGCCCAAGTGCATCTCTATCTGCCTACTACATGCGGTCGTCCGGGGAGGCGCCGCTGCGACGACATATTTACTCAACCATAAACCCTAGATCACTATGTGTGACTAATATCAACTAGCATGTTACTTTAGACGAGGAGATTAGATGGCAAACCTTCGGCCACGGAGTAGACAGCGGCGACGTGCAACACGAGGGTTAGATGGAAGACGGCGGCGACGTGGAAGACGAGGGCCGCGGTGTAGACGTCGCCGACGTAGGTCGACGCAGGGCCGGATCCGCGGCGTGCGGGCGACAGCGCGGTCAGTCGCAGCCGACAAGCCGTCCGACGGCGACGTGCAAGACGAGGGTTAGATGGAAGACGGCGGCGACGTGGAAGACGAGGGCCGCGGTGTAGACGTCGCCGGCGTAGGTCGACGCGGGATGGATCCGCGGCGACGTTCAGATGCGGCGTTGGATGGGGTTCAGTCAGGGGCGATCGCACAGTTGGAAAATGGACGTGATCGACGTGCGTGATCGTCGGGCGGACGAGAAGATCGTGCAGCTGATTTTTTTCCTCTACACGCGCGGCGGTCTTTTTTTTTTCATTCACAACGATACAGACGCCGGTCTATACGGTATGATAGGGGTGGGCATACGTTTCTTCCGTATGACCATTATGCCCTTATACGTTTTTTTGGGGGGGGTCTACCGAAGCAAGGCCCTTCTTCCTTTTCTCTGTTTTTGTGTGCGTCGCCACATACCTCTTCCTCTTCTCGACTTCTTCTACCTGCTACTGCCCAACTTCAAACATTATCTGCTCAAACATTGTGCGATTGTATATTCGGCTTGCATGATGCTCCACAGTTACGTTCGACCTCAGTGCTGCCCCAAACTGCCAGATTAGAAAGATAAAACAGGGAAAACAAAGTTTTAAAAACCAATGCCATCCATAAAGCTCACACATTAATTACTTAGCCTTCTTAAGGATATGCAATGTGCACCACCTGTGCACAGTGCTCCCGGCAACACCTTGCTGATTACAATCTCCATCACAGTGCTCCCGGCAACACCTGCGAGCCATGTTCAAGCAGTTAGGACCACGAGCTGCCAATGGGAAACAAGCTTCTGCACATACGACGTGATAGACATAATTGCATAGCTTACCGGTCAAAACATTCCTTGGAGCGGCGCCACCCATCATGCGGATGAATTCTGATAGTACCCACTGTAAACTGTCAGCTTGTTCATCGCGCATCAACACGTCTTTCTGACGTCAATTGAGAGAGAGGGTTCCATTCAGTCCTTCACAAAGCGGCCTCATGGGAAGCTGGTCGCTTCTCACGAGCGACATCCTGGCGGGCCACAATCGTAAGCGGCACTTCATTGTTGGCTGCGAGCACCAGTCTTACAGTTTCAGTCCCGCTGCTACAGTTTCAGTTCCTCTTCTCAATCTCCTCAACCTGATATGCATTATCTGACTCGAACATCACACGAGTATACACCTTGCTCGCGTGTTCTTCCACTGCCTGCCACATTCCATCTCAGCACCGCTCCGCCCTGAGTGACCATCAACTTCAGACAAACAGCATGAGTAAAACGCTGTCAGTTAAGTGCCTCTTGCTCCCTGTCAGAGTCACCTTGCTTGGAGCTTCGGGATTCACTTTCCCTGTGGATTCCACCGACTGCATGCGCTGGCCATCAACTTCCTCGACGACGCTGCCCCCATGACGGCACGGCCGCCGTCGTTGCCAGAACCAAAACTTCGCCGAGAGGCTGCACCATATCCACCCAGGCCGTCAGGCCAGCGCCAACGGGATCGGATGTTCTGAGCTGGCTGGAACTCTTCCCGCAACGGGACCTTCGCCGAGAAGCCGCCGGCGACGATTTCTCTACAGTCGTGCTCTGCTTTTCGCCGCTCTTGGGCACTCCCCGCACTTGCGGCTCACTAGCGCGTTGGCTAAGGCTGTGGGCCAGCCGACGAACACGACGGCCCAAAGTCTCGGAAACGCAGCGCCCGGCACGTTTAGTACTCGCTCGGCTAGATATATTCTACGCGGCTTATTATTAAAGGCCTGTCCTGGCGGCCTGTGTCCCTAGGTCTCTCCTGCCTTGGAGGTGCGGGAGGTTAGAAGTACAGTGTGATGTTAGTCTTTTTAATTTTTCCAACATTTTTTACTTTACTTTTTCTATTTTTTTACTTTGATTTGATCAATATTTTTCCCTTTTCATTTTACTATTTTGCAGGTTATGCAACAGGTGAACATGTGAAGCGTAAAAATAAAACATAAGGTTTTGTTTGATTAGTCCTTTTATTTTATTGTCCTAATGTATTTTTTCTTTTCTACTACTCTAATGCACATATATTAATATTTTGCCGGTTTTGCAACATGTGCACATGTAAAGTATAAAATATAAAATAAAAACAAAAAATAACTAAAAAAATCCCTTCCTAATATTTCCCTTTTCTTTTATTAGTATTTTTTATTTTTATTTTCCTAATATTTTCATTTTTACTGTTATAAGGCTCATGTACTAATATTTTGCAGGTTGTGCAACAGGTGCACAATATAAAATAAAAACTAAAATTAAACTAAGTTTTTTCATTTTCCAAATGTTTTACCTAAAATTACTACTCCGAAACTAAAATGGATTAGCTCATGGCCCCTTACATATCCATTAGAAAGAAGACACCCGTGCTTAAATTAGAAAAGTGATTAGCTCATCCCCTTTACGTATCTATTTATAAAGAAGACACCCATTCCTAAATTATAAAAGTGATTAGCTCATGCCCTTTTATGTATCCATTTAGAAAGAAGACACCCATTCTTAAATTAGAAAAGTGATTAGCTCATGCCCTTTACGTATCCATTAGAAAGAAGACACCCATTCCTAAATTAGAAAAGTGATTAGCTCATGCCCCTTTACGCATCCATTTAGGACACAGTAAAAATGCACCTAATCCCCGCCCTCTCACGCGTTTAGCGTTTCTAGCCGTCCATTTTCTGACCTCGGTGTTTTTGGCCGTTGGATCTCGTCTCTATAGCTATATGTATGAGCCAGCTGTCCTATGGGCTGCTGCTCTAGAGGCCGAAACCAAGCAATGTGGTAAACTGGCCTGTTCGGCCAGCCCAACGCCATTCCTCTCCGCGAGCCTGCTCTAGCCCACTCGGTCTCTAACTCTTGAAGAAACAAGCAAACAGGCTGATACACATGTCGTTGTGCCGCCACCTCCGTGGGCTCTTCCTCTTGCAATTCCTCATAACATCGTCCGCCCAGACGCTGACGTCCTCGCTTTCTCCAGTCTTTCCCCTGAAGTTGTAGCAGGGAGGTGCTCAACCTCATGGCGGCGATGAGATCCACTCTCAGACCAGCACAACAGGGAGGAAATTTTATGCATCAGGGATGATTTCCAATTCATGGTAGCGAGGGGTGCCAACATCAGGGTCAGTACCAGCGACCTACGTTTGCCCCTACAAGAACAACTCGACAAGGGCAAAGAAGGCGTACTTCCCCATGGCTTCTGTTGGTACAAATCTCCTCCATTCCTTATCTTGGAAGGCGCTGTCGTCGGTGCCCTTGTGCTCAAAATTCATATCCATGTTAATCCACCCTTCAACTGTAATCCTGGTATCTGTGTGTTTTAGCTCGAATTTCTATCGTTAAAGTCCATTTTATGCAGCGTATTGATCTTTTATATCCATCTTAATGGTAGGGGTTCATGAAAATTGTAGTGCTTATGCTTCCTATGCTGAAAAGTTGGAACAATATTAGTTAGCTTCATGTCACATTGTCATGTATTTAAGCAGAAAATTATTGTAATTTTATAGATCATGGTTGAAAGCAAGCAAATGATCCCGCATGTCACCAGTTTAGCTCGCGCAAGGGCGCGGGTACGGTAGCCTCCCACAACCGCCACAATGCGCTCCCTTTTGTTCGCTTAGACTGTGGACGGCACCACGACTTCGGCTGGAGGACTCAAGTGTCGGCCGGGAACGCCAGAGGGCGTTCACGAGGGTAGCAACCCGTCGCTTGTCGGTTGGACTTTACTCGCCGGCTATTGAGAAAATAAATCACCGTGCCACTCTTTGATGGCTACTAATTGCTGGTCAGTTACCATGCCAATTCGTGCTCTTCCGTTCCTCCACGCGGGTTATTGGTGCCAATCTTTCTCCTGCCAAAATGAAGCAGGTGATCTAGGTTGAAGGATTCGAGCTCAGTTCCATTGGGTTCAAGCTAGGTTCCAAATTGAAGAAATGAAGCAAACCTAATTAATACTGTTAACTACCTCCAAATAGTCTGAAGCAATAAGGACAGAAGTGACATTCAGGTCAGCCGCCAGAGCTAGTGCCTCATTACAAGCTTGCGCTTCCAAACCAGGAGGATCAACCATGTCCTCGATAACAAGCGCCGAAGCACCCAGAAAAAGTCCCAAACTGTCCCAGCAGACCGCGATTGCGGCACCCCTCCGGCCATAGCGCGCCAAGCCTACATCAACATTAATTTTAACTTTTAAACCTTCTGATGGGATCCAACGAGCTTGCTTTGGCCTAGCAGCAGAGACTTTCTGGACAGAATATTTGCTTGCACGTTCTGCAACTATTTCCAATCCTCAAGGTATCTATTGATAAATGCCATGGTAGATAACGGACTTTGGAATTCCTCGTCATGTATCGTACGACGTCGTGCCCACCAGATCGCCCACGTAGTCACAAGTACACGTGCAATATCATGCTGGGAGAGGGTATCGAACAACCAAAACAACCATAATCGAGCATCATCAACCTGATTTGAAATCACATGTTCAAGCAGCTACTCATCACCAATGGCCCACGCACAGCATGTCATCCTGCATCCAAAATGGGAGTGTCGCCAAGAGTCATTGGCAGCCTTGCAGATTGAACATTCATCGGTTTCAACCATTTTCCTATGTTGCCGCACTTCCCCAGTCGGTAGAGACATTTGTGCAAGTCTCCACGTAAATACCTCCACCTTCGAAGGAACCTTCACTTTCGATCCAGAGAGTGTCCCAGGACTTCCGGTCAGCAGCAGGATTAGAATGGCATGTATTATGCTCCAACCAATCCTCACGTTGTCTCTTCATGGCAGCCCCAAAAATCTTGTTGCGTTGTACTAGTACTTTAGGGAATATTCATGATAGCATCCACGTCCATCTCCAGAAAATGTTCGGACAGAATGGTTCTATTCCAAGCTCCACGAGTAACATCAATTAGTTGGGCAACCATTGTAGGGGGAGTTCTCAGAAATAGCACAAACTGGGCGAAGCTTGTAGTCCCTTGGGATCCAGTTATCATCTCAGATTCTCATTGTGGAGTCTGAGCCAATTCTTTTGATAAGTCCTAGAGCCAATATATCCCGTCCTTCCATGATTGACCTCCATACTTGGGAAGGTGAAGACCCCAATGTTGCATCCAGAACATGTCACATCGGGAAATAAAGAGCTTTAACCACACGAGCACTCAATGAATCAGGTTCTTGTACCAGTCTCCATGCCTAGCGAGCAAGGAGCGACAAGTTAAAAAGCTCTATGTCATGAAAGCCCATGCCACCCATAAACTTAGGCCGAGTCATCATCTCCCAGGATACCCATGCTGCTTTGCACTTTCGATTCTTGCTACCCCACCAGAAATTCCGGAGAATACTATTAATGTGCAAACAAAGACCACGCGGAAGCTTGAAGCAGGCTATAGAGTAAATGGGTATGGCTTGAGCCACCGATTTGATCAACACCTCCTTGCCACCAACAGATAAAGTTTCCTCCATCCATCTCTGCACACGCTTCCAGATACTATCTTTCAGATATTTAAAAGACCCCTCTTTGGCTCTTCCAACATCCGAAGGAAGACCAAGATATTTTTCAGTGAGAGATTCATTAGGCTCTTCAAGGATATTTTTAAGTAAAGATGTAGTAACCTCAAAACAACCCTTACTAAAGAAAATCAACGATTTCTCTCTGTTAATTCTTTGTCCCGACGCGTTGCAATATTCTTGTAAAAGAACATGAACATGAGTCTCGGAAACAGACGAGACTTCAAAGAATAACAAGCTATCATCAGCAAAAAGGTGGGTGCCGTAGAAGCAACTTTTGATCCCATGGACCCCCTGCCCTACGCCTTGTGCTTTGAGTAAACAACTTTAACTTCCTCCTTACCATAAGACGAGTTCAAACGGGAATTCATGCTTGCATCCGCCTTACATGGTATATTTCACAAGACCTCCTCCGTTCCAATAGTGCCTTTTGATGTGTAGAGTTGTTCGTAAATTCTTTTGGTCGTGTCAGCTAATTCGGCTTGTTCATCACACGTCGAACCATCACCATGCTGTAATGAGGTGATCAAGTTTTTAGCTTTACGTGCGGAAGCCTTTCTGTGAAAACCCCGAGTATTACTATCCCCTTCAGATAGCCACTGCATACGGGCCAGCTGCTTCCACATTATTTCCTCCCTGTAGCACAATTCTACAAAAAAAATCAACAGATTTTTCCTCCTCCGATGGACCTACCCGAAAAGGATCACTCCTTAGCTCGCCCAAACAACGGCAAAGCAATCTGAGCTCTTGTCTAACAGAACCAAACGTTCCAGTATCCCACTTGCAGAGCACCTGTGGCACCAAAGTGAGCATCTTGGCCAACCCTTTGACCGTGGTGGTGGCTGTCCCTTGCTCCAAGCCTCCTCAAGGGCAGCACCAATCTGGGATCAGTTTCCAGCATGCACTTATAGCGTAAAGGTCTCTTCACAGCGATTCTAAGATTGCTAGCTTCAAGCTCATTCAGGAGGATAATTGGACAATGGTCAGATTTAGCAGCCGTCAAATGTTCTAAAGATGCAAAAGGAAACTTCGCTGACCAGCTTGTGGTTGCAGGAGCGCGATCCAGACGTACCCTGCAATAGTCTCCACCAGCAACCTTTCTTTCAAAAGTCCAGTCCAGTCCTTTGTAGCCCAAGTCAGCGAGGCGGCAAACATCAATAGCTTCTCGGAATCCCGCAATCTACGCACTATCCCTCTCATTCGGGCCCCATTGTTCCTCGGCATGCAACACTTCATTGAGATCTCCCATGCACACCCAAGGCAATGTGTTCTCCGCACGCAAAAACTTCATCATCTCCCAGGTCTTGTACCTTAAGTTGCGGTTAGCTTCTCCATAAAAACAAGATCTTCCTGTTCTGTGATCACCGAGTCAATATTGTATCGTGACAAGCATTTTATTTCAAGATTTATAGAATTCTTCCAAAAGATACAAACGCCGCCACTACGGCCACTACTAGCAACATGAAAACTACTATCAAAACCTAAGAGCCAGCCAAACCCTCCACTCGGTTCTTCGCAATTTGAGTTTCCAAAATACAAAGTACCGACGACGAACAGGCATTCGCGAGGTCGCGAAGTTCACGAACTGTCGAGCGGTCGCCAATTCCCTGACGGTTCCAACATAGGGTTCTCATTGTGCCAGGCGGCGCCTCTCGAGGTAGCCCGCCGATAGCTCATCAGTAGCATCAATCATTGTGTAAGTCGCATCACCGAAGACATCATCCTTTACGTCCCTGGTCTTGACACGTTTAGGGTCCCGCTTTGGAGGGGGAATCATATCCTTAGGCCTAATAGAGTGCTTGCCAATACAGAGCCCACCTTGCTTCCTGCCCGCTCGATTTTTTGCCGCCGGCATTGAGCTTTTGTTCCCCCTGTTCGTAGGTTGCTTCCCTGCCAGCTGATCATGAGCCTGCTCATTTGCCTCAAACTGAGCCTTCATCGTCTGCACTTTACTACATTCGGACTTTTGTTTTGCGAATTTCAGTTTCAGACCAAGAACATGCAAGGCCAAAACCTGTCATTCTCCCTTCTGTTGAACTGAAACTTTTGTGAGTACCCAAATACCTCCTGGGTCGTGTCTGGCTCTTCTTCCACATGAACTCCATGAACAAAACAAAGATGAGCTATCATCATAATCCTAAATTTGTCAGCATAGATCATATTCAGCCATGTTGTTTTAATTAGTGGAATTCCTCGACCCCTAGTAGTACACATTTGAGCAAAGCCATGAATGTCTGAACAAAAATCGACTGAATCATCAGTCGCCTCCAAATTAACCTGCATTTCAGGCCTGACCAGACGCCTTGCCATGGCTCCTTCCAGGAGCATCGATAGCCGGAGCAGCAAGTGGAACGCCAGCTAGCACGAGCGCCGTGGCATCCACCTTTACCAGCCCCGCATTAACACAGCTCTTCCTGGACAGAACGCCTTCATCAATGGCCGCCATGGCTCCCTGCTGAGCAAGATGGACCTCCAGCGCAGGATATGCCTTCCCTCCTGAAAACGCAGCAAGACCCAGGCCTTAATCCGCATCAAGTGGAGGCATCTCGCAGAGATGGGTTGGGGATTAGGCCTTAAAGGACAGAGAAGATGGAAGATGAGGTGAATTCGTGAAAGAAGCTGGAGAGTAGAAGGAGGAAGAAGGATCGGCAAATCTCCAAGCATCGCTGTTTGGCAGACAAGAACGAATTCATTTTCTGTGCTTTTCGCCGCTGCTCTGCCTGCCCTCACGCAACGAACCACTGTGGGCCAGCGGACGAACACGACGGCCCAGTCCGAACAAACGAACGCAGCGCATCGAATGTTTAGTACCACATCGCTCGGCTAGCAACATCCCAGGCGTGTTAAATAGCCCAGTGCTGACTCTCTCATCGCTGAGGACGTGGAGTTGATTCTTCAGTTCCGCCGAGGCGAAAAGCATTCGCTACGCACTTCTAGCCGGACCTGTCCTGGCGGCCTGTGACCCTAGGTCTCTTCCTTGAAGGAAGGTGCGGGGGGTT
Organism: Aegilops longissima; assembly: GCA_021605205.1. Classification (NCBI taxonomy): domain Eukaryota; kingdom Viridiplantae; phylum Streptophyta; class Magnoliopsida; order Poales; family Poaceae; genus Aegilops; species Aegilops longissima. The sequence goes on from CM038679.1 coordinate 760,084,357, forward strand.
AGAAGTGTGGTGCGATGTCAGTCTTTTTCCTTTCCTTTTCTTAATATTTTTCCTTTTTACTTGTCTAAGTTTCACAATCAAATATTGTGCATTTTTTTTCATTTTCCTAATATTTCGCTTTCCTTTTCGCCCTTTTTACTGCTCTAAGTCTCAAAGACAAATATTGTGAAAAACAATTACATTTCCATAATAGTTTCTCCTTTTTACTGCCTTTTTTCTTGTCCTAATATTTTGCCTTTTTACTATTTCCTAATATTTTGCCTTTTTACTACTCTAAGGCTCATAATTTAATATTTTCAATTATTTTTTTGTATTCCTAATATTTTTAATTCTAACTATCTTTTTCTATTTCCCTAACAGTTTTCATGCTCTATACCTCACAATTTAATATTTCTCTTTTCCTAATATCCTGCCTTTTCACTGTCTTTTTTCTTTTCCTAATACTAGCAAACATGCCCGTGCGTTGCAACAGGAGAACAAAATATATCATATGCCTCTAATCCAATACTACACAAAATCAAGTAAAGCATCTTTTGCATTTTGTCAACCCGAGAAAAGTGAAATGCGTGATATTTCTATCATTAAATGTCGCACTAAGACTAACTAATGACTAATTTTCATCCTTATAATGATGAAAATGTGGGCCATTATCAGCTGAAGACGACCCGAAACATTCAGTTAATCTTTGAGTTGTGTATATCTTTCTGAACATATTTGAGAAAGAATGAATGGCCAGCTCTTTTTTTTTTAAATTATCGTTTGTTTATTCTAGAATTTACTACATGATTGAAGATGGGTTTGTTGGCCCATCAATGGCTGAAATTGTCTATGTTTATCAGGCCAAGTTAGTGCTTAGATTAGTGGCATGCTAACTCATGTCATATTCCAAGCAGCCAAAAATCGTCTAATATTGGCATGCCATATTTAACAATGCTGGTTGGTTGCTCCCTGTAAAAAAAATTAAGAAAATATTTTATATTGATGGGTACTCAAATTTAAAAAATGTGAAATCTTTTTTTTTTTGCGAAAGGTATTCATATTGATTGTAATAACATCTTATATTATGTCTTTTGTTCATTGGTTTTGATATAGCTTACCACTCATGCCAAGTGGTATCTTATATTATGTCAAATTGATTAATTTTTTATAGAATAGCTATTCAAATCAATCATGGGATATAAAGTTCATAGTGTCCATGAAATTAAGTTATGTTCATTTGCGGCTGGTGAGTTCTGGCCAACATTGGCATATATCTTTCTCAAAGAGGTTGCTGGAAACTACAATAACAGCCACGTCACAGAAATTCTTAACTTGGTTGGCCAGTGCATATATATACAGAGTTACTTGCATTCTGGTCTATACTATTAAAAACACATTCTCCTATACTTTTATACGACAAAGCAAAGTTTATTAGAGGATGCACCACATCATGTTCAATTTTTGTGTGGCACAGGAGACGCCGAGATGGTTCCGACTTAAGATTCCTCAGGGCTTGTTCGTTTAATCCCTTCCCCAAGGGGATTGGAAAGGTTTGAAAGGGATTGGGAAGGAATTTGACTTACAGGGGATGTAATCCCTCACAATCCCCTTTAATCCCCCTCAAACCCTGTGCAACCGAACAAGGCCTCAGGCTTTCCATGCACATAAAAACTCATCATCTCTCTCCTTCTTTGTTTTCCCAGACCTGCTCAGGTGAAAAATTAGGGGGGCACGCGGCTTGATGCTTCTTGTTTCTTCACCAGAGTACTACCACCAAACTTCTTCAAATCATTCTCCAGAGGCAAAATCAACTGCGTATCTCCTCCCTCGATTTCTTGCTGTCTGTTCTATCCTTGCTCTGCTCAGCCACGGGAGGCTGTAGAGATTACACTGCACCCGAGCGTGTCTACATCGGCACCCAATTAGTACCACCTCAAATATAAATAGAAATGGAAATAGAATAACATATGGAGAACTATGAAATTCTCTGTTCTTTAATATTAGGTAAAGATGTTGAGCTAACGAGCTGAAATCAAGCGAGTTATGGTTGGCTAAAGATCAACTTGTTTCTTGATCGGGCTTCATAACGTGCGTGTACTCAACTCATTTCGTATCCAGTCTGATCTTGAGTCGGGCCAAAAGACGAGTCGATATCGAGCGGCTCATGAGGCTCGAGCTTTTCTTGCAGCCCTACCTGTCCGGCTCACCCCTCCTTTGGCACTCCTTGCACTGATTTGATTGATTTTCCTTGCAAGTTTATTCTCTACACCGTAACAAAGACTAATTTTGTAATTATAATGAAAATGGAGTTATTAGCAATAAAAATTAATAAATGATGCAATGTAGTGGACAATTTTGAAGCAACGTGGCCACAAATAATTTATTTTTGGGATAATCTCAATTGGGAAAAGTATATTTTTGTCCCTCAACTCTTTTGATAGTAGAGAAATGATCCCCTAACTTCAAAATCAACAAAACTAAGTCCCTCTACTTTTAAAACAGGATAAGTTTAGTCCTTCGTGTTGTTTTTGGTGGTTATGCAGTATTAAATGTTGAGGGACTAAACTTATCTGGTTTTGAATATTGAAGGACTAAGATTTGCTGGTTTTACAGTTGGGGGACCATTTCTATACTATTGAAAAAGTTGAGGGACGAAAAATATACTTATCCCATCTCAATTAGATATCAAACGAAGGTAAGAGAAACCTAGGAACATTTGATCAATATTTAGTTGAAAGATGCTAATTGAAGTACAATATGCATGAACATGATGCTGGGGATACACATAATAGGTAGACCCATCAAAGGTCGAAATATCGTAAAGCATGGGTCCACACATCATGTGGGTCCAGATAAATCTCATACAGATGTACTATCCACTCGGACATATCAACGTATTGTCCACTCAGAAGACAGTCAACCACTCGGTCGTATGGCTCACTCAAAAAATAGTCAACCACTCGATCGTATGGCTCACTCGGATATGCGAAGACCAACAATCGACAAGGCAGTCAAAGCATCATCTTGTTAGAGCATCTCCAGCCGTTGGCCCTCCAGGGGGCGCCTAAAATCGCCGCCTGGGGGTGACCCGGCGCAAAAAAATGGGTCTGGGGGTGAGTTGGCCCCCAGCCGCCGCCCCCAGGGCCGGCCCCAGGCGTGGAAAAAAAATTAGACAAACTTGGGCTGAAACACGCCAATTTTCGGCAAACTTGGGCTTTTATATTCGCATTCAAGGGCCGCGTCGTCGTCGATCTCGACCTCGCCGTGCTCCGCCTTCACCGGCGCCAGCAGCCCCGGCTTCGTCTTCACCGGCGCCAGCAGCCCCGGCTCCGTCTTCACCGGCGCGAGACCCGGCTCCGTCTTCGGCTTGACGAAGCGCGGGGGAGGAGCCGACGAGGAGGCGCGCCGGCCGCCCTCGCTGATGACGATGCCGGCGCTGTGTGTACGTCGGCCGAGCGGCATCTCCACCGCGGGCTCGGCCTTGACGCCGAGCAGCGATGGAGTGCCGGAGGATTGGGAGGAAGAACGCGACGAGGAAGAAGAGGAGGAGGAGCCGAACCTCCTCGGCACCCATTGCCCGTCGCGTCGGCGGTGCGTCGGGGCGGCCGTCCTCGCCGGGGGGTACCCCAACGGTGGGTTGTTGCCTCCCTCGAGGTGCGTCAGCACGCCGTCGAGGGTGCGGCCGGGGACGCCCCACCAGAGGTGGCGCCCCTCGCTGTTCTTGATGCCGCCGACCACCGGCGCCCCGTTGGTGGACGCCAGCTGCTGCTGCTGGCGGCGCTCGAAGTACGCCGCCCAAGCCGCGTTGTTGTCGGCGGCGTACTGGGGAAGGGAGCGCTCGGCGTCGGTGAGAGAGGCGCGCGCGATATCGACCTCGTCGGCGAAGTACGATGGCTTGGTGACGGCGTCGGGCAACGGGGGAATGGGCACTCCCCCATTGCTGAGCCTCCAGCCCGTCGGCCCGGCGCGCATGTCCGGCGGCGCCGGGATGTTTGCCTGGAACAGGAGTCAGGACTCTTGTTCGCGGAGCGAACGGTGGCCGAAGCCGTTGGCCGCCGCCTTGTCTCCGGGGAAATGCTCGGCCATCGGGGAAAGGGAGTGGCTGGGGAAAAAAGATCGGCGGGAGAGGGAGAGCTGGGGTGGCACTCAAACGCAGGCGGGCGAGGCCATATATAGCCGCGCCGCGTCCATGTGTACGCGTCCGAGGGAGGGGAGGCGTCGACGCGCCTCCCTGTGACGTGCCGCCCGTGAGGAATCAATGACAAAGCCGACTGGCGGCAGCCTTGCCATTGATTCCCCGCGGGAAACCGAGGCGTCGGGAAGACGAGGCGGGCGGTGCCGCTGACGTGGCTGCACCACGACGCGGCTACCCCACGACGCGGCTGCCCCACGGTGCTTTCGCGCCAAAAATGATTCGCCCGACGCCCCCGAGCGCCCCCAGCGTGCCGGGTTTGGGTTGGGTCTGCCGGCGCCAATTTCGGCCCGAGCCGGCGAAAAATGGGCCTATGAGGACGTGACTGGGCCGATTTTTTGACGCCGGCAGCCGAAAAGTTGCCTGAGGGCCTTGTTGGGGACGCGGCTGGAGATGCTCTTAGTAGCCTTACGTTACAGCATCAATGCCCCACTTAGTGGAGGCGCGCAGCAGCGACGACCATCGCCTCTGCCTGCAAGGCTGCACCGAAGGTGCAGTCCCCCGAAGTGATCAGGCGACGCGAGACTCCTCCGCCCGATCGACTGCGCGGCGACTATCCCTGCGTTGGATGCACGGGCCTGATGTGGCGTTGACACCGAGGATGGCTACGTCCTCGACCACAACACTTTCCCATCCAGTCGGAGGCACGACGCTGGCTTCACTCGGACCACAAATCCGACGCGGCGCCCTGCGCAACACCACTTGGACACATCCTCATCAGTCATCACTCGGCAGCAGCAACAGCGGCGCGCAGCGCTCCGTCCTCTACACCTACTCGACGTAGCAGCGGCCCTTTCCATCCGGCGTTGCCTACCTGATGATTCGTGCCAACGGCTTGACGACGGCCACTTAGCGGGAGCTCCTCACTCGGGTGCCGACAGCAAGCCAATGCGCAGGCGAGCGGTGATCTTTCCAGCTTGGCACCGGCGGATCGATGATGGCCCCTGGGTGGACACGATCACCAAGACAGAGCACTCTGCCAATCACTCGGACGGATTTACTCAGCCATTCAGTTGCTCGAGGGATTTTGTCGGACGTCATTCGCTCCACTCAACATTGACTCGCACTGGGGTCAATTTCTCAGTTTCTCTTGGTCTCATGCACTAACAACTCATTCCCTCCAGATTATTGAGAGTTGGTACAAACATTAGCAAATCAGAATGAAGATGAGAGATCAAGAAGGCAAGTTATAAAATGCGACTCTCACATCACTGCAACTTCTGATAATTACATTTCCTTTTCTTTTTTTGCGATGGCTTACACATCATTGTTGTGAATATAATATATTTCTTTTGTTCATTCTTTTCAGGAAGTTACAAATGTAATTGTCATAAGTCATTTTTTTGCTTATTTTTTCTTGAATATGTAACAAAATTTAAGACCTCGCAGAACCGGTACTTGGTATGACAATCTTTTTATTATGATACCAATTATATCATTGACTGATTGCATATTTTCACTCTTCATGTTGCCCTTGGATGTTATTTCTATTGAGTTATAGTGGGCATATTTTTGGTTTTTCATCTTCATATTGCGCTCGGCGTGAGTCATTACCATAGCCTTTACTATAGTGTGCATTGGTTGACCCCAGTGGCCATTTTTTCTAGCTTTGGCCCTGCCGCCCGCGCGTTGTCGTCACTCGGCCGCTCCGTGCGTTGCCATTTGGTGGACACGTCCACATCATTCGGCCACCCCGCACGTCGTCACTTGGTTGGACACGTCCTCACCACTCGGCCGCCCCATACATCACCAGCCGGTTGGGCTAGGCCTCACCCGGAATTTCTGCGCCGAATCGATCTGATTTATTGCCCACAGTTCCTGTCCTAAAGGACCTCTGTCAGTCCGACTGACCACCCTCCGCGTGGACCCGTGCACTCGGACACATAAAACGCCCGACTGAAGTCACCTTCAGGATCGCTATGGGATGAGCTTGACACCCCTCCGTGGGTTAACTTGGTCCTTCCTCTAGGCTCCAAGGCGCATGCCTCATAAACTTGGACTCGTAGATAGCCCGCGCTGGCGTTCCCCCGGGATAAAGAGTGGCATCTCTTCGAAGAGTCAGGCCACGCGCTGGCGTTGCTACTCGGGTTTTTAAGGCATGTCCACACTCGGACCTCAAGTCTAACTCTTTTGAGAGACATATGAATGCCATCAAGTTTTGCTCGGCGATCAACAACATCCGATCATTCGGAGAACCTTTTAATCCATAATCTGTTTTGTTTTCATCCAAGGCGCAACTAACCATGATTCAGACAGAACAAAAAGCTCGGTCGCTCCGCACGTCGCCGTCGGTTGGACACGTCGTCATCACTCGATCGCCCATGCATGGCCACTCGGTGAGCTACATCTTCATCCACTCGGCCACTCATGCGCCGTCAGATAGGTAAGTCATTATACATGCACCGCATTCTGTTATTTCCGCGTTACCCACTACTAGAAAAACACCTAATAGTCCCGGTTCGTAAGGGCTTTTAGTCCCAGTTCATGAACCGGGACTAATGGGTCGTTACTAATACCTCCACCCATTAGTCCCGGTTCAAACACGAACCGGGACCAATGTGCCTCCACGTGGCCCTGTGCGTCGAGCCTAGTCAGGGGGCCTTTGGTCCCGGTTGGTGGTACCAACCGGGACCAAAAGGCATCCACGCGTCAGCCTTCCAGTTGCTGGGGTTTTTGTTTTTTTTTAAAGGAGGGGGTGGGTTGGGGTTTTGGAGGGTTAATTTAGGTATTTCATATATTGTGTTAGCTAGCTAATTAATAGAGGGAAGTGTCCTTTCTTATGTCCGTGCTTGGTCAACACTACGTACTATATATACATAAGTGATCGAGAGAACCATTGAGTACAGAAGTTCGTCATGCATACCGAGAGAAGTGATCGATCGACCTCTCCTTCTCCGAGAGATTGGTCGAACAACAAGTTTTCGTATATCATGTATCCGACGCTACTGGCTACATACATGTATAATATGTATAAGATCTCTTAATTACAATCCCCTAGCAATTGAAATCAATTTCCACATGGTATTCTCCGGCTTTATTGATGACGTGGTGAAGAAAGAATCCCGCCAATTCCTCTTGAATTGCTTTCATGCGATCTGGTTCTAGGAGTTCATTCCGCATCTGCCACGTCTAATTTGAAGAAGGGGATTAATTAATACATATATATGAATGAAACTCAACAGAAATGATGGTGTAATAAAATGAAATTGTGGATATTATTGCTTACGCACTTCATATTGTCTTTGAGAGTAGCCCCGAGTCGCGTTATGGATGAACTCGCACACGTAGTATCCACAGAAATCATTCCCTTCTTCCTGCCACAAGCACTTTACGAGAAATAAAGGTCAATCAAACTGATAATGAAGCATTATAAATGGCATTGATGAAAGTATAGCTATAGAATCAACGGGAGATGCGTGCAACTAGCTAGCCAGTAGTACTTACTTTCGGGTATGTATATCGCAGCTCCTTCGGCAGTCCCGGAGCTTGTGTGGTGAACTGTTTCCAAACCCTACAAGACAAAGAAAATAATTATTATTACTTGAGATATCAGGAAATGAACAAAAAGTTGCCGATATGGTGCGATAATGATCGATTGAACTTACTTGCTGAGCATTTCAGTCATGTCCGCATAGGTTTTGGGATCTTTCCGTCTCGAGTCTAAGACGGTTACTAGTCCATGCTCAAGCTTAATCTCCAGAAGAATATAGTGGTACCTGCGCACGCATGCATAACTCATCAATTACATTACTATAACCTCGCTCGAGTAATAAGGGAAACCGAATATGCACACGACAGTAACACTCACTTGCCGTTGTAAGGAAAGAGTATGGTATCTTTGTTTTGATTTTTGATCAACGATTGTAGCACGTTGTCCTCGGCCTCTTTGACGTCCTTTTTAACCAGAAATTCATCTATGATATTTGTGTTAATGAACCCAATATCATAAATTTCTTGTTTTTTGCACTCGACGATCTTCAATCTGCATAATATATTGAGGATAATTAATTATAAATACATGAAATGCAAGAGCCGAGCTATATATAGAGACTTAATGACAGAAATAGTACTTACAGACAGTAGCAAAAGACCATTAGTTTATCGAGGGCCTTTTGATTGAAGAACGCGAAGAACTCATCAAATGGAACAGTGAACAGATCATTTGCAACGAGGTAGTGCTCCTCTTTAATATTCAGATACAAAGCATTCGTACCCCGAGACTCTCTGCAGGTTTCCATGTACCAATTATGGAATCTTCGCATCATTGTTGTCAAAGATTTTTCATCTTTGACGAGAGGCTTCCCATACTCGTATCTGTGTTCGTCCACCTCCAAGAAATTAGGAAGTTGATCGTCAGGCAGGTAATCTGCAAGATTGCCATAACCGGCCGCCGTCCCCGGAGCATTAGACACATTGAGCGGGGGGCACGACTGCTGTGCTTGTTCGCCGAGCTGGGCAATTTTTTCCCCTTTGCTCGTTCTTTTAACCTTTTAGCACTAACAGTAGTTCCCGACCGCTGGGCTTGGAGATATGTCTGTTCAGTAATGCGCTCATAGTTGGTTCTCGGCGGACACTTTGGTGGTTTCCTCAGGGAATCGATAGTGCGCTTTGCTTTCACCGGATCTACGTTCTCCTCTGGAGGTGGATGTCTCTTTGCTTTCACCCCTTCAAAAAACTCCTTCACGTGGGTCCGCACAATCGTATCGTTTTCCTCCTCGGTCCTCTCGTACGGTAACTTCTCTAGAGGCTTGAGAGGTGGACCGTATCTGTATTGCCTCCCGCCTCTGGTCGTGCTGCTAGACGCCGGAGCAGACGGAGCGGCTACTGCGTCTGTCTTCTTTCGTGCTTGCTTACGAGGCGGAGGAGAAGGAGTACGACGTGCCGGAGCAGCCGGGGCGGCGGCGGGTCTCTTCCGCCCTTGCTGGCGAGGCGGAGAAGGAGGAGGCTGCTGGCTAATCGGGAGCGCCGGCGGAGGCGGAGAAGGAGGCGGAGTGTCGCCACGCACCGGAGAAGGAGGCGGAGTGCCGCCACGCGTGCCCTGATCGTCACTCGCCGGAGGAGGAGGCGGTGGAGGAGGCGGAGTGCCCTGACTCGCCGGAGGAGGAGGGAGAGGCGGAGGCGTCTAGTTCGGAAGGTTGATGAGCTCCTTCCGCCATAGGCATGGAGTCTTCAGAGCAGAACCCAGCCTAGTCTCCCCTTCAAAGGTAGGGTGGTCAAGCACGAGGTCCTCAAATCCCTCCGTTATTTCATCCACCATCACCTTAGCATATCCTTCTGGAATCGTCCGGCAGTGATAAGTTGCTCCGGATCCACTAGGATAAACAGAGCCAACGGCCGCCTTGACCTTCAAATTCATCCATCGCGCCATAATGTGGCAATGTTGAGACTCCGTGATAGCATCCACGGGATAGCTGGCAGGAGCCGTCAAGACATGCTCCGGCTGAAGCAGCTCGGTGGAAGCCACGCTACTTCTCCACTGAGATGGCGGGGTAGCTTCGGGGGAAGCTTCGGCAGGTTGTTTGCTGTGATCTGCTGCTTCTCGTTCCTCTTCTCGTTCCTTTAGCCCCATTAACCTTTCGTGCAGCGCCTGCAGTTGTCCCTGCTCCAGTTTCTTCCTCCTCTCGTGGGTTTTGTAACCCCCTGCGTCCGGAAAACCAACCTTCCACAGAATGGAGCCTGGCGTGCCTCGTGTCCGTCCAGGGTGCTCAGGATTCCCGAGGGCCATTGTGAGCTCGTCCTTCTCCCTGTCTGGTACGAACGTCCCTTTCTGCGCTGCATTGATATAGTGTCGAAGGTTCTTGAGTGGTATTTCCATTTGCTCATCTGTCCAACGGCACATCCCTGATACAGGGTCCAAGGTTCCGCCAGCCCCGAAGAACCAAGTCCGGCAACAGTCTGGCCATCTCATTGTCTCTGGTTCGATCCCTTTTTCAAGCAAATCATTCTCCTCCTTGGACCACTTAGGCCGGGCTTTGAGGTAGCCACCTGACCCCGTGCGATGGTGAAGCTTCTTCTTCGCAGCATTTTGCTTGTTCGTCGCCGACATCTTCTTACTCTTTTCCGATGTCTTGTGGGCCACAAATGCGGGCCAGTGATCTTTGATCTTCTCATATTTGGCGATGAATTCTGGTGTCTTTTTTTTCGACAAAATGGTTCAACTCTTTCCTCCACCTCCTGAATAGGGTTGCCATCTTCTTAAGAGCACAAGACTTGATTAATTGCTCTTTAACTGGATTCTCCGGATCCTCCTCTGGCGGTAGGGTGAAATTTGCCTTCAGCTGAGTCCAAAGATCTTCTTTCTGCATATCATTGACATAAGACACCTCAGGGTCGTCCTTAGGCTTATACCATTGCTGGATGCTGATCGGGATCTTGTCCCTAACAAGAACCCCGCACTGAGCAGAAAATGCATTCTTTGTCCGGATGGGTTCAATCGGTTCGCCGTCGGGCGCGATTTCTGTGATCTCAAACCTTTCATCCGAGCTCAACTTTTTCTTCGGGCCTCGTCTCCTTACTGAAGTTGTGCTCGATCCGGAGGGCTAGAAATTAAAAGGAAGAAAGACGAGAGTAATTAATATGTGTACATATACCAAACCAACGAATGCATCAATTAACTAGTCAGCACGGGCTTAAATAATATATATATACCTGGCCGGACTCGGTTCGGTCACCTGAGCAGTCAGCACGGTCTCCTTCTTGTACCTCCACTGTGTCATCACCGGAGCCATCATGAACATAGCCCTCTTCTTGTACCGGCATTAATGGGCCGGAGCCATCATGAACATAGCCCTCTTCTTCACCCAGTCCTTCCTGACCAACGACGTCGTTGAAAAATGACGCAATGACATCAGTTCCTTCTGCGATCATCTCCCCCAACATCGCTTCTGTTGCTTCGTCTCGGTAGTGCTCCATAGTTTCTGCAAATATTTACAACATGTCAATTATTATTCAAACATGGCACATATGGATATATATTAGTGGCAAACGTAGAACTAGCTAGCTAATCACAATAAGGAATCATGTTAGTGGCCTCGACGCTGCTTCTCTAGGGTTTGGGATCGCCTCGACACAACGCTTCAAGGGTTTGGGGTGGCCTCGACGACAACGCTCTTTTAACTTGGTAAATTTGGGTGGCCTCGAGAGTTTTGGTCGAGCGAGAGGGCCGAGGGGGGTGCTGCCGTTGTAAATGTTATCACGGTCGAGAGGGGGTATATATATCGACCGCCCCTCATGTCAAAGTTATCTCGAGGGGGCGGCGAGGGCAAAGGCGAGCAGCCTGACAGCGACACACCCGATAAAACATAAGAAAACGAAGAAGAAATAAAAAGAGGATAAGAAGAAAGGAATAGAGGAGAAGATCGAAGAAAAAAAAGAAGAAAAAAAAAGAGGAGAAGAAGAAAGGAATAGAGGAGAAGAAGAAAAAAAATAGAATTTTCTATTTTTTCTTCTTCTCCTCTATTCCTTTCTTCTTCTCCTCTTCTTTTTCTTCTTTTTTCTTCTTCTTGTTTATTTCTCCTCTTCTTCTCCTCTCCTCTTCTTCTCCTTTCTTCCTCTTCTTATTTTCCTTTTTCCTCTCATTCTTTTTCTTCTTCTTCTTCCTTCTTCCTCTTTTCTTCCTTTTCCTTATTTTACTTTTTCCTCTACACTAACCTAATTAAAATGCACTAACCTAAAATCGATATCCACTAACAACCTAAATAAAAATTAATACATATATGAAAAAACATATATAAACAAAAAAATGCTATGAACATTATATTCATACATACATAGCCACATCCATTCATCATATAGCTACCACATACATATATACATTAATTATATATATGAAAAAATGCAATGAACAAAAAAATACACATGTATGTATGAAAAAAAGCACTGAACACAGAGCCTCGACGGCGGCGGCTCACAACGGGGGCGGCCGGCGAGGGCGAGGGCGGCGGCGGCGAGGGCGTGGCGATTTACCATGGCGGGTCAGGCGTGGCGGTGGCGGCGACGACGGCGACGGTGACGGCGACGACGGGCGCGGCGGCAACGACGACGCGTCGGCGAGGCGGGCGGCTCTTGGCGGCGTCGGGCAGCGCTGGCGGCGACGGGCAGGGCGACGATGGGGCGCGAACGGCGTCGGGCAGCGCATGGACGGCGCTGTCGGCGGGCGGCTGGGCGGCGTCGGGGCAGCGCTGGCGGCGACGGGCGGGCGACTACGGGCGCGCGGACGAGGTCGGCGCGGGCGGGTGGCGTCGGGCAGCGGACGGCGTCGATCTGGGCAGCTGGCGGCGTCGATGAGCTCGGCCTCGTCAGGCGGGCCGGGGGCAACTGGCAATGTGTTCGTCAAATTTTCCTAAGTGTTGTATATATATCAAGGGCATTAGTCCCGGTTCGTGAGGCCAACCGGGACTAATGCCCCCTTTAGTCCCTGTTGGTACCACCAACCGGGACCAAAGGCCTCTTTTCAGCAGCCCAAAGGGCGGGAAGCGGCGACCTTTGGTCCCGGTTGGTGGCACCAACCGGGACTAATGCCCCCCCTTTAGTCCCGATTGGTGCCACCAACCGGGACCAAAGGACCCTGTGCTGCTCGCGTCGGGGCCAAAGTTTAGTCCCACCTCGCTAGTTGAGAGGGGCGCGCAGTGGTTCATAAGCCCCACTGCAGCACCCCTCTCGAGCTCCTCTCCACCGTAGGCTTGCGGGCCTAATTGCTACTGCTTTGCCTGATGGGCCTTTTGGGCCTACTGCGGGCCTGAATCCTGGCCCATGGTAGGGTTTCTAGTCGTATTCAGGCCGTGGGGGCCCAGTAGGAGGCATTTTTTTGTTTTCTTTCTTGCTTTATTTATTTTATTTTGTTTCTACTTACAACAAAATACTTATTGTTGCTATTTTTAATTATTTTCCATTTTTTTTGTTTTGTTTTCTGCATTATTTATTTTCTTTTGTTTTTTGCTTTATTTTTAATTCTTTTTGCTTTTAGTTTTAGATAAATTATAAACTTTCTGTTAGTGCCATTAGTTTTCAAATTTGAAAACACTTTTTTGTTTTTTTTTCTTTCTTGCTTTATTTATTTTATTTTGTTTCTACTTACAACAAAATACTTATTGTTGCTATTTTTAATTGATTTTTTGTTTTGTTTTCTGCATTATTTATTTTCTTTTATTTTTTGCTTTATTTTTAATTCTTTTTTGCTTTTAGTTTTAGAAAAATTATAAACTTTATGTTAGTGCCATTAGTTTTCAAATTTGAAAACACTTTTTTAGTTTTTTTGTTTTCTTTCTTGCTTATTTCAAATGAACTATGAAAAAGTTGAAAGTTGGCATGGTATCATAAATTCACCCACATATATAGCATGTGCATGTATAAAACGGACAATGGTATCATACTCGTGTGTTACAAAGTTGGCATGGTATCATCATAATAGTTGCGGGAGAAAGTCTTCACTTTTTCTTCGCTTGTGTCATTTGCTTATTGCGCCGTAACCATGGATAATCTTCATCGCTTATCAGGATGCTGGGGTCAGCCTTGACTTTGAAGGGAGGAATTTCATGAAACTTTTCATAATCTTCAGACATGTCTGTCTTGCCCTCCACTCCCACGATGTCCCCTTTTCCTTAAAGAACTATGTGGCGCTTTGGCTCATCGTATGATGTATTCGCTTCCTTATCTTTTCTTTTTCTCGGTCTGGTAGACATGTCCTTCACATAGATAACCCGTGCCACATCAGGCTAGGACGAACGGTTCGTCAGTGTACCCAAGATTTTTCAGATCCATTGTTGTCATTCCGTACTGTGGGTCTACCTGTACCATGCCTCCTGACAGATTGACCCATTTGCACTTAAACAAAGGGACCTTAAAATCATGTCCGTAGTCAAGTTCCCATATGTCCACTATGTAACCATAATATGTGTCCTTTTCCCTCTCGGTTGTTGCATCAAAGCGGACACCGCTGTTTTGGTTGGTGCTCTTTTGATCTTGGTTAATCGTGTAAAATGTATTCCCATTTATCTCGTATCCTTTCCAAATCGTAACAGTCTAAGATGGTCCCCTGGACAACAAGTACATCTCATCACAAACAGTGTTGTCACCTCTGAGACGTGCTTCCAACCAACTGCTGAAAGTCCTGATGTGTTCACATGTAATCCAGTCGTCGCACTGCTCCGGGTGTTTGGAGCGCAGACTGTTCTTGTGTTCATCGACATATGGGGTCACCAAGGTAGAGTTCTGTAGAACTGTGTAGCGTGCTTGAGACCAAGAATATCCGTCCCTCCATATTATTGAGTCCCTTCCAACCGTGCCTTTTCCAGTCAGTCTCCCCTCATACCGCGATTGAGGGAGACCTATCTTCTTAAGGCCAGGAATGAAGTCAACGCAAAACCCGATGACATCCTCTTTTTGATGGCCCATGGAGATGCTTCCTTCTGGCCTAGCGCGGTTACGGACATATTTCTTTAGGACTCCGATGAACCTCTCAAAGGGTTACATATTGTGTAGAAATACGGGGCCCAGAATGACAATCTGGTCAACTAGATGAACTAGGACGTGCGTCATGATATTGAAGAAGGATGGTGGGAACACCAGCTCGAAACTGACAAGACATTGCACCACATCACTCCTTAGCCTTGGTATGATTTCTGGATCGATCACCTTTTGAGAGATTGCATTGAGGAATGCACATAGCTTCACAATGGCTAATCGGACGTTTTCCGGTAGAAGCCCCCTCAATGCAACCGGAAGCAGTTGCGTCATAATCACGTGGCAGTCATGAGACTTTAGGTTCTGAAACTTTTTCTCTGACATATTTATTATTCCTTTTATATTCGACGAGAAGCCAGTCGGGACCTTCATACTAAGCAGGCATTCAAAGAAGATTTCCTTCTCTTCTTTGGTAAGAGCATAGCTGGCAGTACCTTCATATTGCTTTGGAGGCATGCCGTCTTTTTCGTGCAAACGTTGCAGGTCCTCCCGTGCCTCAGTTGTATCTTTTGTCTTCCCATACACGCCCAAGAAGCCTAGCAGGTTCACGCAAAGGTTCTTCGTCACGTGCATCACATCGATCGAAGAGCGGACCTCTAGGTCTTTCCAGTAGGGTAGGTCCCAAAATATAGATTTCTTCTTCCACATGGGTGCGTGTCCCCCAGCGTCACTCGGAACAGCTAGTCCGCCGGGACCCTTTCCAAAGATTACGTGTAAATCATTGACCATAGCAAGTACGTGATCACCGGTACGCATGGCGGGCTTCCTCCGGTGATCTGCCTCGCCTTTGAAATGCTTGCCTTTCTTTCGACATTGATGGTTGGTCGGAAGAAATCGACGACAGGTACACATTCTTCCTGCAGCTTCCCAAGTATATACTATCGGTGTCAAGTAAACAGTGCGTGCATGCGTGGTATCCCTTGTTTGTCTGTCCCGAAAGGTTACTGAGAGCGGGCCAATCGCTGATTGTCACGAACAGCAACGCCTTTAGGTGAAATTCCTCCTGTTTGTGCTCATCCCGCGTACGTACACCGTTTCCATTCCACAGCTGTAAAAGTTCTTCAACTAATGGCCTTAGGTACACATCAATGTCGTTGCCGGGTTGCTTAGGGCCTTGGATGAGAACTGGCATCATAATGAACTTCCGCTTCATGCACATCCAAGGAGGAAGGTTATACATACATAGAGTCACGGGCCAGGTGCTGTGATTGCTGCTCTGCTCCCCGAAAGGATTGATGCTATCCGCACTTAAAGCAAACCATACGTTCCTTGGGTCACTTGCAAACTCATCCCAGATTACTTTCTCGATTTTTCTCCACTCGACCCGTCGATGGGTGCTCTCAACTTCCGTCTTTCTTACGGTCCTCACTCGCCATCGCATCAACTTGGCATGCTCTCAGTTTCTGAACAGACGTTTCAACCGTGGTATTATAGAAGCATACCACATCACCTTCGCAGGAACCCTCTTCCTGGGGGGCTCGCCGTCAACATCACCAAGGTCATCTCGTCTGATCTTATACCGTAATGCACCGCATACCGGGCATGCGTTCAGATCCTTGTACGCAGCGCGGTAGAGGATGCAGTCATTAGGGCATGCATGTATCTTCTGCACCTCCAATCCTAGAGGGCATACGACCTTCTTTGCTGCGTATGTACCGTCGGGCAATTCGTTAACCTTTGGAAGCTTCTTCTTCAATATTTTCAATATCTTCTCAAATCCTTTGTCAGGCACAGCATTCTCTGCCTTCCACTGCAGCAATTCCAGGACGGTACCGAGCTTTGTGTTGCCATCTTCGCAATTGGGGTACAACCCTTTTTTGTGGTCCTCTAACATGCGATCGAACTTCAGCTTCTCCTTTTGACTTTCGCATTGCGTCCTTGCATCGACAATGACCCGGCGGAGATCATCATCATCGGGCACATCGTCTGGTTCCTCTTGATCTTCAGCAGCTTCGCCTGTTGCAGCATCATCGTGCACATCGTCTGGTTCCTCTTGATCTTCAGTAACATCACCATATTCAGGGGGCACATAGTTGTCATCGTACTTTTCTTCTTCGCCATCTTCCATCATAACCCCTATTTCTCCGTGCCTCGTCCAAACATTATAGTGTGGCATGAAGCCCTTGTAAAGCAGGTGGGTGTGAAGGATTTTCCAGTCAGAGTAAGATTCGTATTCCCACATATAGGGCATGGACAACACATAAAACCATTCTGCTTGTTTGCCTCAGCCACTTCAAGAAATTCATGCACGCCCTTAATGTACTCGGAGGTGTGTCTTGAACCATACATCCATTGCCTGTTCATCTGTGTGCATTATATATAATTAAGTGTGTCAAAAATCATTACAGAACATCATGAATAGATAATTAAGTGACCAAATTAATAGAAGTTCATCATTACATTAAAACCAAAGTACATACATAGTTCTCATCTAACAACATAAAGCTCTGCAGAGCATCTAAACTAATTAAACCATACATTGAAACTATGTAAAACATTTCAATGCGAAAACAAATGCGATCATAATCGCAACCAATGTACCGCGCAACTTTCACCGGTACCGTACACGCACCATCTCCCTTCCTCAAAACAGCCACCATATCTACCTATTATGGCATTTCCATAGCCATTCAGAGATATATTGCCATGCAACTTTCCACCGTTCCGTTCACATGACACACATTACTTTTGTCATATTGCTTTTAGCATGATCATGTAGTTGACATTGTATTTGTGGCAAGGCCACCCTCATAATTTTCATACATGTCGCTCTTGATTCATTGCATATCCTGGTACACCACCGGAGCCATTCATATAGAGTCATATCTTGTTCTAGCTTTGAGTTGTAAATCCATAAAAGTGTGATGATCTTCATTATTAGAGCATTGTCCTAGTGAGGAAAGGATGATGAAGACTATGATTCCCCCACAAGTCGGGATGAGACTTCGGACTTTACAAAAAGAAAAAAAAGAGACAGCCAAAAAGAAAAAACAAAGAGAAGGCCAAAGAAAAGAAAAAGAAAAAAAGAAAAAAAGAAAGAAGAAAAAATAAAATGAGAGAAAAAGAGAGAAGGGATAATGCTACTATCTCTTTTTCCACACTTGTGCTTCAAAATAGCACCATGATCTTCATGATAGAGAGTCTCATATGTTGTTACTTTCATATACTAGTGGGAATTTTTATTATAGAACTTGGCTTGTATATTCCAATGATGGGCTTCCTCAAAGTGACCTAGGTCTTTGTGAGCAAGCAAGTTGGATGCACCCCACTTAGTTTCTTTTATTGAGCTTTCATATATTTATAGCTCTAGTGCATCCGTTGCATGGCAATCCCTACTCACTCACATTGATATATATTAATTGGCATCTCCATAGCCCGTTGATACGCCTAGTTGATGTGAGACTATCTTCTCCTTTTTTGTCTTCTCCACAACCACCCTTCTATTCCACATATAGTGCTATGTCCATGGCTCACGCTCATGTATTGCATGAAAGTTGAAAAAGTTTGAGATTATTGAAGTATGAAACAATTGCTTGGCTTGTCATCGGGGTTGTGCATGATTAAATACTTTGTGTGATGAAGATAGAGCATAGCCAGACTATATGATTTTGTAGGGATAACTTTCTTTAGCCATGTTATTTTGAGAAGACATGATTACTTTGATTAGTATGCTTGAAGTATTACTATTTCTTATGTCAATATGAACTTTTATTTTGTATTCATTTGGATCTTAACATTCATGCCACAATAAAGAAAATTACATTATGAATTATGCTAGAGCATTCCACATCAAAAATTCTCTTTTTATCATTTACCTACTCGAGGACGAGCAGGAATTAAGCTTGGCGATGCTTGATACGTCTCCAACGTATCTATAATTTTTGATTTTTCCATGCTATTATATTACCCCTTTTGGATGTTTATGGGCTTTATTTTACACATTTATATCATTTTTGGGACTAACCTACTAACCGGAGGCCCAGCCCAAATTGCTGTTTTTTTGCCTATTTCAGTATTTCGAAGAAAAGGAATATCAAACGGAGTCCAAACGGAATGAAACCTTCGGGAGCGTGATTTTTGGAACGAACCTGATCCGGAGAGCTTGGAGTGCAAGTCAAGAAGCTCCCGAGGGCCCCACGAGATAGCCCCCCCCCCCCTATAGGGCGTGCCCCTGTCTCGTGGGCCCCTCGGGCGGCCACCGACGTACTTCTTCCTCCTATATATACCTACCTACCCCGAAAACATCCAGGAGCACCACGAAACACAATTTCCACCGTCGTAACCTTCTGTATCCGTGAGATCCCATCTTGGAGCCTTCGCCGGCACTCTGCCGGAGGGGGAATCGACCACGGAGGGCCTCTACATCAACATCCTTGCCCCTCCGATGAGTTGTGAGTAGTTTACCACAGACCTACGGGTCCATAGTTATTAGCTAGATGGCTTCTTCTCTCTTTTTGGATCTCAATAAAATGTTCTCCCCCTCTCTTGTGGAGATCTATTCAATGTAAACTCTTTTTGCGGTGTGTTTGTCGAGATCCGATGAATTGTGGGTTTATGATCAAGTTTATGTATGAATAATATTTGAATCTTCTCTGAATTCTTTTATGTATGATTGAGTTATCTTTGCAATTCTCTTCGAATTATCAGTTTGGTTTGGCCTACTAGATTGGTCTTTCTTGCCATGGGAGAAGTGCTTAGCTTTGGGTTCAATCTTGCGGTGTTCTTACCCAGTGACAGAAAGGGTTGCAAGACACGTATTGTATTGTTGACATCGAGGATAACAAGATGGGGTTTATATCATATTGCATGTGTTTATCCCTCTACATCATGTCATCTTGCTTAATGTGTTACTCTGTTCTTATGAACTTAATACTCTAGATGCAGGTAGGAGTAGGTCGATGTGTGGAGTAATAGTAGTAGATGCAGGCAGGAGTTGGTCTACTTGTTATGGACGTGATGCCTATATACATGATCATGCCTAGATAATCGCACAACTATGCACTTTTCTATCAATTGCTCAACAGTAATTTTGTCACCCACCGTAATACTTATGCTATCTTGAGAGAAGCCTCTAGTGAAACCTATGGCCCCCGGGTCTATCTCTTATCATATTTTCTTTCAATCTATCTTTATTTGCATCTTTACTTTTTGCATCTATCTTATAAAATACCAAAAATATATTTATCTTATCATACTATCTTTATTAGATCTCACTTTCGCAAGTGGCCGTGAAGGGATTGACAACCCCTTTATTGCATTGGTTGCGAGTTCTCAGTTTGTTTGTGTAGGTGCGTGGGACTTTTGAGGAGCCTCCTACTAGATTGATACCTTGGTTCTCAAAACTGAGGGAAATACTTACGCTACACTTGCTGCATCACCTTCTCCTCTTCGAGGAAAACCAACGCAAGCTCAAGATGTAGCATGCCTTTAAGGGCCAACCAGCTATCTTCACTTGCGCATAAGCGGGTCATAAGGCTTGTTAAGGCTGCCATTGTCCTTGGCTTTTCTTGGCCGAGGTGTCTGGCGAGCAACTCGTCTCGGATGCTGTGTTTGAAGGCCGCTAAGGCTTCGGCATCCGCACAATCGACAATTTGATTCTTCTTAGTGAGGAATCTGTTCCAAAGCTTGTGGGCGGACTCGCCGGGCTGTTGGATTATGTGACTTAAATCGTCCGCATCCGGAGGCCGGACATAAGACCCTTGAAAATTGGCCCTGAAAGCGACCTCAAGTTCCTCCCAACTTCCAATTGAATTTTCGTAGAGGCTTTTCAACCAGTGTCGAGCTGGTCCCTTCAGCTTGAGGGGAAGGTATTTGATGGCGTGGAGGTCATCCCCACGAGCCATGTGTATATGGAGGATAAAATCCTCGATCCAGACCCCTGGGTCTGTCGTTCCGTCGTATGCCTCTATGTTCACCGGTTTAAAACCCTGTGGAAATTCATGGTCCAGTACTTCTTCGGTGAAGCACAGGGGGTGAGCAGCCCCTCTATATCTGGACGTGCTGTGGCATGCCGTCGGCTGTTGTTGTGTCCGGTGTTGATTCTAAACTGGTATCCGGTCAGTATGATCGTTTTGGTGACCATAGTCCTGCGCCGGGGTGTGTCCTTTAGATCCGTAGATAGACCTAGCCGCGCCGGCTTTCTTATCCAGGAGCTCGTGTAAATCGTGTTCGGCGTCGGTAGCTGCTCTGTTGCGGTTATGAAGTGGTTTATCCGGCCTCCTGGCCGTGTTGTCCTTTGGTGGAACGGCCTCGTCGTCGAATTCGGCAGCAGCTTGCGTTTTGGATAGCTCTTTGTATGGCGATCGTCGGTGTACTTTTCTTCAGTGTCTAGCACTTTATTCCATCTGCGATTGAGCGTTTCCTGTGCGACCTTTAGCCGTTGCTTCTGCTTCTTTAGACTTCTCGCAGTGACCATAAGCCTTCTGTGGAGGTTATCTCGTTCCAAGCGTGTTTCCGGGATGAATGCATCGTCATCCGGACCGTGTTCTTGTCCCGGGGCTGTTTGATGAATTCGTCCCTCGGGATCATTGTGATCGGGTGTCTGCTTCGAGCTATGTTCGGCGTGACCTGGCTCATCTTGCTCCAGTGCTGGGTCCATATGGTCGTTGTTGCCTTCGGAGTTGACTGGGGTGTCGACCTTTCTGGCGCTCTTGTCGTTATTTTCACTGTTGCTGGACTTGGAGCGGCGTCTGCGCTGTCATTTTTGCTTTTGCCCGGGGGTTTTATCTTCCGGATTGTCGCCGTCGTCCTCCCTGGGCGTATCCACCATGTATATATCATATGACGAGGTGGCGGTCCAGCGCCCCAGTGATTCTGAATTGTCTCCTGCACCGACGTCCATACTGTTGGTATCATCAGAGTCGAAGTCAAGCATGTCTGATACATCATCGACAGTGGCTATGAAGTGGGTGGTGGCGAATTCCTTCGTCGCCTGCTTCCCACTCGAGCCGGACATAGTTCGACCAAGAGTCTCCTGACAAAGAGAGAGACTTTAACGAGTTCAACACGTCGCCAAAGGGCGAGTGCTGGAAGATATCCGCAGCGGTGAACTCCATTACAGGAGCCCAACCAGGTTCGGCGGGCTCAGGAGCGCGCGGACTGGAACCTATAGCTGGATACGAGTCCGGGGGTCCGGTGTCATAGGCTTCTTTGGGGGTGAGGCCTATGTTCGGCTCTACCGCCGATGAGTGTGCGGCCTGCGGGACGGGGTCCATCCACCCGTCCTTGGGCAACGCAATCTGCTCCGAATTTAGGTCCGGGGTCTACTGCGGGGGTGATATCCCGAGCATTGTCCGACAGTAGGTCTAAGCCGTGCTCATCGTGATGGTCCGATGTTCCCGGCGCAGGCCCAAACCCGTTGAAGATCAAGTCTCCGCGGATATCGGCTGTGTAGTTCAGGTTTCCGAACCTGACCTGGTGGCCAGGGGAGTAGCTGTCGATCTGCTCCAGCTGGCCAAGCGAATTGGGCCACAATGCGAAGCCGCCGAACACGAAGATCTGTCCGGGGAGAAAAGTCTCACCCTGGACCGTGTTGTCGACGATTGAAGGAGCCATCAAGCCTTGCAGCGACGACACAGAGGAGCTCTCAATGAAAGCACCAATGTCAGTGTCAAAACAGGCGGATCTCGGGTAGGGGGTCCCGATCTGTGCGTCTTAGGCTAATGGTAACAGGAGGCAAGGGACACAATGTTTACCCAGGTTCGGGCCCTCTCGATGGAGGTAAAACCCTACTTCCTGCTTGATTTATATTGATGATATGAGTAGTACAACAGTTGATCTACCACGAGATCGTAGAGGCTAAACCCTAGAAGCTAGCCTATGATGATTATGATTGTGATCGTCCCTCTAAGGACCAAACTCTCCGGTTCATATAGACACCGGAGAGGGCTAGGGTTTACTCAGAGTCGGTTACAAGGAAGGAAATATAATATCCGGATCACCAAGCTTGTCTTCCACGCAAAGGAGAGTCCCATCCAGACACGGGACGTAGTCTTGAATCTTGTATCTTCATGCTCCAATAGTCCGGACAAAGTATATAGGTCGGCCGCCCGGATACCCCCTAATCCTGGACTCCCTCAGCCGCACACTCATCGGTGTTGGAGCCGAGCGCTGATCCCACCTCATGTGAGAGTGGTGTCGTCGGACCCCCAGACTCTTCACCGGTTGCCGGATCCGAACCGCGTGCGTCCGTGCCTATCGAATCAGATTGGGCACCCGTCATGGAGTCTACCGCCGCGGATATTTTTCACCACTCACCCTTGGGAGATGTGCTGAACTCATTAAGGTCTCTGTCCTTGTCAGGGGACTCTTGGCCGAATTATGTCTGGCTCGAGCGGGAAGCGGACGATGAAGAAGTTCGTTACCCACCCACCACCCACTTCATAGCCACTGTCGATGACTTAACCGACACGCTCAATTTCGACTCCGAAGACGTCGACGGTAGTTACGACAACGTAAGAGAAGAACAGGAACCACCGCCCATTGGGCGCTGTACCGCCACCTCATCATATGATATTTACATGGTGGACACACCAAAAGAAGGTGATGGTGACGATAGAACGAAGGATAATCCCCTCGATAAGCCACCAAAGCGGCGCCGTAGATGCCGCTCTAAATCCCGCCACAGTAAAAACAGCGAGAATAGTGCAAGAAATAATAATACCCCGGTTGATTCCAAAGGAAATGACGACCCCATGGACCCAGCGATGGAGCAGGGTGAGCCAGGGGACGGTGAAAACAGTCCGGATCCAACGTCAGATAACGCCGATCCCGAGGGTAAAATTCAACGACCTGTCTCCGAAGAGGAGGATAGCCCGGACGATGATGCACTTATCATCCCACAAAAACTCTTGGAACAAGAGAATCTCCACAGAAGACTTATGCCACCGCGAAGAGCCTAAAGAAGCAGAAGCAAAAGCTTAAGGCCGAGCAGGATACGCTCAACCGAAGGTGGAACAAAGTGCTCGACACAGAAGAAAAATACAGCAACGATCGCCACGCAAAGAGCTATCCAAAGCGCAAGCTGCTGCCCGAGTTCGACGACGAGGCCGTAGAGCCCACTCAGCCGAAAACTACCGATCAGCCAGACCGACCACCCCGTGGCCGTGACAAGACGACTAATGATGCCGCCCACAAGTCAGCACACGATTTACGTGAGCTCCTGGACAGAAAGTTCGGTATGGCCAGATCCATCTACGGATTTAGGAAGCGCGCTCCAGCGCAGGATCAGAACTACCGAAACGATCACATCGATCGAATGCCAACTTGGAATCAGAACCAACACAACAACCGTCGACAGCATGCCACGGCACAACCAAATACAGGGTTGCCGCACACCCCCTATGCTTCACCGATGAGGTGCTGGATCATGAATTTCCGGAAGGATTCAAACCCGTGAATATAGAGGCATACGACGGAACTGTAGATCCTGGGGTCTGGATCGAGGACTTTATCCTTCATATCCATATGGCTCGCGGAGACGACCTCCACGCCATCAAATATCTACCCCTCAAATTAAAGGGACCAGCTCGGCACTAGTTGAAAAGCCTTCCCAAAAACTCAATTGGAAGTTGGGAAGAGCTCGAGGATGCTTTCAGGGCCAATTTTCAAGGGACCTATGTCCGGCCTCCGGACGCTGATGACCTAAGTCATATAATTCAACAGCCCGGAGAGTCAGCCCGAAAGCTCTGGAACAGGTTTCTTACTAAGAAAGACCAAATAGTCGATTGCCTGGACGCCGAGGCTTTAGCGGCCTTCAAACACAGTATCCGGGATGAATGGCTTACCAGACACCTCGGCCAAGAAAAGCCGAGGACGATGGCAGCCTTAAAGAGCCTTATGACCCGCTTTTGCGCGGGCGAGGACAGCTGGTTGGCCCGTAGCAGTACCAGCGACCCAAGCACATCCGAAGTCAGGGATGGCAACGGGATGCCTCTACGCAACAAAAACAAGCGTCGAAGCAATAATGACAGCCCAGAGAATACGAAGTCAATGTCGGATTCAGGGGCTCTCGACCCGGTCAACGGAAGAAGCCATTCAAAGGCAGCAGAGATGGACCGTCCAGCCTAAACAAGATTCTAGACAAATAATGTCAGATTCACGGCACCCCCAAAAAGCCTGCAAACCACACCCATAGAGAGTGTTGGGTTTTCAAACAGGCCGGCAAGCTGAACACCGAACAAAAGGGGAGAGAGACACCAAGTGAGGACGAGGAGGAGCCTCGTCAGCCGAACATTGGAGCACAGAAAAAATTCCAACCAGAAGTCAAAATAGTGAATATGATTTGCGTAACTCACATTCCAAAGAGAACGCGCAAACGCGCACCCAGAGACGTATACGCTGTTGAGCCCGTTGCCCTCAAATTTAACCCCTGGTCGGCCTGCCCGATCACCTTCGATCGCAGGGACCACCCGACTAGTGTCCGGCACGGAGGATCGGTTGCCTTGGTGCTCGACCCAATAATTGATGGATACCATCTCACACGAGTCCTCATGGACGGCGGCAGTAGTCTAAACCTGATATATCAGGACACTATCCGCAAAATGGGGATAGACCCTTCAAGGATCAGCCTAAGTAACACTATCTTTAAAGGAGTAATACCAGGTGTCGAGGCCCATTGTACGAGCTCCCTAGTACTAGAAGTTGTATTCGGTTCCCCCGACAACTTCAGAAGAGAGGAATTAACCTTCGACATCGCTCCATTCCGGAGTGGCTATCACGCACTACTCGAACGAACGACCTTCTCTCGTTTTAATGCAGTACCGCATTACGCCTACCTCAAACTTAAGATGCCCGGTCCACGCGGCGTCATCACAGTTAGCGGAAACACAGAGCGTTCCTTACGCGCGGAAGAATATGTGGCGGCTCTAGCAGCCGAACTCTGAGCGGTCCCTCCAACCAGGACTAATGGCCGGTCGTCAAGACCACGGACACGGTTAGACAAGTCTGGCGCTCCACCTAATGTAACAGCCCAGTTGGGATTTCCCCATAAAAGATGCTAGGGGCTGCTCGCAAAAAGAGCACATAGTTTGGCTCGACATTATCAATACAATAGCATATTGCATTTTCATTAGCGAACACCTTGCACGAAGTCTTTCACCTGGGTTTTTTTCTTTTACAGGCGACCATCGTGCTACACCCTTCCAGGATATGGCACAACGGAGATAAAGGCGCAGACGTGCAGCAGGGCCCGCACAAAGGTTTCTCTTTAGATTAAGACCCTGCGTAAAGCTTTTTAACATCTCTTGTTGCTTCTTCCCCCTCGGAAACTTTATACAACCGGGGGGGATACTGGCGTCTTTGGCATTTTTGTCACACCAGAACACTGCTCATACCTGGAAACTCAGGGCTCATTGTTAAGGGTGTTATTCAGCCCAGTACACATTATAAAGTCCGAATACCTTAGGGAGTGTTCAGCGTCGCGAGTTTGGCCTTATATGCATAAGCTCCGAATCATGTCTTTGGTCAAATGTTGGGTTTACCCGGCTCCCGTGTTTTGCTACCTTACGTTCCGTTCTATCAGCTAAGGCGGCACCAGGAGAACTACTGCGATTGTGCCCCGGTTCACCTGGACGAGCACCTCAGTAGAGAAAGCCGAAAAATGACTGTCATGATACAGCGCAAGACTGGTCAACCACTCGATGACCCTGCAGAATCCTCGCGATTCCTCCGCATTAATGAAGGACCGGTTTCCCAGTCACGTACACACGCACACCTTATCCGGCTGAACGCGAAAGTATCAGGGGCTATATAGTAGCCCCACCGTCAAACTCCTATGGCTAAGTGAAAGTGTTAAAGCTATATAGTCCGATTGCCTGGTTCGCCGCGCTATCACCTCCTTAACGAACCACGATGTTGGATCAAGTGTGACTGCACGCTTTCCCGAACACCCCCGCATTATATGCGTGGGGGCTGAAGCCGACGACTGCAAACTTTCAGGATACATATATATACATAAACGGCCGCACAGGAGGCACCATAATACTTTCAGGCAAAAGTAGAATAACAGCCTTCATAATCGAAATAGCATTGTCTTTACAATCACGGTACATGTCATTCGAACATGGCACTCTTCGAGCACTGAGCCTCTATTAAACGAGCGCCTTCTAAGACTTCTTCAAAATAGTGCTCGGCCGGGTCCTGGCCGTCCGCCGCACTAAGGGTCGCAATAGCGGTGGCTTCCATCCTAGCCCAGTATGTTTTAACATGGGCAAGAGCCATCCGCGCAGCCTCTATGCACGCCGACCTCTTCACAATGTCGATATGCGACACAGCACCAAGGAATTGTTGCACTAATCCAAAATAACTGTCTGGCCTTGGCCCTTGTGGCCAAAGATGATCTACGACAGACCTCATAGCAAGCCCGGACAACCTGTGGAGTTCGGCCCACGCAGCCATCTTCTCATTTAATGGCAGCGGACGTGTCGGGGCACTGAACTACGACCAGAATAACCTCTCAGCCTTATGGTCCTTCCGATCTTTGTAAAATTCGGATGCATCAGCAGCACTCTTTGCCAGGTCCGCATATGCGTCCGCCGCACTCCACTACTGATCCAGAGGGGCATACTTCGGATCTCCGAATTTCATCCGCAACAGATAGGGCTTTCCAGCCACGATATCTCCGGCTTCACGAAACTCCTCCTTCACCCCCCTCATTTCAGAGAGGGTTTCCTTGGCTACCTCTAGGGCCTTCTTCAGGTCAGCTGCTTTTGCTTGATTTTCCTTTTCAAGGAGCTCGCGGCGGTTGGCGGCATCTTCTAGCTCAGTAGCCATCTGAGCTATCTTTTCTTCGCTCCGGCGACGAGCAGCCTGTTCGGCTTTTAACTCTTTGACCGCCTTCAGAGCGGCCGCATCACTTATCCGGGCTTGCTCCTTGGCTTGGGCAAGCTCTGCCTGAAGGATCTCCACGGCAGCAGCTCCATCTGCAGTCACAACATATTACAGATACTAGCATCATGCTCCTCTTAAATATTTGCTGACAAGCCAAATATACATACCCTGGGCCTCGTCAAGCCACTTGTTAACAAGCGTGATGTCGGCATCGGCCATGTCTAGCTGCCGCTTTAGTTTGGCAAAATCGGCTGAATTGTCAGCCGCCGGACCCACAGCCACCTGCATATAAAGCAGCGAGATTATTAACAGATATTATGATCCTCTGTCCGCCATGTTGATGGCAACCAGAGTCTCAGGGGCTACTATCTATATAGAGCACACTTAGCATGTGCGGAACCATCAATAATACATTTTTTGCGTACCTCAAAGCCTCTTAGCAGACTCGTAAAAGCTTCGTTCAAACCTCTTTTCGTGGATGAAATCCTCTCAACTATCGTTCCCATTAAGGCACGATGCGTCTCGGAGATGGCCGCTCGCTCCAGAAGGCCCATTAGGGTGTCCGGCTGTGAGCCGGACAATCCCGGACTCCTCCTAAAGCTCTCCTTGGAAGCCGAATACTCCAGATTCCGAGCGGACGAAGTGTCAACTTCTGGCCTTGGGGGTTATCCGCGAAGGAGAAATCCTCCGTGACGACACTTCGGGGTTATCCGCCCCGAGTGACGGGGAGGCAGGGGGAGGCGACTCGCTCTCCATCATCTCCGGGGGAAGATCCCCGAGGACGAACTCTGTGGAGAAGGGCTACGAACCGGACTGCAACAAATATGTTTCAGTCATTATCCTCAGAAAATAAACAGGGTAGGTCTACCAAAGTAATCTTTCACTTACGGCTGGGTGAAGGGCCGGTCCCCTTGTGAGGTCCTCTTCCCTCGTTTAGAAGCCTCCATTCCAAATATTCGGAGGCGGCCCTTTTCTTACCTTGAGGAGAAGGGGTGTTAGAATCCCCTCCCCGATTATCCTCCTTTGCGGAGGCACCTACTCCTCCAACCTGGATGTGTAAAAAATGAGGCCCATCTGTGGATTCTCTATTCCTACCCTCGTCTTCGCCTGATGGCACCTGATACGGCGCACGGTCAAGCATCCTGGTTAACAAAGGATTCGGCGAGCCTTCGGGAAGAGGGGCCGGACACCTAATCCTCTCCGCCTTCTTCAGCCAGTCCTGGAAGAGAACATTTTCTTTAATGAGGTTATAATAAATGTAAAGGACGGTGTGTTCGGCAGCAGAAGTATTTACCGAGGTATCCGGGCGATTACAATTGAGACCCACGTCCTCGGTGGTGTCCGGACACTTTATTTGTGGCCCGAAGAATAACTCGTACATCTCTTTGAGTGTCATGCCAAAGAATTGTTGAATGGTTCGCGGTCCTTCCTGATTGAACTCCCACATACGGAGAGGACGATGTTGGCAGGGCAGGACTCGACGAACCAACATCACTTGCATTATCTTGCAAAACTGATATCCCTCTTGAGAAGGTCTCGGATGCGGCTCTGCAATGTCGGCACGTCATTTGCTAGCCCCCAGTCCAGCCCTTTGTTGACCCATGACGCCAGTTGTGGTGGAGGGCCTGGGTGGATCGCTAGAGCAGCCACCCGCTTTGTACCTCCGGGAGCGGTGATGTAAAACCACTCCCGCTGCCATAAATCAGAGGTCTCCAGGAAAGAACCATTTGGCCATCGGGCGTCGACGCCTTTGCTTATTATAGCACCTCCGCACTCCGCGTGACGCCCGTCTATGGCCCTCGGCCTCATATTGAAGGTTTTGAGCCATAAGCCGAAGTGGGGGGTGATGCGGAGGAAGGCTTCACACACGACGATAAACGACGAGATGTGAAGAACAGAATCCAGAGCTAGATCATGGAAATCTAGTCCGTAATAGAACATGAGAAAGTGGGAGATAAATACAATGCTCTCGTTGGGTTCGGGAGTGGGGACAACCTTCCCTGGAGCAAGTAGCCTGTGCGGAATCTCGGCGGTGAGATACCTGGCCTCCATAAGCTTTCGGATATCCTCCTCTGTGACGGAGGAGGCCATCCACCGGCCTTGGTCGGACCCGGACATGGTCGAAGGACCGAAGCTTTGGATTGAGCCTTGGGTGTTGGAACTCGAGGTGCGGGAGGGGAAGGGTTGAGCGTGGAAAGAAAAGGACAGGCCTTGGCCCCCTTTATAAAGAGGACGAATATCAAGCGTCCCCCGCGTGACCGTTTGGGACTTGGCTAAAATAGAAGAGTCATATTAAACAAACACGGTTGGGTTACCAACGCAATCCCGTGATAAGGGGGGACACGATCTCTGCGTCGACAAGACATGCCAGTAAAACCGCCTCGCAGCGCGTGTAGTGTCTAGTTATGAAAACGGTTTGAATAAAGGCCGAACCATGGCGTGATGTCACGCTACAAAAAGTTGTCAGCACATTAGATTTGTGGAATATTATACTCTCTACGGTGGAATGCAGAATTTGTTTTGCAGAGCCGGAGACGATCCTGGTGTTCTAAATATTGTATGGAGTATTCGGAGAAGGAACCCACCTTGCAATGCCGAAGACAATAGGCGCGCCGGACTCATCGTCATTGAAGCCTGGTTTAGGGGCTACTGAGGGAGTCCTGGATTAAGGGGACCTCGGACAGCCGGACTATATACTTTGGCCGGACTGTTGGACTATGAAGATACAAGATTGAAGACTTCATCCTGTGTCCGTATGGGACTCTCCTTTGCGTGGAAGGCAAGCTTGGATATTCGGATATGTAGTTTTCCTTCTCTGTAACCGACTCTGTGTAACCCTAGCCCCCTCCCACTAGTAGAAGAAGGGCCTATAGTCCCGGTTGGTGAGGGCCTTTAGTCCCGGTTCATGAACCGGGACTAAAGGGTCGGTACTAATGCCCTTACCCTTTAGTCCTGGTTCAATCCAGAACCGGGACAGATGGGCCTCCACGTGGCCTGTCCGCTGAGCCCAGGCAGGAGGGCCTTTGGTCCTGGTTGGTGGCACCAACCGGGACCAATAGGCATCCACGCGTCAGCATTTCTGTGGCTGTGGTTTTGTTTTTTTTAAAGGGGGGGTTTGGGGGTTTTGGGGGTTAATTTAGGTGTTTCATATATTGTGCTATAGCTAGCTAATTAATAGAGAGAAGTGTCCTCTCTTTTGTCCGTGCTTGGTTGACGTCGTACCATACATACATTATAGAGAGGACTAGCTAGACACGCTAGCTAGCTAGTAGGCAAACAGAAGATCGTCATGAACATATATGCATACAGAGAGAAGTGATATCGACCACCTCTCCTTCTCCGAGAGATTGGTCGAACAACAAGTTCTCGTATATCTATCCGACACTACCGGCTACATATATACAATAATTATCTTTTACAAATATATAATCTCCTAACATACGAACGCGTGGTCCACATAGTATTCTCCGTCTTCAGCGATCACGTGGTCAAGAAAGAATGCCGCCAATTCCTCTTGAATTGCTCCATGTGATCTGGTGCTAGGAGTTCATCCCGCATCCGAAACATCTAATTTTAAGAAGGGGTCAATACATACATATATATATATATATATATATATATATATATATATATATATATATATATATATATATATATATATATATATATATATATATATATATGAATGAATGAAACTCAACACAAATGATGGTAATAAAATAAAATTGTGAATATTGTTATTTACGCACTTCATATTGTTTGTCGGAGTAGCCCGCTCACAGGTCGTGTGGCGGATGGACTCATAAATGTAGTATCCACAGAAATCATTCCCTTGTTCCTGCCACAACCACTTTACAAAAATAGAGGTCAATCAAACTGATAATTAGCAAGCATGCTAAATGGTATTGATGAAACTAGCGCTTCAATCACTAGGAGATGCGTGGAATATGCTACTATATAGTACTTACTTTCGGGTGCCTAAATTGCAGCTTCTTCGGTAGTCCCGGAGCTTTTTTGGTGAATTTTCTCCAAGCCCTGCCATACAAAGAAAACAATTACTTGATATCAGAAATCAACAAAGTTGCTGATATGGTGGATAATGATCGATTTAACTTACTTCTCGAGCAGTTCAGTCATGTCCGCATACTCCTTGGGATCTTTTCGCTTGGAGTCTAAGACAGATACTACTCCCTTCTCAAGCTTAATCTCTAGGAGAATATAGTGGTAGCTGCGCACACATGCATAACTCATCAATATTACATTACTATAACCTGGACTAATAAGGAAACCGAATATGCCAAAAGACAGTAACACTAACTTGAAGTTGTAAGGAAAGAGTATTATATCTTTGTGTTCATTTATTTCCAACGATCGTAGCAAGTTGGCCTCGGTTTCTTGGGCACGATATTTATCCTCAGTTGCATCTATGAGATACGTGTTAATGAACCCAATATCTCCCCCTTGTCTTTTCTTCAATTCGGCGATCTTCAATCTGCATAATATAGTGAGGATAATTATAAATACATGCAATGAAAGGGCTGAGTTATATAGAGAGACTTAATGACAGAAGTAGTACTACTTACAGACAGTAGCAGGTGACCGTTGATTTATCGATGGCAAATTGATTGAAAAACTGATAGAACTCCTCAAATGGAATAGGCAACAGTTCAATTCCAAGGAGGTCATGCTCCTTTTTAACTCTCACATACAAAGTACTCCTCCCCTCAGACTCTTTGCAGGTTTTCATGTACCAATCATGCAATCTTCGCATCATCGTTGATAGAGAACTTTCATCTTTGACGAGAGGCTTCCCGTACTCGTATCTTTGTATCTGCACCTCCAAGAAATCATAATGTACATCGTCGGGCAGGTAATCTGCAGGATTGCCATAACAGGGCACCATCCTCGGATCGGCGATGTCGCTAGCGTGCACCTTGAGCGGGGCCACGATTGCTTGCTTGTTCGCCGAGCTGGGCAATTTGTTTCCCAGCTCGTCGTTCTTTCATCCTTTGATCACTTTTAGTACTTCCCGACCTCTCCGCTTGGCAAATGCCTTTCCAATAATGCGCTCATAGTTGCCTTTGGCGGAGACTTGGGTGGTTTTGTCGGGGCAGCAGTGCGCTTCGCTTTCACGGATCTACCTTCTCCTCCGGAGGTGGATGTCTCTTTGCTTTCAACCCTTGAAACCAGTCATCCACTTGGTCTCGCGATCTTCGCGTTTTCCTCCTCGCTCCTCTCGTCGGTAACTTCTCCGAGTCTTGAGAGAAGGACCGAATCAGTATCTCCTCCCGCCTTTGGCTGTACTGCTAGACGCCGGCGAAAGCAGAGCGGGCGGATGTCTTCTTTCCTTGCTTACGAGGCGGAGGAGAAGGACTACGACGCTACGGAGCAGCCAGGCGGCGGGTCTCTTCCGCCTTTGCCGACGAGGCGGAGAAGGAGGAGGCTGGCTGCTCGGGCCCATGGCCAAGCGGAGAAGGAGGCGGAGTGCCGCCACGCGCCGAAGAAGGAGCCGGCCGAGTGCCCTGATCGTCACTCGCTGGAGGAGGAGGCGGGAGGAGGCGGAGTGCCTGACTCGCGGAGGAGGAGGAGGAGGCGGAGGTGTCCAGTTCGTGGGTTGATGAGATCCTTCCGCCATAGGCATGGAGTCTTGAGCGTAACCCAGCCGATACTCCCCTTCACGGTAGGGTGGTCAAGCGGAGGTCCTCAAATCCCTCCGTTATTTCATCGACCATCACCTTAGCATATCCTTGAGAATCGGCGGCAGTGAAAAGTTGAGTCGGGTTTAGTAGGATAAACCGAGCCAACAGCCGCCTTGACCTTCAAATTGCTCCATTGCGCCATAAGGTGGCAATTTTCAGCATCCGTGATAGCATCCACGGGATAGCTGGCAGGAGCCGTCAAGGCATGCTCGGCTGAAGCAGCTCGATGGAAGCCACGCTGCTTCTCCGCTGAGATGGCGGGGTAACCGGGGAAGCTTGGCGGGTCGTTTGCTGCGATCGCTTCTCGTTCCTCTAGCCCCATTACCCTTTCGTGCAGCGCTGCGGTTGGCTCTGCTCCGTTTCTTCCTCCTCTCACGGGTTTTGTAACCCCTGCGTCCGAAATCCAGCCTTCCATGAAAGCGAACTGGCGTGCCTCGTGTCCGTCCGGGGTG
This sequence comes from Aegilops longissima, assembly GCA_021605205.1. Classification (NCBI taxonomy): domain Eukaryota; kingdom Viridiplantae; phylum Streptophyta; class Magnoliopsida; order Poales; family Poaceae; genus Aegilops; species Aegilops longissima. Next base: position 760,117,968 of record CM038679.1, read on the forward strand.
CTCGGGATTGCCGAGGGCCATTGTGAGCTCGTCCTTCTCCCTGTCTGGAACGAACGTCCCTTGCTGCGCTGCTTCGATATATTGCTGAAGCCTCTTGACTGGTATGTCCAATTGTTCGTCCGTCCAAATGCACTTCCCTGTTATAGGGTCCAAGGATCCTCCGGCCCCAAAGAACCAAGTCCGGCAACGGTCTGGCCAGTTCATTGTCTCTGGTTTGATCCCTTTATCATGCAGATCATTCTCAGCCTTGGCCCACTTAGGCCGGGCTAAGAGGTAGCCACCAAGGTAACAACTGATCCAACGGCATAATGATACCAAGCCTCGGTATGAATGGCATATTTTCTAATCTTTCTCATCTTCAAGCGCATTGCATCCATCTTGATCTTGTGATCATCGACGACATCCGCAACATGCAACTCCAATATCATCTTCTCCTCCTCAAGTTTTCTTATTTTTTCCTTCAAGAAATTGTTTTCTTCTTCAACTAAATTTAACCTCTCGACAATAGGGTCGGTTGGAATTTCCAGTTCAACAACCTCCTAGATAAATAAAATCTATGTCACGTTGGTCGGCATAATTTTCATAAACAATAAATGAACCAATAGTTATGAAAAGATAATATATACCACATCCGAATCATAGACAGGGGCGAGGGTCGACGAGGCGGATACCAAAACCATCGCACTATATAAGATGCAATAATAAAAGTAAGAAAATAATACAAGTATCTATCTAAACATACAAGTAAGAATGTTTTTCCTTTCGAAAGAAGATAAGAACAAGAGGCTCACCACGGTGGTGCCCGCGATGAGATCGGCGCGGTGATCGGCGGCAGTGAAGACGGGGAGCGAGGTGTGACGGACCGCTAAACCTAGATCAATCTTGAGGAAAACGGAGCTTGGCGGTCGAGCTTGGAGAGGAGAAACCTTAAGTAGTGTGGCTCGGGCATTCCATGAACACCTTGTGTGCATAGGAGGTGAGCTAGAGCACCACCAAGCCCTCTCCCCTCGGCCGAAAAAAAAGCGAGCAACGTGCTGCTGCTCTTGTGGGAGGGGTATATATAGGCACCACTATTGGTCCCGGTTAGTGGCATGAACCGGGACTAAGAATAACCATTGGTCCCGGTTCATGCCACCAACCGGGACCAATAGTGGTGGGCCAGGAGCCAGGCCCATTGGTCCCGGTTCGTCCCACCAACCGGGACCAAAAGGTCCGGACAAACCGGGACCAATGGCCCACGTGGCCCGGCTGGCCCCCTGGGCTCACGAACCGGGGCAAATAGCTCCATTGGTCCCGGTTCTGGATTGAACCGGGACTAATGGGCTGAACTGGCCTGGGCCATTGCCCCCTTTTCTACTAGTGTCCGGTGTCTATATAAACCGGAGGGTTTAGTCCGTAGGATAACAACAATCATAATCATAGGCTAGCTTCTAGGGTTTAGCCTCTACGATCTCGTGGTAGATCAACTCTTGTAATACTCGTATCATCAAGATCAATCAAGCAGGAAGTAGGGTATTACCTCCATAGAGAGGGCCCGAACCTAGGTAAAACATCGTGTCCCCTGCCTCCTGTTACCATTAGCCTTAGACGCACAGTTCGGGAACCCCTACCCGAGATCCGCCGGTTTTGACACCGACAGTCTGCTAATATTACCAATTCTTTGACATTCATCACAAGACAAGACAAACTTACAAGCATCTTTGAAGAGAGTAGGCCAGTAAAAACCGGATTGCAATACCTTATGTGCAGTTCTATCGCCAGCGTGGTGTCCTCCGTATGGTTCGGAGTGACACTTGCGTAGGATCTGTTCCTGTTCGTGCTCAGGTACACAACGTCTAATAACACCATCTACTCCTTCTTTATAAAGGTGTGGGTCATCGCAGAAGTAATGTCTTAAATCATAAAAGAACTTTTTCTTTTGCTGGTATGTGAAACTAGGTGGTATAAATTTAGCAAGAATGTAATTAGCATAATCAGCATACCATGGAGCAATACGAGAAGCATTAATGACCGCTAGTTGTTCATCAGGAAAGCTATCATTAATAGGTAGTGGGTCATCAAGAACATTCTATAACCTAGGCAAGTTGTCTGCAACGGGGTTCTCAGCTCCCTTTCTATCAATAATATGCAAATCAAATTCTCGGAGCAAGAGAACCCATCTAATAAGTCTAGGCTTAGCATATTTCTTTTCGATATTTAATAGTAGCATGATCAGTGTGAATAGTGACTTCAGAATCAACAATATAAGGTCTGAACTTATCACAAGCAAATACAACTGAGGGAGTCCTGGATTAGGGGGTATCCGGACAGCCGGACTGTGTACAACGTCCAGACTATTGAAGCGTGAAGATACAAGACTCAAGACTTCGGCCCGTGTCCGGATGGGACTCTCCTTTGCGTGGGAGGCAAGCTTGGCGATCCGGATATTATATTTCCTTCCTTGTAACCGACTCCATGTAAACCCTAGCCCTCTCCGGTGTCTATATAAACCGGAGAGGTTGGTCCTTAGAAGGCCGATCATAATTACATTCATACCATCATAGGCTAGCTCTTAGGATTTAGCCTCTACGATCTTGTGGTAGATATACTCTTGTACTACCCATATCATCAATATTAATCAAGCAGGAATTAGGGTTTTACCTACATCGAGAGGGCTCGAACCCGGGTAAACATCTGTGTCCCTTGTTTCCTGTTACCATCAGCCTTGACGCACAGATCGGGACCCCTACCCGAGATCAGCCGGTTTTGAGACCGACATTGGTGCTTTCATTCAGAGTTCCTCTGTGTCATCTCTGTCAGGCTCGATGGCTCCTTCAATCGTCATCAACGACGCTGTCCAGGGTGAGACTTTCCGCCTCGGATAGATCTTCGTGTTTGGCGGTTTCGCGTTGTGGGCCAATTCGCTTGGCCGCCTGGAGCTGATCGATAGCTATGCCCCCGGCCATCAAATCCGGTTCGGAAACCTGAACTACACGGCGGATATCCACGGAGACTTGATCTTCAATGGATTCGGGCCAGCGCCAGGAGCACCGAACAGTCACGATGAGCACGGCTTAGACCTGCTGTTAGACGTTACTCGGGATATCACCCCGACAGAGGTCTCGGATCTAAATCCGGGGCAGGTTGCTTCGCCCAAGGACGGAGGGCTGGACCCCGCCCCGTAGGCTGTACCCTCATCGGCGATGGCGCCGAACACAGGCCTCACCTCTAAGGGAGCCTATGACTCTGGACCCTCGGATTCATATCCGGATGCAGGTTCCAGTCCGCGTGCCCCCGAGCCCGCCGATCCTGGTTGGGCTCCTGTGATGAAGTTCACCGCGGCGGACATCTTTAAGCACTCGCCCTTCGGCGACATGCTGGACTTATTGAAGTCTGTCTCCTTGTCAGGAGACTCCGGGCTGAACCATGTCCGGCTCGAGTGGGAAGCAGACAGCAACGAAATTCGTTGCCCACCCACCACCCACTTCATTGCCACGATCGATGATCTAACCGATGTGCTTGACTTCCACTCCGAAGACATCGACGGTATGGACGACGATGCAGGAGAATTGCAGGAGCCACCTCTCACCAGGCGGTGGACGGCCACCTCCTCATATGATATATATATATGATGGACACTCCGAAGGAAACTAATGGCGACGAGGCAACGGAGGACAACCCCTCGGGAAGAAAATCAAAGAATGGGCGTCGTCGGCGCCGCTCCAAGCCCCGCCATAGCAACACCGGCCCCGGAGACGAAAATAATCTGGATGGCGCCGAAGAAGAATATGACCCTGACCAGCCCGCCTTCGAGCAGGCCGAACAGGAAGATGAGCAGGTTAGACCAGAAGAACAAGCGACAGACGCATACCCGGAGGAGGACAACTACATGCCGCCCTCCGAAGACGAGATCAGCCTCGGCGACGACGAATTCGGCGTGCCTGAGGATCCCGTGGAGGAGGAGCGCTTCAAGCGTAGGCTTATAGCCACTGCGAGGAGCCTGAAGAAGAAGCAGCAGCAACTCCAAGCTGATCAAGACCTGCTCACAGATAGATGTAATGAAGTCCTGGCAGCCGGGGAATACGGACTCGAACGCCAAACGGCTGACCGGCCACCCCGTGGCCGGGATAAAACGGGGTACCAGCCCGGATACCAGCCTGCACCCACACGCCGATACACTACGGTTCAGGGCAACAGGCACGACCTGCAAGATATTCGGGAAAATAAAGCAGGACAGTCGAGATCAATCTACGGATCAAGGGGGTGCGCCCCAGCGCGCGACGATGACCGTCGCACTGGATACATCATCAACAAGTCCGGCCGGGCCGAACATAGCAACCGAGACCAATCTGACCTGCGTAGCCACATAGCCCGGCACAGAGGCGCCGCACACCCCCTCTGCTTCACTGACGAAGTAATGGATCATGAATTCCCAGAAGGGTTCAAACCCGTAAACATCGAATCATATGATGGCACAACAGACTCCGCAGTATGGATCGAAGATTTCCTTCTCCACATTCACATGGCCCGAGGAGATGATCTACACGCCATCAAGTATCTCCCCCTTAAGCTCAAAGGACCAGCCCGGCACTGGTTAAACAGCCTACCAGCTAATTCCATTGGCAGTTGGGAAAACCCTGGAAGACGCATTCCTTGACAACTTCCAGGGCACATATGTGCGACCACCGGACGCTGATGACCTGAGCCACATTACTCAACAACCCGGAGAGTCAGCCCGGAAATTCTGGACTCGGTTCCTCACTAAAAAGAACCAAAGAGTCGACTGTCCGGACGCCGAAGCCCTGGCGTCTTTTAAGCATAATATCCGGGATGAGTGGCTCGCTCGACACCTCGGCCAGGAAAAACCCAAGACTATGGCTGCTCTCACAACCCTAATGACCCGTTTTTGTGCGGGTGAGGATAGCTGGTTGGCTCGCAGCGGCACCACGCACTACAAGAAATATGTCAACTAGTGACCTTTTGTCAGTGACCCTGGAAGAATTGGTCATAGATCTATGACCATTTCAGACCAATTGGTCAAAAGCTGTTCGAGGGGCTCCAGACCCTAAACCATTGTGACCATTTTGGTCAGAAAGGTCGTAATTTCCTTGCACGAAAAGGTCACAAACCAAACAGTGCTAGTCCGCTGCCTTATTTCTAGTTGTTAATGACCAATATAGTTGGTCATAGCCTTGTAGATTGTGGTGGGTTGTGATGACTAGGCGCCATCTCATCAGTTTTGCCTATGTGTCATGTCCATGTGGCGGTTTTTGCCCTAGGTTGTGAAGCAACCTATATTTCTGTTATTCCAAAAATTCCCAAAAAAATCTCATAAATTCTTTGGGTCATATCTTCGTCAAATATGTAAAAACCTTCCTTTCCTAGTTCAAAAATAATTCAAAAATATTCATTTTCCTATTCTGATCAGAGCAGCACTTTGTGAAGGAAGTACCACTTTGGCATGTCCAAATGGTATCCATTTTCTACAGTGCTTTCCTATGCCCAAATAACCATCCTCCACCAAATGCTAGCTCAATCCATTCATTATTTTGAGCCCAGCTTCAACATTCGTATTTATGTCTAGTGTGGTACTTTGTAAAGCAAGTACCACCTAGGCTCCTCCTTTTGAGGTGAAAATTTGTGAAGACGGTCTTCTTAGTAACTGATCATCCTCAGCCAAAACTCACGCCCATTAGCCATGTGCATTTCCCGTACCGCAAATCAAACACTTGGCTGCTTATTCATGTTTGAGCATCGATCGGTCTCCTCGTGAGAATCTTATGTTGTGATTTTCTTCCTAGCACCTACCTGGGGAGTGCCCAACCCACTAGACATGCCTAGGCCGCCAGAACACATGGCAGCACGCCAGTCCACGCTGTGACCACGCTTGGCGAACATCTTGAGCTTCTGGCAGCTCTAGAGTTGGGGCCCTCGGCCACCATCCAAACCTCGATGTCTCGCCATCAAACCATGTATTTCAGATGAAATAGATACTTATTTACCTAGAAATGATTTCTGGAAAAAATAAAGAGCAAACTATGAGGCAGCTGCAGTTCAAATTTGACCCGCTTCCAACTGAATCGACGGCAATTTGTCTTTTTCACCAGAGGTGGATCAAAATTTTTGACACCCAACCATTTTGTCAATTGTGCATTATATATGGCCTAGTATTTTAGAAAAATGATTTGGTCCATTTTTGCAGCAATTATTTGGTAGTTCCTTCACAAAAAAACCTCCTTTTGGGCACTCGGAAAATGAAAAATGAATTTTCCGTGCAAAAAAAATGAAAACTTCCTTAGGCAACATCGTTTGGAATTCCAAGATGTACCCTTGTGCACAATATGAGATCATTTGAATAAACTATGCCATGAATGTGGCCATAAGATTGATCATTTGGCTTGAAAGCCATGAATCTTCACGCATGATAGCTCATTTCCGAGAACACTTTTTTAAAATATTTTCCGTATTGCAAGTTTATTATTTTTTCTGGAAACTTGGTCACATATAATGACACAATGCAAAGGTTTTCCAATTTTTTGATTTTTTTTGAATTCTTTATGCCCGTTTCAAAATGCGGTCAAAACGGCGGGCTTGACCGTTCCTACCTAGTGGTTGAATCTTGGAAATTTTTTGATGTTTCTCTGATTAAATAGGTACTTATGTAACTAGAAATGATTTTTGGAAAAAATAAATAGCAAACTACGAGGCAGCTAGAGTTCAAATTTGACCCGCTTCCAACTGAATCGACGGGAATTTGTCTTTTTCACCAGAGGTGGATCAAAACTTTTTACACCCAAGCATTTTGTCAATTGTGCCTTAAATATGGCCTAATATTTTAGAAAAATGATTTGGTCCAATTTTTTGACAATTATATGGTAGGTCCTTCACAAAAAAACCTCATTTGGGGCACTCAAAAAATGGAAAATGAATTTTCCGTGCAAAGGAAATGAAAACTTCCTTAGGCAACATTGTTTGGAATTCCAAGATGTACCCTTGTGCACAATATGAGATCATTTGAACAAACTATGCAATGAATGTGGCCATAAGATTGATCATTTGGCTTGAAAGCCATGAATCTTCACGCATGATATCTCATTTAAAGAACACTTTTTAAAATAATTGCCATATTACAAGTTTGTTATTTTTCTTGGGAACTTGGCCACATATAATGACACAATCTAAGTTTTCCCAATTTTTGATTTTTTGAATTTTTATGCCCGTTTCAAAATGCGGTCAAAGCGGCGGGCTTGACCGTTCCTACCTAGTGGTTGAATCTTGGAAGTTTTTTGATGTTTCTCTGATTAAATAGGTACTTATGTAACTAGAAATGATTTTTGGAAAAAATAAATAGCAAACTACGAGGTAGCTGCAGTACAAATTTGACCCGCTTCCAGCTGAATCGACGGGAATTTGTCTTTTTCACCAGAGGTGGATCAAAACTTTTTACACCCAACCATTTGGTCAATTGTGCATTAAATATGGCCTAATATTTTAGAAAAATGATTTGGTCCAATTTTTTGACAATTATATGGTAGGTCCTTCACAAAAAAACCTCATTTGGGGCACTCCAAAAATGGAAAATTAATTTTCCGTGCAAAGAAAATGAAAACTTCCTTAGGCAACATTGTTTGGAATTCCAAGATGTACCCTTGTGCACAATATAAGATCATTTGAACAAACTATGCCATGAATGTGGCCATAAGATTGATCATTTTGGCTTGAAAGCCATGAATCTTCACGCATGATATCTCATTTCTGAGAACACTTTTTTAAAATAATTGCCATATTACAAGTTTGTTATTTTTCTTGGGAACTTGGCCACATATAATGACACAATGCGAAGGTTTCCCAATTTTTTGATTTTTTTTGAATTTTTTATGCCCGTTTCAAAATGCGGTCAAAACGACGGGAATGACCATTCCTAGCTAGTGGTTGAATCTTGGAACTTTTTTGGTGTTTCTCTGATTAAATAGGTACTTATGTACCTAGAAATCATTTTTTGGAAAAAATAAATAGCAAACTATGAGGCAGCTGCAGTTCAAATTTGACCCGCTTCCAGCTAATCGGGGGGAATTTGTCTTTTTCACCAGAGGTGGATCAAAACTTTTTACACCCAACCATTTGGTCAATTGTGCATTAAATATGTCCTAGTATTTTAGAAAATTAATTTGGTACAATTTTGCAACAAATATATGGTAGGTCCTTCACAAAAAAAGTCATTTCGGGCACTCGGAAAATGGAAAATGTTTTTTTTCCAAAAAACTTATTTCTCATGACATATTTTTAAAGATATTTATCTTATTTCATGTTTGTTACTTTTCCTGAAAACTTATTCACATTTGGTGACAAAATGAGAAGGTTTTTCATTTTCTTTTTGAATTTTCTCAGGTCATAAAATAGCTGATATGATTTTAACACGCTATTTTTAGTCAACTACGACCAATTTAAATGGTCATAACGTGGTACTGCATTTTGATTGGTCCGTGGACGTCTCACGCGGATCGTGCATGGAAAGCCGTCGGATTCTCGCGGATCCAACAGCAGTCCTCGGCCCACCACACCAACCCCAAGCCCACCTAAGCCGAAACCCTAGCTCTACTCGTGGACGTTTTCCATCCACCCCCGCCTCCTTTCTTTCTCTGCCTCCTTTCTTTCTCTGCCTCTCGCTCCCTCACGCACCCACAATCCCTCCCCCGAAACCCTTGCTGCCGCCACCTACGCCTCTTGCTCGGCGTGTTCGGCCAGCCTCCGATCCCATGCCCCCAGCCGAGCTCGGCGTGCCCTCCTGCTCAAGCTGCTCCAGCCACTAGCGGCGCCTGCCCGCCTTGGCATCCCGCGCCCGCCGCCCCTAGGTCCTTCACCAGCGCGGCCTACCGCAGCTCATACACCGCCTCCTCGTTCGTCGTCCGCGTCACCACCAGGCTCGGCCTCGGCGCCGCGCCGCCCCTCGACCTCCATGCCACGGCGGGGAGCAGGCCATCGCCCATGTGTACTTCAGACATCGCATCCACCACCTTCGTCGCCAGATCCAAAGCAGGTGCACGCGGATCCAGCTCCTCCGTCGCCATAAGCTCGTCTCTTGCGCGCGGATCCACTCGTCTGATCCCGTGCTCGCTGCAGATTTCGGGCGGAGATGGAGGTGGCGCTGCAGGCGTGTGATGCCGCGGACTGGGTCTACAAGGGAGAGGGTGCGGCGAATCTCATCCTTAGCTACACCGGCTCCTCGCCCTCCATGGTATGCTCTGCTCTGCCCTGCTCTGAGTAGGCTCGTTATGCTGTGCTGTTGGGTACTACTTAGCTTTCATGTATTTACTGCAAGATTCTGGACTTGGTATGATGCGTTTGTCCGTGCCTAGATTAATTGGTGTACCGATCGGGGAAGTTGGTGGCCTAGAATCAGAGATGCTAGCTTGTCCCCAGTGCTCTGTTTGATAATTAAGCACTCATCACTGTAGCAATCAATAAATTATGTGTAGGGCTGCCCTCTTAATTTAGGCATCTGCTTCCACTTTATTATTGAAACATGAGAGCAAGGGTCAGGCGTAGCTCTTTGTTACCTACCAGTTTTTTATCCATTTCTAACCAGGAAACAGCCATCCTATCTGTAGTTGGTTCCCCCGATTCCCCATTTTGCTTCCGTATGATACATTTAGAGCTGATATGGGTTATACTCTGCTGATCTACCTTTGGTTTACATACAGCTTGGCAAGGTACTACGGGCCAAGAAGGTCCTAAATGACAAGGCACAACCAGCACCAAACTGTGTAAACTTCTCAAGCTACGAGCAGCTCGTGTGGGGTGACATCCCAGAACTGCAATGGGGTTGACACTATGCTCATATGCATTTTAGCTCTTTTGCTTTTAATCTGTTAGTAGTGGTCACCATTATATATTGCATGTGAATAAGTATTTCAACTCATTCGCATTGAATCTGTTAACAACAGTCGCAAATACTTGTTTGCTTCATGATTATATGTTGGCATGATGATTTAAGACGATTAGCTGATGCTGAACAAGTTATATCATTCTGACCATGTGAATTTGTTAGTGGTGCACTTACTTTCAGAAGTAGCATTTACACTGCAGCTCCTTGCATATATATGACACTGCTTGTTACATGTAAAATGGTTATGGCATTCTCATCTCGAGCATATTCATGAATCAGTAGCCTGCAAGGGGATTGAGCATATATGCATTTTAGAAATACTACTGTTTTCAGGTTGTGAGACTCAAATAATGCAGCATGCATTGTCCTTTTCCCTGCACAAATAATGCAGTATGAGATGTGTGACCACATCATGTAATTATGCTTGTTGATGCAAGTTGTTTTTGGCTGTAATTTAAAGGAGTTGCTCATGCGGTAGCCTTGACATGTAGGATATCTATAGTTTCTATTGCTCATGCTCATCCACAAGCTTTTGGATTTATTGTTAGTCAAATTTCTGTTTTACTTCTGTTTGGTTCTAGGATCTGTGGGTCGTGAGCAAAATTAAAAGCATTTGTGCTGTTGTGATTCTTGAACGGTGTCAATGGTCGTGTATAGGTGTCTTTTGTAGTATAAAAAGGGCCACTATCAGCCGTAGGATTTGGATTCATGCTGTGAAGATCATGAATATATTTCTTATTTTGCTGCTCTATGCCTCATTCGTGTGCAGATTCCCTAGCAGTATTTTTTTAAATGCGCCACTTACATTGTCGGGTTCTGATGTGCTTCTCATGCCCATGAGACCATTGACCTCACGTGGTTTTCGGCGTCGCCACTGCCCTACTTCGGTAAAATTTCGCACTTTGATGAGGATTCATGAGCCCTGATTTGGGATAGACAAGTGTAGCATCTTGAGTTCAGAAATCAATTATGTGGCACGACACCTATTAGGTGATTCGTGAACACACAACCAGGATGATTCCTATCCTACCTATGTTGTGCTTATTGCTTCCAAGCTAGTGATGGCGGTCGCAGGTGCAGTACCTGCTGGTTAGTACCTGCTGGTTGTTACTATCGCTGGCAGTTAGTGTTCAACATCCATCGCTTTAGCACCAAGCGACTAAACAATGTTTTGGTAAAGCTTTCAGAAATCAGTTTGCAGTGTTGAATCAGTACACATCTTTTACCTTCAATTTGGTAGTATGAAAAACACATTAGTGAATCTGATTAACTCGACATATTTTCTCTATTAACTTGCCTTTGGATTGGTACCGTGATTGCCTTGTACTTAATTCTGCTAACACTGCGGTACACATATTTTACCTTCAATTTGGTAGTATGAAAAACACATTAGTGAATCTGATTAACTTTGACATATTTTCTCTATTAACTTGCAATTGGATTGGTACCGTGATTGCCTTGTACTTAATTCTGCTAACACCGATCTTATTCTGTTAATTTGTTATTGCCATGGTGTTTATGCTGTTTAGAATAAGATCCATGCATCAATTCTAAGTTCTCGTCTCTCCAAAGGGACACTTCTAGCTTCTATGACTCAGACTTGCTAACTATTGTTTCTTACTTTGTTAGCTACGACATATATTTTCCCCAGTTATTCTAATTCTTCTCTGATTCATGTAACATGATGACAGTGGAAGCCATGTTGTTGTTTTGTTTGTTCCTAGCCCTGACTATGGTCGTCGAGCGAGTCCGGCATGTTGTTCATCTAGTAGAGCTTGTTAGGAGTCTGAATTTAAGAACTTGTAGAGCTTGTTAGTATTACAATTGTAGAGCTTGTTACACTTGTAGAGCTTGTAAAGCAGTATGGTCTTCTTTATTGGAATGGATAGAGCTTGTATTATGTGATCTGGTTGCTCTTATTTAAGTATCATGTGTGTTTTTGTCTCCGAAAATCTAAATAATGCTTGAAATATGAAGAATATGAGTCTGAATTGATGGGACCCACTTACCACAACATGACAAATGGGAACCTGTTACTAGAACCTGACAACTGGGACCCATCTGACTAGTGGACCCTTCTTTTGGAAAAAAAAGAAAAACTAAATTCGTTTAGACAAAAAGACCACAACCCAACAATATAAAAGGCTGCAATATAGGGCTTGGCCCATGAACCCAACCAAAAAACCAAAAATTGACACACAGAAAAAAACATAAATGGGCTGAATTAATGGGCTAGGCCCATGTAGAAAACCGAATTGGACCGGGCTGATTCTTGTGCCACATCAGCTTGCCACGCTGGATGCCGACGTGGCCTGGGGAGGTTGCTAGTGACCAAAACGCCACAGTAGGAATATTTTGGTCGTAAACGTCCACGACCTTCTCACAGAGAAGGTCACTATAGTCAGTTAACGACCCTCAGCTTTTGACCTTCTGTTTTTGGTCAAAAAAAGGTCACAAATGAAAAACCATGACCTTTCAGTGACCAATAGTCAAGGTCACAAGTTGACATATTTCTTGTAGTGACGCCACATTCCGGCACTTCGGACGGCCGCGATGCTAACGGCAAGCCACGGCGCAACATACATAAGAGACAGAACAACGGCGACAACACTGAAGACATGGCAGTCAACGCCGGATTCAGCGGACCTAAGTCCGGACAGCGGAAAAAGCCGTTCAAAAGAAATAATCAGGGACCGTCCCGTCTGGACCGCATACTAGAGCGCTCGTGCCAAATTCATGGCACACCAGACAAACCAGCCAACCACACCAATAGAGACTGCTGGGTGTTCAAACTGGCCGGCAAGATAAACGCCGAAAACAAGGACAAGGGGCTGCACAGTGATGATGACGATGAGCCCCGGCGTCCGAATACGGGGGGACAAAAGAAATCCCCCCCAGGTGAAAACGGTCAACATGATCTACGCCACCCACATCCCCAAGCGGGAACGGAAGCGGGCACTACGGGACGTCTATGCGATGGAGCCAGTCGCCCCCAAGTTCAATCCATGGTCAGCTTGTCCGATCACCTTTAACCGCAGGGATCACCCTACCAGCATCCTTCACGGCGGCTTAGCCGCATTGGTCTTAGACCCAATAATCAACGGATACCATCTCACTCATGTCCTCATGGACGGTGGCAGCAGTCTCAATTTAATATATGAGGACACTGTCCACACGATGGGGATAGACTCATCAAGAATCCGCAAGATTCACACCACCTTTGAAGGGGTGATACCAGGCGTTGAAGCCTACAACAGGGGCTCCGTCATACTGGAGGTAACATTCAGCTCTCCAGGCAACTCCAGAAGCGAAGAACTAGCCTTCATCATTGCACCTTTCCAAAGCAGCTATCAAGCATTGCTTGGAAGAACGGCCTTCGCCCGCTTCAACGCATTGCCGCACTATGGCTTCCTTACACTTAAGATGCCCGGTCCACGTGGCGTCATCACCGTTAGCGGAATAACAGAGTGCTCTTCGCGCGCAGAGGAATACACGACGGCCCTGGCGGCTAGACTATAAGCGGCCTCTAACAAAAATACAGCGGGTCGTTAAGACCACGGACACGGTTAGGCGAGTCCGGCAGCCCACATTAAACCAGAGCACCGTATATGTAATCCTATAGTGGATACCAGGGGCTAATAATAAAAGCCCCATTTTTGGCTCAACCTTATGGGCAGGCCAGCATCTCACTTTTTTGTTATCCATCGCATACTTACGTCGCACTCTTCCATGAGTTTCCCTTTTCAGCAGACAACGTTCACGCGATACCCTTCCAGGATGCGGCACAACGGAGACAAAGTCGCAGACGTGCAGCAGGGCCCCGTTCAACAGGTTTCTTTTTAGATTAAGCCCCTGTATAAACCTTTTCTATTGTCTCTTGTTGTTCAACCATCCCATGGGTTCCATACCCACAGAGGATACTGCCGTTTTTGGCATTTCGCCATGATAGATTAACACATGCACCTAGAAATACAGGGTTTATAACGAATGGGCATTCTTGAGCTCATCATCCTTTATAGAAGTCTGAATACCTTCAGGAGTGTCGGCATCACGAGTTTGGCCTTATATGCACCAGCTCTGAATCATGTCTTTGGTTAAATGTTGGGTTTGCCCGGCTCCTGGGTTCGCCGCCCTACATTCCGTTATAATCGACTAAGGTGGCCAAAGGAGAACTACTATGATTGTGCCCTGGTTATTCCGGATGAGCACCTCAGTAGAGAAAGCCGAAAACTGACTTTCATGATACAGCGAGAGACTGGTCAACCACTCGACGACTCACCGGAATCTCCAGGATTCTTCCGCATTAACGAAGGGCCATTTGCCAGCCAGGTACATACGCGCCCGTATTCGGATGCACGTGAAGGTACCAGGGGCTACATAGTAGCCCCAACATTAGAATCCCGCGGCTAAGCGAAAGTGTTACAGCTATATACTTCGGTTGCCTAGTTCGACGTGCGATCACCTCCCTACCGGACCAAGACGTTGGATAAAGAGTGATCAAGCACACTTTTTCGCGAACACCCCCGCATTGTATGCGTGGGGGCTGAAACCAACGAATGCTATCTTTCGGATTACCCACACATATATAGATATATATAAACGGCCGCACAGGGGACACAATCAGACAAACATTATAAATATAATCTTCTAATCAAAATAAACATTGTTTTTACAATGATTCGAATCATCACTCGAATAAGATATTCTTCGGGCACTGCGCCTCTATCAGGCGGGCACCCTCTGTGACCTGCGCCAAGTAGTGCCCGGCCGGATATTGGCCCCCCACCGGATCGTGAGACGCTATCATAGAGGCATCCATATCCGTCCAATACGCTTTAACGCGAGAAAGGGCCATCCGAGCACCCTCTATGCATGCCGACCACCTCATGGCATTGATCCGAGGCACGGCCCCAAGGAACTGTTGCACTAAACCAAAGTAGTTGTCCGGCTTAGGCCCCTTCGGCCAAAGATGATCTATTACAGACCGCATCGCAAGCCCGGACAGCCTGTGAAGCTCTGCCATAGCAGCCATCTTATCACTTAATGGCAGCGGGCGAGTGGGAGCATGGAACTGCGACCAAAAAAGCTTCTCCACCTCCTTTTCACCCTGATCTTTGAAGAACTCCACAGCATCAGCCGTACTCTTCGCCAGGTCTGCGTATGCGTCCGGCGAGCTCCAGCGTCCATCAAGGGGAGCGTACTTTGGATCAAAGAACGTCGTTTGCAGCGAATAGGAGCCTCCAGCCGCGATCTTACCGGCCTGTTGAAGCTCCTCCCGCGCACCCCTGAGCTCGGTCTGTATTTCCTTGGTGGCATTAAGTGCCTTGCTTAGGTCAGCCGATTTATCCTCATGCTCCTTTTTCAGGAGCTCATACCGGTCAGCGGCATTTTTTAACTCGATAGCCATTTCGGCTATCTTTTCCTCGCTTCGGCGATGAGCAGCTTGTTCGACTCTCAATTCCTCGGCCGCCTTTAGGGCAGCCGCATTGCTCTCCCGAGCTTGTTCCTTGGCTAGAGCAAGTTCCACCCTCAGGGCCTCCACGGCAGCAGCACCATCTGCAGTCCGAACAAATTATATTAATATGTGCCACCTTAGTATCTTCCTATGCAATTGGAGACAGGGCACATACCTTGTGATGTATCCAGCCGCTCATTCATCAGAGTAATATCGGCATCAATCGACCCAATTTTCCTTGATAATTCGGCAACTTCAACGGACGGGCCGGTGGTCGGACCCACAGGTACCTGCACACATTTCACATAAATCATTGGTTTATGATCCCCCGTTTGCCACCTAGGGTGGGCAACCAGAGTCTCAGGGGCTACTATCTATATGGGGTATTCCACATTACATACCTCAAAGCCTCTGAGAAGGCTTGTAAATGCCTCATTCAAACCGCTTGTAGCGGATGAAATGTTCTTGAGCACCGCACTCATTAATGAGCGGTGCTCCTCCGAGAGCGCAGCTCGCTCCAGTAAGCCCGTCAGTACGTCCGGACTCAGGGAGGCTGACGTATTGGCCACCGGCCTTGGGGGATCCGGACTCCTCCGTGACGACACCTCGGTGTCGCCCGCGTCAAGAATCGGAGAGGCGGGTGGGGTCTCGCTCTCCATCATCTCCGGAGGAAGGTCCCCCGAAGACGATCCCTGTTGAGAAGAGCTGCCAGCCGGACTGCAAAATGTTGAATCTTGGTCATTGATCCAGGAGAAATACAGTCCCTTTAAGTTAATGATTGACTGACGGCTCGTTGGAGGGCTGGCCCGTTGGTGGGCGTAACGCGGTGAGGATGCCCGTCGCGGCAGAGCCCCTTGGGGACACCTTCTTCCCAGGTTTAGGCGTCTCTGTCTCCAGATCTTCAGAGGCGGCCCTTTTCTTCCCGCGCAGCGAGGAGGCCTTGACCTCTCCTCCCCGACTATCCTCCTTGGGGGAGGTAGCAACCCCCCCGGTTTGGATGCGTAGCGTGTGGGGTTCGGATTTTTCATCCCTCCCCTCGCCTTTCCTCGAGGGCATCCTGCTGAGTACCCGGTCGAGCATCTTGGCCATGGAAGGAGCGGGCGAGCCTTCAGGAAGTGGTGTCGGACACCTGATTCTCTCCGCCTTCCTGAGCCATTCCTGGACGCGGATGATTGTCAGAGCAAACGGTCATGATAAATACAAAACAAGGTGTCCGGTATCAAGGCTACTTACTTGGGTATCTAGGTGATTACAGCTTAGGCCCGCATCCTCGGTGGTGTCCGGACATATTACTTTCCGTCCAAAGAATAATTTGCACATCTCTTCGAGCTTCAAGCCAAAGAAGTGCTTGACAGTCTGCGGACCCTCTGGATTGAACTCCCACATTCGGAGAGGCCGGCGTTGGCACGACAACATCCGCCGGATTAACATCACTTGCATTATGTTGACGAGGTTAATGTCCCTCTCAAGAAGCTCCCGGATGCGATTCTGCAGTACTGGTACATCACCAGCGGGCCCCCAATTCCGTCCTACGTCTGTCCAAGACGCCAACTATGGCGGATGGCCCGAGCGAAACATGGGGGGAGCCACCCACTTTGTGCCTCTGGGAGCCGTGACGTAAAACCACCTCCGCTGCCATACATCAGATACTTCTGGGAAAGAACCCTCTGGCCACGGGGTTTCGGCATTTCTGCTTATTACGGCACCTCCACACTCCACGTGTAGCCCCTCGATCATCTTCGGCTTCACATTGAAGGTCTTGAGCCATAAGCCGAAGTGTGGCGTGACATGGAGAAAAGCCTCGCACACGATAATGAAGGACGAGATATGGAGGATAGCATTTGGAGCCAGATCATGAAAATCCAGCCCATAATAGAACATGAGCCCCCTCACGGAGGGATGGAGGGTGAAACCCAAGCCACGGAGGAAGTGTGGGACGAAGACGACACACTCATTGGGCTCCGGCGTAGGGATGACCTGCCCCGGAATAGGAAGCCTATGCTGGATATCGGTGGTCAGGTACCCGACCCCCCTAAGCTTTGCAATGTCCATCTCTTAGATTAAGGTGGCCACCCACCGGCCTTGAGGGTCAGATCCGGACATATTGGAGGATTCCGGAGGGGTGGAGCTTAAGTTTTGGGTGTTAGAACTCGAGGTGCGAGAGGGCGCGTTGAAGGTGAAAAAGGAGGCGTAGGTCTCGACCCCTTTATAAAGAGGGTGAATATCAAGAGTCCCTGGTGTGACCGTTTGAGGCTTATCTGAAAACACACGGGGTAATACCAACAGCCGTCGTGGGGTCACGCACACTCATATTGATAGAAAATCCCATAATAAAAGGGACACGATCTCTGCCTCGACGGGACGTGCCAATAAAACCGCCTCGTAACACGAGTCGTTATGGGGAAGGAAACGACGGTCCGCGTTGGACCGAGCCACGATGCGAGGGCACGACGCACGAAGATTACCAGCAAATCAAATCTAAACCATATGAAGATCATCTTGCAGATCCGGACACGGTCTACTTGTTCGATAAACCACTTTGGAGAATTCGGAGGAGGAACCCGGCTTGCAATGCCGAAGACAATACTGCGCGCCGGACTCATCGTCATTGAAGCCTGGTTCAGGGGCTATTGAGGGAGTCCTGGATTAGGGGGTATCTGGACAGCTGGACTGTGTACAACGTCCGGACTATTGAAGCGTGAAGATACAAGACTCAAGACTTCGGTTCATGTCCGTATGGGACTCTCCTTTGCGTGGGAGGCAAGCTTGGCGATCCGGATATTATATTTCCTTCCTTGTAACCGACTCCATGTAAACCCTAGCCCTCTTCGGTGTCTATATAAACCGGAGAGGTTGGTCCTTAGAAGGCCGATCACAATTACATTCATACCATCATAGGCTAGCTCTTAGGGTTTAGCCTCTACGATCTCATGGTAGATCTACTCTTGTACTACCCATATCATCAATATTAATCAAGCAGGAAGTAGGGTTTTACCTCCACCGAGAGGGCCCGAACCTGGGTAAACATCTGTGTCCCTTGTTTCCTGTTACCATTAGCGTTGACGCACAGATCGGGACCCCCTACCCGAGATCCGCCGGTTTTGACACCGACAACAACTGCTAAGAATTCTTTTTCAATAGTTGCATAATTTCTCTGGGCAGTATCAAGTGTTTTACTAGCATACTGGATAACATTTAATTTCTTATCAACTCTTTGCCCTAGAACAGCACCTACAACATAATCACTAGCATCACACATAATTCCAATCAGGTGGCTGAACAATAGGTGCAGCGATCAAAGCTTTCTTAAGTATTTCAAATGCTTCTACACAATCATCATCAAAGAAAAAAGGAATATCTTTTTTCAATAAATTAGTCAGAGGCCTAGAGATTTTAGATAAGTCCTTAATGAACCTCCTATAAAAACCGAGATGACCAAGGAAACTTCTTATACCTTTAATGTCCTTGGGACATGTCATCTTTTCAATAGCATCAACTTTAGCTTTATCAACTTCAACCTCTTTCAGAAATCTTATGCCCCAAGACAATGCCTTCATTAACCATAAAGTGGCACTTTTCCCAATTCAAGACGAGACTAGTGTCTTTGCATCTCTGCAAAACTCGATCAAGGTTGCTCAAGCAATCATCAAAAGAGGATCCATAAACGGAGAAGTCACCCATGAATACCTCACAAATCTTTTCACAAAAGTCAGAGAATATAGCCATCATGCATCTTTGAAAGGTAGCAGGTGCATTACATAAACCAAAAGGCATACGTCTATAAGCAAAAGTACCAGAAGGGCAAGTAAAAGTAGTTTTTGATTGATCCTCCGCTGACGCAGGTATTTGAGAGAAATAAGAGTAACCATCTAGAAAGCAGAAATATGTATGTTTGGATAGTCTTTCTAGCATTTAATCAATAAAAGGTAAAGGGTAATGATATTTCTTAGTAGCTTTATTTAATTTATGGAAATCAATTACCATCCTATAACCTGTAATAATTCTTTGCGGGATCAATTCATCTTTATCATTAGGAACAATAGTAATACCTCCCTTCTTAGGGACACAATGGACAGGACTTACCCAATCACTATCAGCAACAGCATAAATTATACCTGCCTCGAGGAGCTTTAGTATCTTCTTTCTTACCACTTCTTTCATCTTAGGATTTAACCGTCGTTGAGGATCTCTAACTGGTTTGGCATCTTTCTCCAATTTTATTTTATGTTGGCATCGAGTGGGACTAATGCCCTTAAGATCATCCAGAGTATATGCAATAGTAGCACGGTGCTTCTTCAGAGTTTTCAATAATGTTTCCTCTTCTTGCTCTGAAAGGTTAGCACTAATAATAACAGGATATATCTTCTTTTCATCAAGATAATCATATTTAAGATTATCAGGTAAAGGTTTGAGCTCAAACATGGGATCACCCTTGGGTGGAGGGGGATCCCCTAGGATTTCAACAGGTAAGTTGTTTTTCAGAATGGGACCCCGTTGAAGGAATACTTCATCTATTTCCCTTCTTTCATTCATAAACATATCATTTTCATGGTCTAGCAAATATTGTTCTAACGGATCAGTAGGCGGCACGACAATAGAAGGAAGACCAATAATTTCATCCTTACTAGGCAATTCTTTATCATGGGGTTGTCTACGGAACTTAGCAAAATTAAACTCATGTTTCATATCCCCCAAGCCAATTGTAACAACATCCTTTTCACAATAAATCTTAGCTTTAACAGTATTCAAGAAGGGTCTACCAAATATAATGGGACAAAAGTCATCTTGTGGGGAACCAAGAACAAGAAAATCAGCAGGATATTTAACCTTCGCACACAAGACTTCAACATCTCTAACAATCCCAAATGGTGTAATAGTATCTCTATTGGCAAGCTTAATAATAACGTCGACACCTTCCAACTCAGCGGGTGCAATATCATGCATAATTTCTTCATATAAGGAAAAAGGTATTGCACTAGCACTAGCACCTATATCACATAAGCCATGATAACAATGATCTCCTATTTTAACAGAAATAACAGGCATGCCTACAACAGGTCTATGTATCTTAGTATCGGGTCTAGCAATATTAGCAGTTTCACCACAGAAGTAAATAACATGCCCATCTATATTATCATCCAAGAGATCTTTAACCATAGCAATACTAGGTTCGACTTTGATTTGCTCAGGAGGTGTATAAGTTCTAGTATTACTCTTACGAACAACGGTTGAAGCTTTAGCATGATCCTTTATCCTAACAGGAAAATGTGGTTTCTCAACATAAGTAGTAGGAACAATAGGATCATTATAAGTGATAGTCTTTTCTTCAACTGTATTAGGTGCAACTACTTTTACTTTAGTGGGAGGATCATATTTAAACCACTTCTCCTTAGGGAGATCAACATGAGTAGCAAAACATTCACAGAAAGAGGCTACTATCTCAGAGTCAAGTCCATATTTAGCGCTAAATCCACGAAAAGCATCGGTATCCATAAAAGATTTAACACAATCAAACTTAGGTGTCATACCTGACTCCTTACCATCGTCGGAACCCCAATCTTCAGAGTTGCATTTAATTCTTTCCAGTAAATACCACTTGAATTCAATAGGCTTCAACATATAAGAACCAGCATAGGAAGTATCAAGCATGGTGCGATCATTGAGAGAAAGCCGAGCATAAATTTTTTGAATAATCATTTCTCTTGAGAGCTCATGATTGGGGCATGAATATAACATTGAGTTAAGCCTCCCCCAAGCTTGAGCGATGCTTTCTCCTTCGCGAGGCCAGAAATTATATATGTAATTACGATCACGATGAACAAGATGCATAGGATAGAACTTCTGGTGAAATTCCAACTTCAATCGTTTATAATTCCAAGATCCCGTATCATCGCATAGCCTATACCATGTCAATGTGTCTCCCTTCAAAGATAAAGGGAAGACCTTCCTCTTCACAACATCGTCGGGTATAAGCTTAAATACTCCACAAACTTCATCCACAAAGATAAGGTGTAAATCGGTATGCAATGTTCCATCTCCTGCAAAGGGATTAGCTAGCAGTTTTTCTATCATACCCGAAGAAATCTCAAATTAAACATTTTCAGTAGGTTCAGTAGGTTGAGGAGCAACTCTTTTCTCTACTAGTCGGGGCGAAGATGCCCCGAACAAGCCCCTCAAAGTATTAGTTTCCATAGTAACAAGTGACAGAAAATTTCAGCACACTATATAAATGTTTCCTTACCAAGTTTCACTCACCAAAGGCGCTTCACTCCCCAGCAACGGCGCCAGAAAAGAGTCTTGATGACCCACAAGTATAGGGGATCTATCGTAGTCCTTTCGATAAGTAAGAGTGTCGAACCCAACGAGGAGCAGAAGGAAATGACAAACGGTTTTCAGTAAGGTATTCTCTGCAAGCACTGAAATTGTAGGTAATAGATAGTTTTGTGATAAGATAATTTGTAACAGGTAACAAGCAAAGAAAGTAAATAAAGTGCAGCAAGGTGGCCCAATCCTTTTTGTAGCAAAGGACAAGCCTGGAAAATTTCTTATAATGAGAAAAGCGCTCCTGAGGACACATGGGAATTATCGTCAAGCTAGTTTTCATCACGCTCATATGATTCGCGTCCGGTACTTTGATAATTTGATATGTGGGTGGACCGGTGCTTGGTTACTGACCTTCCTTGGACAAGCATCCCACTTATGATTAACCCCTATTGCAAGCATCCGCAACTACAAAAGAAGTATCAAGGTAAACCTAACCATAGCATGAAACTAGTGGATCCAAATCAGCCCCTTACGAAGCAACGCATAAACTAGGGTTTAAGCTTCTGTCAGTCTAGCAACCCATCATCTACTTATTGCTTCCCAATGCCTTCCTCTAGGCCCAAATAATGGTGAAGTGTCATGTAGTCGACATTCAGATAACACCACTAGAGGAGAGTCAACATACATCTCATCAAAATATCAAATGAATACCAAATTCACATGACTACTAATAGCAAGACTTCACCCATGTCCTCAAGAACAAATGTAACTACTCACAAAGCATATTCATGTTCATGATCAGAGGAGTATTAATATCCATTAAGGATCTGAACATATGATCTTCCACCAAGTAAACCAATTAGCATCGACCACAAGGATTAATCAACACTACTAGCAACCCACAGGTACCAATTTGTGGTTTTGATACAAGACTGGATACAAGAGATGAACTAGGGTTTTGAGAGGAGATGGTGCTGGTGAAGACTTTGATGGAGATTGACCCCCTCCCGATGAGAGGATCGTTGGTGATGACGATGGTGATGATTTCCCCCTCCCGGAGGGAAGTTTCCCCGGCAGAACAGCTCCGCTGGAGCCCTAGATTGGTTCCGCCAAGGTTCCGCCTCGTGGCGGCGGAGTTTCGTCCCGTAATCTTGCTTATGATTTTTTTTCAGGGTAAGAGGCTTCATATAGCAGAAGATGGGCACCGGAGGGCCACCAGGGGGCCCAGGAGACAGGGGGCGCGCCCAGTAGGGGGGGTCCACCCTCCTGGCTAGGGTGTGGGCCCCCTCTGGTACTTCCTTTGCTCAATAGTTCTTATTAATTCCAAAAATGACTTTCATGGAGTTTCAGGACTTTTGGAGCTGTGCAGAATAGGTTTCCAATATTTTCTCCCTTTCCAGCCAGAATCCCAGCTACCGGCAGTCCCCCTCTTCATGATAAACCTTGTAAAATGAGAGAGAATAGCCATAAGTATTGTGACATAATGTGTAATAACATCCCATAATGCAATAAATATCGATATAAAAGCATGATGCAAAATGGACGTATCAATGAGCCGCTCCGGGCACCAACATGCTGGGTCTCCAGATGAGGTAAGCACGTGCACGCTGAGAAAACACCTCGTAGTATTTGTCGAAGGCACCGACGGTGGCCTCGAGAAAACACCACGAACTGACGTTTGAAGCAGCCAACCGCGCCGCGGCGTCGGAGCGTGATACGTCTCCAACGTATCTATAATTTATGAAGTATTCATGATAATATATTATCATTCTTGGATGTTTTACAATCATTTTATAGCAACTTTATATCATTTTTTGGGACTAACCTATTGACCCAGTGCCTAGTGCCAATTGTTGGTTTTTGCTTGTTTTTAACATCGCATTAAATAAATATCAGACGGAGTCCAAACATCGCGTAACTTTTTGGAGATTTTTTATGGACCAGAACACTCAAGGTGGGCCAGAGCAGCACCTGGGGGGTACCCCGAGGGAGGCACAACCCACCAGGGTGTGCCTGGGCCCCCAGGCGTGCCCAGGTGGGTTGTGCCCACCTCGGTGGCCTCCCGCACCCCTTCTTCGCCCTATAAATTCCCAAATATTTCAAAACCCTTCGGGGTAGCCCTAGATCAGAAGTTCCGCCGCCGCAAGGCCTCTGTATCCACGAGATCCAATCTAGACCCCGTATCGGCACCCTACCAGAGAGGGGATTCATCACCGGTGGCCATCTTCATCATCCCGGCGGCCACCACGATGATGAGGTAGTAGTCCACCCTTAGGGCTGAGGGTTTGTACCAGTAGCTATGTGTTTATTCTCTCTCTCTCTCTCTCTCTCTCTCTCTCTCTCTCTCTCTCTCTCTCTCTCTCTCTCTCTCTCTCTCTCTCTCTCTCTCTCTCTCGTGTTCTTGAGATGTCACGATCTTGATGTATCGTGGGCTTTGTTAATATAGTCGGATCATATGATGTTTTCCCCTCTCTGTCTTGTTGTGATGAATTGAGTTTTTCCCTTTGAGATTTCGTTGTTATCTGATTGAATACTTTTATGGATTTGAGAACACTCGATATATGTCTTGCAATTGAATACTCGTGGTGACAATGGGGTATCGTATTGATTCACTTGATATATGTTTTGCACTCAACTCGCGGATTCCCGAGGTGACATTGGGGTAATCTATGCATAGGGGTTGATGCACGTTCTTGTCTTTGTTTCTCCGCTAGAAATCTTGGGGCTCTCTTTGAAGTTCTTTGTGTTGGATTGAATATTATAAATCTAAATTTTCTTTGGTGTTATTTTAGTACAAACTCTAGGATAGATCGAACGGAAAGAATAGCTTTGTGTTATTTTAGTATGAACTCTTGAATAGATCAAACAGAAAGAATAGCTTTGAGGTGGTTTCGTACCCTACAAACAATTCTGTCTTTTGTTCTCCGCTAGATAGGAACTTTGGAGTGATTCTTCATCGCACTTTGAGGGATGGTTATATCATCCAACTATGATAGCATTGTTGAGAGATTGCACTAGTGAAAGTATGCACCCTAGCCCTCATTTTCCATCATTGCAATACTGTTTGTGCTCCGTTTACTTACTACCTTGCTGTTTTTTATTGTTCGCACTACAAAAACTCATATCTACTATCCATACTACACTTTTATCACCATCTGTTCGCCGAACTAGTGCACCTATACAATTTGCCATTGTATTGGCTGTGTTGGGGACACAAGAGATTTCTTGTATTTGATTGTAGGGTTGCTTGAGAGAAACCATCTTCATCCTAGGCCTCCCACGGATTGATAAACCTTAGGTCATCCACTTGGGGGGAAATTGCTACTTTCCAACAAAACTCTGCGCTTGGAGGCCCAACACGTGTCTACAAGAATAAAGTTGCGTAGTAGACACCAAGTTCTTTTCTGGCGTCGTTGCCGGGGAGGTGAGTGCTTGAAGGTATATCTTTATATCTTGCAATCGAATCTTTTAGTTTCTTGTTTTATCACTAGTTTGGTTTATAAAAGAAAACTACATAAAAATGCAATTGATGTCGCATCATATTATTGATCATCTTTATAATATATTTCTTGAAAATGATGGTTCGGAAAATTTTGCCCAATTGATAGAAGAGGAATTTAATAAAACGATTGTCAAGAATGATCAACGTGATTGAAATGTTGCTAGTATGAATTCTTTCATTATCCATGATGCTAATGATATGCAAAGTCACAAGCTTGGGGATGCTATGTTTGATGAAGATGATATTTTTATTCCCCCAAGTTTTGATGTGCAAATTTATTATAATGATTGCATGCCTCCTATTTATGATGATTACAATGATGAAAGTGCACTCGGAGAGGTCATGACTTTATTTAATGATGAATCCACCATTTTGGGTGTGGCTTCAATAGACTATGAGAACAAAGTTGCTATTTATGATGATTATGGTGATGACATGTATGCCATAAAGAATAATGATAACCATGGCACTTGTCATCATGATTTTAATTTTCAATCTCATGATAGTTATTTTGTTGAGTTTTCTCCCACCACTAGTAGAAAACAGGGCTATGGTTCCGGGCCAAATTTCACATTAGTCCCGGTTCAATCACGAACCGGGACTAATGTGAGCATTTATCCCGGTTCGTGCGGCTAAGGCATTAGTCCCGGTTGACCTGTGCCCTTTAGTCCCGGTTTGTGCCTCAAACCGGGACTAAAGGGTGCGATGCCCATTAGTCCCGGTTCATGCCTCAAACCGGGACTAAAGATTAGACCTTTAGTCCCGGGTTGAGGCACGAACCGGGACTAATGGGGTTGAGACCTTTAGTCAAAAAAATAAAAGAAAATGATGGAAATGTCAAAAAAAATAAAAGAAAATAAGTTTCCCATGTGATATGTGGTCTAGTTGTTGGGAAAATTTGCAAATGTGAATTTCGACTTTATTTGCAAAATCTATCTGGAATTTGTAAATATGGGCATAACTTTTGCATACTAAGATGAAAAAGTTTTTTATATGAAAGATCATCTACTCGAAAAGTTACATCCAAATTTAACCGGGGGACCCTCGTTAAACATTTTCAAAATCCTCAAAAACCTAACAGAAAAAAAGTTACGGGGCTTTTAATATCTAGAGTGGAAAAAATCGAAAAAATTTCAAACTGTGGTCAAACAATGGTCAAACCATGGTCAAACTAATTATTCTAGAATATTACTGTTACTAAATAATTTGTTCAGTTATTTTGAATTTTGGTCAAATCTCGTCAAACTATGGTCAAACTATGGTCAAACTATGGTCAAATCATGGCCAAACTAATTATTCTAGAATATTAGTGTTACTAAATAATTTGTTCAGTTATTTTGAATTTTGGTCAAATCTCGTCAAACTGTGGTCAAACTATGGTCAAACTATGGTCAAACCATGGTCAAACTAATTATTCAAAATAACTATTGTTTTCTAAATAATTATTGTTTTTGAAAACAATAGTTTGAAACTCAAACAGTGAAATGTGTCAATTCATGCTCAAGCAAAATTCCTGAGGGTTAATAGGATTGACATCTTACTATTGTCAGGAAAACAACACAGACTTGGAAACGAGGGAGAATAGAACCCGGAAGTTAAGCGTGCTCAGGCTAGGGGAGCGGGAGGATGGGTGACCGTTCGGGAAGTTAGGTGATTTGGAATGATGAGGGTGATTAGAGAAGAGGATAAATTGAGCAGTGATGAGGGGTGCTGATTAGAGATCAGGGGTTAAAATAATTCAGAAATTTGAAAATAAAAAATTATTCAAAAAAAATTTCAAAAAAAAATTTCAAAGAAAAATCATAAAATTACCAACCGGGACTAAAGGTGGAGCTCCACGTGGCCGCGGCCTTTAGTCCCGGTTCTGGATTGAACCGGGACTAAAGGGGGGAGGCATTAGTACCGACCCTTTAGTCCCGGTTCACCAACCGGGACTAAAGGCCCTTACCAACCGGGACAATAGGCCATTTTTCATTATAAGTGCACTACCATTCATGAGAATAAATTTGCTTATGTGGAGAGTAAGAAAATTTCTATGCTTGTAGATCATGAAAATAATGCTTTATGTGATGGTTATATTGTTGAATTCATTCATGATGCTACTGAAAATTATTATGAGGGAGGAACATATGCTTGTAGGAATTGCAATAATATCACGATTCCTCTCTATGTGTTCAAAATCTTGAAGTTTTGCTTGTTTTGCCATCCTATACTAGTTGATTCTTGTTCCCATAAGTTGTTTGCTCACAAAATCCCTATGCATAGGAAGTGGGTTAGACCTAAATGTGCTTGCCATGTGATTCATGATGCTCTTGTTATGTTTCAACTAGCAAAATGGCCCGCTCGATGCGCGGCTAGAATTTTAAGAAATTAAATAATTTGAACATATTAATTGATTTTTCTAAAGAAAAATTTAAATCAAATGTGATGACTTCTGCAAACATAGTTTTGTCTTAAGCGTATTTGGTTTTTTATTTATATAGTTTATATGAGAATAATTGTATAAATTCATGTGTGTTTTCATGTACAAAAGATTGGCATTATAAACTTACATATTCCAGCTTTTTGAAGTAGTCTACATATCTATCCTTGGAGTACGTCTTTGGGTGCATATTGTATTCCTTTTGTCTCTATTATTCGTGGAGTTTCTTTCCTAGTGAGGACAGACAACAAAGCACCACACATGTACACAATTCTCTTAGAAGCCATCTTTGTGGCTACACAGTCTTGGGGACACGGGCAGCGGACAAGGTGTGTTCGGGTAAGAAATTGGTCTAGGTACTATAGATAGTCATTTAAGCTGGGGAGATTGGTTCATCATCATGTGTATGTGCAAGTGAAACATGTGTGAGCAAGGGAGATTGGATGATCTAACTTGGTTTGAGGCGTGTGTGGAACAATGGAAAGAAAATAAGTAAACAGACACATTAGTAAGATAATAACATATGTTGCATTAAAAATGTAGAAATATATATACACTTATAATGAAGACACTTTGAGTGTTGATACTATAATAACATATATGTCGTTTCACAAATGTACGACTTTGCACAATTAAGGAATACACTTGGTATGAACTTGACAATGTTTGTTTATCATATATGTGCTCTTGGCCATCTAGAATTATTGGGATAACAGAAAGAAACCAAACATCAATAGTCCTACCTTTTATATAGATTCTCCCGACCCTTACACTAGATAGGATATTGTGTCAGCATTAGAATGAAGGTCACACATATTCAGTTTGTGAGTTAATTATTGTTGGAATATAAACCCCTTGTATGTATGTGTGTCGTCCTTTTACCACTCCATAACGCAGCACTTTGGTTCATATTATGTAGGAGCGGCACTGGAAAGCCTACTTTAGTTTTATCTTAGTCTTAAAAGAATTAAATAATCAGAAGATGACCTGACCGCAAATTCCCTCAAGACTGTACAACATGCAACCTCGTAGTATAGGTGAAAACATGAAAGTGCATATGGTGGGCTGTCATGATGTACCTCTCTTTGCATCGCGCATTTACGCAATGCATCCTAACATTCGAAAATTATGGTGGCGGCATGCATTGACCAATGAGGTCGCAATCTTCGCTCCGCCAACCTAATTTTTGTGAGTAAGGTGTGGTCATAGCCAAGATAAGGATGTATTACATGGAGGACTGATAAGACATGATCGTTGCATGTGAGAAAAAATGTTAAATTTGTGATTGAGAAAAAATGTGAATATTCGGCCCGCCTAATTTTTTAGTAAGGTGTGGTCGTAACTGACATAAGGATTTACTGCATGGAGAACTGATAGGATGTATGTGGGACGTGGGATTTCGTCTCCTGTATGGTCGTTTACAAAACAAACTCTATCAATACAAATCTAGAAGGTTCAAACTGCGCATGAATACATAGCCTCTTATCCGTTCAAATTCAGGATCGTTGCATGTGAGAAAAAAATCATAATTTTGTGATTGAGAAAAAAATGAATATTCAGCCTGCCTAATTTTTGTGAGTAAGGTGTGGTCATAAGCGACATAAGGATTTATTGCATGGATAACTGATAAGATGTATGTGGGATGTGGGATTTTGTCTCATGTCTGGACGTTCACAACACAAAGTCTGTTAATACACATCTAGAAGGGTCTGAATTTGCCTCTTAACGGTTCAAATTCACGATAATTAAATATGAAAAATAATCATAATTTTGTGGTCGTGAGGAAAACATGCATATTTTTTCATGAAATTTGGTCGTTGTATATTTTACCAAGTGGTTGGGTATCTTATTCTTCTATAAGAAAATTTTAAATATTTATGTTTAAAAATATTATCCTTTTTGTATTGATATGAACGCGTATATAAAACAGATAATTTGGATATCATATATGTGCTCTTGGCCATCTAGAATTATTGGGATAACAGAAAGAAACCAAACATCAATAGTCCTACCTTTTATATAGATTCTCCCGACCCTTACACTGGATAGGATATTGTGTCGGCATTAGAATGAAGGTCACACATATTCAGTTTGTGAGTTAGTTATTGTTGGAATATAAACCCCCTTGTATGTATATGTGTCGTCCTTTTACCACTCCATAACGCAACACTTTGGTTCATATTATGTAGGAGCGGCAGCAACACTTTGGTTCATATTATGTAGGAGCGGCACTGGAAAGCCTACTTTAGTTTTATCTTAGTCTTAAAAGAATTAAATAATTAGAAGATGACCTGATGGCAAATTCCCTCAAGACTGTACGACATGCAACCTCGTAGTATAGGTGAAAACATGAAAGTGCATATGATGGGCTGTCATGATGTACCTCTCTTTGCACCGCGCTTTTACGCAATGCATCCTAACATTCGAAAATTATGGTGGCGGCCTGCATTGACCAATGAGGTCGCAATCTTCGCTCCGCCAACCTAATTTTTGTGAGTAAGGTGTGGTCGTAGCCAAGATAAGGATGTATAACATGGAGGACTGATAAGACATGATCGTTGCATGTGAGAAAAAAAAATTTAAATTTGTGATTGAGAAAAAACGTGAATATTTGGCCCGCCTAATTTTTTAGTAAGGTGTGGTCGTAACCGACATAAGGATTTACTGCATGGAGAACTGATAAGATATATGTGGGACGTGGGATTTTGTCTCCTGTATGGTCGTTTACAACACAAACTCTATCAATACAAATCTAGAAGGTTCAAACTGCGCATTAATACATAGCCTCTTATCCCTTCAAATTCAGGATCGTTGCATGTGAGAAAAAAAAATCATAATTTTGTGATTGAGAAAAAAAGTGAATATTCAGCCCGCCTAATTTTTTTGAGTAAGGTGTGGTCATAAGCGACATAAGGATTTATTGCATGGAGAACTGATAAGATGTATGTGGGATGTGGGATTTTGTCTCCTATCTGGACGTTCACAACACAAAGTCTGTTAATACACATCTAGAAGGGTCCGAATTCGCCTCTTAACGGTTCAAATTCAGATAATTAAATATGAAAAATAATCATAATTTTGTTGTCATGAGGAAAACATGCATATTTTTTCATGAAATTTGGTCGTTGTATAGTTTACCAAGTGGTTGGGTATCTTATTCTTCTAAGAAAATTTTAAATTTTTATGTTTAAAAATATTATCCCTTTTGTATTGATAGGAACGCATATATAAAAGAGATAATTTGGATTTAGGAATAGATTAATGTTTTCTTGAAAGGAAGAGATCAATGTTGTGCACATGTTGGATACAGGGACATATACATATGGAAGATCTCATTGTGTTGTAGACGTGTTGGAGACCTAATAGGTTTATTTTCTAAACCTGGATGCCTAGTAGTTTTTCTTTTGTAAACACGGACGCCTAGTAGTTTTATTGTTTAGGGGGACGCCTAGTAGCTAGGTAGACGTGTTTCATTAGGACTCTAGTTAGACGTGTTGGACCAACTCAAAAAAAAAGTTAGACGTGTTGGACACATGATTTTATTTGTTGGTTAGCCTGGGTCCATCAAATTTATGTTGTTACGCACAACGAATGGCTAAGAATACTTTATAATGAATATTTGCCAGATCAAGGCCGGTATTTTCTGATTAACGTGGGATTATCTTTGCTATTTCTCTTGCTCTTAATTCATCGTATATTACATTTAATATATAATGGATTCTTATCTTTTATGCGGGCATAATTGAAATCATCATGCCTAGCTAAAAGGCATTAAAGAAAAGCGCTTGTTAGAGACAACCCAACACTTTTACCTGCTGTTTTTGTATGTTAACATGATTAGGCTACTTTAGTAATCATGTTTTATTGTTTTTGTTTCAATAAAGTGCCAAGTAAAGCCTTTGGCATCATGTTGGGTGATAGCTGATTTGATCATGCTGAAAAACAGAAACTCTTGCGCTCACGAAAATAGCAAACATTTTTAACAGAAGAGTGCTTTTGAGTTGATTCTTTGTGAATAAGATCAATATACAAATTTCCCACGTGGTTATATTTTGTTCATAATTTTTGGAGTAGTAGAAGTATTGTTTGAGTCCAGATTACTACAGACTGTTCTGTTTTTGACAGATTATGTTTTCAATGCATAGTTTGCTTGTTTCCTTGTTTCTGTGGCTTATATTGCTCAATATAAATTGTGGAAATGATATTATACAGTAGGAATTGTGTTGAAACAATTATTAATCTTGTCTTTGACAGTACCAAAATGAAACAGTTTGCTCTTTATCATACTAACCTATATAACAAAGTTCCGTTAAGTTTTGTGTGATTGAAGTTTTCAAGTTTTGGGTGAAATATCGATATGAGGAGAATAAGGAGTGACAAGACCCTAAGCTTGGGGATGCTCAAGGCACCCCAAGGTAATATTAAAGGAAGATCCAAGCAACTAAGCTTGGGGATGCCCCGGAAGGCATCCCCTCTTTCGTCTCCAACATTATCGGTAACCTCACTTGGAGCCATGTTTTCATTCGTCACATGATATGTGTTTTGCTTAGAGCGTCATTTTATTTTGTTAGTATCCGCTTGCTATTATTTAGAATAATGTTTTGCATCTTTTATTTCAATAAAAGTGGCAATGCTAGCCATTGCCATGCTTATTTTGCAAGTTTACATGTTGCTGTTTCAAAACAGAAAGTTTATGGCTGTTGCAAAAATTCCCTAGAAAAGTGAGAATGTGATAAAATGCTAAAACTTTTTGAAAATAATCTCTGATAAATTTTATAAAGTGTGGTATTTTGTTTCAGAATTTTTGGGGTTAGGGAAGTTTGATGAATCTTGCATTCTTTACAGACTGTACTGTTTTGGCAGAATGCTGTTATGGTTGCATTGTTTGCATATGTTTGCTTGTTTAATGATTCTATTTGAGGATAGGATTATTAAATATGCAGAGGCATTTAGTATGCAATGTTCAATAATAATTTTAATGATTTGCCACAGTAGAGAATGATAAGGTTATTGCATTGGTTTATACTAACTTATCTCACGAGTTCTTGTTGAGTTTTGTATGGATGAAGTTTTTGACATTTAGGGAAACCGCGATATGAGAGGTATTAAGGAGACACAAAATCTCAATATTGGGGATGCCCAAGGCATCCCAAGTTAATATTCAAATAATTCTCAAGCATCTAAGCTTGGGGATGCCCTGGTAGGCATCCCACCTTTCTTCTTCAACAATTATCGTTTAGTATCAGTTGAGCCTATGTTTTTGCTTCTTCACATGAGTTGTGCTATTCTTAGAATGTCATTTTATTTTCATTTTGCTTGCTGTTTAATAAAATACCTAGAACTGAAAGTTTTTGAATAAAATAGAGTCCTCAAATAGTTGCCAGGGAGGCTAGGTAAGCGGCATTCACATCCCGTCAATGAAGCTCTTTTCTATGGAACTGCTCTAGGGCTTCAATTAAATCCTATGAGCAAATTCTTGAATAAATTGAATATCATGAAGTTGAAATCATATCATGCCTAGTGGTAGCTTCACATTGGGTTTAGAAAGTGAAATCTTTTGGAGCTTGACAATCACAATATTGGTCATACAAGCAATTCATGAATAATTAGTATAAGGAAGAGAGCTCGACAAGATAATTCACGCACACACTTGCATTCATTCCTCTGATGGGTATTTATACAGTTACATGAGGTGAGAGAGATACAAGGGAGCGGAGAGTGGTTAGCTACAACGATCAGCCGGTTAAGTGGATCGTGGGAGCGCACGATGTGCCTGCGCAGTTGAGCGTGCCTGAGGAACCGGTCATGGCCGTCTCAGCCTCCTGGAGCCGTGCGTGAGGACGTGTTCCAACACCCCGCAGCCAAAACGTGGGGGACCCCGACGTTGAGGCTGGAGCGGAACTCGCTGAAGACGGACATCGGAAGCCCCTTGGTGAAGATGTCGGCGAACTGCGAGCTCGTAGGAACATGGAGGACATGGACCTCGCCGAGAGCAACGTGCTCTCTGACAAAGTGAAGGTCGATCTCCATGCGCTTCGTTCGCTGATGTTGCACCGGGTTGCTGGACATGTACATGGCACTCATATTATCACAATACACAACTGTGGCGCGAGCGGGAGGTTGATGAAGTTCGCCGAGGAGCTGCCAGAGCCAGGCCAACTCATCCATGGCGTGGGCGACAGACCTGTACTCGGCCTCAGCGCTGGACCGGGACACGGTGTTCTGCCGCTTCGACGACCAAGTGAGAAGATTAGGCCCGAGGAAGACACGGTACCCGGAGGTAGACTCGCGCGTGTCAGGGCAACCTGCCCAATCGGCGTCGGAATAGGCCACCAGGTCCGAGGCGGCGGAGCGGTGGATCTGTAACCCGAGCTGTGTAGTGCCCCGCAAGTAACGCATGATGCGTTTGACAAGCTGGAAGTGGCAATCTCACGGGGCGTGCATGAACAAGCAGCACTGCGGCACGGCATAGGAGAGATCCGGTCGTGTCAGGGTGAGGTACTGAAGTGCACCCGCGAGACTGCGATAGAGCGACGGGTCATGGAACAACGGCCCTGGCGAGGGTGTCGACGGGCGTGGCGAGGGGCTTGCAATTGAGAATGCCGGCACGGTCCAATATCTCAAGGGCATATTGCTCCTGAGAGAGGAAAAGCCCGGCGGCGATGGTGGTGACGTTGATGCCGAGGAAGTGGTGAAGAGCTCCAAGATCTGTTATCGAGAACTCGGCGTGCAGTGCCTGGATCACGGCACGGAGACAAGCACTCGAGCTGGTGGTGAGGATGATGTCATCCACATACAGCAGGAGATACGCCAGGTGGTGACCGTGGCGAAGGATGAAGAGCGACGAGTCCGCGCACGAGGCAGTGAAGCCAAGGGTGCGGAGGTACACGGTGAACCGCAAGAACCAGTCACGCGGAGCCTACTTGAGGCCGTAGAGGGACCGGTTGAGGCGGCAGACGTGCGTGGGCTTATTGTTGTCGATGAAGCCGGAGGGTTGATGACTATACACCGTCTAGGTGAGATGGCCATGGAGGAAGGCGTTCTTCACGTCGAGCTGGTGGATCGGCCAAGACTTGCCCGCGATGATGCTCAAGACGGTGCAGATCGTCGCCGGCTTCACCACGGGACTGAAAGTCTCTCCATAGTCAATGCCGACTTGTTGCGTGAAGCCGCGGAGGACCCAACGAGCTTTGTACCGTGCAAGCGAGCCGTCGGCGTTGAGCTTTTGCCGGAATATCCTCTTCCCTGTAACCAAGTTAGCACCTGCATGAAGAGACACCAAACACCAAGTATCATTCCGCTTCAATGCATCAAACTCCTCAAGCATCGCATTGCGCCAGTTAGGGTCTTTGAGGGCTGCGCGATATGAGGAGGGGATGGGGCTGATAGAGGAACTGGCGGCAAGGAGGGAGACTTGTTGGTTGGGCTGACAGAAGCCGGACTTGCTATGGGTGCGCATGGAGTGTGCATTTGCGGGTGGGGCGATAGGGACAGCGCGGGGTGGGAGGGGAGCGGCAGCAGGTGAGGTACGTGCGGGAGGCGACGTGGGCGTGGACTGCATGGCGCTGCATGGGGCTGCATGAGCGGGATTGGCTGGCGACGGCGTGGGGCTGCATGCATGGGGATGGGACGGCGGCCCCGGGCGAGCTGGGTGGAGCACGGCGTGGAGTGGGGCGCTGCATGGGGATGGGATGGCGGGGCCGGGTGAGCTGGGTGGGACGCAGCACAGAGTGGGTGGCGCGGGCGAACAGGGCGGGGAGCCCGAGGTGGATACCCGTGCATCGGTTGGGGAAGGGACAACGCTCGATCCGAGGTGCGCTGATCCCGTAGAAGATTGGTACGAGGTAGGTAGGATGCGGGGGATCTGTTGCGCCGGATTTTTTGCGGGTGGGGGGGGGGGGTCGCGCAGGAGGTAGGGAAAGATGTGTTCGTCAAATTTTACGTGACGGGAGATGATAATGCGACGTGTCTCGAGGTCCATGCACCTGTACCCTTTGTGCTCGAGGGCATATCCGTGGAAAACACAGCGAGTCGATCAGGGCGCAAGTTTGTGGTGTGTGGTGGCGTAAAGGTTGGGGAAACAGAGGCAGCCAAAAACTCGGAGATGATCGTAGGAGGGGTGATGCCCGAGAAGACGGAAGTATGGAGTCTGAAACTGGACGGAAGAGGAGGGGCGCCGGTTGAGGACGTGGGTGGCGACATGAAGAGCCTCGACCCAAAACTCCGGTGGCATGGTGGCGTGGAGGAGCATGGTGCGGATGATGTTGTTGGTGGTGCGAATAAGTCTCTCAGCCTTTCCGTTTTGTGGGGAGGTGTGGGGACAAGAGAGACGAAAAGACACGCCGTGTTCGGAGAAGAAAGCGCGGAGGGTCATGGTGAGGAACTCGCCACCGTTGTCGCACTAGACGCGCTGGACCTGAACGTGGAACTGCGTGGAGACGTAGGTTAGGAAACGGTGTAGCGTGGCGGCAGTGTCCGATTTGTGTCGTAGAGGAAACATCCAGGAAAAATGCGAGAAATCATCAAGTATCATGAGGTAGTATTGAAAACCAGGGAAGCTACATACGGGAGACGTCCAGAGATCACAATGTAATAATTGAAAAGGTGTTGTAGTACAAGATGTGGAAGAAGAAAAAGGCAGACGAGGCTGCTTTCCTAAGTGACAGGCCGAACATAGAGTGTTCTTCACGGGCGTGTCATTATTACAAGATGGCAAGAAATCTTTGGCTAAAAGGGAAATAGACTTATTGCTAGGATGGCCTAAGCGAACATGCCATAGGTTGTGGTCGATGGAGAGTCCGTGCTGCACGCCGATGTTGCTGAAGAACGGGTACAGATCACCGTGACTATTGGACCTCATTAGGATGCGCCGGGTCACGAGGTCCTTCATAGTGAAACCATAAGGGTCAAACTCAATAGTGCACGAATTATCGATGGTAAAACGACGTACAGAAATAAGATTGCGAATGACAGTGGGAGTGATGAGTATGTTGTTGAGATTGAACGAGGCGAGGGAGGTAGAACCAACAGTAGTAATAGGCATGCGAGACCTGTCCCCAACAATAATGCCGTGAGAGTGATGCAAAGAAGGAGAACGAGAAGAGGTGAGGTGGCTCGTCTTACCGGCGACGTGGGTAGTGGCGCCCGTATCAAGGAACCACTCGGGCGCGATGCCGCCTTGCTGCTGCAGCGACAGGTTGTGGAGGGCGGCGTTCAGCTGTTGGTACTGCTCCCAGGAGGGGCCGCCGACAGCGGCGGATGACCCGGCAGCGTGGTACGCCTGGTGTGGTGGAGGGTGTGGCCCGAGGACACCGGCGGCGTTAGGTGCGGACCAGGGCGCGCGGAGCTGCGGGGGCTGTGGGGAAACGGAGTGTCCCACAGCGCAAAGTACCCCAGCCAGGGGCGGGCGGCAGTTGTTGGAGGAGTGCCGCGCCCAGCAGGAGTGGGGGACCCGGAGGAGGAGCCGCGCGGAAGAGGCCGGCGCGCCACGGCCGCGACCGTGGGCACGTTCGCGCCCCGGGAGCGGTTGTCGCCTGCTGGAGATGAGACGGGCCCCTTGCCCTTGTCGCCGGAGGGAGCGGGGCCACGATCAGCGCCGTGATCGGGAGCAGGGCCGATGGCGAGAGCGGTAGGCGCGCCCGACCCTTTCCCGTCCAGCCGAGCGCGTTCGTTCGCGGAGAGCTCCTCCATGAGCAGGAGCGAACGGGCTTGGACGAAGGTAGGAAAGGGGTTCTGCATCGGCAGGAGGGTCGCCATGACCTAGAAGCGGTGGCTGAGCCCGCGGATGAGTTGGAGGGTGAGCGCCTGGTCAGTGATGAGGACGCCGACCCCACCGAGCGCATCGGAGAGCGTCTTCAGGCGGTGGCTGTACTCGACTATGGACATGTCGCCTTGCACCAGATTGCGGAACTCCGCTTCGAGGATGATGGCGCGGCCCGGGGCGTTGTCTCGGAAGAGCATGTGGAGCTGCACCCAGACGTCGTACGTCGTGCTCGTGGGGTACATGACGACGTCCTGGAGGTCCTCGGCGATGACCTCGTACATCCACAGCACGATCGTCAGATCGTCGTTGCGCCAGACGGTGATCTGGTGACGTGGGTTGGCCGCGACGTTGAGGTGGTGCTGCACGTTATGCCAACAGCAGATGACATAAAAGAGCTGACGCCACTTCGAGTAATTACCCGCGTCGAGGTCGAGCTTCCGATGGAAGAGGTGGGCGGCCCAGGTGCTGAGGACGAGGGGCCGGCGGCGCCGATGTCGGGTGCCGGGATCAAGGCACCGGCAGGATGGGGCACGGGAATGCTACCAGCGGTGCGCAGGACGGTCGCTGGTGGCCTAGAGAGGGTCGCGCTTGGGGCGGCCGGTGTGGGGAACTGGATCCCGCGTGCCTGAGAGGTGGAGGAGCCTGCGGGCGCACCGCATCGACATCCCCCTTGCCCCGATCGGTGGCGGAGGGGGCACGGGCCACGGGCGTGGCGAAGAGGGGGCGGCCATCGGGACTGGGCGAGTCGAGGTCGGCCGAGCGGGAGCGACGGAGCAGGCGGTTCATGGCGGAAGCGTGAGAGAGGATCGGGAGAAGTCTGATACCAAGCTAGACAAGATAATTCACGCACACACTTGCATTCATTCCTCTGAGGGGTATTTATACAGTTACATGAGGTGAGAGAGATACAAGGGAGCGGAGAGTGGTTAGCTACAACGATCAGTTGGTTAAGTGGATCGTGGGAGCGCACGATGTGCATGTGCAGTTGAGCGTGCCTGAGGAACCGGTCATGGCCGTCTCAGCCTCCTGGAGCCGTGCGTGAGGACGTGTTCCAACAAAGAGAACTTTCACGTGCAAATACAATATCTTTGAAATCTTTTGTGATTGTGAGCCCCCATCAAAATGTTATATTTCAAAATTGTTGACGTTGGACAAGGAAGACAACGTAATAATATTGTCATAGATCCTTCAACATGTGGTGCTTGCCCCCATCTTTGCTACCCAAAAATTCCGCACCAAGTAGAGATACTACTTGTGCATCCAAAAACCATTAAACCCAAATCTGGTTTTGAGAGTCCATCATACCTACCTATGGATTGATCAAGATCCTTCAAGTAAGTTGTCATTGGTACAATAAGGCAATAAAACTTGCTTCTAAAAGTGTTAGATCATTTAGTGTAAGAGAAAATTGAGCATTGTATGAACTTGTGATGGCAAAGAATACAAGTGACAGACTGCATAATAAAGGATGCTATCATAAGGGGCAATATAACGGGACGTTCTTTTGCACTAAGGGGTTGAGCATACAAACAAATAAGCGCATGGCAACCTCTGCTTCCCTCTGCGAAGGGCCTGTCTTTTACTTTTATGTATTTACTTTCATCCAAGAGTCAAAGTTTTTCTCTCTATTCCTTTTTATTTTTATCCTTTGGCAAGCATCATGTCGTGAGGAAAGATCTAGGCACATATATCCAGTTGGATATGGGTAGCATGAGTTATTATTGTTGACATCACCCAAAGGTGAATACATTGGGAGGCAAAATTATAAGACCCTATCTTTCTATGTGCCCGGTTGAAACGTTTTGCTCATGTGTATGCGGTGAGTGTTAGAAATCATAGAAGACTATATGATGGTTGAGTATGTGGACCTCTTACTTAAACTCTGTTGAATAACTTGAATAACAATTGCTTAGTGACCGAGAGCAAAGGTTGTTGAGTTTCAAGAGAATTCATTGTTTGAACCTTAACATGTGAATTGGTTGCTACTTGGTCATGAGAAGTTTTATAAGAAAGAATTGATGTTATGATGCTAGGAAAGTGATTGAAATTGTCATTGATCAAACTTATGCACTTTGCTAGCATTCACACTTCATAAATTATTTCTTTTATCATTTACCTACTCGAGGACGAGTAGGAATTAAGCTTGGGGATGCCGATACGTAACGTATCTATAATTTATGAAGTATTCATGCTAATATATTATCATTCTTGGATGTTTTACAATCATTTTAGAGCAATTTTATATCATTTTTTGGGACTAACCTATTGACCCAGTGCCTAGTGCCAGTTGCTGTTTTTTGCTTGTTTTTTACATCGCGGAAAATCAATATCAAACGGAGTCCAAACACTGCGTAACTTTTTTGAGATTTTTTATGGACCAGAACACTCAGGGTGGGCAGAGCAGCTCCTGAGGGGTGCCCTGAGGGAGGCACAACCCACCAGGGCATGCCTGGGCCCCCAGGCGCGCCCAGGTGGGTTGTGCCCACCTCGGTGGCCTCTCGCACCCCTTCTTCGCCCTATAAATTCCAAATATTCCAAAACCCTTCGGGGTAGCCCTAGATCAGAAGTTCCGCCACCGCGAGGCCTCTGTATCCACGGGATCCAATCTAGACCATGTTCTGGCACCCTGCCGGAGGGGGGAATCATCACTGGTGGCCATCTTCATCATCCCGGCGGCCACCACGATAAGGAGGGAGTAGTCCACCCTCGGGGCTGAGGGTTTGTACCAGTAGCTATGTGTTTAATCTCTCTCTCTCTCTCTCTCTCTCTCTCTCTCTCTCTCTCTCTCGTGTTCTTGAGATGTCACGATCTTGATGTATCGCCGGCTTTGTTAATATAGTTGGATCATATGGTGTTTTCCCCTCTCTATCTTGTTGAGATAAATTAAGTTTTTCCCTTTGAGATTTCGTTGTTATCGGATTGAATACTTTTATGGATTTGAGAACACTTGATATATGTCTTGCAATTGAATACTCATGGTGACAATGGGGT
Organism: Aegilops longissima; assembly: GCA_021605205.1. Lineage (NCBI taxonomy): Eukaryota > Viridiplantae > Streptophyta > Magnoliopsida > Poales > Poaceae > Aegilops > Aegilops longissima. The sequence goes on from CM038679.1 coordinate 760,158,230, forward strand.
ATCGTATTGATTCACTTGATATATGTTTTGGCACTCAACTCGCGGATTCCCGAGGTGACATTGGGGTAATCTATGCATAAGGGTTGATGCACGTTCTTTTGTCTTTGTTTCTCCGATAGAAATCTTGGGCACTCTTTGAAGTTCTTTGTGTTGGATTGAATATTATAAATCTGAATTTGCTTTGGTGTTATTTTAGTATGAACTCTAGGATAGATCGAACGGAAAGAATAGCTTTGTGTTATTTTAGTACGAACTCTTGAATAGATCGAACGGAAAGAATAGCTTTGAGGTGGTTTCGTACCATACAAACAATTCCGTCTTATGTTCACCACTAGATAGGAACTTTGGAGTGATTCTTCATCGCACTAAGAGGGATGGTTATATGATCCAACTATGTTAGCATTGTTGAGAGATTGCACTAGTGAAAGTATGCATCCTAGGCCTCATTTTCCATCATTGCAATACCGTTTGTGCTCTGTTTACTATTTACTACCTTGTTGTTTTTATTGTTCGCACTACAAAAACTCATATCTACTATCCATATATACTATACTTTTATCACCATCTCTTCTCCGAACTAGTGAACCTATACAATTTGCCATTGTATTGGGTGTGTTGGGGACACAAGAGATTTCTTATATTTGATTGCAGGGTTGCTTGAGAGAGACTATCTTCATCCTACGTCTCCCACAGATTGATAAACCTTAGGTCATCCACTTGAGGGAAAAGTGCTACTGTCCTACAAAACTCTGCGCTTGGAGGCCCAACACGTGTCTACAAGAATAAGGTTGCATAGTAGACATCATGGCGCGAGGCGTCGACGGTGGTCTCGACGGCGAGGTGCTCCTCCAAGATCTTGGGGGTCGACACGAATGGCAGCCATCGCGACCTCATCCGCGCGAGCGGCCGCGATTTGCTTCTCCGCTGCCAAATGGTCCTTGAGATCATGGCTATACTGCGTGCACCATGGCTTAGGACGGTGCTTATTTGGTGGATGGGTCGGTGATTTGGTTGGAAGGTGTCGCGCTCGCGCCGGCGGTCGGGGCATGTGGGATGTGGAAGGAGGAGGAGGATGAGGTTCGAGTGTGGATTACCTGCCTAGATAGGCGAGGCCGAGCAGCGTGAAGGAGGGTCACCGGCGAGGTGGCTACTCTGCAAGCAAGGAGTGAAGGTTTAAACTTGGAAAGGAACGCGGAAACAAGGGAAATGTGGCTTTTTGTAAGGGGGAGGGGGCGGGGAGGTAGATATTTCCGCGGAATCCAAAAATTTGGAATCGCTTCAGCGAAACAACTGGCGCGCAAAGTGTCATCAGACATAGTCCCTTATTCAGAGTGGGTTGTGGACTATAGCCGACGAACCTTCTCGAGTATGCCATAGGCGTACTATACACCGACGGTGCTCCAAGATATTTTGTAGTGCATCTCACATGGTTGGAGATAATAAACTATGTGCAATCTACTTGATTTTTCATCTTGATTTGAATTACATAATGGGGTCACAGCTACAAAGGATGGTGTTTCAATTGCTAGAACTTCTATCTGTAGTGAACATGCAACTATAGGCGTGTCGTCAAAAAATTTGGAATTATTCAGGGTTTGTTTGGACATTTTTATACGGTAACTTGGTTTTCTATGCATTTCAGGTGCACAATTCAAAACTAAACCACATGCACATGCTCCGGTGCACGAAAATGGGTTGTAAAATTATATATGTGTCCATGGGTTGATGCTTACGTCCCAGTCAAGAAATGTGGATGAATTTCAAACACCACGGCACCATGGCTCTCCAGCAAAGGTTGGAGGTGCTTGCTTTTGTAATTCCAGTAAATCCAAAATTCGTCCGAAATTCATGAAACTTGGCATGCTATCATGGAGCAGCATCAACATGCCGTGGTAAGTTTTTTGTCCCATTTGGGGCAGGTTTGGGTATAAGCTTCTCATAAACCAAAGCTTCTCACAACAAGTGTGATGATTTCGGTAGGGAACATTTCACCTTTCTAGATGAAACGATATCTGTTGCATCTTCTCGATTTTAATTTTTTCCCTAGTGTCAACATTGAACAGCAGGAGTGTGCAGCCATGAACTTCAAACTGAATGGCTTCAATATGTTCAAAGGCTTCAAGGGCTTTCGCTTGCTGGTCAAACAGGAACTAGCTTCAGGAGAGTTAATGTGTTGCTGTAAGAATTCTTCAAACGAATGTAGACTATGAGAACCAAGGGATTCTCCCATGGACATGTACCTGTGACAGCATTAAATATGCGAGGGAAGGGGAAGAGGTCATATGCATTCTCAGAAGATTTTGAAGATAAATCAGTTTGAAGACATTGACCTCATGTTGCGAAGACATTCACTTATATGTTGAGAGTTGGTTCCAGATTTGTACGAATCCGTGAATAAGTACAAGTGAGGAATCTAACTATATATGAAGCTTAAGTGAATATACTAGGCAGTATGAGATGCAGACAGAATAGATCTAACGTTGTGTAGACAGAAACCAATTTTGGTATATAGGATGAATCATTGAGGATCAAAAAGATGGTAAAAATAGAGTTATATTTACCACACGAAGAACTGCTAGATGGGATGAATAGGAGACCGAGCAGTTCAATCCACTGTGCCCTAACTTGGAAACGGAGGACACCTACGGCCGCGGCGGAGAGGACGATGTCCGCGTCCGGTGTGAGGACGGCGTCGGAGAAGTCGCGGCAGCTAAGCGCTTCGTCGCCGGCGTCGTCGAGAGCTAGCGGTGGCGCTAGGGTTTTGACGAGGTGGAGAGGTGGAAGAAGGTTTTCTTGACCGCAGGGGACACGTATTTATATGTAGGTGTGCGGCGTAGCGCAGTTACGCAGGTGCCCCTGCCTGTTCACATCCGTGGGACACATGGCAAGCATGCAACATACTCAGAGTTGTCCCACGTTCCCATGCCCGCCAAGTTTGTCGGATGGTTGTTCCGGCTTCTCCGGATTTCAACAATAAAGATGAATCATTTAAAAGGACTTGATGCTTGTCTCTGTGTCTTCTGCTGACAAGGATGTAGAGAAGACATTTGAAAGTTTCAATAGAATGCATATGATTTGGATAGATAGAGTTTGAGATAGAAAGCATAGAGAGATTAGGGTCCGATCACATTCACTTAGTTCAAAAGATTCAACGATGAAGACATAGCTATAAGTCAATGCTGTAGAGGACAGAATACCAGTATATATATATATGAGAAACCAATCAAATCAACATAGTGAAGTAAATCATGAAGATTAGTTGAAGATAAATCAATATGCGAAGATATTCAACAATAACGCCATGAGTGAAACACTTCAAACCAAGAAATTTGGTGGTGGCGTTACCCACCGTATAGGAAGTATTAGACCCAGACACGGCACACAATTATCGTGGCGCTCCGAAGTCAAATTCCACGTTAATGTATTCACACTCAGAATGTAAGTCTTCATTGATTGAAGATATACTTTACTTCGTGTGTTGCACATCTAAGTCATCAACATGCATAAGTGTTAGGATGTGTGCCTGATCACAGGACATTTGAGGATTCCAAGATATTTGGCTCACACCGTAACTTGCAAAACCTTTTCTCATCCAAGGGCTTTGTGAAGATATCTGCCGCTTGCTCTTCAAAGGTTGACGTGAATGATGTCAATATCTTTCTTCATGACATGATCTCTGAGAAAATGATGACGAATTTCAATGTGCTTTATCTTCGAGTGCTGGACTGGATTGTTGGCAATCTTGATAGCGCTTTCGTTGTCGCAGAAGAGAGGGACTTGTTTCAGATTGATGCCATAGTCCTTGAGAGTTTGCTTCATCCACAGAAGCTGAGCGCAGCAAGATCCAGCAGCAATGTATTCAGATTCAGCAGTTGAGAGTGATACACAGTTTTGCTTCTTTGAAGACCAACAGACAAGTGATCGTTCCAGAAAGTGACATGTGCCTGATGTAGACTTGCGATCGACCTTGTCACCAGCATAATCAGCATCCGAGAATCCAACCAGATCAAATCTTGAGCCCTTTGGATACCATAATCCGAGTGTTGGGGTGTAAGCCAAATATCTATGAATTCGCTTCACAGCTAATTGATGCGATTCCTTTGGTGCCGCTTGGAATCGAGCACACATGCAAACACTAAGCATAATATCTGGCCTAGATGCACATAGGTAAAGTAAGGAACCAATCATGGATCGGTATACCTTTTGATCGAACTCTTTACCATTGTCGTCGGGACCAAGATGGTGTTTGGCTGGCATTGGCGTCGTGTAACCTTTGCAATCTTGCATTCCAAACTTCTTCAGATAGTCTTTGAGATATTTTTCTTGAGATATGAAGATGCCATTCCTTTGCTGACGAATTTGAAGACCAAGGAAAAACTTCAGCTCACCCATCATGGACATCTGATATTGCTCTTGCATCATATATCCAAACTCATCACTGTACTTCTGATTGGTGCAGCCGAAGATAATGTCATCCACATATATTTGGCACACAAACAGTTCACCATCATATGTCTTCGTGAAGAGTGTGGGATCGAGGGATCCAGGTTTGAAACCTTTGCTCTTCAAGAAGTCTTTGATCGTATCATACCAAGCTCGAGGAGCTTGTTTGAGGCCATACAGTGCTTTGTTCAGTTTGTACACCATATCAGGATGTTTTGGATCTTCAAAGCCAGGTGGTTGAGCAACGTGCACTCCTTCTTCAATCTTGCCGTTGAGGAATGCACTCTTCACATCCATTTGATATAGCAAGATGTTGTGGTGATTAGCATAGGCTAGCAGTATGCGAATAGCTTCAAGCCTTGCTACAGGAGCAAATGTTTCATCGAAGTCAATTCCTTCAACTTGACTATATCCTTGAGCCACAAGACGTGCTTTGTTTCTGACGACTTGACCATGCTCATCTTGCTTGTTTTGATATATCCATTTAGTGCCAATAATGTTATGTTTGCGAGGGTCAGGGCGCTTGACAAGTTACCAAACATTATTCAGCTTGAACTGTTGAAGTTCTTCTTGCATGGCTTGAATCCATTCAGGTTCCATAAAGGCTTCAGCAACTTTCTTGGGTTCTGATATTGACACAAATGAAAAATGCCCACAGAAATTTGCTAACTGTGTTGCCCTTGAGCGAGTAAGTGGACCAGGTGCATTGATGCTATCAATTATCTTCTCAATTTGTACCTCATTTGCAACACGAGGATGAACTGGACGAAGCCCTTGCTCATGCTGATCATTGTCATCATTGGGAGGATTGTCTTTGGTCTGAGCATTGTCTTCAGGTTGGTTTGGTGCAGAAATGATAAGTTCCTCTTCAGGCTGTGCTTCAGAGGGCATGATTTCACCAGTTCCCATCAGCTTGATAGATTCGCTGGGAGGAGCTTCATCTAGTGTGCTTTGCAGGAGCTCTCGCTGTGAACCATTGGTTTCATCAAATCGCACGTCCACAGTTTCAACGATTTTATAGTGATAGAGGTTGAATACTCTGTAAGAGTGCGAGTCCTTTCCATAACCGAGCATGAAGCCTTCGTGAGCTTTGGGTTCAAATTTTGACTTGTGATGGGGATCCTTGATCCAGCACCTAACACCAAATACTCTGAAGTAACTGACATTTGGCTTCTTGCCAGTAAGGAGCTCATAGGATGTTTTGTTCAGAAGCTGATGGATGTAGTCACGGTTGATGATGTGACAAGTTGTGTCAATAGCTTCAGGCCAGAACTTTCTTGGTGTCTTGTACTCGTCGAGAATTGTTCGAGCCATCTCAATGAGGGTTCTGTTCTTGCGCTCTACAATGCCATTTTGCTGAGGTGTGTATGGAGCAGAAAACTCATGAGTGATTCCCATTGTATCCAGATAAAGATCAAGCCCGGTGTTCTTGAATTCAGTGCCGTTATCACTTCTGATATGCTTGATCTTGACGCCATAATTGTTCATGGCTCGCTTGGCGAATCGTCTGAAGACATCTTGCACTTCAGTCTTGTAGAGAATTATGTGGACCCATGTATATCTTGAGTAGTCATCAACAATGACGAAGCCATATAGACACACTATTGTTGTGAGGGTAGAGTAGTGAGTAGGGCCAAATAAGTCCATGTGCAACAGCTCGAAGGGTTGAGATGTCGTCATGATTTTCTTCGAGGGGTGCTTCGCCCTAGTCATCTTTCCAGCTTTGCAGGCACCACACAAATGATCTTTCTTGAACTTGACACCTTCGATGCCTATGACATGCTTCTTCTTGACGAGTGTGTGTAAGTTCCTCATGCCAGCATGCCCCAGCCTCCGATGCCAGAGCTAGCATTCTGAAGCTTTTTCAAGAAGACATACGGCAAGTTGTGGACCTGCTGAGAAATCTACCATGTATAGATCATCTTTCCTATACCCTTCAAAGACTAGAGACTTGTCAGATTCCATTAGTACAAGGCAACGATATTTTCCGAATATCACAATCATGTTTAAGTCACAAAGCATTGAGACAGACATTAAGTTGAACCCAAGGGATTCAACAAGCATCACTTTATCCATGTGTTGATCCTTTGAGATTGCAACTCTACCTAGACCCAATACCTTGCTTTTACCAGTGTCAGCAAATGTGATTTGTCTCTTGTCGGATGGACGGAAGGTTGAGTCCATGAGAAGACTTCGATCACCAGTCATATGATTAGTGCATCCGCTGTCCATAATCCATTCTGAAGCACGAGGTGTCATACCCTACAGTGCAGTTAGGAGGATAGGCTTCACAAGGTATGTTGTGAAGCATAAGCATTTGACGCACACTAGGATTATCACAGCTTAGATCAAAGTTAGAACACACAGTATGACAGGTAAGCGATTCTCATGTGAAATACATAGTAAGTAATTTTCTCATGCATCCCTTATAGTGTTTTAGGTCCCCAGCAATAGTATCGGACGCCTTTGATTGCTAGCTGGAGACCATATTCTACAAAAGAGAGTTAATTCTTCTTCACCACCCACATCTTCAGGGGTGGCTTAGAAGCAATGAGTCTAAGTGCAGCATTTGAGAATTTCGGCTTTGGAGCCCTAGCAAATAGCCTTGCAGGAGATGAATGATACTCATATGAATAGGCAGAAAAGTTCTTAGTTCTATGAACATAGCGATTTGAAGACACACGCTCATATTCATAAGTTTGAGTACGATTTCCCTGCAAAACATTGGCGTTAGGGTGACTCAGGTGAGTCCTGTATCCGTATGAAGCCGTTGGACCATATGATGCCTTTGGTCTGGGGTTTGTCTTCTTCCCTGGTGGTGTCATGATGACATTCACTGGAAGATTCTCAAGATAGCTTTTGGGAACCTATATCTTCTTCATAGGTGGTCCATTCCTGCAGTTAGTACCAATATACCTGGCAAACACTTCACCATTCTGATTTTTGAACAGTTTAATGTTTGCATCAAAGGATTCATCAATGATAATAGGATTAGCACAGGTAAAGCCAGATAAGGTGGATGGATCCACTGAGGGTTCCTTTGCAGCAACCCATGTGGTTTTGGGATACTGCTCAGGCTTCCAGTAGGAACCATCAACATTCATTTTCCTCTCGAACCCAACACCCTCTTTCCTAGAGTTTCGGTTCAGAATCTGCTTTTTGAGGACATCGCAAAGTGTCTGATGTCCTTTCAGACTTTTATACATCCCTGTGTCAAGCAATGTCTTCAAACTAGCATTTTCATCAGCAATAGTGGTGGTATCCTCAGCAGAGGGGTTAGTTACCACATCAGTAGTTGAAGACAAAGCAACAGTAGCAGCAGTGGAACATTTGATCTGTTGAGCGCGAAGTGACACATTCTCCTTTTGAAGATCTTCATGAGCCGCTTTCAATTTCTCAAGATCTTGCTTCCTTTGAAGATAATCATAAGAAAGCTTTTCATATGAGTTTGAGAGTGTTTCATGAAGACTTTCAAGTTCTTGATACTTAGAATGAAGATTTTTTATGTCTTCAACTAAGGACTGTGAACGCGTCATTTCCGCGTCCAACAGGTCATCGCTCTTGTCTAACAGTTTTTGAGTGTGTTCCATAGCTTTTTGTTGTTCAGTTGCAATTTTAGCAAGAGTTTTGTAGCTGGGTTTGGATTCACAATCATAGTCATCTTCACTTGATGTTTGGAAGTAAGCATCTCGTGATTTTACCTTGGCACCACGTGCCATGAAGCAGTAGGTGGGAGCAGGATGGTCCTTGTCATCAACATCAGCGTTGGTGTGGAGGTCATTGTCTTCAGTGTTGAAGATGGACTTGGCAACATAGGCTGTGGCCAAAGCCAGACTTGCAACGCCAGAGTCGGACTCCTCTTCAGATTCCACCTCCGCCTCCTCAGAAGCAGACTCCTCCTCTGAATCCATTTCCTTGCCAACAAAAGCACGAGCCTTGCCAGATGAGCTCTTCTTATGAGATGAAGACCTTGATGAGGACTTGGAAGAAGACTTTGAAGATTTCTTCTTCTTCTTGTCATCAGAATCATATTCTTTGCTCTTCTTCTTCTTCTTCTCGTTGTCCCACTGTGGACACTCAGAGATGTAGTGCCCAGGCTTCTTACACTTGTGACATGTTCTCTTCTTGTTGTCTTGAGTGGAAGCTTCATCATTTCTTGAACTGGATCGTGAAGACTTTCTGAAGCCCTTCTTCTTGGTGAACTTCTGGAACTTCTTCACAAGCATAGCAAGTTCCTTTCCAATCTCTTCAGGATCATCAGAACCGCAGTCAGATTCTTCTTCAGATGAGGAAACCACTTTTGCCTTCAAAGCGCGAGTTCGGCCATAGTTGGGGCCATAGATATCTCTTTTCTCAGAAAGCTGGAACTCATGTGTGTTGAGCCTCTCAAGTATATCAGACGGATCGAGAGTCTCGAAGTCAGGGCGTTCTTGTATCATGAGGGCTAGGGTGTCAAAGGATCTGTCAAGAGATCTCAGCAGCGTCTTGACGATTTCATGCTTGGTAATCTCAGTGGCGCCGAGAGCCTGAAGCTCATTTGTGATGTCGTTGAGGCGATCAAACGTGAGCTGGACCTTTTCATTGTCATTTCTCTTGAAGCGGTTGAAGAGGTTGCGAAGAACACTGATCCTTTGATCTCTCTGAGTTGAGACGCCTTCGTTGACCTTGGATAGCCAGTCCCAGACAAGCTTTGACGTTTCTAGAGCACTCACACGGCCATACTGTCCTTTCGTCAGATGACCACAAATGATGTTCTTTGCAGTCGAGTCCAGTTGAATGAACTTCTTGACATCAGCAGGGGTGACACCTTCACCAGTTTTTGGAACGCCGTTCTTGACGACATACCAGAGGTCGACATCAATGGCTTCAAGATGCATGCGCATCTTATTCTTCCAGTAGGGATATTCAGTTTCATCGAACACGGGACAAGCAACGGAGACTTCGATTATCCCTGCAGTCGACATAGCTAAACTCCAGGTGGTTAAACCGAATCACACAGAACAAGGGAGTACCTTGCTCTGATACCAATTGAAAGTGCTAGTTATCGACTAGAGGGGGGGTGAATAGGCGATTTTTAGCAAAGTCTTAAAAACATGGAAGTATCGAAGACAAGCAATAGAAATGACCTAATTGATATGCAGCGGAAGATAAACTACAACAGGCAAGCCATAGTCAAGTATGTAATAATGTGATCATACAAAGACTAATAGCAGCAAGGTAGTAAGGATCAGGATGGAAGATAGTATGAAGCCAATCAACGATAGTAGTCAAGCAATGAAGTCAAACAGATAAGACAAATAGGCAATGACTTCACGAAGACAAACTGAAAGTAAAGGGAGGGAAGGGATAGAACCAGTCACTTGTTGAAGACACATGATTTGTTGGACCAGTTCCAGTTGCTGTGACAATTGTACGTCTGGTTAGGGAGGCTGAGATTCAACTCAGAAGACCGCGTCTTCACCTTATTCCCCTTGAGCTAAGGACACACAGTCCTCGCCCAATCACTCTGGTAAGTCTTCAAGGTAGACTTCCGAACCTTCACAGACTTCGTTCACCGGCGATCCACAATGACTCTTGGATGCTCAGAACGCGACGCCTAACCGGCTGGAGGATACACAGTCCTCAAGCGTAATAAGTCTTCAGGTCACACAGACAGAAAGACTTCAGTGATGCCTAACACTCTTTGGCTCTGGGTGTTTGGGCTTTGTCCTCGCAAGGATTTCTCTCTCAAAGGCTTCGAGGTGGGTTGCTCTCAAAACGACAAAAGCCGTAGACTAACTCTGAGAAGCCACCAATTTATGGTGTAGGGGGTGGGCTATTTATAGCCACAAGGCAACCCGACCTGATATATCTGAAATGACCCTGGGTCACTAAGGAACTGACACGTGTTCCGACGGTCAGATTTCAAACGCACGCGGCAACTTTACTTGGGCTACAAGCAAAGCTGACTCATCCAGCTCTAGATAAGATTTGCTCTCATTGTCTTAGCTCGAAGACATAGGATTTGGGTTGAGCATCACTTCAGTCACTCTGACTTTGTTCACTTGGACCCCACTTAACAGTACGGTGGTTCCTATGACTCAACAAAGAAGAAAAGGAAACAACAAAACAACTCAGTCTTCGCGCTCCATAGTCTTCACTCAATGTCTTCTCATGTCATAGTCTTCAATGTGAATATCTTCACATACCACCATTGTCTTCAATGTCTTCATACATTTTTAGGGGTCATCTCCGGTAGGTAAACCAAATCAATGAGGGACACTACCTGCGTTATCCTGCAATTCTCACAAACGCATTAGTCCCTCAACCAACTTTGTCGTCAATACTCCAAAACCAACTAGGGGTGGCACTAGATGCACTTACACCTTCAAATTAATTCTCCATAGGTGGCTCTCATAATAGATTCATATGGTGGTTTAATTCTCTTCCTTGGGAAGTGTTCCATCCATTTCTTTAATGCAAATTGCAATCTTATATTTCCTTCTTTCATATAAATAATCGCACCTATGGCTCGTAGGAAAGGCCTACCAAGTATTATAGGAAAAGGTGGATTTCATTCAATATCAAGTACAATGAAATCCACGGGCACACAATTTCTATTAGCAAGTATCAGAACATCATTAATTCTACCCAATGATTTCTTAATGGTTGAATCTGCTAAATGGAAGTTAAAGGAACATTCATGTAACACCCCAATAGTTAGGCTACAGCGAACCCATGTTAATGATGCCATGCCATCATCCTTTCCTAAGCAAAATTGTCACTTGAGAAAAATACAAGTCAAATTCAAATTCAAATGCAAGTCAAATTGTTATTTCTTCAAACTATCAAATAAAAATGTAGGTTGGGTGCAAATAATCACTAAGTAATTTTCATCAATAATCCAACCTCTTTTGAATATTTAAAATGTCCTTAACCTATTTAAAATTGGACCAACAACATTTAATTGGTCCATTTCAATTTAAGTGAACGGTTAAACATTTCATAATAAATTGTAAGTTTGAGGGATAGCCCAAAACACTGCCTAGTATTTATATGCCAAAAATCATGTTCAACCAAATTCATTTGCTAGCTAAACTTAATGAAAAGCAGTAAAGAATGAAAGAAAACAAAAAAGAAAAAGAAAAACTAACTACTATGCACTTGGGCTCTAGGTCTACAGGGAGACCTGTCATTTGTTATGCTCTAATGCTTATGCGGGAGTGGGAGAGGATCGCCAATATGAACTACATCTACAACTTCAACGACATAGAGGCCCTATGGATGCTTCAAATGAAAAGAGCACCATTTGCCAAATTTGTCTAGACCTTCAGGAGCAGGGGGTGCTACAAGATAGCATCCACACCAGTGTGGAAGAGCAAGTGGCCACATTCCTCCATGTTGTTGGCCATAACCAGAGGTTCAGGATTATGCACAACACGTCCAGGAGATCAATGGAGACCATCTCAAGGTACTTCAAGTAAGTGATCTATGATGTTGGGGAGCTCAGAGGAGAGATGATCAAGTCACCAACCGGCCAGACTCCTACCAAGATTTGCACTAGCCCAAGATAATATCCATATATACTTCAAGGTGAGCACTGATAGTATGCGCTTCATGGCTTGATATGATTGTATTATTCAAGGTGAGCACTAACACAATCTTCATTTGCCATTCCAGGATTGCATGGGGGCAATAGATGGTACTCATTTCACTGCTAGAGTGCCTCGGTCACAATCTGCAACATATAGGGGGAGGAAGCACTACAAATCCAGAATGTGCTTGCTGTTGTTGACTTCGATATGAATTCACCTATGTGCTGGCTGGCTGGGAAGGGTCAGCACATGATGCTAACATTCTCAGTGACAGCATGAGTCGTCTTGATGGCATCAACATCCCTGATGGCAAGTTCTACCTAGGAGATGTTGGCTATGCATGTCGGCCAGGTATTCTTCCATCCTTCAGGAAAACCAGGTACCATCTGAACGAGTTTGCTGTTACGAACTATCCTAGGACTCAACAGGAGTTGTTCAATCTTAGACACTCCAACCTTAGAGTTACTGTTGAGAGGGCCTTTGGAGCTCAGAAGTCATTCCACACTTTCCACACTCACATTAAGTTTGTTCTTACTTGTTGCATTCTGCATAACTGGATCCTGCAATAGGGTGTTCATGAACTAGTGCCTGAGGACGGAGATGTGATGGAGGACGATGTTGTCAGCTCCAGCCATGGTGTGGAGGCATTCGACAATGAAGTCTGGAAGAACAAAAGGATGGAGTGGGCACAAACAATGTGGGATAACAGAGGTCAGACAAGGATCCGAAGAAGAAGAGCAAGAGCAGTAGCAGAAGAAGATAGATTGGTGCTTGTGGGTGACTAGTAGTGTTGATTACATCTTGTAGTTGATTACTATATAGTTTATTTGGTGGAAGATTATATGTTCAGATCCATTGTGCTATTTAATACCCGTCTAATCTTGAGCATGATTATCATTTGCGAGTAGTTACTTTTGTTCTTGAGGTCACAGGAGCAATCATGTTGCAAGTAATCATGTGAACTTGATATGTGTTCGATATTTTGATGATATGTATGTTGTGATTCCTTTAGTGGTGCCATGTGAACATCGACTACATGACACTTCACCATATTTGGGCCTAAGGGAATGCATTGTGGAGTAGTTATTAGATGATGGGTTGTGAGAGCGACTGAAGCTTAAACCCTAGTTTATGCGCTATTCCGTAAGGGATCGATTGGATCCAAAAGTTTAATGCTATGGTTAGAATTTATTCTTAATACTTTTCTCGTAGTTGCGGATGCTTGCGAGAGGGTTAATCATAAGTAGGAGGTTTGCTCAAGTAAGGACATCACCTACGCACCGGTCCACCCACATACCAAATTATCAAAGTAGCGAACACGAATTAAGCCAAACTGATGAAAGTGACCATGTACCCTCCAGAACACTTTGCTTATCAAAAGAGACCATTTTGACATGTCTTTTGCCTCAAAAGGATTGGGCTACCTTGCTGCACTTTTTTTACTACTACCGTTACTTGCCCGTTACAAATTATCTTGCTATCAAACTACTTTGTTACTTACAATTTTAGCCCTTGCAGACATTACCTTGCTAAAAATCACTTGTCATTTCTTTCTACTCCTTGTTGGGTTCGACACTCTTACTTATCGAAAAAGCTACAATTGACCCCATATACTTGTGGGTCATCACCCACTGGAAGCTGGGTGAAACCAACTCACGAAGACACTGCACAACCTGCTCCTCTGTCATTGATCCCCGTGTAACCTTCACCACACCCGTTATCGAGCTCTCCGTCATAGGCGTAGGCGAGGTGGTCTGAGGTGACTCAAAAAAATCAGCTTAGTGTAGCACACCCCATAAATCATGACCACCGGCTTCGGTCCCAGCAGGAGGGGGCACTCCCCCGAGCCATGCTTCGACTTGAGGCATAACTCAAAAAGTTCGGCAGTACACTCAGCCACGAAGTGTCTCGGTTTACCGTAGCGATAACAATTCATTTTTTCTTTCTTGGGTGCTCACTTTGTAGCCCTTTCACACTTAGACTTGTCACTGCCTCTACCAGATACCGCATCACGCACTGCAACCGTCCATGAGCAGGGATAACCAAGGCTTGGTAAGTGGATAGTATATTTAGAGACTACTAGTATTTGTATATGCATTCGAGTTGTTGACTTGTTTTCGCAAGACCAAGACCACCCCTCTTGCTCCCAACTTGAATGTAAATTGTGCAGCACAGTTATAAAATCAGGGAGGGGTGTCATGATCAGCCCAGATAGAAAGGGGGTACAGGCAGAAGCTTTATTACATTCTCGGCACGGTTGCAGAACTGAAACTTGTGAGGCGACATCTCAAGCAGCTCCAATAGCACCTGTTTCGGGTCCCATCATTCGTCACAAAGCTGAAGCCTAAGATCCTCCAAACCCTGCTACCTCCCTCCGGACTGTCTCTACTTTTTTTTGCCTGACTTTGTTCCAAGTCCCCAATGGCGATTGTGGTGGAAGCTCTAAACAGGGCCAAGTCGTATGCATCACAAGGTCGTTCAGTGATGATCCGTCATGGGTCATTGTCGTGGTATTCTCACGGGGTGGTGCAAGGCGACAGATGCCAGCAGGGGCGGGCCCAGGAATTTGAGACCGTGTATTCAAATTTTGGAAAAAAAATTTGTAAGTCTATTGCCTTCCTTTCGGGCATATAATCAATTACAGAAGCATATTGTACTAGTTCTAAACTATATAAAAGATACCACATAATATATTATATTCACAAAAATTGATCATAATTTGGTATTGTTCACCATATGGAAGTAAAACATTGTTCAACATATCATCGCAAAATCTAAAATATATAGAGGATCAATAAAAAACTTACAAATCACAGGATAACTGCGATCCTTGATGCTTTGGAAATGAGTGATAATGTCCTCATCCTTAACTTGCAAGAAGAAATCCTTTCAATGAATGTGACCAAGCAATCATTCAAGTATTTTTTCCCCATCTTGCTTCTTAGCTTGTTTTTATATAGTTCATTGATGAAAAGACCCTCTCAACACCGGCTGTTGCAACAGGAAGGACTAGCACCAATTTGAGAAGTTTGTAAACAATATCATACCAAGAGCCCTCCTGTTCTAACAAGCATCATAGACAACTCTGCTAGACTTCTCAAGTTTGTGAAGTTTTCATCATTCCTCACATCACTAATATAGAGATTCAATTGAAAAGGAAGTTGGTGCATTTCTTCAAAGTCAAAATCATGAGGATATAACCCAGCAAGCTTAACCAGGTCATCAATATTAAAAGAAGAAAATGACTTGGCTGGACTGAATGATGCCATGCATCTAAGTAGCTCCGTGTTTACCTCATCAAACCTGTTATTAAGCTCTTGAAGTTGCCTATCAATGACACCCAAAAACATATCAGCATGGAACCGGTGGTAATTCATGACATTTTTATAGAACGCTCTTGCTCTTTGTATAGGCTTGTACTTCCCATCCATGTCAACACATCTGACATTGTGCTTCATACAAAAAGAAGTGACATTCTCAAGGAATTCTTTCCATCCATCATCTTCTCTTAGAACTTGCAGTTGTACCTTTGTGAACTCAAGAAGATCAACTGCATTCACAATATCTTGATCCCTCTTTTGCAAAGCGTTGCTTAAGTCACTTGTGTACCCAAATATTTCATTCATCAAGTGCAGCATGAAAACAAACTCAAATGATTTAAATACTTCCAACATAGTTTGAGCTCCTAAAGCCTCTGCCGAATTATTTTCTTTCCCAAGCCTAAAGAGAACTTTCCTGATTGAAGGATACAAAGACATAACATGCATTACCGTTTTGTAGTGAGATCCCCATCGTGTATCACCGGGCCTTGCTAGGCCCATCTCTTGATTCAAACCTTGGCCAGCTTCAATTTCACCTAGTTTCAATGCTTCAATCATATACTCAGCCTGAGCTACGCGAAGCATGCGGATCTTTTTACATGACATCCCAAGAACATTCAACAAATATGCAAGGTGCCCAAAGAACCATTTGCAATCAATATTCTCCTTAGCAACATCTACAAGGGTTAGTTGAAGCTGATGGGCGAAGCAATGAACATAATAAGCAGAAGGAGAATCTTCCATAATTAGTTTGTTCAAACCATTAACATGACCCTTCATGTTACTAGCACCGTCATACCCTTGCCCATGTACCTTGGATATCGGCAATTGATACTTCATAAGCAAGGTCTGAATTGCTTCTTTAAGAGTCAATGATGTAGTATCCGCAACTTGAGCAAGACCAAGAAACCTTTCAACCGGCTCCCCTATTTTATTGACAAATCGCAAGCAAAGAGCTAACTGTTCTTGTTGGTATGCATCACTAGATTCATCAGCAAGAATTGCGAAACACTCATCACCAAGTTCCTCTATGACAAATTTTGTTGTTTCATGAGCACAAGAACCAATAATCTGTTTTTGAATCTTGTGATCTATCATCCGACAATTCTGTGGAGCATTTCCTAAAACAACCTTATTAACTTCTTCAAAGTTTCCTGCCAACCATTGCAAAAGTTCTCGAAATTTCCTTTATTTTTAGAATCCTTTCCTCATCATGACCACGAAAAGCCAACCCCTGATGCAAAATAAATTTTATGCACTCAAGTGACCATTTTAATCGAGCTAGATACTCAGCCTTGTACTGTGTGGTCTGTGAGGAAATGGCCACACGGATTGATGCTTTAGGTTTGATGAACAAATTATATTTCTCTTCGGCTTCACAATGAGCACTATTCACCTCACCAGCATGCTTACGAAATCTCGCTTTCATATTCCAATTTCTGAACCCTCCATTAACAAAACTATCTCCACCAGCAAATTTAGTACTATCTTTGAACAAATAGCAAAAAAAGCAATATGCAGCATCTTTATCCACACTATACTCAAGCCACTTATACTCATCAAACCAAACCGGTTGGAAGCGACGCTTACCTCCGCATTCATGTTGCGGAAAATCTTTCTTCTGCATCTTTGGTTTACATCGTCCCAATGCAATGTAGGCCCTTCTAACTGAATCTTGGTCATTAACATCATAGCTTGAGATAGGAGCCCTCAAACCAGGATCGGGCTCGATGTTATAAATGTCATCATCACTAGAATCAGATTCATCTAGGGCCATAGATTCATCATCATCTGCTGCTATTGGGGCCTCTGTGAGGAGCTCTCTCAGGTTCAGGTGGTATTGTGTGTGTCTCACTACCACTTTGCCCTTGAAAATTACCAATTGCATCTGACTTTCATTGGAAGATGGGGTAGCACTCGTTGGTTCAGGTTGTTTTCTTTTGCAGCAACTCTTTCCGGAAAGCTCTCAAATCAGTAGTGTTCTTACTCTTCATGTTTTACACCTGAAAAGTAAAATTGCTCAAGTTTTAGAGTACTAATTGTTATACATAACGCTCACTGGAACAAATTCAGAATTTATAAACGTTCTCTCATTACAAACTCGAATGGAAAATTATAAATTCTCTTGTCTAAACAATTCTTAATTGACTGCAAACTAGTCTCTAATTTCACTATATTAAAACAAGAAAGACAAGTGGTCAAACTAACTTACTTAGTTAGTCTTGCACTTCTGTATGGCAGCCTGCTGGACAATATGAGATCAAAAGCGAGTCCTGCCTAGCTGCCTGAATTTAGTTCGACAGGACAAGTAAATTCAGTTAGAACACAAGCATGAGAGGAGAGCCCAATTTCGGGGTCAAAGGATTAGTACATCTAATTAGTGATTATACCTTCGATAGTTGAATTCGAGTTGTGGCTTTAAAATTAGATCGATTCCACCAATCTTGCTACCCGCCACCTACAACAGAGATTAGAAAGTTCAGAACCAACAGGGGCAGGGGATTAGGGATTCAGGTTCAGGGATGTATTCGTCAGGCGCAAACATCCACGCTGCAGCCGCCGCCACAGCACCTGATACGATCGCCGATCAGCGGCGACAGCTCTGGACCCTGGCCGCCGTCGCGTGCCGATCAGAGGCGGTTCTTGGCTTGGGCGCTTGCGTCGCGTCGGCGAGTGGAGAACTTCGAGAACAGGGCGGCGCTGCGGTTCGTGTGCCTGGCTCGATCGATGAAAGTTTTTCTGTGCGGCGATGGATGTGTGTGCGAGTGACTTGGGCCAATGGGCCATGTCGTGGTGATGAGGAGAAATATACAATGGGCTGCCTCACTTTTTGGGCTGAAAAGCTTAACTTGCACGCTCTGCATGCGTCGGTATCGTTTTTCCTTATACAACATAGTATATAGACTATATACCTAATCTTTTCACAAAAATAAAGGGTATTCAACTGAATACCCTTGAATTGAGGTGGGCCCGCCCCTGCCAGAAGGGCTTAGTGTGAGGGTAAGGCTGCTGCGAAAAGGACCGGGAGCGGGTATGCGGGTAGCACGCGGAGGTTTACCCAGCTTCGGAGCTCTTCGGAGAGATAATACTCCTACTGTCACATGTCTAAGTGTATCTGATATATCTAGTACAGAGTGCTCCTGGAGATGTATCTGAGGTCAGTGCCATAGGCATCTGGCCTCGTATATACCTCAATGTGGCATGCTAGTGGTCGGCCATGCTCATGGCCGTGAGCATGTGTATGCTCATGCGTGAGTGTCTGTGAGAGTGGGGGAGTGGATGGATGGATGGCTAGCTTATATAGTGAGGGTAGCTTAGGATGTAAGCTAGGTAGTGGCATGGGGGGCAAGGGGGCATGGGGCACCATATGCCCATGAGAGGTGTGGATGTGACGTGCATGCCTCCTTGTCCCTGGTGCACTTTATAAAACAGTGCCCAGGGACAGATGCACTATAGATGATATCGCGGTACGGTTGTCTCGTCGATGTCTTGTCGGTGTCGGGTCGGGCTGCAGTCGGCAGCCGACTGGTTGGCGCAGTCGGCAGCCGGCTGGTCGGCGCAGTCAGCAGCCGGCAGCCGGCCGGGCAGAGCAGTCGGACGGGAAGCCGGCAGGAGCGGCCGGGCAGTCGGACTGAGGGGCTTTGCTAGCTCCGATGTCTTGAAATATCGTCTCTCCGTCTTTGGGGTATCCGTGGCCAATTACTTCGACAGTCGTTCCACTGAAGCCACCAAATTCAAGGTTGTTCTGAAGCGTTCCAGGTCCGCGATACCGAGCCCACCAAGAACTTTGGTCCAGCAAACCATCTTCCAGTTTACAAGTGAATGCCCGCCGTTGGCAGTGTCCCCTAACTTAGTTCGGGAAACATGGGAACTGGATTCAATTAAGGAAACAAGGGATATTTTTTGTCCCTGGACTAAAGGACCCAATTGTTCCCCTCCCTCCCCTGTTCCTCCTTTCAAATACCCCAACCCTTTCACGCCCCAACCGCAAAACTCAACAGATCCCACCAATCTCAATCCCCATTCCACTGTTGCAATAAACCTGCTCCAAGAAACTCCGTCCGCCTGCCATGGGCCTCGTTCCTAGGCCACCGGCTGCCACCCCACCCCCATGGATGGAAGCAGGTCCCTCCACTTGCTGGAGATCATGTGCTTCTTTTCAGGGGCATCCCTCAATGTATGCTCCCCCGATACATCATCACCGGGGTGGACGTGTACGATCGGGAGCCCGAGGAGCTCCTCCGCGCCTACACCTCCGCCGCCTCAGTTGGCGGGAACACCGCTCTATACTTCCTCAACAACGTGTGGGCCAAGGCCAAGAGAGACTGCCAAAAAGACGGATGGCTCCCGATGGCACCTGGAAGTCCGAGAGGGGGGCTGCCGACATATGGGGTGCCTCCGAAATCATCGGCACCCACCAGCCGCTCTCCTTCATCGTCAAGGGTCTAGAGGGAGAAGACATGTGCTCGGGCTACATCGCGCAGGAGATTGCGCTCTCTGGCAACGATGGTCACCTTGCCGGCGGCGACCAGCTCGTGCTGACGAAGATCTACTTCATGCCGCGGGGAGAAGAGGTCTCCAGGCCAAAGAACGCGTCATCGCCAAGGCAAGGCGTAATATTTATACCAATTTTTTTACTTATTTTGTAGTCATGAGGTTGGGTTATAATAAGTAACTAGCAGGGTGACCCGCATTTGCGCGGCTAGATTCAACATATTTAGATACATGCTACTTGATATATTGATAGGGTCTCTTGGTCAAATGATGTATCAATATTTTTCATATGACTATTATGCTATATTATTATCAACATTGGTATTGTAAGTATTTACTCAAACCTTTACTTTTCGATCTTAGCAGATGTTAGGAATTTTACAACGCACATTCATTTATTACTTACTTTCATGGTTAGCTTTCTTTGTCAATAATTTTTGCTTTAATGGTAATTGATATTTAATTTCATCCATCTTTGCATGTGCTTTTCCATACATCCAAATATTGATGAAGTATATCAAAATTATATTCCATGGAAATGTTAATTAGATGGATAGAAGCGTATTTGGTCTTTAATCGGAATCACTACTGTTAAATATTATTATAGTATGTTCCACATTCTATTATTGCTCTAAATTTGATTGCTTGAATTCATATAAATTTCAACATGAATTTAGCTACTTTTCGCTTTCATACTATTTTCTGGGTATTCTAATAGCTAATTTCTTGCATTCCAAAGTTAATTTATTTGTACACTTATATATAGTTCAGATGAGAACAATATGGCAAATTTCTTTTACTTCACCAAATTCTATTTTGAATTTCAGCTACTTGTAGACATAATATATACTTTGTTCAAAAGCTAAATAGATATTTTATTTCCGTTAGGATAATTTCATATATGGCCTGTGCAACTGCATGGCTAAATTGATTAAAATTGTAATTTTTTATATTTCTTTTCCTGTCAGTTGGTTGCCGCACCAGCAGTTGATATTTGATTTAATTCACTTAAATATTTACTTCTTTCTTAAGTAATATATAGGAGATAGTAGTTACCAAAGTACATCTTCTAGAGAGATCGACCGTCTTCTGTGTCACAATTGAAGAGTTTAGTGCATTTATAATACTCCCTTTTTCACTCTACTAATTTCCTACTTTTGTCATTTTTGTTTTCACCAGTAGTATTTTTTTTAAATGTGTTCTCTAAATATAAGTGTTGGAGGAAATTTGCACTAAGAATTAAACTCAAACATATTCACATGAATGTTGTTGCTCTAAAACATCATTATACATATTCTGAACAGTACACTCAAATGTACACATAGAATATTGCTTATGCATCTTCTGACCATTCCGTCCGAGTGTGCTGACCAAATTATATATGCCCATTTGCATGTACGTACTCTTTGATTTCTCCCGATATAGTGCGGCTCGTCCGTCGCTTCGAGGCACTCTGTACACCGCTAGTACCTGCTAATCTTTCACTCCTCAACTCTTTGATAGGATGTATCGTGATAGGATGCATGTTGGTTAGGAAATTGTTTTTGCGGGTGTGTTGATTAGTAATTCAGAAAGAAATGACGTATATATTCACAATGGTTTGACTTTACTCGGCTGTAGATAGATGAATCGAACTGGCTCGTAGTACTGGCCAAAATAAAAGCATTTAGCATTCGAAATCACTCCTTCACGTTCCCTCGCTCGAGCGATCGATTCCACCTCCCGCAGCCAACAGGCCCTTTTTTCGGGACGAGTGACATGAGTGAGAGCAACTAAGAGCATCTCCAGCCGCACCCCTAGTACGGATTTCCCTGGCAATTTTTTCGCGCCGACGCCGAAAAAACGGCCCAGTCATGTTCCAGGAGTCCGTTTTTCGTCGGCTTGGGCCGAAATGAGCGCCGGCGGACCCAAGCCGAACCCGGCGCGCTGAGGGGTGCCTGGGGGTGCCGGGCGAGCGTTTTGGCGCGAAACAGCCGCGGGCCCACCGAGTCAGCGAGACGGCGCTTCGTCGCCCTCATCCCCTCGTTCCCATGGGAATCAATGCCAAGGGTGCCGCGCTGCCGCCGCCGGTCAGCCTTGCCATTGATTCCTCCTCACGGGCGGCGCGTCACCGGGTGGCGCGTCACAGGGCGGCGCGGCGACGCCTCCCCTCCCGCCACGCGTCCACACGGACGCGGCTATATAAGCCGGTGGCCTCCCTCACCTCTGGCCGCACCAGCCCTAGCCGCCGAGCTCTCCCTCTCCCGTGCGCCGTCGCCGACGCTTCTTCCCTCCATCTCCCTCACTCCGACACCCGATGGCCGCGTGTTTCCCCAGCGACGCGGCGGCGGCCAATGGCTTCGGCCGCCGCTCGCTCCACGAGTGGGAGTCGTGGCTCCTGTTCGAGGCCAACATCCCGGCATCGCCGGACATGCACGCCGGATAGACGGGGTGGAGGCTCAGCAACGAGGGGTGCCCATTCCCCCGTTGCCCGACGTCGAGGCACGCCCCGCCTACTTCGCCGTCGAGATCGACCGCGTGCGCGCCTCCCTCACCGACGAGCAGCTCGCCCTTCCCCAGTACGCCGCTGACAACTACACGGCGTGGGCGGCGTACTTCGAGCGCCGCCAGGAGAAGAGGCTGGCGTCCACCAACGGGGCGCCGGTGGCGGGCGGCGTGAAGACCAGCAAGGGGCGCCGCGTGTGCTGGGGCGCCCCCGGCTGCACGCTCGACGGCGTGCTGTCGTACCTTGAGGGCAGCAACGATCGGCCGCTGGCATACCCTCCCACGAGGCCGCCCCGGCCCACCGCCTGCGCGCCGGGCAATGGATGCCCAGGAGGTTCGATTCCCCGTCGTCTTCCTCCTCGCACACCTCCTCAGGCTCTTCTTCCGACTCCTCCGGCTCTCCGGCGTTGCTCGACGTCAAGGCCAAGCCAGCAGCGGAGACGCCGCTTGGCCGGCGCACTCGCAGCGTCGGCATCGTCATAAACGAGGGCTGCCGACGCGCCTCCTCGTCAGCTCCTCCGCACTTTGTTAAGCCAAAGATGGAGCCGGGGCTCGCGGCCGTGAAAACGGAGCCGGGGCTTCCCGCCGTGAAGACGGAGCACGGCGACGTGGAGCTCGACTACGTGGCGGCCCTGAAATGGGCGCGCAAGAACTACCTCAAGATGGAGATGGAGCGCCAGCGTGCCGCCATGCAACAAAGGAGGCGTGGTCGTCCTCGACGACAGCGACAACGATGACGCGCCGCCACCGCCACCGGTCCGCCGTGGCGACTCCGGCAACGGGTCCAGCAGGGGTGGCCACGTCAAGGAGGAGAAAGCCTACGACGACGACGACGACGACGTCGAGGATGGCAGCGACAACGGCGACTACGTCGCGTTCAGCAACTTCTTCGCCCCTTAATTATAGTCTATGTCTTTTTTAGATAAATTTTCTATGTAATCCGCGAACATGTCTAATATATGCCAAGTTTACCGAATTTTAGCCGAGTTTAACCGAACTTTGCTGAGTGTTTTTTTATACGGCGTCTGGGGGGCGGCTCTGTAGTCGGCGACTGGGAACCAACTCGCTCCCACAGCCTTCTTTTTGCTGGCTCGCCTCAGCGGCGATTTCTGCGCCCAGGGGCAATGGCTGGAGATGCTCTTAATTAAGGAGCGCTCCTTCGGGAGCCTTCCCAAGGGTCACTTGGGGTGGGCTGAGAGCACGCCGCTTGGCCACTCTCAGCCGCCGCCACATGTCGTGCTTCGGGCGCTCCCTCTAAATTTTATTATTTATTATTTGTTTCACACGCATTTTTAGCTTTTTATATGGTTTTCCAGGGTTTTTTAGCTTTTTGGTTTTCCATCATTCTTTCTTAGCTTTTCAATAAAAAAGTTGGGGGAAAATATTTCCCAAGAAAACACTTTTTCTATTTTCTCTTTCATGAAAGGCACGGATTTTATTTCATGAGAGACACGGATTTGCTTCTGTGAGAGGCACGGCCGTACCTCTTTAAAACAAAACAAACATCTTTTGTTTTGTTTTCTGCTTGCACGAGAGGCATGGTTTTGTTTCCACGAGAGACATGGCCGTGCCTTTTGGAAACGAAAAAAATATGTTTTCTTTTTTTTCCTTCCGCGAGAGGCACGGCCGTGCCTCTTAGAACGGGAAAAACGCGTTTTTCCCTTTTTTTTTTCCATTTTCATGATTTTGCTTCCGCGAGAGGCACGACCGTGCCTCTTAAAAAAAAACATGTTTTGTTTTTCCTTTTTCAAATGATAAGTGTCACACGTGTTGCACGAAGTAACATCGCCCTGACGTTTTTTACAACTAAAATTTCCATAAAAAGAAAAGAAAATCTAGAAAAAACTGAAACGTGTAATCCAAATAGAAAGTTGTCATGTTTCACAACTAAAGTTGCCATCCTCGGGTAGCTAAATGTGCTATCCAAAACGTCAGGGCGGAATTGCTTTGTGCCACACGTGTGGCACTTATCATGATCCTTTTTCTTTTGCTTCCGTCAGAGACATGGTTTTGCTTCTGCAAAAGGCACGGATTTGCTTCCGCGAGAGGCATGGCCGTGCCTCTCGGAAACGATTTTCATATAGGGAAAAAATAACGTGCTCCCAGTTCGTTTTTTTGTCTTTTTTTCCGTGCAAAAAAGTTCGTCAGAACCTATCAACATGGGATTTAGTTTTGAGGATCTCGACGAAGAATCCAATGATGAAAATAGTTCGAGATTTGAAAGCACTGTTTAAAAGATAAAACATTTTGAATAAACGGATCTACGAAAAAGAAAAAACTCACAGGTCGCGACAAGTGACGCACATGGAATGTGCCAGTTGTTGCAAACTGTGAAGTGTGAAAGCAATTTTTGAAAGGAGTGCTCCTTAATTAGTGATTTTGGGAGTTTGTGCATGGAAGGACTTTTCGCATCCACGCCAACATAATCACTCCCGCCCTGAATTTTAGGGTGGGGCCCACCTAAGTTTGTCTAATATTCTTGGCCCCTTGATTTTTACACGAACTGCTCGCTATCTAATTGAGCCGTCTTACACCGAGGAGCGAGCGCTCGTGCATTAGCGAAGCAAACTGAAATGATAAGCAGGTTTGCAATGAAATACCTGAAACTTTTTTAAAGAGTTAAATACGTCACATGTGTCTTAACTTGTTCGGCATGGTCAATTTAATACCTAAACTTGAAAAATGCACAAAATATTTTCTATAACTTGTCACAGTGCGTCGCATATAGACAGTCCACATGGCATGCCATCTGGCCGTTGGCCCACATGTCAGTGGGAGTTAGGTGGTTAGGCACTGGGTAACCCAAGTGTGATATCCGTTTGCAGATAACACCCTCATATTTTCACTATCCCTCAATTGGAAGTGTGGGTCCCAACTATCAATATGTGAGAGAAAAACAAAATACGAGTAGGCGATTAGAACCAGTGCCCTCTTGGTTAATGTTGTAGAGCGAAAGCAAATGAGACAGACGAAGAGTCCAAATGATTCACTATATCTATTGGAATGTGGGAGACCCACTTATATACATAATGAAGGGGTGTGTTGGGAGACACCTCTTCCCAACAGACACCTCCTGAGAGGCATTCCACCCATATAATTGATCACATATTTATATTTCTCAACACATCCTCTTGATCAATTCGTCATATGTATATTGCAAACTGAAAACTCCTCCAAAAACCCAAAATTGAGGAGAAATCTTATAATAATATGCCATCGAAAACTCCTTTAAAACACAGTGCGAAAAATATAAAGAGAAACCAATATGGTATATATCCGCACTTGTATTTATGTTGTCTCATTAAAAACCTTATATGAGAAACCATCATGAGAAACTCATAAAGGGAAAACAGAGTACAACATGAGTGATTTGAGGATCACGAAATGGTTATAACTTGGGATTTTACTCCCCTGAAGTTTGCAAACCTCAATAATATCTCATACAAATTCCACGAAACTCATTCTAGAATATAAACATTGGTAGAGATATTGTGAATATCACAATAATTTGTTTGCAAATTACCCTCCTACATTTTTGTAACTCATGAGGATAAATATAACCCGTAAACAATACAAGTGACATTATCTTGGTAGATAATAATAATCTCCACATGATTTCACATGTGGCCAATCATTCTATGAAGTCATACACATTTTGTGATGCTTCAAATAAAACAGAATGATTACTAGAAGGATTTGTTTAGAGTCTATTCTGAAGACTTCCCTCTAAATACTCTTCCAGCAAACCCAGTCTTTGATATGGTATTGTGGGATCAGATAATTAGCCATTATCAATATATCAAATCATGGTTCCATCTTGATTTTATGGATGAAATTGATCAAGACCCTTTGTGCCCTGGATATATCCGAGGATATTCCTTACACAAATCTTATACCTTCAGGGAAATTGCACTCTCAATAAACTGCCAAAAACTATAGTGTCAGGCCTGACATATTTTGCAAGATATATGAGTGCTTCGATGGTACTTAGATATGGCAATTTATGCCCCACTATCACTTCACCATCTCCCGTATGTCTCAAGGATTTGTATCTCATATTAGGTATAATATGACCATATGTGTCTTTGATATAATATATCCATATTGAACTTCTCCAATACTTTCGGATATATGAAGACTGATATCTTAGGGGTGCTCAAGTCATAAACTTAGCATAATTTGGTTTAACCCAAATATCCGTCTTAACATGATGGTGTGTATGTCATGTCTTATATAGACTTTGATGATAAGATCATCGACACCACAAATTAAGGTGATGTAAAATCCAATCCAAGATTTCTTCATGAATGCACGTCAACAATCATTAATATGAGAGTAATCCTTGTCAGGGAATAACTCACTTAGTCGGTTGCACCACTCAATTCTCCGACTATTTCAAGTCATAGAATGACTTCCGAAGTTCCACACATGCATGCTGCGATTTACCTTCGGATCCAGAATATTAAGTCATTCAATGACTTCAATGTATACATCTAAACTAATTGACCCGTGGGATTATGTAGACATTACATACATACATCAATTGTATGGATTTGTACTGCCATTAACATTCAATATCGAAACATAATTCCACTCATACCAAGAAGGTATGCTACATTGTAACCGATGTCAGGTCTCTGCGAAAAACCCTTGTGCTACAAGCCTCGCTTTCTTACCACCTCATTTATTTTCGTTTCCAAACGAAAATTCACTTCTCTTCCCTTTGAAAGATACTTATGAGGAGTAGGTTTTATTATGGTAAATACCTCTCTTTTTATGAGCGAGTGCCACTCTCCTTTAATTGCTTCCTTTCATTTGAACCAATATGGATTTGGTTTAGGGCCCAAAAGGATTCTAGAAATTCTCGAGAAGAATTTTATGCGGACATATGTAGACTTTCTCATATACGATTCTCATGAATCAATATCATTGTGGAATTCTTATTACGCCTCTTAACTCCTTGTGATTTCCCACAACAACGGAGTCAAGGTGTTTCGATGTCCCAACACCTAAAAATGCATGCACATATGTGTTGGACTTTGGATGTCGTGCATCCGTCAGGTGTCATTCAACCAGAGGTTGAATCTATTTACTGATCGAGGGGTCAATCTCCTTTGTTTCCGCTGAAACATATGAGAACTTAATCTCATGCGACTAGAATTCTCCCCCTCTTGCACTCATCTAGGGATAAGAGTGGTTTGTTAGGTACCTCCACTCATTCTGGTACTTGACCATAGTGACACTTGTGTCATCAGTAAATATACTTGGCAGATCATTTGCATTATGCTACAAATTTCTCATAACCTGAACCTACAACTCAGATTCTGAAGTACGTGGACAAAATGTCTATGACATTTCTTGTCCATTTCCTGGCATTCTTTGTGGTACACATCTCCCCCTAATGCCAGAAAATGTTCTTATTGCAAAAGCAATTAGCGTATGGGCTGCTAATAACTCCTTAACAGGGTTAAAGTATTCGTCAGATTAATGATCATACCACAATTATTCCTCACATATATAGATCCCAATCATATGTGAAGGCCCATGATATACGCTGGGGTGGTGATATTGGTATGCAACCGAATTACCGCAGATGGGAAAAACTTCGCTTATTTCCATGTACAAACTGCAAAGGGGGTGCAGTATCATTTGATCTTATTTAAACCAAATATGCGGAGTGTGAGACCGCATGTTATCATCAACAAAATGTTGGTAAATCACAATTCTGCAACATTGGCCAAGCAATATTGAATCTCTTTCATAAGAGATCTAGCCAAACCATTCTGTTTATGTGCACTATATAATAAATATAACCATTGAATGCTCGTGAATCAACTTCAATGATATTTGCATTCCAATGGAATTATCCCACATTAGGCTAATTTGCTCTAAATTCGTCAATTTGAGCAATTAATTCAGTAAACACATGGTTTTGTATAGATGATACACATCTAAGACCATCTTCTAGATGCGTCTATTAACACCATGAAGTACCAACATAACTCAGATAATGGTTGAATAATCCAAACAAATTCTTGAATGCAATCAAGAATATTGGCTGGCTCATTTCAAATTTTAAGGTGAGAGTGCCTTAAAATTAATTCCCCAATGTCACATGCAGTGCACAAAACAATCTGATGATTGTTGGGAACATTGCAACTTGCCAAGTTGTGGCCAACAGAATTGTCTATAATTCATGTAATCGTCCAATACCATGATGATAAAGGAGGAAACATTATTGTGTATGCAACAAGATTGAGTATGAACTGACTCATACACTCAATTTCCTCAATTATCATGCCTGAGGGACAAGATGTTGCACTTTATACTACATGTAGTAGTACAATTATAGGCTAATGATATTTAGGGCTAACTAGGAGACTACACGAGATCTCCAAAATATATTTGGAATATCATTCCACAAGCATATCGTCAATATAGAGGAGTCCATTCTCTTTCTACCATGCCAGAATATTTTCTGGTTGTTACCTTTTGAAGTAGAACTTCAAACCTATCCATTAAAATCATTTTCCTGCAGTGAGTCGGTGATATGCTTCAACCCAACACTTGACCTATTGGGAATCATTGGTTTGACATTTCATACAATCACCACTTTGACAAACTTGAAAGTTGTCATTATGATCATTCAGATTAAATGGTCCATTTCCTTTTGAGATATACACTCAATTTCTGCTTGTCATTTTGTCTCTCTTCACTTTACATTCAAGTCCTCGTGGTTCTCTAACCACTATTGCTTAGTACTAAGAGTACTAGCATGAATTTCAGGCATTGCAACATAAAACAAAGATGATATTTCTGTTTACCATCCTAGGAGAACGTAAAGTGCAGTAAGGACTTACAGTTAGATATGTATCTGAAACAGCCTTATCACATAATCTCAACATAGTATTGATTTATAGACAACAGAATTATAAGGCTCAACGGACTCAAAGTCCTGAAAACAAATTAAGGTTATGTAAAATCCAATCCAAGATTTCTTCATGAATACACGTCAATAATCATTAGTATGAGAGTAATCCTTGTCAAGGAATAAATCACTTAGTCGGTTGCACCACTCAATTCTCTGACTATTTCAAGTCATAGAATGACTTCAAAAGTTCCACGCATGCATGTTGTGATTTACCTTCGGATTCAGAATATTCAGTCATTCAATGACTTCAATATATACATCTAAACTAACTGACCCATGGGATTATGTAGACATTACATATAAACATCAACCATATGGATCTGTACTGCCATTAACATTCAGAATCGAAACATAATTCCACTCATACCAAGAAGGGATGCTACATCGTAACTGATGTCGGGTCTTTGCGAAAAACCCTTGTGCTACAAGCCTCCCTTTCTTACCACCTCATTTATTTTCGTTTCCAAATGAAAATTCACTTCTCTTCCCTCTAAAAGATACTTATGAGGAGTAGGTCTTATTATGGTAAATACCTCTCTTTTGATGAGCGAGTGCCACTCTCCTTTAACTGCTTTCATTCATTTGAACCAATAAAGTGCAACAACACTCTCCGTGGATTTGGTTCAAGGCCCAAAAGGATTCTAGCAATTCTCGAGAAGAATTTTATGTCAACATATGTAGACTTTCTCATATATGATTCTCATGAATCAATATCATTGCTGAATTCTTATTACGCCTCTTAACTCCTTGTGATTTCCCACAAGAATGGAGTGAAGGTGTTTCGATGTCCAACACCTAAAAATGCATGCATATGTGTTGGACTTTGGATGCCACGCATCCCATAGGTGTCATTCAACCAGAGGTTGAATGATATTTACTGATGGAGGGGTCAATCTCCTTTGTTTCCGCTGAAACATATGAGAACTTAATCTCATGCGAGCAGAATTCTCCCCCTCTTGCTCTCATCTAGGGAGACGAGTGGTTTGTTAGGTACCTCCAGTCGTTCTGGTACTTGACCATAGTGACACTTTTGTCATCAGTAAATATACTTGGCAGATTATTTGCAGTATGCCTCAAATTTCTCATAACCTGAACCTGCTGCTCAGATTCTTAAGTACGTGGACAAAATGTCTATGACATTTCTTGTCCATTTCCTGGCATTCTTTATGGTACACATCTCCCCCTAATGCCAGAAAATGTTCTTATTGCAAAAGCAATCACCGTATGGGCTGCAAATAACTCCCTTCATAGGGTTAAGGTATTCGTCGGATTAACGATCATACCACAGTTATTCCTCACATAGATCCAAACAATATGTGAAGGCCCATGATATACGCTGGGGTGGTGATATCGGTATGCAACCGAATTACCGCAGATGGGAAACACTTCGCTTATTTCCACATACAAACTGCAAAGGGGGTGCGGTATCATTTGATCTTATTTAAACCAAATATGCAGAGTGTGAGACCGCATGTTACCATCAACAAAATGTTGGTAAATCACAATTCTACAACATTAGCCAAGCAATATTGAGTCTCTTTCATAAGAGATCAAGCTAAACCATTCTGGTTAATGATACATCTCCGTCGTATCTATAATTTTTTATTGTTCCATGCCAATATTCTACAACTTTCATATACTTTTGGCAACTTTTTATACTATTTTTGGGACTAACATATTGATCCAGTGCCCAGTGTCAGTTCTTGTTTGTTGCATGTTTTTTGTTTCACAGAAACCCCATATCAAACGGAGTCCAAACATAATAAAAACAGGCGGAGATTTTTTTTGGAATATTTATGATTTTTGGAATATTTATGATTTTATGATGCTCGAGTGGCCCAAGAGGCAGGGGGCGCGCCCCTGACCCTCGCGTTCACTCCGTAAGGCGGTTGGAGCCCTTCTTTCACCGCAAGAAAGCTAATATCCGGATAGAAATCTTGTCCAAAGCACAACCCAATCGGAGTTACGGATCTCCGGGAATATAAAAACCGGTGAAAGGGCAGAATCAGGAACGCAGAAACAGAGAGAGACAGAGAGATAGATCCAATCTCAGAGGGGCTCACGCCCCTCCCACGCCATGGAGACCATGGACCAGAGGGGAAACCCTTCACCCATCTAGGGAGAAGGTCAAGGAAGAAGAATAAGAAGGGGGCCTCTCTCCCCCTCGCTTCCGGTGGCGCCAGAACACCGCCGGGGGCCATCATCATCACCACGATCTACACCAACACCTCCGTCATCTTCACCAACATATCCATTACCTTCCCCCCTCTATATTCAGTGGTCCACTCTCCCGCAACCCGCTGTACCCTCTACTTGAACATGGTGCTTTATGCTTCATATTATTATCCAATGATGCGTTGCCATCGTATGATGTCTGGGTAGATTTTCGTTGTCCTACCGGTGATTGATGAATTTCTATGATTGGTTTAATTTGCTTGTAGTTATGCCGCTGTACTATGGTGCTCTCCGTGTCGCGCAAGCATGAGGGATTCCCGCTATAGGGTGTTGCAATACGTTCATGATTCGCTTATAGTGGGTTGCTTGAGTGACAGAAGCATAAACCCGAGTAAGAGGGTTGTGGCGTATGGGATAAAGGGGACTTGATACTTTAATGCTATGGTTGGGTTTCACCTTAATGATCTTTAGTAGTTGCGGATGCTTTCTAGAGTTCCAATCATAAGTGCATATGATCCAAGAAGAAAAAGTATGTTAGCTTATGCCTCTCCCACATGAAACTTGCTATCGGTCTAGTAAAGTAGTCAATTGCTTAGGGACAATTTCACAACTCCTACCACCACTTTTCCACACTCGCTATATTTACTCTATTGCTTCTTTATCTAAACAGCCCCTAGTTTATATTTACGTGCTCTTTATATTCTTGCAAACCTATCCAAAAACACCTACAAAGTACTTCTAGTTTCATACTTGTTCTAGGTAAAGCGAACGTTAAGTGTACGTAGAGTTGTATCGGTGATCGATAGAACTTGAGGGAATATTTGTTCTACCTTTAGCTCCTCGTTGGGTTCGACACTCTTACTTATTGAAAGAGGCTACAATTGATCCCCTATACTTGTGGGTTATCAGTTATGTGCACTATATAATGAATATAACCATTGAATGCTCGTGAATCAACCTCAATGATATGCATTCGAATGGAACTATCCCACATTAGGATAATTTTTCTCTAAAGTCATCAATTTGAGCAATTAATTCAGTAAACACATGGTTTTGTATAGATGATACACATCTAAGACCATTTTCTAGACGCGTCTATTAACACCATGAAGTACCAACATAACCAAGATAATGGTTGAATAATCCAAACAAATTCTTGAATGCAATCAAGAACAGTGGCTGGCTCATTTCAAATTTTAAGGTGAGAGAGCCTTAAAATTAATTCCCCAATGTCACATGCGGTGCACAAAACAATCTAATGATTGTTGGAATATTGTAACTTGTCAAGTTGTGGCCAACAGAATTGTCAATAATTCCTCTAATCATCCAATGCCATGATGATAAAGGAGGAAAAATTATTGTGTATGCAACAAGATTGAGTATGAACTAACTCATACACTCAATTTCCTCAATTATCATGTCCGAGGGACAAGATGTTGCAATTTATACTACATGTAGTAGTACAAATTATAGGCTAATGATATTTAGGGATAACTAGGAGACTACACGAGATCTCCAAAATATATTTGGAATATCATTCCACAAGCATATCATAAATAGAGAGGAGTCCATTCTCCTTCTACCATGCCAGAATATTTTCTGGTTGTTTCCTTTCGAAGTAGAACTTCATGTTGGGGAACGTTGCAGAAAATTAAAAAATTTCCTACGGTTTCACCAAGATCCATCTATGAGTTCATCTAAGCAACGCGTCATGGGAGAGAGATTGCATCTACATACCACTTGTAGATCGCGTGCGGAAGCGTTCAAGGGAACGGTGATGATGGAGTCGTACTCGCCGTGATTCAGATCACCGATGACCAAGTGCCGAACGGGCAGCACCTCCGTGTTCAACACACGTACGGAACGGACGACGTCTCCTCCTTCTTGATCCAGCAAGGGGTAAGGAGAGGTTGAGGAAGAAGGCTCCAACAGCAGCACAACGGCGTGGTGGTGATGGAGTGACAGTTCTCCCAGCAGGCTTCGCCAAGCACACGCGGAGGAGGAGAGGTGTTGGGAGGGAGGGCTGCGCCTTGAAGTGTGTTGCAGCCTCCCTCACCCCTCTATTTATAGGGAAGGGGCAGGGGCGGCCCCTCTAGATGAGATCTAGAGGGGGCGGCGGCCAGGAGGGGGCTTGCCCCCAAGCAAGGGGCCCCCCACTAGGGTTCCCCAACCCTAGGCGCATGGGCCCAAGGGGCGCGCCCAGCCCTCCAGGGCTGGTTCCCTGCCCTTGTGGCCCATGAGGCCCTCCGAGAGGGTGGCCCTCCCGGTGGACCCCGGAACCTCTCCGGTGGCCCCTGTACAATACCGATATGACCCGAAACTTTCCGGTGTCCGTTTGACAACTTCCCATATATAAATCTTTACCTCCGGACCATTCCGGAACTCCTAGTGATGTCCGGGATCTCATCCGGGACTCCGAACAACATTCGGTAATCACATACAAGTCTTCCTAATAACCCTAGCGACACCGAACCTTAAGTGTGTAGACCCTACGGGTTCGGGAGACATGCAGACATGACCGAGACGGCTCTCCGGTCAACAACCAACAGCGGGATCTGGTTATCCATGTTGTCTCCTACATACTCCTCGATGATTTCATCGGATGAACCACGATGTCGAGGATTCAAGCAACCCCGTATACTATTCCCTTTGTCAGTCGGTATGTTACTTGCCCGAGATTCGATCGCCGGTATCCCAATACCTCGTTCAATCTCGTTACCGGCAAGTCACTTTACTCGTACCGTAATGCATGATCCCGTGACCAGACACTTGGTCACTTGGAGCTATTGATGATGCACTACCGAGTGGGCCCAGTGATACCTCTCCGTAACACGGAGTGACAAATCCCAGTCTCGATCCGTGTCAACCCAACAGACACTTTCGGAGATACCTGTAGTGCACCTTTATAGTCACCCAGTTACATTGTGACGTTTGGTACACCCAAAGCACTCCTACGGTATCCGGGAGTTACACGATCTCATGGTCTAAGGAAGAGATACTTGACATTGGAAAAGCTCTAGCAAAACGAACTACACGATCTTGTGGTATGCTTAGGATTGGGTCTCGTCCATCACATCATTCTCCTAATGATGTGATCCCGTTATCAATGACATCCAATGTCCATAGTCGGGAAACCATGACTATCTATTGATCAACGAGCCAGTCAACTAAAGGCTCACTAGGGACATATTGTGGTCTATGTATTCACACGTGTATTACGATTTCCGGATAATACAATTATAGCATGAATAAAAGACAATTGTCATGAACAAGGAAATATAATAATAATCCTTTTATTATTGCCTCTAGGGCATATTTCCAACAGTCTCCCACTTGCACTAGAGTCAATAATCTAGTTACATTGTGATGAATCGAACACCCATAGAGTTCTGGTGTTGATCATGTTTTGCCCGCGGAAGAGGTTTAGTCAACGGATCTGCGACATTCAGATCCGTATGCACTTTGCAAATTTCTATGTCTCCATCTTGAACATTTTCATGGATGGAGTTGAAGTGACGCTTGATGTGCCTGGTCTTCTTGTGAAACCTGGGCTCCTTGGCAAGTGCAATAGCTCCAGTGTTGTCACAGAAGAGTTTGATCGGCCCCGACGCATTGGGTATGACTCCTAGGTCGGTGATGAACTCCTTCACCCATATTGCTTCATGTGCTGCCTCCGAGGCTGCCATGTACTCCGCTTCACATGTAGATCCCGCCACGACGCTCTGCTTGCAGCTGCACCAGCTTACTGCTCCACCATTCAACATATACACGTATCCGGTTTGTGACTTAGAGTCATCCAGATCTGTGTCGAAGCTAGCGTCGACGTAACCCTTCTGACGAGCTCTTCGTCACCTCCATAAACGAAACATGTCCTTTGTCCTTTTCAGGTACTTCAGGATATTCTTGACCGCTGTCCAGTGTTCCTTGCCGGGATTACTTTGGTACCTTCCTACCAAACTTACGGCAAGGTTTACATCAGGTCTGGTACACAGCATGGCATACAAAATAGATCCTATGGCCGAGGCATAGGGGATGATGCTCATCTCTTCTTTATCTTTCGCCGTGGTCGGGCATTGAGCCGAGCTCAATCTCACACCTTGCAGTACAGGCAAGAACCCTTTCTTGGACTGATCCATTTTGAACTTCTTCAAAATCTTATCAAGGTATGTGCTTTGTGAAAGACCTATGAGGCGTCTCGATCTATCTCTATAGATCTTGATGCCTAATATATAAGCAGCTTCTCCAAGGTCCTTCATTGAAAAACTTTTATTCAAGTAGGCCTTAATGCTGTCCAAGAGTTCTATATCATTTCCCATCAAAAGTATGTCATCTACATATAATATGAGAAATGCTACAGAGCTCCCACTCACTTTCTTGTAAACGCAGGCTTCTCCATAAGTCTGCATAAACTTAAACGCTTTGATCATCTCATCAAAGCGAATGTTCCAACTCGAGATGCTTGCACCAGCCCATAAATGGATCGCTGGAGCTTGCATACCTTGTTAGCATTCTTAGGGTCGACAAAACCTTCCGCTGCATCATATACAGCTCTTCCTTAAGATAACCGTTAAGGAATGCCGTTTTGACGTCCATCTGCCATATCTCATAATCATAGTATGCGGCAATTGCTAACATGATTCGGGCGGACATAAGCTTCGCTACGGGAGAGAAAGTCTGATCGTAGTCAATCCCTTGAACTTGCCGATAACCCTTAGCGACAAGTCGAGCTTTATAGATGGTGACATTACCATCCGCGTATGTCTTCTTCTTAAAGATCCATTTGTTTTCTATCGCTCGCCGATCATCGGGCAAGTCTGTCAAAGTCCATACTTTGTTTTCATACATGGATCCTATCTCGGATTGCATGGCTTCAAGCCATTTGTTGGAATCCGGGCCCGCCATCGCTTATTCATAGTTCGAAGGTTCACCATTGTCCAACAACATGATTTCCAGGACAGGGTTGCCATACCACTCTGGTGTGGAACGTGTCCTTGTGGACCTACGAAGTTCAGTAGCAACTTCGTCCGAAGTACTTTGATCATCATCGTTAATTTCCTCTCCAGTAGGTGTAGGCACCACAGGAACATTTTCCTGAGCTGCACTACTTTCCGGTTCAAGAGGTAGTACTTCATCGAGTTCTACTTTCCTCCCACTTACTCCTTTCGAGAGAAACTCTTTTTCAAGAAAGGATCCGTTCTTGGCAACAAAGATCTTGCCTTCGGATCTAAGGTAGACGGTATACCCAATGGTTTCCTTAGGGTATCCTATGAAGACGCATTTTTCTGACTTGGGTTCGAGCTTTTCAGGTTGAAGTTTCTTGACATAAGCATCGCATCCCCAAACTTTTAGAAACGACAGCTTAGGTTTCTTCCCAAACCATAATTCATGCGGTGTCGTCTCAGCGGATTTAGGCGGTGCCCTATTTAAAGTGAATGTAGCTGTCTCTAGGCGTATCCCCAAAATGATAGCGGTAAATCTGTAAGAGACATCATAGGTCGCACCATATCCAATAGAGTGCGATTACGACGTTCGGACACACCATTACGCTGAGGTGTTCCAGGCGGCGTGAGTTGTGAAACGATTCCACATTTTCTTAAGTGTGTACCAAATTCGTGACTTAAATATTCTCCTCCACAATCTGATCGTAAGAACTTTATTTTTCGGTCACGTTGATTCTCTACCTCATTCTGAAATTCCTTGAACTTTTCAAAGGTCTCAGACTTGTGTTTCATTAAGTAGACATACCCATATCTACTCAAGTCATCAGTGAGAGTGAGAACATAACGATATCCTCCGCGAGCCTCGACGCTCATTGGACCGCACACATCGGTATGTATGATTTCCAATAAGTTGGTTGCTCGCTCTATTGTTCCAGAGAATGGAGTCTTGGTCATTTTGCCCATAAGGCATGGTTCGCATGTGTCAAATTATTCATAATCGAGAGACTCTAAAAGTCCATCAGAATGGAGCTTCTTCATGCGCTTGACACCAATGTGACCAAGGCGGCAGTGCCACAAGTATGTGGGACTATCGTTATCAACTTTACATCTTTTGGTATTCACACTATGAATATGTGTAATATTATGTTCGAGATTCATTAAGAATAAACCATTGACCATTGGAGCATGACCATAAAACATATCTCTCATATAAATAGAACAACCATTATTCTTGGATTTAAATGAGTAGCCATCTCGCATTAAACGAGATCCTGATACAATGTTCATGCTCAAACTTGGCACTAAATAACAATTATTGAGGTTTAAAACTAATCCCGTAGGTAAATGTAGAGGTAGCGTGCGGCGGCGATCACATCGACCTTGGAACCATTCCCGACGCGATCGTCACCTCGTCCTTCGCCAGTCTCCGCTTATTCGCAGCTCTGCTGTGAGTTACAAATATG
Source organism: Aegilops longissima (assembly GCA_021605205.1). Classification (NCBI taxonomy): domain Eukaryota; kingdom Viridiplantae; phylum Streptophyta; class Magnoliopsida; order Poales; family Poaceae; genus Aegilops; species Aegilops longissima. The sequence continues at coordinate 760,196,054 of CM038679.1, forward strand.
AGCAACGGCACGGTATCAAATACCCAGGAGTTACTACAGTACTGGTAAGGTACACATCAATTACATGTATATCAAATATACCTTTAGTGTTGCGGCCTTCTTGTCCGCTAAGTATTTGGGGCAGTTCCGCTTCGATGGCCCTTCCTTTGCAATAAAAGCACTCTGTCTCAGGTTTTGGTCCATTCTTTGACTTCTTCCCGCAACTTGCTTGCGGGCGCGCAACATCCTTGCCGTCCTTCTTGAAGTTCTTCTTACCCTTGCCCTTTTGAACTTAGTGGTTTTATTGACCATCAACACTTGATGTTCTTTCTTGATTTCAACCTCTGCTGACTTCAGCATTGAGAATACTTCAGAATGGTCTTCACCATCCCCTGCATATTGTAGTCCATCACAAAGCTCTTGTAGCTTGGTGGGAGCGACTCAAGGATTCTGTCAATGACCGCCTCGTCCGGAGGTTAATGTCCAGCTGGGACAGGCGGTTGTGCAACCCAGACATTTTGAGTATGTGCTCATTGACAGAACTGTTTTCCTCCATCTTACAACTATAGAACTTGTCGGAGACTTCATATCTCTCGACCCGGGCATGAGCTTGGAAAACCATTTTCAGCTCCTCGAACATCTCATATGCTCCGTGTTGCTCAAAACGCTTTTGGAGCCCCGGTTCTAAGCTGTAAAGCATGCCGCACTGAACGAGGGAGTAATCATCAAGACGAGACTGCCAAGCATTCATAATGTCTTGGTTCTCTCGATGGGTGCATCACCTAGCGGTGCTTCTAGGACATATTGTTTCTTGGCTGCTATGAGGATGATCCTCAGGTTCCGGACCCAGTCCGAATAGTTGCTGCCATCGTCTTTCAGCTTGGTTTTCTCTAGGAACGCGTTGAAGTTCATGGTGACATGAGCGTTGGCCATTTGATCTACAAGACATTTTGAGAAGATTTTAGACTAATGTTCATGATAATAAGTTCATCTAATCAAATTATTTAATGAACTCCCACTCAGATTTGACATCCCTCTAGTCATCTAAGTGTTACATGATCCGAGTCGACTAGGCCGTGTCCGATCATCACGTGAGACGGACTAGTCATCGTCGGTGAACATCTCCATGTTGATCGTATCTTCCATACGACTCATGTTCGACCTTCGGTCTCTTGTGTTTCGAGGCCATGTCTGTACATGCTAGGCTCGTCAAGTTAACCATAAGTGTTTATGCATGTGTAAAACTGTCTTACACCGTTGTATGTGAGCGTAAGGATCTATCACACCGATCATCACGTGGTGCTTGAAGCATTTAACTTTAGCAGCGGTTGCACAGTTAGGGGAACACTTTCTTGAAATTATTATAAGGGATCATCTTATTTACTACCGTCGTTCTAAGTAAACAAGATGCATAAAACATAATAAACATCACATGCAATTATATAAAGTAGTGACATGATATGGCCAATATCATATAGCTCCTTTGATCTTCATCTTGAGGCTCCATGATCATCTTGTCACCGCATGACACCATGATCTCCATCATCATGATCTCCATCATCATGTCTCCATGAAGTTGCTCGCCAACTATTACTTCTACTACTATGGCTAACACGTTTAGCAATAAAGTAAAGTAATTTACATGGCGTTGAATCAATGACGCGCAGGTCATACAATAATTAAGACAACTCCTATGGCTCCTGCCGTTGTCATACTCATCGACATGCAAGTCGTGATTCCTATTACAAGAACATGATCTCATACATCACAATATATCATTCATCATTCATCACAACTTCTGGCCATATCACATCACATGACAATTGCTACAAAAACAAGTTAGACGTCCTCTAATTGTTGTTGCATCTTTTACGTGGCTGCAATTGGGTTCTAGCAAGAACGTTTTCTTACCTACGAATAACCACAACGTGATTTTGTCAACTTCTATTTACCCTTCATAAGGACCCTTTTCATCTAATCCGCTCCAACTAAAGTAGGAGAGATAGACACCCGCTAGCCACCGTATGCAACTAGTGCATGTCAGTCGGTGGAACCTGTCTCACGTAAGCTTACGTGTAAGGTCGGTCCGGGGAGCTTCATCCCACAATACCGCTGAAGCAAGAAAAGACTAGTAGCGGCAAGCAAGTTGACAAGATCTACGCCCACAACAAAATTGTGTTCTACTCGTGCAATAGAGAACTACGCATAGACCTAGCTCATGATGCCACTGTTGGGGAACGTTGCGGAAAATTAAAAAATTTCCTACGGTTTCACCAAGATCCATCTATGAGTTCATCTAAGCAACGAGTCATGGGAGAGAGATTGCATCTACATACCACTTGTAGAGCGCGTGCGGAAGCGTTCAAGGGAACGGTGAAGATGGAGTCGTACTCGCCGTGATTCAGATCACCGATTACCAAGTGCCGAATGGACAGCACCTCCGTGTTCAACACACGTACGGAACGGACGACGTCTCCTCCTTCTTGATCCAGCAAGGGGGAAGGAGAGGTTGAGGAAGAAGACGCCAACAGCAGCACAACGGCGTCGTGGTGATGGAGTGACAGTTCTCCGGCAGGGCTTCGCCAAGCACACGCGAAGGAGGAGAGGTGCTGGGGAGGGGAGGGGCTGCGCCTTGGAAGTGTGTTGCAGCCTCCCTCACCCCTCTATTTATAGGGGAAGGGGCAGGGGCGGCCCCTCTAGATGAGATCTAGAGGGGGCGGCCAGGGAGGGGGCTTGCCCCCCAAGCAAGGCGCCCCCACTAGGGTGCCCCCAACCCTAGGCGCATGGGCCCGGGGCGCGCCCAGCCCTCCGGGGCTGGTTCCCTGCCTGTGGCCCATGAGGCCCTCCGAGAGGGTGGCCCCTCCGTGGACCCGGAACCTCTCCGGTGGCCCGGTACAATACCGATATGACCCGAAACTTTCCGGTGTCCGTTTGACAACTTCCATATATAAATATTTACCTCCGGACCATTCCGGAACTCCTCGTGGCGTCAGGGATCTCATCCGGGACTCGAACAACATTCGGTAATCACATACAAGTCTTCCTAATAACCCTAAGCGTCACGAACCTTAAGTGTGTAGACCCTACGGGTTCGGAGACATCTGAACATGATCGAGACAGCTCTCGGTCAATAACCAACAGCGGGATCTGGATACCCATGTTGGCTCCTACATACTCCTCGATGATTTCATCGGATGAACCACGATGTCGAGGATTCAAGCAACCCCCTATGCTATTCCCTTTGTCAGTCGGTATGTTACTTGCCCGAGATTCGATCGTCGGTATCCCAATACCTCGTTCAATCTCGTTACCGCAAGTCACTTTACTCGCACCGTAATGCATGATCCGTGACCGGAACCTTGGGTCACTTTGAGCTCATTATGATGATGCACTACCGAGTGGGCCCAGTGATACCTCTCCGTAACATGGGTGACAAATCCAGTCTCGATCCGTGTCAACCCAATGACACTTTCGGAGATACCTGTAGTGCACCTTTATAGTCACCCAGATTACGTTGTGACGTTTGGTACACCAAAGCACTCCTACGGTATCCGGGAGTTACGATCTCATGGTCTAAGGAAGAGATACTTGACATTGGAAAAGCTCTAGCAAAGCGAACTACGATCTTGTGCTATGCTTAGGATTGGGTCTCGTCCATCACATCATTCTCCTAATGATGTGATCCCGTTATCAATGACATCCAATGCCCATAGTCAGGAAACCATGACTATCTATTGATCAACGAGCCAGTCAACTAGAGGCTCACTAGGGACATATTGTGGTCTATGTATTCACACGTGTATTACGATTTCCGGATAATACAATTATAGCATGAATAAAAGACAATTATCATGAACAAGGAAATATAATAATAATCCTTTTATTATTGCCTCTAGGGCATATTTCCAACACTTCAAACTTATCCCAATAAAATCATTTTCCTCCAGTGAGTCAGTGATATGATTCAACCCAATACTTGACCAATTGGGAATCATTGGCACGACATTTCGTACAATCACCACTTTGACAAACTTGAAAGTTGTCATTATGATCATTTAGATTAAATGATCCATTTCCTTTTGAGATATACACTAGATTTCTTATTGCCATTTTTTCTCTCTTCACTGTACATTCAACTACTCGTGGTTCTCTAACCACTATTGCTTAGTACTAGCATGAATTTCAGGCATTGCAACCTGAAACAAAGATGATATTTCTGTTTAACATCCTAGGAGAACGTAAAGTGCAGTAAGGGCTTATAGTCAGATATGTATCTGAAGCCGCCTTATCACATAATCTCAACATAGTATTGATTTATAGACAACAGAATTATAAGCCTCAGCAGACTCAAAGTCCCGACAACGGAATAATCATTCATGTGATGCTTATGACAATATATCTCTCCTCAATGAAGGCTCCAAGGGAAAATGGATATTAATTGTCCATTAAATACTCAGTTTGGAAACTAAGACATTGCGATGTCACATAAATACAAATATGCTCATTTTAGCTATTTCTAAATAGCCATTACAATTCATGAGTGGAGTCTACTGTGCCAACAAGGGCGAATTCGACAAAATCATTAATGTCCTTGACCCATTTTCCGTAATTACTGCCACCAAATGTGATCACGTCGCATTTCCTTTGGAAAAAGGTCAGCCATATATTGCCTGAAATGCTCATGCATTAATTTACGTAGAGTAAATTAGTTACAATGAAAATGATATGGCTAAGCATAATCATGATAATAGTGATTCTTAGTGACCCATAGGGTATAAGCCATCCAAAAGAAGATAATCGCCACTATGTGGTGTAGATCTTCAAATTAAATGTGTTTACCTCAGAAAGGATAAACCTTTAATTACCATAAAACACATACATGTAATCAACCACCTAGTGGTGCCTCACTCTTATGGACATTTTCAATTGATCATAGCCTTCACAACCTTATGTTATTTAAAACACATGAAGGTAATTACCATGAAGTGGTATAAACGTCTCACTTGTGCACAAAATTTAATTTGTGGCTATGTTTAAATCTAATAAGTTGTGTACTCGTGGAAAGTATTCACTAAAATATGCAAGTATTTTGCATAATTCTCTTCATAGCACAATGTGTAGCATAGATGCCACACTAATGCATTGGATTCCTCTCCTGATGGAGTATGTGACACTATAGTCACAACCAATGACAAATTCTATGAAATTGACATGTATTTGGAAAAACATCTTGAGGGTAGGCATCAATAGTGTAGGCCTCATAATGGCTATGTCGTAAGTTTTGTGCCTTCACTTTAGCTTTGAACACATGAGATAATCTACTAAGTAGTGTACACCTCACTCTTATGGAGCTTCTCACAACCTTGTGTTAATTAAAAATACATTGAAGGTAATCACCACATGGTGGTGTAGACCTCGCAATTGTGAACAAAATTAATTCATTGCTAGTATGCAATCCATAAGTTGTGTGCAAATTGAAGGTAGTCATTATGTCGAAACGACATAATATAGACCTCCCAATAACATTTGATAATCTATAATTAAGCAGTAGGTACCATTTGTCCTTCTAACAAATGTAAATTTGACATGGTCAGGAAGTGTTATACAAATGCAAGTCAAATTGTTATTTCTTCAAACTGTCAAAAAAATGTAGGTTGGGTTGCAAATAATCACTAAGTAATTTTCATCAATAAACCAACCTCTTTTGAATATTTAAAATGCTCTTAACCTATTTAAAATTGGACCAGCATCATTTAATTGGTCCATTTCAATTTAAATGAACAGTTAAACATTTCATAATAAATTGTAAATTTTGAGGGATAGCCCAAAAACCTGCCTAGTATTTATGTGCCAAACACATGTTCAACTAAATTCATTTGCTAGCTAAACTTAATACAAAACAGTAAAGAATAAAAGAACACAAAAGGAAAAAGAAACACTAACTACTATGCACTTGGGCTCTAGGTCTCTGAGGAGACCTGTCATCTGTTATGATCCAATGCTTATGCGGGAGCGGAGAGGATCGCCAATTTGAACTACATTTACAACTGCAATGACACAGAGGCCCTATGGATGCTTTGAATGAAAAGAGCACCATTTGCCAAATCTGTCTAGACCTTTAGGAGCAGGGGTCACTACTAGGAAAAGGGCTACAAATGGCGCACCAGTTTTGCCTACTAATGGCACACTACTGGTGCGCCATTAGTATCACCCCACTAGTATTTTTTACTAATGGTGCACCACGCAGTGCGCCATTAGTATGTAACACCATGCGCCATTAGTATGCCTCCCGGGGGGCCATACATAACCATGTGCGTTGTCATACTAATGACGCACTCTATAGTGATGCGCCATTAGTATCCTTTGGCATACTAATGGCGCACCTTGAGGTGATGCGCCATTAGTTTGAATATTAGGTTGTTTTTTTTACTTTTCTGATTTTTGCATAGGTTACAAAATATATTATTGGACAGAATATAGACAGCAGCACACAGCAACAGCAGATTCATCGAATACAATAGAAGATTAGTCTCCAAATACAATTCATCATATTAGTCTCCGAATTCAAAAGACCGAACAAAGATAAAACATTACAAGTATCAAGACCGCGAGTATCGAGTTTGTCTTCACACTACAAGTCGATATCGATCATCTAAACTACCATCACATAGAAGAGAGTGTGGTCATCACGATGAGCATCATCGCGATCAAACTGGTCTTCATCCGATTCCTCCAACGCTCCCTCCTCTCTCCCGCTAGATAGCGGGTATCTAGATTCGGCCTCCGCCCTAGTGGTGTACCCTTTGTAACTGCTACCGCTGAAGCGGTGAACCTGTCTCCGACACTCCTCCCGATCGTCGTGAGACTCCGGAACCTTACCCTTGTACCACGACATACGACGGCATCTCTATGCACAAGCCAAACAACAGACAATACATAAGCAATATGTAAGTATGCAACAAAAGGATCAGAAGAGAAAAGCAAGACATTAATAGCACGATTCATGGTCCTACTAATAAATAGCATCGATTACATCTTAGTTGAACGACTGTCCAAACCAAAGAGACATACAAATTCAGTAAAGTTTAATTACAACATGAGCCAATCAATGTTTCAGAACTACGTCACTACTTTCGACTCGACTCATCGGACGGGAGCGTGGATGAAGCCGTAAATCTGTCGTGATGGTTATGAAATCGCGATCGTTGTCAGCCTGCATTTGTAGCGTTCCGTCTATCTCACTGTTGGACGGTTGATATCGAGGAAGAACTGCCCGAGGTATGAAGGACATCTTGATGGATGATGTCCGCAAACTCCATTGGATCACGAAAGAATTCTTATGCGAGGTCCGCGTCTGGATTGCCGACAAGCTCGCGGCCCAATCTTTGAGATTATCTAGTAGCGAAGGTGATGATGGTCCCTTACGATCGCTTTGCATGTGATGGAGGCGTAGTAGGCATCCTTCGACCGCAAAGGCTGCTTGACGCAGCAGAACTTCGTGTTGTGTGAGAACATGTGCTTGCCGTGCTACGAACTGCCACGGTGAAGGTGCCTCCAGATTTGGCGTGGCAGGGAGAACATCATCAAGAACTTTCTTGACATTTGTGTAGTCTATCTTGGAGTTACGGTTCGGGTTGAAATCGTGGCCATGGAATATTTGGGCTTAAGAGGATGAGTGTGCAATGTGTCACTGCACGAACACGGAATGTTAGAAAAAAGAATGATCGAAATCTAAGAAATTATATGTTCACAGGCGGTTAAGGGATGACTTACTCGGAAAGTAAGCCACAAGGAAGTTATCCTTATCTGGGTTTGCGAATAGCGCCTTGAGGTGTGAACTTCGCAACTTGGCGGTCCCAGCGCTGCTCAAGTGCTTGGCACGCATGTAGAAAGGGTCGACTATCACGATGTCCAGGGTCTTGTCTCTAATGATCCGCATCTCCATACTCAGCGAAAACAGCCGAACGAAGGTGTAGTGCAGCGGATGAAGGTTAAACATAGCAAAGATGTCATCAAACCGCAGGACGATCGTACCCCCGATGTCGATATCCACAAAGCCCTTGCCCTCTGGCACCTTGGCCACGAAAACCGGGTATGCCACATCATTCTCTCTGAGACGCCACTTCTCCAAAGAAAGAACACTGTCGTGCAGACTCCGCATAGCACCGGTTGCAGCATTGAGCATATTTGGCGGTAGCATCGCCCTACCCGCCACATGCACCCTCCTCGAGATATCCTTAGGTGAAGGTGGCCCGTCCTGAGCACGGATCGAACTCGGTGCCGGCTGGCTCGCACCGGCACCCTTGTTAGTCTTTCGTTTCCGTCCCTTCTTCTTGATCTCCTGTAATGGGACCGAGTTCTGCTCACAGACCGCCTTCTTGAGCGTGTTGGGGCTGATAATATTTCGTACCTCAGCTATCTAAGGCTCGGTGAAGGCGGGAGCTGGAGGCATCTCCTGAGAACTGAACGCCAGACGACACCCGTTGCAATTGGATTTCTCCGCCGTACCAGCTAGATCGCGGTCGTCTTGGTTGGGTTCTTGAGAAAGAGGCCCGCAGAACTCGTCAGCGTACCCATGTTTGGCAAAGTACTTATCGACTTTGGTAAATGTACAGTCGTCGTTGTTGTCGTCGTCCGGATCACATGCCATAGGGATGTCGGATCCCGTGCCATAGGGATGTCCGGCAGGTCGGTAGCGTTAAGCGTTCTTGCCATGGCTTGGCGCCGACACGATTGGCGGTCTTGTCGTGGGGTGGTGTCCCCGCCCCCAAGCGAATCTGGCTCTTCGCCAAAGCGAGGGCCAGTTCGCGACGCCGAGGTCATCTCATCTTCTTCGTCGGCCCCGCCGGTCGAATCGGAGGTAACAGCTCGTCGCGGCTGGCAGCACCGAACCACTTCAACCCTATACACTGTGGGTGGCATCGGATTACCGTGGAACATGGGGTTGCCCAGTTGAACGATTCTGCCCTTGGCGACATCGACCAACTCGCTGCCCACGAAGTGCAGAAGAGTTCAAGGAACGTCGGCGGCGCCCTGCGAAAACATGTAGGGCGTCAGGGATGCCCAGTCAAAGGCAAGGAGATGAAGTCATCGGCCGAGAGGCTTAGTTACCGTGATGCCGTCGAGCTCGGCTAAAGTCGAGGCACCGCCAATGGCGGGCGTGCAACTAACGGAGGGGCCGCTTGCTGGCGAGGTGCCGGCCGGCGTACACCCGGGTGCATTAAGCTCCAATGCCCGTGCCGACGCCGGAGACACGAATACCGCCTCCGCCGGGGACACCAATGGTGCCGCCGGAGACACAAATGGCGCCGCCTGCGCGCTGTGCGAGTTGCTGGCCGTGAAGCTGGGAACCGAGGGAGGCCCCTGTTGGCCGCCCGCAATCCACGTCGTCAGCCCATGAATCAACGTAGGCACCATGGCGTTGAGCTTCGTTCCCAGTTGTTGTTCCACTTGCTCTTGGACAAGCTTCGGAATCCGTGCCACTTGTGCCTTGAGTGCTTCAACCTCGCACGACTGGCTTTCCGAGCTGGTCTTTTTCTCCTTTCGCCCACCAGCGGTATAGTATGACGACCATTTTGTGGACAAGCCTTTGTCGGCCACACGACCAGCTGACGTCGGCTTACTGAGCTTATCCTTGTTTTTCATTACGTTCAACACCCTATTTAAAGGGGTGTCGGAAGGGGAGCCCTGAGACGACCCCGCGCTACTGCTTTCAGTGTCCTGCGAAGGAACTTGAACCATTTAGAAATATTGGGGATTAATTAGAATGCAACCATATGGAGCTAATTACGCAAGGGTGTATTCCTTACCAGAACAAGCTCGAGCGCCCTGATCTTCGGATCCGTGGTAAGCTCCTTTGTTACCGGGTCCTCCTTGTACCGGGCCTTGAGAAAGTTCCTTGTCTGCTTGTCATGGTATTTCTTGAAGCGGGGCGGTAGGCCTTGCTCGGCACGCTCCGCGTCCTCCTTGTCCCATATAGGCTCCACCACTCTGTAACCGCAAGGACCGAGTTGGTGGGCCCCTAAGTTCAACTTCCGCATTTCTTTCCCCCACTGACTTGATTCGGAGGTTGCACTACTCTCGCACTTGATCTTGAACTCCTTGTACTCATCTTCGCTCATCAAAGGATATTTCTCCTTGATCTTGTCATAACTACCACCTTTGTCAATCATTGCCTTCACCGTGCTTCTCCAAGTAGACAGGGCCGTGCTCATCCTCTTGAGGGCGGTACTGTTCACTTTATTCCCTGAGAGGCGTGTGTTTGCAAACTCAGCGGAGAACTTATATCGTTCGTGTAGATTCGTGAAGAGGAGGCTGCGCAAATTCCCGTGGTCCTTATGCCTTAGGTTCTCGGTGTTGATCAAGACGGTGCTCCGGAGAATGCACCCGAGCTGAACCGAGTACCCCTTGACTACTTGTTTGGGCACCGTCGGATTCCCGTCGGAGTCCACTTCAGTAAATTCCTCCCTGACGGTGCCGAGCACATTCGGGCGCCGGTCCTTCCGTTGCCTCTTCGGTTGGCTGCCATCTGTGTGTGCGCCTCCATCATCAGTGGTGGCATCCTCGGCGGCGCCATCAGTGGTGTCATCCCCGACGCCACTAGGTGTTGTGTAGTCAGGATCGGTGTCTTCCGCGGCGTCCTCATAGCGGTGATTTTCTTTCTCCAACTCCTGGGACAGCTCCCAGAATTGCTTGCCGCCCGAACCGCCGGCCTCATCGTTTTGGGTCATGTTTCGCTCTAAATAGGAAAAAAGTTTGGTCAAAAAGTTGGTTATTGTCAAGGAACAAGATCATGGTCTCATCATTTAGGGTTTGTCGACACCGAGGCATCCTAAAAGCTAAGCTTTTATCATTTAGGGTTTGTCGGCCGAGGCACCCTAAAAGCCTAAGCGTACATCATTTAGGTTCTCATCGACACCGAGGCATCCGGGCAGCCAAGTTAAGTTTTCATCATTTAGGGTTTATCGATGCGAGGCACCCTAGGTTGGGCCTAATCACTTGGCACTAATCACTTGGCTCTATTGCCATCTGCTATGTTGGGTTTATCATCTAGGGTTTATCGATGCTAAGGAGAATTCTAAGTTGGGCCTAATCACTTGGCTCTATTGCCACCTATGGTTTAATGCAGCAAGAATGGCGGGCAGTTGATCCTACTTAACTAAGTACTAAGATACCCGGCCCATGGATTAGTCATAAGTACCCCATATGTCCTATTTTTAGCAAAGTCATGCTAAAATTCACGGAAAATTTCAGCATGACCTTTGCTGAAAATCGACATATGGAGTACTTGAATTTGCGAACGGAAGTTAATCGACATTCGGCAAACTCAAGGGCCTCTCGGGTACCTGCAATATCATCACGATACAATGGTCGGAGACAAAACCCAGCAAACTAGCATACGTCTATACGGATCTCACGATGGTATAGCTTCGAGCGTCCCAAAAAAAAGGACCAAAAAACTCAAATAATCTAAGATGGATGTGAAAAAGGTGGAAAAAGAGCAACCGTATACGTCTACATGGACCCAAAAAAGAACAATCGTATGGACCGACCACGTACGTCTACAAGGATTCCCGATGGCTATACGTCGGTCTTTTACCTCCACAGACCCGTTAGGTCAGCGCTAACTGACTCGTGACCGCATCGTTGGTGACAACCGGGTCAGTACCACCGCATTTAAGCAGCGAAATTGGCTCCCAAGCTCGGGATGTGGTACTAAATAACCGACGGTGAACTGAGCGGTGTGCTCGTTCCTGGCCCACCAGCTCCTAAACGCTCGCTGGGCCAACCTCGTCCTCGGCCCACAAGCTAGGCTGGGCTTCTAAAGAAAAGAAAAGTAGCGAGTTTGGGTGTGAGAACGATCGACTGAGACTGAGCTGTTGCAGATCCCTTGGGCTTTCCTTTCAAAAAAAAAAAGATCCCTTGGGCTTTCGCTAGGGTTACCAAATCCTGCGGTTCTCGCTCGAGTCCACGTATTCCTGCCGATCATCCCGTGATCCATCAAGGGGGCTCGGTAGTCCTATCCAGATCGTGCCCAATGAAGCTGCTGCATGGCTCATCCCTAGGAATGTCTAGGAGGATACGAAAGTGAAGGGTTGACCATGGTAGCCCAAGGTTAGGAAACTGGGCTATTCAAGACGGGAGTTTGGGCAAGGAGCTAATCTTTTATTTGTTTTTTGAAAACTTTTAGTGGTGCTACATCTTCCCCTCATGATCTGGCTGGGAACAACCATGGGGTGGAAATGACACGTCGTCGGGCCTGGCCTGCACTTCGGATTCGATGATGCACTATGGCAGCCAGGCTGCGCCAGCAGTACCGAGGCAGACGTTAGATCAATGAAGGGAGAATCTTACTATGGAACCAATGTCAGATCGGAATAAAATTTTCTCTTCCACCCAGCCCCCACGTCGAGTACCGTCCCGATAACTCAGGGTTGACCGACATCCGGGACCTAACGCCTTCATTGTGCAAAGAAACGAAAATGTCTGACAATTCTGGGCTCGTTTTTGCTTGTAGAAAAGCAAGATCCCGGATTGCTGGGATGCGGAGGCCCTTCCGGCATTCCGTCACAACTGCTACGACGAAGGAATCACAAAGATGTTGCTCAGAAACGCCTTAGAATGTTTGACGATCTATCCGCCACGGTGACAAGATATTATGTTATGGAGGATGCCAGGTCGGCCAATCAATGGCACGAGAACCCTAGTTCAGATTACCTGAGCGTCGAGGCAGGGGTGATATAGGAGGAAGAAGAAGAGGTCTAGGTAGAGGAGATAGATGGAGAGGAGTTAGAGGGAGAGAGGAGGTATTGGAAGGATAGCGGGTGGAGTGTATCGGATGCTTCAGAACATGTCAATACTGATACTTATCATAGCTCCAAAGTCGAGGAATAATCAAATAAGAACAAAGGTGCATGCAAATGGTTCGTAGCCGAGGATGGTGCAGTCAATGTCAATGGATAGCTTGTGCAATTCGAGGCTGGTAAGGTGACCAGAACCGTTCTACTTCTTAAGAATGGAGGCACTCTTGTAGCTGTGGGGACCGAGGGGGCTTATTCTACCATAGGATAAGACTACTCACAGTGGAAGTAATATAGATAGTAACATCACACATATCTAAATAAAATAGATGATGTGGCAAGCAATAAATGAAGAAATGGAGGAAAGTGGTAACATAGCTAGTTACTAGTAGTATGAGTAACATCACACATATCAAGGCAAAATGAGTCTATAGCCTAATAAATGAAGTGTTGCATGTTACCACACACATGTTACTCCCTATTATAGAGGTAATAACATAGACTAGTAACATGTGCATGTTACTAATCTATGTTACTACCCATTGTGGCCAGTCTATGAAGGAAATATGCCCTAGAGGCAATAATAAATGTTATTATTTATTTCCTTATATCATGATAAATGTTTATTATTCATGCTAGAATTGTATTAACGGAAACATAATACATGTGTGAATACATAAACCTACAGAGTGTCACTAGTATGCCTCTACTTGACTAGCTCGTTAATCAAAGATGGTTATGTTTCCTAACCATGAACAAGGAGTTGTTATTTGATTAACGGGATCACATCATTGGTTGAATGATCTGATTGACATGACCCATTCCATTAGCATAGCACCTGATCGTATAGTTTGTTGCTAGTGCTTTTCTTCATGACTTATACATGTTCCTATGACTATGAGATTATGCAACTCCGTTTGCCGAGGAACACTTTGGGTGCTACCAAGCGTCCTGGCGTATCTGGGTGATTATAAAGGTACATTACAGGTGTCTCGAAGGTACATGTTGGGTTGGCATATTTGAGATTAGGATTTGTCACTCCGATTGTCGGAGAGGTATCTCTGGCCCTCTCGGTAATGCACATCACATAAGCCTTGCAAGCATTGCAACTAAATGTGTTAGTTGTGAGATGATGTATTACGGAGCGAGAAAAGAGACTTGCCAATGCGAGATTGAACTAGGTATTGGATACCGACGATCGAATCTCGGGCAAGTAACATACCGATGACAAAGGGAACAACGTATGTTGTTATGCGGTCTGACCGATAAAGATCTTCGTAGAATATGTAGGAGCCAATATGGGCATCCAGGTCCGCTATTGGTTATTGACCGAGAGGTGTCTCGGTCATGTCTACATAGTTCTCGAACCCGTAGGGTCCGCACGCTTAACGTTTCGATGGCGGTCATAATGAGTTTATAAGTATTGATGCACGAAGGTTGTTGAGTCCCGGATGTGATCACGGATATGACGAAGAGTCTCGAAATGGTCGAGACATAAAGATTGATATATTGGAAGCCTACATTTGGACATCGGAAGGTTCCGAGTGAAATCGAATTTATCGAGTACCGGAGGTTACGGAACCCCGGGAACTACATGGGCCCATAGTGGGCCTTGGAGGAAAGGAGAAGGGCCAGCCCTAGGTGGCGCGCGCCCCCTTCCCTAGTCCTATTAGGACTAGGAAGGTGGGCGGCCCCCCCTCTCTCTCTCCCCTCCGGGAATCCTATTCCAACTAGGATTGGGGGAGTCCTACTCGGAGGAGTAGGACTCCTTAGTCGCCTCCTCCTCTTGGCGGCCACCTCCCCTTGGCTCCTTTATATCTGGGGCAGGGCACCCCAAAACACACAAGTTGATTTCCTTAGCCGTGTGCGGTGCCCCTTCCACCATATTCCACTTCGTCATATCGTCGCGGAGCTTAAGCGAAGCCTGCTGCGCGGAGAAGTCATATCGTCGCGGAGCTTAGGCGAAGCCCTGCGTCGGTGGAGCATCATCATCGTCCTGCACGCCGTCGTGCTGTGGAACTCATCCCGACACTTTGCTGGATCGGAGTCCGGGATCGTCATCGGGCTGAGCGTGTGCAGAACTCGGAGGTGCCGTGCGTTCGGTGCTTGGATCGGTCGGGTCGTGAAGGCGTCGACTACATCAACAGCGTTGTTATAACGCTTCGCTTTCGGTCTCACGAGGGTGCGTGGGCGGACACTCTTTCCGCTCGTTGCTATGCCATCACCATGGTCTTGCGTGATCGTAGGAAAATTTTTGAAATTACTCGTTCCCCAACAGTGGCATCCGAGCCTGGTTTTATGCGTTGATGTCATATGCACGAGTAGAACACAAGTGAGTTGTGGGCGATACAAGTCATACTACCTACCAGCATGTCATACTTTGGTTCAGCGGTATTGTGAGATGAAGCGGCCGGACCGACATTACAGCGTGCGCTTCTGCGAGACTGGTTTCACCGCTGTGAGCACTTTCGTTGCTTAAAGGTGATGGCGGGTGTCTGTCTCTCTCACTTTAGTTGAATCGAGTGTGGCTACGCCCGTCCTTGAGAAGGTTAAACGGAGTCTATTTGACGAAATATCGTTGTGGTTTTGATGCGTAGGTAAGAACGGTTCTTGCTCAGCCCGTAGCAGCCACGTAAAACTTGCAACAACAAAGTAGAGGACGTCTAACTTGTTTTTGCAGGGCATGTTGTGATGTGATATGGTCAAGGCGTGATGCTATATCTTATTGTATGAGATGATCATGTTTTGTAACCGAGTTATCGACAATGGCAGGAGCCATATGGTTGTCGCTTTATTGTATGAAATGCAACGCCATGTAATTGCTTTACTTTATCACTAAGCAGTAGCGATAGTCGTAGAAGCAATAGTTGGCGAGGCGACAACGATGCTACGATGGAGATCAAGGTGTCGCGCCGGTGGCGATGGTGATCATGGCGGTGCTTGGAGATGGAATCACAAGCACAAGATGATGATGGCCATATCATATCACTTATATTGATTGCATGTGATGTTAATCCTTTATGCATCTTATTTTGCTTTGATTGACGGTAGCATTATAAGATGATCCTTACTAAATTATCAAGAAGTGTTCTCCTGAGTATGCACCGTTGCGAAAGTTCTTCGTGCTGAGACACCACGTGATGATCGGGTGTGATAGGTTCTACGTTCAAATACAGCGGGTGCAAAACAGTTGCACACGCAGAATACTCAGGTTATACTTGACGAGCTATGCATATAAGATATGACCTCGGAACACGGAGACCGAAGGTCGGCGTGAATCATATAGTAGATATGATCAACATATTGATGTTCACCATTGAAACTACTCCATCACACGTGATGATCGGTCATGGTGTAGTTGATATGGATCACGCAATCACTTAGAGAATCGGAGGATATTTTTCTAAGTGGGAGTTCTTAAGTAATATGATTAATTGAACTTTAATTTATCATGAACTTAGTCCTGGTAGTATTTTGCAAATTATGTTGTAGATCAATAGCTCGCGTTGTTGCTTCCCTGTGTTTTTATATGTGTTCCTAGAAAATTGTATTGAAAGATGTTAGTAGCAATGATGCGGATTGGATCCGTGATCGAGGTTTATCCTCATTGCTGCTGAGAAGAATTATGTCCTTAATGCACCGCTAGGTGACAGACCTATTGCAGGAGCAGATCAGGGCGTTATGAGCGTTTGGCTAGCTCAATATGATGACTACTTGATAGTTTAGTGCACCATGCTTAGCGGCTTAGAATCGGGGCTTCAAAGGCGTTTTGAGCGTCATGGACCATATGAGATGTTCAGGAATTGAAGTTAATATTTCAAGCAAATACCGAGTTGAGAGATATGAAGTCTCCAACAAGTTCTATAGCTAAAAGATGGAGGAGAATCGCTCAACTAGTGAGCATGTGCTCAGATTATCCGAGTACTTCAATCGCTTGAATCAAGTGGGAGTTAATCTTCCGGATAAGATAGTGATTGACAGAATTCTCTAGTCACCATCACTAAAGTTACTAGAACTTCGTGATGAACTATAATATGCAAGGGATGACGAAAACAATTCCCAAGCTCTTGCGATGCTAAAATCGTGAAGGTAGAAATCAAGAAAAACATCAAGTGTTGATGGTTGACAAGACCACTAGTCTCAAGAAAAGGGCAAAGGGAAGAAGGGAACTTCAAGGAAAAAGGCAAGCAAGTTGCTGCTCGGTGAAGAAGCCCAAGTCTAGACCTAAGCCTGAGACTAAGTGCTTTTGCTGCAATGGAACTGGTCACTGGAAGCGGAACTACCCCAAGTATTTGGCGGATAAGAAGGATGGCAAAGTGAACAAAGGTATATTTGATATACAGATTATTGATGTGTATTTTACTAGTGTTCATAGCAACCCCTCAGTATTTGATACTGGTTCAGTTGCTAAGAGTAGTAACTCGAAACGGGAGTTTCAGAATGAACAGAAACTAGTTGAAGGGGAAGTGACGATGAGTGTTGGAAGTAGTTCCAAGATTGATATGATCATCATCATTACACTCCCTATACTTTCGAGGATTAGTGTGGAACCTAAATAAGTGTTATTTGGTGTTGAGCATAAATATGATTTGATCATGTTTATTGCAATACGGTTATTCATTTAAGTAAGAGAATAAAATGTTGTTCTGTTTACATGAATAAAACCTTATATGGTTACACACCCAATGAAAATGGTTCATTGGATCTCGATCATAGTGATACACATATTCATAATATT